>JARQOD010000002.1:489340324-489530298 GCA_033576555.1 Oophaga sylvatica
AACACGGACTTTCAAATCCCTCCAAAAGTTTTCTATGGGGTTGAGATCTGGAGACTGGCTAGGCCACTCCAGGATCTTCATATGCTTCTTATGAAGCCACTCATTCATTGCCCTGGCGGTCTGCCTGGTATCACTATCATGCTGAAAGACCCATCCATGTTTCATCTTCAATGCCCTTGCTGATGGAAGGAGGTTTGTACTCAAAATCTCACGATACATGCCCCATTCATTCTTTCATGTACACGGATCAGTTGTCCTGGTCCCTTTGCAGAGAAACAGCCCCAAAGCATGATGTTGCCACCCCTATGCTTCACAGTAGGTATGGTGTTCTTTGAATGCAACTCAGCATTCTGTCTCCTCCAAACACGACAAGTTTTGTTTCTACCAAACAGTTCTACTTTGGTTTCATCAGACTATATGACATTCTCCCAATATTCTTCTCGATAATCCAAATGCTCTCTAGCAAACTTCAGACAGGTCTGGACATGTACTGGCTTAAAGAGGGGGATACGTCTGGCAGTGCAGTATCTGAGTCCCTGGTGGCGTAGTTTGTTACTGAAGGTAGCCTTTGTTACGGTGGTCCCAGCTCTATGCAAGTCATTCACTAGGTCCCCCCGTGTGGTTCTGGGATTTTTGTTCACCGTTCTTGTGATCATTTTGACCCCACGGGGTGAAGCCCCAGATCGAGGGAGATTATCAGTGGTCTTATATGTCTTCCATTTTCTTATTATTGCTCCCATTGTTGATTTCATCACACCAAGCTGCTTGCCTATTAAAGATTCAGTCATCCCAGCCTGGTGCAGGGCTACAATTTTGACAGCTCTTTGGTCTTTACCATAGTGGAGTTTGGAGTGTGACTGTTTGAGGTTGTGGACAGATGTCTTTTATACTGATAACAATTTCAAACAGGTGCCATTACTACAGGTAATGAGTGGAGGACAGAGGAGCCTCTTAAAAAAGAAGTTTCAGGTCTGTGAAAGCCAGAAAGCTTGCATGTTTTTAGGTGACCAAATACTTATTTTCCACCATAATTTGCAAATTAAGGCTTGCCAAATCAGACAGGGTGATTTTCTGGATTTGTTTTCTCATTTTGACTCCCATAGTTGTGGTCTACCTATAATGTCAATTACAGGCTTCTCTCATCCTTTTAAGTGGGAGAACTTGCACAATTGGTGGCTGACTAAATATTTGTTTTCCCATCTCTAAGTTGAGATATAGATCTCTAATAGTACAACTGCTGCACATCCACTACATCTTGGCTGCAGACAGGCAGGCAATGTACATATGGAAGGGGTTACAGAGACTGTCCTATGCCTCAAGCACGTCCTGGTTAACTGTTGATAATTGAGTATTCTAATCTGTATATATGTATTGTAATGTACCTAATGCTGTTATATATATATATATATATATATATTATATGTACATATATATATATATATTGTTGTGTAGTGTAATAGATTAATGTATATTGTATATAGGGTGTAGCGCCCGCGTCCCTGCCTGCTGCCAGACAGGGACGTCGCTCTCCTCACCTGCGCGCAGCGTCCTCAGTGCTCCCAGCCTCCTCTGCGCCTCTGGCATCCTCGGCGCCCTCCTTCCGCCCTGCTGGTCCCGCGCGCTCCTTCCCTGCTACTGGCCTTAGGGCGCGCGCCCGCACCCTCCCCCGCTCTTAAAGGAGCCGCGCGCATTTTCCAAATCAGTCTCCAGCCAATGCTGGAGGACTCCACCCTATATTAAGGGCTTCCTCCTTAATGTAGGTGCCCGAGCAATGTTGTTCCTGTGCAGTCTAACTCTGTTTCAGCCTTCAGCTCCTGATTCCAGTTACCGGCCTGTTACCTGTCGGCTTGCCTGTCTGCCATCCGTCTGCAGTTCCATCCAGAGGTTCGGACGTCATCTGCAGAGATCCCCGGCTCTTGCCTGCTCACCTAGGAGCGATCATCTGCCATCCGACTGCAGCTCCATCCGGAAGTTCGGACATCATCTGCAGAGATCCCCGGCTCTTGCCTGCTCACCTGGGAGCGATCATCTGCCATCCGACTGCAGCTCCATCCGGAGGTTCGGACATCATCTGCAGAGATCCCCGGCTCTTGCCTGCTCACCTGGGAGCGATCATCTGCCATCCGACTGCAGCCTACCTGGAGGCTCCACCATATCAGGTCGTATATACCTGCCTGTCTAGAGACTGCCTGGTCACTTGCCGTGACAACCTGCCTGTCTAGAGACTGCCTGGTCACTTGCCGTGACAACCTGCCTGTCCAGAGATTGCCTGGTCACTTGCCGTGACAACCTGCCTGTCCAGAGACTGCCTGGTCACTTGCCGTGACAACCTGCCTGTCCCAGAGACTGCCTTGGTCACTTGCCGTGACAACCTGCCTGTCCCAGAGACTGCCTTGGTCACTTGCTGTGACAACCTGCCTGTCCTAGAGACTGCCTTGGTCACTTGCCGTGACAACCTGCCTGTCCAGAGACTGCCTCGGTTACTTACCGTTACAACCTGCCTGCCCAGAGACTTCCTTGGTCACTTGCTGTGACAAACCTGCCTGTCCAGAAACTACCTACATCTCCTACCGTGAATCCCTGCCCTTTACCTAGGTGCCACCCGCTCTCTTACAAGTAAACTCTCTTGTATAATAAAGCTTTGTGGTTCCACCAACCTGACCTGTCTCGTCAGTAGTTCCACCACCAGACCCGTTACAGTTTGCTCGGGCCATGGAACCCGGTGGCACCCAAACCCCTTCACTCCCGGAACTGTGTCATGAGCTGTCTCGCCTGAGGTCTCAACAGGAGGCCATCCTGGGTCACCTGCGGAACGTCAATTCCCGTCTGGACACTCTGAATTCATCACCAGGAACCATCGCTGGAGCCATGACTCATAATCCGTCAGTCCCGCTGATTCCCAATTCCGTGGTTTCCATTCCCGGACCCCGACTGTCAGCTCCTCCTAGGTGTGGAGGCGATCCTGCTCTGGCTCGGGGTTTCATTAATCTGTGCACCCTGCATTTTGAACTCCTGGCACACCAGTTTAACTCTGACCGGGCCAAAGTTGCCTTCATCATGTCCCATCTCACCGGAGAGGCCCTGGCCTGGCTTAACCCTCTCTGGGAGAGAGAGGATCCTCTGGTGTCTGACCTGCCGGCGTTTCTCTCGGCCTTCCGGAAGGTATTCGACGAACCTGGACGGAAGACTTCCTCTGCATCATCTCTGCTGCGTCTCCGTCAGGAGAGTCTCACGTTGGTCAATATGCCATACGGTTCCGGACTTTAGCCTCAGAACTAGCTTGGGACAATGAAGCTTTAATTTCGGTCTTCTGGGAGGGTCTGTCCGGCCGTATTAAAGACGAACTTGCCGGTCGGGACGTTCCAACCTCTCTAGATGATTTAATAAATCTTGCCAATCGAATTGATCTACGGTTCCAGGAACGAGCCAAAGAGATCACCCGTAAAAAAGAATTTTCCCATCTTGCACCCTCGTGTCAGAGATCTATAACCTCTTCCGTTTCTCCTCAGGTGCACACTGCTGAGCCTATGCAGGTCGACCAGACCAAGATGGTCAAAGCCCGCCAGGACTCACGCCGTGCCGAGAAAAGTTGCTTCTACTGCGGCAGTAAGGAGCACTGGATCCAAACCTGTCCGGAGAAGTCGGGAAACGCCTGTGTCTAGGTTCGCTCGGAGAGGTCAATCTAGACAAAAATAAATCCTCTTCATCCCTGCTGCTGTCGGTTTCAATTCTGATCGGTAAGAACCGCCACTTCGAAATGGCCCAACTTGATTCTGGAGCAGCTGGGAATCTCGTGTCACAGGCTCTAGTAGAGAAGTATCACATTCCCACCAAACCTCTTGTTGAACCTGTATCTGTTGCTGCTGTGGATGGGGGCCTCCTACCTCGTCCCATCCGACTTATCACCGAAGTCATAACCCTGCAGGTGGGAATGTTGCATTCTGAGAGCATCTCGTTTCATGTTTTAACCCGGACTCTCTCATGCTTTCTTACTAGGTCTGCCTTGGCTCCAAAAACATGCACCTGTGCTCGACTGGCAGAATGGAGAGGTTCTTCGCTGGGGACAGGACTGTCATAAAACGTGTCTGGTGCCTGTTCACCCTGTCTATTCTTCTCCTACACCTGCTAATCTACCTGGACTCCCGATTCCATATTGGTCATTTGCTGATGTCTTCAATAAAAAGGAAGCAGAGACATTACCCCTGCATAGACCATATGATTGCCCGATTGACCTGTTGCCCGGTGCTACGCCTCCCCGTGGGCGTATTTACCCGTTGTCTGCTGCTGAGACCAGGTCGATGTCCGAATATATCGAGGAGAACTTAGCAAAGGGATTCATCCGGAAATCTACCTCCCCAGCGGGAGCAGGTTTCTTCTTCGTTAAAAAGAAAGACGGATCTCTCCGTCCCTGTATTGACTACAGAGGCCTAAATTCGATCACGGTGAAGAATAAGTACCCTCTTCCGCTCATTCCAGAACTGTTTGATCGTCTTAGAGGGGCTAGAATCTTCACCAAACTAGATCTTCGTGGAGCATACAACCTGGTTCGTATCCGTCGAGGAGATGAATGGAAGACGGCATTCAACACCCGGGACGGCCACTACGAGTACTTGGTGATGCCCTTTGGTCTCTGTAATGCTCCAGCAGTCTTTCAGGAGTTGGTCAACGACATCTTCCGGGACCTCCTCTATTCCTGCGTTGTGGTGTACCTTGACGACATCTTGGTCTTCTCTCCGGATCTTCAGTCTCACCGGAGGGATGTTCGTCAGGTTCTGCTCAGGCTCAGGCAGAATCACCTCTTCGCCAAATATGAGAAGTGCCTCTTTGAGCAGACATCGCTTCCGTTTCTGGGCTACATCATTTCTCAGACAGGCCTACGAATGGATCCGGAGAAATTGTCTGCCATCGAGAAGTGGCCCCGACCGGAGGGGTTGAAGGCCATTCAGCGGTTCCTGGGATTCGCCAACTATTACCGTCTCTTCATACCGCACTTCTCTTCCAGGACTGCTCCAATCTCAGCGCTCACTCGCAAGGATGCTAACCCCAAACAGTGGACGACCGAAGCAGAGGAGGCCTTCCTTTCTCTGAAACAGGCCTTCTCTTCCGCTCCAGTGCTGCATCGCCCGGATGGCAACAAGCAGTTCTACCTGGAGGTGGACGCTTCCTCTGCTGGAGCCGGAGCGGTTCTTACCCAAAAATCGCCATCCGGGAGGATGGTGTCCTGCGGTTTCTTCTCCAAACTCTTCTCCTCCTCCGAGCGCAACTACTCCATAGGAGATCGAGAGTTATTGGCCATTAAGTTGGCATTGGAGGAGTGGCGTTACCTACTCGAAGGGGCTCTTCATCCGGTAATCATCTACACGGACCACAAAAATCTGGCATACCTCCAGCAGGCACAGAGACTTAATCCTCGCCAAGCCCGGTGGTCCTTGTTTTTTGCCCGTTTCGATTTTCTTTTGCATTTTCGCCCAGCTGACAAAAACGTCAAGGCGGATGCCTTGTCTCGGTCTTTCCTGGTGTCGGATCTCGAAGATGAGCCTAAACATATCATCGATCCCGCCAGAGTGATGCAGGTGGCTCCCGTGAGTCTAAATCGTCTCCCTCCTGGTAAGACGTTCGTATCAGAAACCGATCGGAAGAGAATCCTACATTGGGGTCACTCGTCTAAACTCGCTGGCCACGCTGGTCAAAAAAAGACCCTCCAACTCATTACCCGGCATTATTGGTGGCCTACCCTGCACAAAGACGTAATAGACTTTGTTTCTGCCTGTGTTTCCTGTGCCCGCAACAAAGTTCCGAGACACCTGCCTACCGGCCGTCTTCTTCCGCTTCCTGTACCCGCTGCCCCATGGCTGCATATAGCCATGGACTTCATAACAGATCTGCCCGTCTCTGCCGGTTGTACGGTCATTTGGGTGGTCGCTGACCGCTTTTCCAAGATGGCTCACTTCATTCCTCTGCCAGGTCTTCCGTCTGCACCCGAGTTGGCTAAAGACTTTATCCGCCACAACTTCCGTCTTCATGGTCTGCCTC
Source organism: Oophaga sylvatica (assembly GCA_033576555.1). Lineage (NCBI taxonomy): Eukaryota > Metazoa > Chordata > Amphibia > Anura > Dendrobatidae > Oophaga > Oophaga sylvatica. The sequence goes on from JARQOD010000002.1 coordinate 489,346,358, forward strand.
GTCACATTGTGTCGGATCGTGGGGTTCAGTTCACCTCACGTTTCTGGAGAGCCACTTGTAAGTTGCTAGAATTCACCCTGGATTTTTCCTCCGCTTACCACCCACAGTCCAATGGACAAGTTGAACGAATAAATCAGAATTTGACCAGTTATCTTCGACACTTCGTTAATGCCCACCATTCTGACTGGGTGGAGCTCCTGCCTTGGGCCGAATTCTCCTACAATAATCATGAGAGCGAATCTTCCACCAAGTCTCCGTTTTTTGTAGTCTTCGGTCAGCACCCTCGGATCCCTGTCCCTGTTTCCATCTCTGTGGACAATCCAGCTGCGGAATCTCTGGTTAGAGAATTCTCCTCCATCTGGGAGAGTACCCGGTCCGCACTCATTCAGTCATCCGAGCGCATGAAAAGACATGCTGACAAAAAACGTCTGGATCCTCCTCAATTCCGTCCTGGGGACAAAGTCTGGCTTTCGTCCAAATATGTTCGACTCAAAATTCCGTCCTACAAGTTAGGTCCTCGGTTCATCGGTCCTTTTGAGATCATCAGTCAGATCAATCCGGTGTCCTATAAATTGAAACTCCAGGCCAATTTGAGAATTCCTAATTCTTTTCATGTATCTCTCCTCAAACCTGTGGTTCTTAACTCTTTTTTTAAGTCTACAGGTACACCTCCTGCTCCAGTGTCTGCTGATGATGAATTTGAGGTAGAGAACATTCTGGCCACAAAAAGGGTAGGAAGAAAGACTTATTTTTTGGTGGATTGGAAGGGGTTTGGTCCTGAGGAGAGAACCTGGGAGCCTCGGGAGAACATCCATGCCCCTCTTATCCTAGCTAAATTTCTTTCTGGCCTAAAGAGGGGGGGCCTAGAGGGGGGGGTACTGTAGCGCCCGCGTCCCTGATTGCTGCCAGACAGGGACGTCGCTCTCCTCACCTGCGCGCAGCGTCCTCAGTGCTCCCAGCCTCCTCTGCGCCTCTGGCATCCTCGGCGCCCTCCTTCCGCCATGCTGGTCCCGCGCGCTCCTTCCCTGCTACTGGCCTTAGGGCGCGCGCCCGCACCCTCCCCCGCTCTTAAAGGAGCCGCGCGCATTTTCCAAATCAGTCTCCAGCCAATGCTGGAGGACTCCACCCTATATTAAGGGCTTCCTCCTTAATGTAGGTGCCCGAGCAATGTTGTTCCTGTGCAGTCTAACTCTGTTTCAGCCTTCAGCTCCTGATTCCAGTTACCGGCCTGTTACCTGTCGGCTTGCCTGTCTGCCATCCGTCTGCAGTTCCATCCAGAGGTTCGGACGTCATCTGCAGAGATCCCCGGCTCTTGCCTGCTCACCTAGGAGCGATCATCTGCCATCCGACTGCAGCTCCATCCGGAAGTTCGGACATCATCTGCAGAGATCCCCGGCTCTTGCCTGCTCACCTGGGAGCGATCATCTGCCATCCGACTGCAGCTCCATCCGGAGGTTCGGACATCATCTGCAGAGATCCCCGGCTCTTGCCTGCTCACCTGGGAGCGATCATCTGCCATCCGACTGCAGCCTACCTGGAGGCTCCACCATATCAGGTCGTATATACCTGCCTGTCTAGAGACTGCCTGGTCACTTGCCGTGACAACCTGCCTGTCTAGAGACTGCCTGGTCACTTGCCGTGACAACCTGCCTGTCCAGAGATTGCCTGGTCACTTGCCGTGACAACCTGCCTGTCCAGAGACTGCCTGGTCACTTGCCGTGACAACCTGCCTGTCCCAGAGACTGCCTGGTCACTTGCCGTGACAACCTGCCTGTCCCAGAGACTGCCTTGGTCACTTGCCGTGACAACCTGCCTGTCCCAGAGACTGCCTTGGTCACTTGCCGTGACAACCTGCCTGTCCCAGAGACTGCCTTGGTCACTTGCTGTGACAACCTGCCTGTCCTAGAGACTGCCTTGGTCACTTGCCGTGACAACCTGCCTGTCCAGAGACTGCCTCGGTTACTTACCGTTACAACCTGCCTGCCCAGAGACTTCCTTGGTCACTTGCTGTGACAAACCTGCCTGTCCAGAAACTACCTACATCTCCTACCGTGAATCCCTGCCCTTTACCTAGGTGCCACCCGCTCTCTTACAAGTAAACTCTCTTGTATAATAAAGCTTTGTGGTTCCACCAACCTGACCTGTCTCGTCAGTAGTTCCACCCACCAGACCCGTTACATAGGGAAAGTGCAGTATTAAATTCAGGTCACTAGAGGGGGGTACATTAGCACATATAGGATATGTAATAGTTAAATTAGGAGGGGCCAACTGTGAGTAAGCCAGGAAGATTTCCTATTGTTAGTCAGTAGGGACTGTGAGCCCGGACAGGGCAGGTGACCCCGTAACGTTTAAGGATAGAGCCCAGTCGTCCAAGGCCGGATGGCCGAAGGTCACCAAACGTGAGAATGAAGGGCAGCACTAGTATGTGGCAGCTAACGTCATGGGCTGATGCCCTTTTGTCTGGGGTGAAACGGAGAGGGGAACTCCTGAAGATAGTTAGGCTGGCCAAAAGGAACGCTGCGGTACCAGACGATCCAGTACGACCCTGGGACATTCTGGAAGAAGTGAGGGAAAGCACAGGGCAAGAAAGGAATGTACTCTGTGATGATCCCTGTGATGCAACTGTGTCTGAACTGGATAATGGAACCAAGTAAAATCGTTTTTGTTAAGTTGGAACTGGACTCTGTCTCTCTTTGCTTGAAACTGCCAGAATGCCGTTCGCAGCAGCTCATAAGGGATCTGGATGGAACTGAGAGCAGGATGAAAGGTACAGAACAAAGGGGACATTGTGTATATGTGGCGGGAGACCAGGGCATGATTGAGCAACCATTGTCAGCCACGACTACGGCCCTGGCTCCCCTACACTTGGTGTGGTCGGCAGGATGCAGTCCACGGGTGCAGAGGTGGCAGACCAAGCGGTCAGGGGTGCCCCAAGAGTTAGTATACCACTGGGGGCAATGTTGAGCAACCTCCCAAAGTTTACAGGGAGCAACGCTCTGCTATGGGACTGGACTGAGCGGGTCAGGGTATGTTGAGGATATACCCCATGCAATGGAGGCAGAGATTGCCATGATGGCCCTGGACGAATCAGCGAGATGCTCCGTCATGTTCCGCCCCCCCATGAGCGAGATACCTTCAACAAGTTGTTTCAAATCTTAGAGGAAATGCATGGGGACCCCATGAACGTCCGAGAGTTGCACATGCGTTTGTTTAGCCGTGTCCAATGGGAGGGGGAGTCCATGGCACAATACTTGAATGCGCTTTGGGAGATTCATGCTGCGATTGTTAAGAGAGATGATGTAGGCATAGGGCCTCCCAATATGATTCTGAGAGACCAGGAAGTGGCTGGCTTTAGAGATGCGCTGCTTAAGCAAGACTTGCGTGAGCGCCTGCGAGCTAATCCGAGCATGAGTTCTTTAAAAATGGGGACGCAAGCGCATAGAAAGGAACAGAAGCAGGGGGCCGCAGCCTTGGCAGGGATGGTCCGAAGCCGCAAGGTACCTACCCCGAATGAGGAAGAGCCTGAGTGGTCCCCCGAATTATGGCAGGGAATGCGGAAAATGAGGGCAGAAATCGAGAGCCTGATTAAAGCCCTTTTGCTACCTTGGAGTCCAATCCCCTACTCGGGGGTAACTTACGGCAAGAGGTGAAAGAAGTTAGAGGAGAGACGCAGAGTGTAAGAAAAACTACAGGAGCAGCCCCAGAAATTAATTCCAGATCCTGGGGTGAAGAACGACTACAGATGGGGTATGTCTCTCGTGGAGGACGGCGATCCAGAGCGAAGCGCCCACCAGATATGCGTAGACGTGGGTGTTGGACGTGTGGAAGAAGGGGACACCTGTCAAGAAGTTGCCCTACAAGAGACAGCCGATGGCGAAGATTTGCTCACCCTTCCAAAGGTCATGCCCACTGGAGAGAACGCCGCTCTTGGAAGAAATGATAAGGTGAAAAGAGGGAGAAGATGTCTACATTGAGATGTCTGCGCCGCTCAGTCGCGTGGAGGCGAATCGGGAGGAATGCCAAATTGGATCCAAGGGTCCCGTCTGTGAGGATCAACCCAAAGGGGAAGAAGGGGCGCCTACCTGAATAGTGAACCGAAGTATGTCACGTCCCTGCCTGTCACAAAATCCTGAATGAGGGGAGAAAGTGTCAAGTAATCCTGAAATGCAAAGAAACAAGGGAGCGCACATGAGCAGGACCAGTGAGACAGTAATATGGTTGTGTCACGCTGTCTAATGATATGTATACAATGTCAGTAAACTATTAATACAGGAACAACACTCTATACAACAACTAGCATAGCAACATCAGCATGTAAGTATAGAATAGATTTACCTGACACGATATCTGCTGAACTCAGGGTTAATCTTGAGGACTTGATGAGCTGAAACAGGAAAGAGGTGGACCGGGATCTAACCTGACCCTAAACTGGGGTCCTAACTAATCCCTCACCTTGGAGGTACTGATAATGGTTCAGAGGTCCAAGTCTCCAACCTAACCCTGTCTCCTATCAGACCCTGAACCCTGTAATCAGTCCTAAGAAGGATCCTGACTACCACCAAAGGGATATGGGCTGATCTCAGCTAAATACACAGATTAGACATATAAGACAGACAGGATAACACTCGCTTGCATACACACTCAAACACCAAAGGAACATAAATGGTCTGGGAAATAAACTCTAACCAAGTTGAGCTTAAAACAACTAAGGAGCTCACAACTAAAGTCTATACAGATTCATTCCTATCTGTGGTCTGCATGAAGGTTTCACTGGCAACTCCCCAAGCAGACAACCAGGAATTTAAAGGAAACCAATCAACAAATAATCAATTGCAGCCGGGAGAAACTGCACCCAGTCCCAGCACCGAGCACAGACAGAATTAACTCCCTAGCTGCCAAACACAAAGAAACAGCAGCTCAGCTGTGAGAAGTCAAAATGTGCAACCGCGACGATCTTCGTGGCAATGCACACATGACAGTACCCCCCCTTCTACGAGGGGCCTCCGGACCCTCAGGGCCAGGCCTGCCCGGGTGAGTTCTGTAGAAGGTCCGAACCAAACGATCTGCGTTAACATCAGACGCAGGGACCCACGTCCTCTCCTCTGGACCATACCCCTTCCAATGCACCAAGTACTGAAGGGACCGGCGATTCAGACGTGAGTCAATGATCTTTGATACTTGAAATTCCAAGTTACCATTGACCAACACAGGAGGAGGAGGTAGAGGTGACGGTATGACTGGTGCCACATACCTTTTAAGTAATGACTTGTGGAACACATTATGAATTTTAAACGTAGGAGGGAGGTCCAGACGAAATGCCACAGGATTAATTATGGAACTGATCCTGTACGGCCCGATTAATCTGGGACCCAGTTTCCAGGAGGGCACTTTAAGTTTTATATTCCTGGTAGACAACCATACCAGATCGTTCACATTCAGATCTGGACCAGAAACTCTCCTCCTATCAGCCATACGTTTGTAACGGTTCCCCATCCGCACTCAGAATATTCAATACACCTCTCCACACAGAAGCAAGTGACGACGAGAAACGCTCCTCCTCAGGAACCCCAGAAGGGCCCCCCCCATTGAAAGTACAAAACTGGGGATGGAAACCATATGCCCCAAAAAACGGGGACTTACCAGTGGACTCGCTCCGCCTGTTGTTAAGAGCGAACTCTGCCAGAGGCAAGAAAGAAGACCAGTCCTCTTGGTTCTCTGAGACAAAACACCGGAGATATGTCTCTAAGCTCTGATTCAGACGCTCTGTCTGACCATTGGTCTGCGGATGAAAAGCCGAGGAAAATGACAATTGCATCTCCCGACGTAAACAAAATGCCCTCCAAAATTTGGACACAAACTGAGACCCCCTATCTGACACCACATCAGAAGGCAACCCATGAAGTCTAACGATCTCCCTAATGAACACCTGCGCCAGAGTTTTAGCATTAGGGAGTGCAGGAAGAGCAACGAAATGTGCCATCTTACTGAACCTGTCAACAACCACCAGTATGACAGTATTCACCTGACGACGGAGGAAGGTCCGTAATGAAGTCCATAGATAAATGAGTCCATGGACGCTCCGGAAGTTTCAAGGGTAAAAGGGTCCCAGACGGACGGGTATGAGGGGTTTTAGAGCGAGCACACACCCCACATGACGCGACAAAAGTTATAACATCTTTATTAGCATTAGGCCACCAAAACCGGCGAGAAAGGAGATCTAAAGTAGCCTTACTCCCTGGATGTCCTGCTAGAGCAGAATTATGATGTGCCTCAATAACCTTTTGTCTCAACAGATTTGGGACAAACAGTCTCCCTGGAGGTCCTGCAGGGGCGTCCCCCTGAGCCTCTAACACCTCCTCCTCAAGCTCAGAAAATACAGCCGACACTACCACCCCCTCCTGAAGGATAGGACTCGGGTCATCCGTTTTCCCGGCCCCTGGGAAACTGCGAGACAAGGCATCAGCCTTTACATTCTTAGACCCCGGGCGATAAGTGACGACAAAATTAAACCTGGTAAAAAACAACGACCATCGAGCTTGTCTGGAATTCAGACGCTTAGCGGATTCCAAATACAACAGGTTCTTGTGATCAGTAATAACGGTAACCGGGTGGACTGCCCCCTCCAAAAAGTGACGCCATTCTTCAAAAGCTAACTTAATGGCCAAAAGTTCCCTATTGCCGATATCATAATTCCTTTCGGCGGACGACAATTTCTTAGAAAAGAAAGCGCACGGATGCCATTTACCAGGGGACGGACCCTGGGACAATATAGCACCCACCCCTACGTCAGACGCATCCACCTCCACAATGAACGGCTGAGATGCATCTGGTTGGATGAGAACGGGTGCCGAAGCAAAACATTTCTTCAAAGAGGAAAAGGCTTGGCAAGCTTTGTCCGACCATTTAGAAAAATCCGTCCCTTTTCTTGTCATGTCAGTGAGAGGTTTGACGACAGATGAGAAATTACAAATAAATTTCCGGTAGTAGTTAGCAAACCCCAAAAAACGCTGCAGAGCCTTAAGATCCCCTGGCTGATCCCATTCAAGCACTGCTCTCACCTTTTCAGGGTCCATACGGAAACCGGAGGCTGACACCAAAAAACCCAAAAACTGAAGTTCCTGTACGGCAAATACACACTTCTCCAGTTTGGCGTATAGTTTATTGTCTCGCAAGATCTGCAACACCTGTCTCACATGCTCCTGATGAGACACAAGATCTGGCGAGTAAATTAAAATGTCGTCCAAATATACAACCACAAACAGCCCCACAAGGTGACGAAAAATGTCATTAACAAAATGTTGGAATACTGCTGGTGCAGTAGTCAGACCAAAAGGCATGACTAGGTTCTCATAATGTCCCTCCGGCGTGTTAAACGCCGTTTTCCACTCATCCCCCTCTTTTATCCTAATCAGATTATACGCCCCCCTGAGATCCAATTTAGAAAACCATTTGGCGCCAACAATTTGATTGAAGAGATCAGGAATAAGAGGGAGTGGATACGGATCTCGAACAGTAATCCGATTAAGTTCGCGGAAATCCAAGCAAGGGCGTAGGCCTCCATCTTTCTTCTTCACAAAGAAGAACCCCGCGGCTACTGGGGAAGATGAAGGTCTAATATGCCCTTTGGCCAGACTTTCAGAAATATAATCTTTCATAGCCTGCCTCTCAGGACCAGAAAGATTATACAACCTAGCTTTAGGCAACTTAGCATCAGGAAGGAGATTAATAGAGCAGTCATACACGCGATGAGGAGGCAACTCCTGACACCCCTCCTCAGAGAAAACATCCCCAAAATCCTCCAAAAAAGGAGGCAATGTACTAGGCACGACCGCACTGATGACTGTGTTCATGCAGTTGCTTTTGCAAAACTCACCCCATTGGCTTATTTCTCTGGACTGCCAATTAATCACAGGGTTATGTTTAAACAACCAAGGAAGTCCCAACACAATGGGAGTAGGTAGACCCTCCAACACATAACAAGATAATTGTTCCCTATGTATTGCCCCTACCCGAAGGTCAATGTTATGAACCTCATGAACAAAGCTACCTTGGCCGAGAGGCCTGGCGTCAATGGAGAATATAGGGATCGGTTTGACCAATACACTCAGATGCATACCTTGAGCCTGAGCAAACTGAGCGTCAACCAGATTAGCCCCGGAACCACTATCAAGAAGAACAGACAATCTCTCCACTCTCGTACCAACTACCACCTCCACTGGTACAAGGAACTGAGAAGAACTGGCGGATGAAATACATACTCCCAGGTTGTCGTCCACCACACAACCTGGGATTAACAGTTTTCCGGCGACTTTTGGCTCAACAAGGCACGGGATGGACATTCTCCAACAAAATGTCCCTCTTTCCCGCAGAAAAAACATCTTCTAGTCCTGCGGCGTACCGCCAATCCCCTCCTACTAAATGATGTCCCTCCCAACTGCATAGGCTCATCCGAACAGACAAGGGGAACCTCAACATAAGGGACTTTAGTGGTAGGTGGAGAAACAACAGGGAGTGGGGTTACCTCACCCCTCTCCCGAAGCCGTCTATCAGTACGGATAGCTAAGGCCATAGCAGCCTCCAGAGAAGGAGGAGACTCATACTGAGCCAAAACGTCTTTTAATTTATCAGAAAGCCCATGACAAAACTGGCTCCTAAGAGCTGGGTCATTCCACTGAGTATCTGTGGCCCATCTACGAAACTCAGAAGTAAATTCCTCTGCCGGACGATCTCCCTGCTGTATCTTACGTAATTTTGTCTCAGCAAGAGAGACCCGATCTGGGTCATCATATACCAATCCCAGGGCAGTAAAAAATTGATCTACAGACAGTAGAGCCGGGGATCCCGGAGGAAGGGAAAATGCCCAGGATTGAGGGTCCCCTTGCAGAAGTGAGATAACAATTCCCACTCTCTGCTCCTCACTCCCTGATGATCGAGGCCGAAGCCGAAAATACAATTTACATGCCTCCCGGAAGGTGAAAAATTTGTCTCGCCCACCAGTGAACCTGTCCGGGAGAGCTACTTCAGGTTCAACTCTGGTTTGCTCCAGGGGAGACAAAACTTTGGACTTAATGTCCGTCAGCTCCATGGATAATCCCTGCAACTGCAGAGCCAGCTGGGCTACTGGATCCATGGTAACTGGAGATAATTTTTAAGGCCAGTGAAAATGTCACGCTGTCTAATGATATGTATACAATGTCAGTAAACTATTAATACAGGAACAACACTCTATACAACAACTAGTATAGCAACATCAGCATGTAAGTATAGAATAGATTTACCTGACACGATATCTGCTGAACTCAGGGTTAATCTTGAGGACTTGATGAGCTGAAACAGGAAAGAGGTGGACCGGGATCTAACCTGACCCTAAACTGGGGTCCTAACTAATCCCTCACCTTGGAGGTACTGATAATGGTTCAGAGGTCCAAGTCTCCAACCTAACCCTGTCTCCTATCAGACCCTGAACCCTGTAATCAGTCCTAAGAAGGATCCTGACTACCACCAAAGGGATATGGGCTGATCTCAGCTAAATACACAGATTAGACATATAAGACAGACAGGATAGCAATCACTTGCATACACACTCAAACACCAAAGGAACATAAATGGTCTGGGAAATAAACTCTAACCAAGTTGAGCTTAAAACAACTAAGGAGCTCACAACTAAAGTCTATACAGATTCATTCCTATCTGTGGTCTGCATGAAGGTTTCACTGGCAACTCCCCAAGCAGACAACCAGGAATTTAAAGGAAACCAATCAACAAATAATCAATTGCAGCCGGGAGAAACTGCACCCAGTCCCAGCACCGAGCACAGACAGAATTAACTCCCTAGCTGCCAAACACAAAGAAACAGCAGCTCAGCTGTGAGAAGTCAAAATGTGCAACCGCGACGATCTTCGTGGCAATGCACACATGACAGGTTGTGACAGACAAGAGGCCACTAACCTTCTTGGGTTATGCACCCCTGAATAACTCCGGTAGATAGTGAGGAGGGAGGGCTGTAACACCTTAGAAATCGTGGTTCAGTCTGCTGTGAGAACGGTGGTGTAGAATGCTGCCAGCATCGGGTATTACCGAGGTGCACACTGGGAGTCACGTGATCGCAGGTCCTGAAGACACGTGACCGCAGGTCCTTTTGCTATGATCGGTGGTGTGTACTTCCAAATGTCTCGCATGGAGCTGCTCCTGCCGTGCACACTCATGGAGGGATGTGTGAAGGAGAGAGGGAAACAGCACGGTCTGAACGGAGCGCTAAGGCAGAGATGATGTAAGGAAATATGATTAAAAAAGGCACAAACCTTTATTATCCACAATGCGTTACAACAGCACTGCACTGTCTTCATCAGGTGGTATATCTATTGTTGTCTGGGGGAAGCAAGAGCAAGCCAGACCTTCCTCCTGATTGAGGGGGGTGGGAATGTGTAGCCCTGGTGTGAAGGCACACGCAGTACCCTGGAGAATGTGTGGAGAGATGGCAGTTTAATGCTCTATACCCATTCACTCAACATACACTTAGAGACACCCACAGGATATATATAGGCTCATTCAGTGAGTTACCCAGTCAGTCAGTTTCCTGTCGGAAGACAGAGGAGTCAGTCTAGCCTGGACCTGGAGGGAGGAAGTAGTCCAGCCTGAGTCTCGTGCAGTTCAGAAAGTGGAGGCCAGTAAAGGTGAGCCAGATCACCTCAGCCTGGTCAGAGCTGTGCCCCACTGATAGACAGACTGAGACATCTATTGAGGAGAGAGGAGTGAGTTGCAGATATACTTCAGTCTCCTGTCCCAAGGACAGTGAAGGTTCAGAGACGTGCTCCTGCCTAGAGGATTACTGGGAATCTGGCAACAAGCTCAGGAAAGAAGTGAAGAAGGGATTGACTTATTTAACCTGTGGAAGTGTGAGTGCTTATGCTACAAGCGCGGACAAGGCGAAAGGCACAGTGGAAAGAATTAGAAGTGCTTTAGGATTGGAGAAGTCCTGCACATTGTCACCGGTCACTGGGGACCGAAGGATCACTATAGCTTCACGCATAGTGGTAGGAAAACCAGAGGCTTACCGGACCTTAGGTCGCGGCAAGCAGCCCTTGGAGTGTCGGTACGTAACTGGGGTCAGGTGGAATAGGAACTTTGAGCTAGGCCAAGCAGAGAAGAACCTAGTTTCATCACAGGAAGGCTCCGACCACAAAACTGACCGGGCAGTACAGCTTTGAAATAGCTGAAGCTTCAGGAGTGAACTACGCTTTATGCTGGTTGGACTCATCATCATTGGAAAGTAAAGGAGGCCCCTGCCTTGCTCAGCCGTTGCCTCAAAACTCATCCTCCATCAACCCCATCAGCCTCCCTGGGACCTGTCTAACCATCTGACAAGTAAGAGGTATGGAAAGACGCTGACGGTGTGAGACTGAGTTATTTAATTGCATGCCTGCACAATCCCACCATAACTATCGACCTGAGGGAAGAGTCCCACCTGTAGGGGACCCGACATCTAGCTGCCTCACCATCCCCTCAGAGATCTACAGCAGCGCTGGTACAAATTACCAGAAAACTACAGGTGGCGTCACGAACTGTAAATATATCTATCCCCTGTAAATATACCCCCCAACATACGCCAGACCGCCAGGGCCACAGACCGAGCCACCGCTACCTGTGACAAACCCCATAGACTTCCATGGGCTCGGCTCTGAGTACCCCATAGCCCTGGTAATCCACAATTGTGGTGGCGGGTCGACACAAATTGGCGTCACGAACAGGATGCGAAACTCGCAAAATTGCGAGCCCTGTGTGCCTGTGGAGGTGTTTTTGTGAAAAAGGACTGTTTGCTATTTTTGGCGCTAAAATCCGCCATTTTGCCGCCATATTCGCGCCCTCAGGCGCTGGAGAAGAAGGTGGGCGTACCTTCGTGGGCGTGTACCCCCCTGTGGCGCGAAGAGAATGCCTGCCCTCTCAAAGTGCTATTACAACATGCGATCCTGCCCTACAGCAAAGGAGGTCCGCCTCCTCTTCACCTTCCCTGCGAAGAGGAGGAGACGCAAACCCCGCCTCCACGGAAGAGACCGGACGTCTCTGAAAGAAGAAAAGAGAACGCTCTGGAACATCATGGAAGCAGGACGTGTGCAGCCGAGCAGGGAAGCGGAGGAAGGCAGGCCCCGCTCCCCAGCCAAGCTGCCACCAGCACCGGAACCATCCGTGGTCCTGCACCTGCAGCAAGCATTGCTGGAAATAAAAGAGGAGAATGCACGACTGAAAAAGATGGTCCAGCACCAATCTGGATTTGAAGAGATCGAGAGACGCCGGCGTACCCAGGAGCAGCGGCGGCTGTGGGACGTGGTGTTCTCTCCCCTCGACGACCCCCTACGTCTGGAGTTACCAAAACTTCTGCTGCCCAAGGCTAAGGAGCAACCGGAGGCTGCCCCGAAAGTACCGATCCTGATCCCACCGGTGAAGCGGTGGAGGCGAAGGAGGTTGAGGAGGTACCGCCAGTTCCGGAACGCCCGCCCGGCCAGGAGGCCGCAGCAGATGATCGATCCCCGGCAGGGACACCGGAGGGGTCCTGTCCGTCGTTACCAGACGTGGATTGGGACGAGATGGCGCGCCTGGACGACGTCGCCTACACCGCCCAGTGGGAATGTGAGTGGCAGCGTCGTGAGGAGAAACAGCAACGCCAGCAGGAGGAAGAGCGGGAAGCTCAGCGGAACCGACAGCGGCAGCATGCAGAGCTGATCGCGGACAAGGAGAGTGTCCGTAGAGAGAAAGGTACTCTGAGGGAGCCGCGGCGGCAGGGGTGTGTGACAGAGTTCCAGCTCCGGAAGGGCTGGGGCTTCATCCGAGAACCGGGCCTCTACCCAGGGGTCTTTGTCAGCAGGCGTGACGTAGAATCCCACCTACCGCAAGGCCATCCCGGGAGGGACCTAGTAAATGGAGACATTGTCACATATACACGGCACTGGGGTATGAAGGGATGGTATGCCCTTAACGTCACAATCGTCCGTGACCCCGTCCCCGACGCAGGTAACGTCACCACTACCGCAGCGTCCCCGTCTCCAGCTCAAACAGCACCAGGCCGTGCCCCAGCATCGCCCCCTGCAGGCACCTCGCAAATGGAGGCAACACCTGTATACTCTTCACTATCTTGTCATCCTTCTACATCGCAACTTGCGACCCAGTCTCCATCGCAATCTATGACACGATCGATATCGCTAACTGTAACGCAAATTGAAACGCAATCGGTGTCTCGCAAGGAGAAAGTACCCGTTGCGCCCCTAGAGGTTCGTACAAGAAATGTAGCGACTCAAACCCCAATAGCAGGTCACGACTTGTTAGTAATGGGATCTAGGGACCATCGCATTGTTCCAGCCCCCGGGATGGAAAACGTCATTGAAGTTAACAAAGAAATGTGAAGAACGGTAGGACCCAGACAGGGTTTACCGCAACTAAGAAGATGTACATAAGTTTTTATAAAAGTGAAGATAGTTTTTGCACAGTTATATGAGTATATAATGTTTATATATATTGCCAAAAGTAGAATGCCCGGCTGGGTAATCAGATAAAAAGTTTTTGCACTTTATTGTGATGTGATTTGATATAATGTGTCTTTTTCTTATTATGGACTCAGAGGCTGAGGACTGTGCCAGCCCAGAACTTATCTTGTATATAGTTGCGCTTCGGTGCATAATATTGGTTTTACATAAAACCGCAACTACCTCTGAATACAAAACCCGTGTGGTGTGGCACTGAGTGAGGTCTGCATTCGGATGTCCTGCAGCCCACCCAGGACCCACGTTGAAGGTTTGGTGCGGGTCCTTCACAAGCATAATGTCTATGTAAATGAGAATGTCTATTTAATACTTTGTACTTTTCTATATTTAATGTTTTGTTTGCAACGTTCAAGAAATCCTTACCTCCCGGATGGGAAGAGTTAATGTTTAATGTTAAATGCATAAACAAAATTGTCTCTTTGTATTTCACAGCCCGGGAGTGCTGTCGTTTACCATGGGGGAATGTGTAGCCCTGGTGTGAAGGCACACGCAGTACCCTGGAGAATGTGTGGAGAGATGGCAGTTTAATGCTCTATACCCATTCACTCAACATACACTTAGACACACCCACAGGATATATATAGGCTCATTCAGTGAGTTACCCAGTCAGTCAGTTTCCTGTCGGAAGACAGAGGAGTCAGTCTAGCCTGGACCTGGAGGGAGGAAGTAGTCCAGCCTGAGTCTCGTGCAGTTCAGAAAGTGGAGGCCAGTAAAGGTGAGCCAGATCACCTCAGCCTGGTCAGAGCTGTGCCCCACTGATAGACAGACTGAGACATCTATTGAGGAGAGAGGAGTGAGTTGCAGATATACTTCAGTCTCCTGTCCCAAGGACAGTGAAGGTTCAGAGACGTGCTCCTGCCTAGAGGATTACTGGGAATCTGGCAACAAGCTCAGGAAAGAAGTGAAGAAGGGATTGACTTATTTAACCTGTGGAAGTGTGAGTGCTTATGCTACAAGCGCGGACAAGGCGAAAGGCACAGTGGAAAGAATTAGAAGTGCTTTAGGATTGGAGAAGTCCTGCACATTGTCACCGGTCACTGGGGACCGAAGGATCACTATAGCTTCACGCATAGTGGTAGGAAAACCAGAGGCTTACCGGACCTTAGGTCGCGGCAAGCAGCCCTTGGAGTGTCGGTACGTAACTGGGGTCAGGTGGAATAGGAACTTTGAGCTAGGCCAAGCAGAGAAGAACCTAGTTTCATCACAGGAAGGCTCCGACCACAAAACTGACCGGGCAGTACAGCTTTGAAATAGCTGAAGCTTCAGGAGTGAACTACGCTTTATGCTGGTTGGACTCATCATCATTGGAAAGTAAAGGAGGCCCCTGCCTTGCTCAGCCGTTGCCTCAAAACTCATCCTCCATCAACCCCATCAGCCTCCCTGGGACCTGTCTAACCATCTGACAAGTAAAAGGTATGGAAAGACGCTGACGGTGTGAGACTGAGTTATTTAATTGCATGCCTGCACAATCCCACCATAACTATCGACCTGAGGGAAGAGTCCCACCTGTAGGGGACCCGACATCTAGCTGCCTCACCATCCCCTCAGAGATCTACAGCAGCGCTGGTACAAATTACCAGAAAACTACAGGTGGCGTCACGAACTGTAAATATATCTATCCCCTGTAAATATACCCCCAACATACGCCAGACCGCCAGGGCCACAGACCGAGCCACCGCTACCTGTGACAAACCCCATAGACTTCCATGGGCTCGGCTCTGAGTACCCCATAGCCCTGGTAATCCACAATTGTGGTGGCGGGTCGACACAGGAGGATATAAAGGAAAAGCACGTGCAGCAGAGCAGTTTGGCGCCAACACGGGGCAGCGCGCAGTCAGGTGAGTGGC
Organism: Oophaga sylvatica; assembly: GCA_033576555.1. Taxonomy (NCBI): domain Eukaryota; kingdom Metazoa; phylum Chordata; class Amphibia; order Anura; family Dendrobatidae; genus Oophaga; species Oophaga sylvatica. Next base: position 489,361,737 of record JARQOD010000002.1, read on the forward strand.
GCACTCCGATTCCACCAACGAGTACCTGTGCTGCGGCAGTCCCCGTCATCTGGAAAGGGACCGCTGCAGAGAGAGGAGCTGGGCGTGCAGCAGTCTGAGAGGAGTGCTTCGTCCCCAGAGCACTGGTGCTGCGCAGGCCTGCGTCCTTTAACCCCCACCTTTGACCACGAGGACCAGAGAGAGACGTGCAGTGTTTGCCCGGTGACTACCATAGAGCAAGCCGCCGTACACTCCGTCTCTGTGAGTACAGTGCATGTGCCACATAGAAGTGACCGGGTGCAGGACAGACTCTTGCGCCCTGATTTTGCCAGTGTATATTTACCGAGCCATGTGGGGCTCGTACAGGACTGTTGCCCGCACCCTTGTCAGCCACTGCAGCATATGGACTAGGGGCTCAGCGGAAGGTACCGGAAACCGACCGCTTCCGCCAGAAGATGGGGCATTGTTGTCTGGAAAAGACACCGCGCCAGCCGTTGTTGGCGCTATTGACTTCATAGCCTGAGAAACTACTGACTTTCTAGCTGGATTCAACAGAACTGCTGTTACCCGATCCTTAGTTCTTTAACTATCCTTTGCAAATTGATCTGTTTAGTCCCTCATTTAACTGTTTACCTCCCTGCGTGGAGTATTTCCGTTAAGTAAAACTGTTAACCCTTGCTCTGTCTCCTGTCCGTCACTGAATCCCGCAACCTGCTCGCACATGCACAGTTTTCCAGCTTATGCCATCAACAAAGTAATGGCAATAATTAAATTCCATGGCAGCGAGCTTTCTCATTATACCAGTCAGACAAGCTGAGTATCAGTTTCTTTCATTGGCAGCCAACACCTCAGTGCTGTAATATGATGCACATGCCAAACAAACGTCACACAAAGTGTGGAACAGGAGGTTGTTGTGATTGTCAAAGCAGCAGCCCATAATCTACAGTGGTCAGGGCTGGACATATCGCCCATAGGGTCCCAGCTGCCCACCTGGGCTCATTACATTGCAATCATTCATTTATAAGATAAAACAACAATTCTGAGAAAATGATTTATCGAACTCTGCCATGATCTGTGTCCTAGTCTGGGCATCCAGTGGGCAAAACTTATTACAATACCCAACAGCAACTATAGATAAATTATGGTATATACACTTTCCCACAGATATCTGCCATTAGTCATATATATCCCTATACACAATGAAAACAGGGGTCACTTCTCTGTTCTCGAGAAGAGGTGAATTAGGAGATTTATATATATATATATATATATATATATATATACAGAATATATATTATATATATATAGTAATGTATAGGAGATTGGAAAAGGACAGTTGTGTTCTTATGTCTTAAGGTCTTTCCGGGGATTAGAGGCTAACTTAAACCAAATTTAACTTACCGTAAATCAAATATTATTTAGCCCTGTATGGTGGTACTCTTTTGGAACTGAATTGTGATATTATGTGGGAACCATACTCATTTTATTTGGGTATTATATGATGCTAATATGTGGCCAGTGCATCGGCACCAAAATCTGGCATCATATGGACTGAAATAATGAGAAAGACCTATAAAAACAACTGTTATACGGCAAAGGGGAGGTCTTCTTTGCTTTTTCCGAGGGTCCTAATTTCGAGACACCAGCCTTGGCAGCATGAACTAAATGTATTTTGTGCATGTGCACCACAATATAGAAAAACAAAAATAAGCTAATAAATTGAGCAGTACGGAGGGCAATGCTTCCATCTGCATAAAAGGCTCTGTAGCAGAATCAGTAGTCATTGCCAAAAAGTACAAGACGACAACATGGCGGATACCGACGGACCCTATTATAAGTCAGTAGGACACTGCCAGAGTCCATCCACTGATCTGACACTGTCGTGGTTTACATTTATAATAGAAACCACAATGCCACAATAGAAACCAAAAAAGTTCAAAATAGTAAAAGCTCATGAAAATAAAGAAGGTAAAATTATTTGTACAGGTAGGTGACTGTAAAGTGTATTATTAACCTGAATACATAGTGAAATTTTACCAGGTCATGAGTTTGTTTTTCAGTCTTCATGTTTACGACTGATGTTAATCATCATCATCATATGACACAGAAAAATAGTTCCACATTTCAATTAAACAGCTCATTGACAGCAGAAAGGAATGATGACATTATCACTAAGGAATAAGGGGTATGACCTATTTATACAGAGTTAGAAATGTTTAAAGAGTAACCATTGTTTTAATTTTTATTCCATAAATCAATAGTACACATGAAAATATACAACTTTGCAATATATCTTAGCAGAGAAATCTGCTTTTATTCTCTGCGAAAATTGATCATTCATTCTGCGCGCACCGCTCCCAGCACTTTAACCCTCTAAATACTGCGATGGCAGCATTTAGCAGGCATCAGGAGGGAGCCCCCTCGCACTCCGATCGGCGCCCCCATGAAGTCATAGCAGGGGCCCGATCACTGCCATAGTGATCTGATGTTGTCATGACGACATCTGGGTCACCAGGCTACGGCAAGCCCCTGAGACCATGCGCAGAGCACAGTCTCAGGAGCTTGTGTCAGTGCAGCACTGCAATGTTAATGAATTGCAATGGATTATTACTGCAATCAGGCAGCTGAAAGTGAAAGTCCCATAGTGGCACAAAGTAAAAAGTTAAAAAAATTTTTAACCCCTTTCCGACATCGGGCGTAATAGTATGCCAATGTCGGACACCCTCCCTTTGATGTGGGCTCCAGCGGTGAGCCCACATCTTTCCCGGGACAAGTCAGCTGTTTCGAACAGCTGACATGTGCCCCTAACAGTCACGGGTCCACCCGTGGCTATTAACCCGTTAAATGCCACTGTCAAAAGCCAACAGCGGCATTTAACGTGCTTCTCGCAATCGTGTGGGAAATCCACCCAACGGTGACCCCCGTCACATGATCGCTGGTCACCGATGGGTTGGCATGACAACCAGAGGTCTCCTAGAGACCTCTATGGTTGTCACTGCTGGCTTTCTGTGAGTGCCACTCAGTGGTCGGCGCTTATAGCAACTGAGTAATTCAGCTACATACAGGCAAAATGATCATCGCTTGTTTGTAGCAGAGCCGATCGGGTTATGGCAGCTTCTAGTCTCCCATGGAGACGAGTGAAGCATGCCAAAAGAAAAAAAAACTTTTAAACATATAAAAAAAAAAAGTTCAAATCATCCACCTTTCGCCCCATTCAAAATAAATCAATAAAAGAAATCAAACATACACATATTAGGTATTTAAGTGTTCAAAATCGCCAAATCTATCAATTAAAAAAGGATTAACCTGATCGCTAAACGACGTAGCGAGAAAAAAGTCAAAACGCCAGAACTGTTTTTTTGGTTGCCGCAACATTGCATTAAAATGCAATAACAGGCGCTAAAAACATTGTATCTGCACCAAAATGGTATAACTAAAAACGTCAGCTTGGCACGCAAAAATAAGCCCTCACCCAACCCGAGATTACAAAAAAGGAGACACTGCGAGTATCGAAAAATGGCGCAATTTTTTATTTTTTTAGCAAAGTTTGGAATTCTAGACATGTTTGGTGTCTATGAACTCGTAATGACCTGGAGAATCATAATGGCAGGTCAGTTTTATCATTTAGTAAACTTATTAAAAAATCAAAACAAAAAACAAGTGTGAGATTGCACTTTTTTTTTGCAATTTTACCTCACTTGTAATTTTTTTCTCTTTTTCTGATTCATGATATGGTAAAACCAATGGTGTCGCTCAAAAGTACAACTCGTCCCGCAATAAACAAGCCCTCGCATGGCCATATTGACGGAAAAGTAAAAAAGTTATGGCTCTGGGAAGAAGTGGAGCAAAAAACGAAAATGCAAAGCCGAAAATACCTCAGGTGAAGGGGTTAAAAATCAGAAAATAATTAAAATAAATATATATTTTGTAAAGATACATTTCTATTTTTATGTAAAAAATATAAAAACAAAACAAAAAAAGTACACGTTTAGCATCAGTGAACACAGTAAAAAAAATATAAAAAAAACAGGGGAAATTATGTTTTTTCATCTTATTGCTGAACAAAAAAATGGAATAAAAGGCGATAGCCTAAGATGGATAGGGGTATGGTGGGAAGGTTGCAAGAGTTCTGCTAAACTGCTTACAGTGAAACAGAAGCATCATTCATTTTCAACAAGACAAGCTAATAAGGCCTGAACATGTGCAAATCACAAACTATATAAGAAGGGCCATGCCCTACAAAACAGGGTGCAATACACCTTGGGGTATACCCATAGGAGCCAGAGAGTGACAGCGAGGTACATGCTTATGCCCATCATGACTCATCCCGCTTGATATATTCCTCGTGCAGTATAAGTTGTATAAGGCGACTTTATTCTTCTAAATGGTGCGATTACAAACCATACGTAGATAGCTATAATTTTTCCATATTTCAGAGTCATGTGACAGCTTGTTTTTTGCAGGATGAGCTGACGTTTTTATTGGTACCATTTCCGGGCACATGACATTTTTTGATCGCTTTCTATTTTGATTTTTGGGAGACAGCATGAACAAAAACCAGCAATTGTTTTTTTGGGTGTCTTTATGCCGTTTTGCGTGTGGTAAAATTGATAAAGCAGCTTTATTCTTCTGGTCAGTACAATTACAGCAATACCATATGAATTTACACAGTAAAAACTATTTTATAGAAAAAGTAATTATTTTTGCATCACTTTAATCGGCAAGCTATGACTTTTTTATTTTTCCGCTGATGAAACCGTATGGAAGTTTTTTTTTTTTCAGGACGAGATTATGTGTTTAGAGATTCCATTTTTATTTACATTAGTCTTAATCTTCTCTGGCTTTCTGCAGCACATTCGGAAACAGTTCACTTCAAAATAAGTGTCATTGCAATGTCACTGAATAAAAATATCTGCCCTACTCTTTTCTCCTGAATAAATGATTGCGCATCTTTCCGTTCCCTGCGCAAAATGTGATACAACTCTGTCCCTCATTTGGTACATTTTATCCACTCTATCCTATTCTATGAAATATTGCCTCCACACCATCCCACTTATGAATTATCGCCACCGTCCATCCTTATTAGCTATAGCCACCACGTTATGTGCCCTGAATCACTATAACCACAATTCTGTCCACCCTTACTAGCTATAACTCTCTTCCCACCCTTATTATTTATAACCACCACAGTGTCCACTTTAATAGATATAGCCGCCACAGTCTGTCCTTATTAGTTATAACCACTACCACGCAGTCTGCCCTTACTAGATATAACAACCACTCCGTCCGCAATAACCAGCACATTGTTTGTCCTTATTATCTATATCTGCCAAAATGTATGCTCTTATTAGCTATAACTGCCACACTGTTTCTAACTTAAGTGTCCTCCTCCTCGCTGCCCCCTTTCCATACTGGGCCCCTTCTTCAATTTGCATGCTCTGCATTCTGTCCCCTCCATACTGTGCCATCAACACTGTTTACCCATGCAGCACAATCTTTTTCTACTGTCTCCCATACTGTCCCCTCACACTGTGTTCTCCCAAACTGCTGAGTCTCGACACTGTTCCCCATATTTTCACTTACTTCCCCTATACCGACCCCTCACACTGTCTCCCCACTCGGCTCCCCTCTATATTGTCCACCTCACAGTGTTTAATTTCTATACTGTAACAATGTAGAAAATGGTCAAAGGAGCGCAAAGAACACAAGGACAAGGTAGTATTTTCTTAAGCCCACGACGCGTTTCGATGGTAAACCGTCTTCATCAGGTGGTAATTTCACCTGATGGCAATTGCCACCTTATGAAGATGGTTTACCCTCGAAACGCGTTATGGGCTTAAGAAATTACTACCTTGTCCTTGTGTTCTTTGAGCTCCTTTGACCGTTTTCTACATTGTTCCAGTTACTATCCTCCATTGGAGGTTTACTGCTGGAGCTGCATTGGACTGCTCATTAATTTAATTTACCTCATTCACCGCTTTCCCGGCGCTCCACAGTGACCGCTACTTTCAGTGACTTTTAATTTCTATACTGTGACTCATCCCACATTTCCCATTCTGAATACTCTCCTACCCACAGTGCCTAGTCTTTATCTGGGACCCCTCACATTCTACCCTCTTTATATACTGTCCGTCTATACTGCTCAGTCCCTATACTGTGACCTCTCATAATATTCGTCCCATACTATCCTCTCCTTCCTATAATACTCCTCTGTATCTTCAGCTCCATTGGAACCCTTACTTGACTGCCATCTATTTCTCTACGGCAGAGGAGTGGTGTCAGCAGCATAATCAGGTGACCTCATCACTCTCTTGTACAACTCCTTGACTCCAGAAATTCTGGTGGTAAGAACTTCGATTGTAGTCGTGTCGGAAAGATACAAGTACAGTTGAATGCAGGCATTTTACATGTTCTCTGAGCCGGCTGTAAGTCTAATAATGACCTCGGAGAATGGCTAAATCCCACTCCTGGTGGAACGGCAAACTGCTGGCCTCTGTGAGACACCTTGGATCCCTTCATGAGGTAGCCCAATGATGCAACCTTACCTAACCCTCTTGTTTTACTCCTGCAATACTATCAGTAATGTTGATATACAGTGCCTTGTGAAAGTATTCGGCCCCTGGAACTTTTCACCCTTTTCCCACTTCAAACATAAAGATATCAAATGTAAATTTTTGGTGAAGAATCAACAACAAGTGGGACACAATTGTGAAGTTGAACGAAATTTATTGGTTATTTTAAATATTTGTTTGAAATACAAAAACTGAAAAGTGGGGCGTGCAATATTATTCGGCCCCTTTACTTTCAGTGCAGAAAACTCATTCCAGAAGTTCATTGTGGATCTTTGAATGATCCAATGTTGTCCTAAATGACTACTGATCATTATCACTGATGATAAATATAATCCACCTGTGTGTAATCAAGTCTCCGTATAAATGCACCTGCTCTGTGATAGTCTCAGGGTTCTGTTTGAAGCACAGAGAGCATCATGAAGACCAAAGAACACAACAGGCAGGTCTGTGATACTGTTGTGGAGAAGTTTAAAGCTGGATTTGGATACAAAATGATTTCCAAAACTTTAAACATCCCAAGGAGCACTGTGCAAGCGATCATATTGAAATGGAAGGCGTATCATACCACTGCAAATCTACCAAGACCCGGCCGTCCCTCTAAACTTTCATCTCAAACAAGGAGAAGACTCATCAGAGATGCAGCCAAGAGGCCCGTGATCACTCTAGATGAACTGCAGAGATCTACAGCTGAGGTGGGACAGTCTGTCCATAGGAAAACAATCAGTCGTACACTGCACAAATCTGGCCTTTATGGAAGAGTGTCAAGAAGAAAGCCATTTCTAAAAGATATCCATAAAAAGTGTTGTTTAAAGTTTTCAACAAGCCACCTGGGAGACACACCAAACATGTGGAAGAAGATGCTCTGGTCAGATGAAACCAAAATCGAACTTTTTGGCAACAATGTCAAAAGATATGTTTGGCGTAAAGGCAACACAGCTCATCTCCCTGAACACACCATCCCCACTGTTAAACATGGTGGTGGCAGCATCATGGTTTGGGCCTGATTTTCTTCAGCAGGGATAGGGAAGATGGTTAAAATTGATGGGAAGATGGATGGAGCCAAATACAGGACCATTCTTGAAGAAAACCTGTTGGAGTCTGCAAAAGACCTGAGACTGGGACGGAGATTTGTCTTCCAACAAGACAATGATCCCAAACATAAAGCAATACAATGGAATGGTTAACAAATAAACATATCCAGGTGTTAGAATGGCCAAGTCAAAGTCCAGACCTGAATCCAATCGAGAATCTGTGGAAAGAGCTGAAAACTGCTGTTCACAAACGATCTCCATCCAACCTCACTGAGCTTGAGCTGTTTGCCAAGGAAGAATGGGCAAGAATTTCAGTCTCTCGATGTACAAAACTGATAGAGACATACTCCAAGCGACTTGCAGCTGTAATTGCAGCAAAAGGTGGCGCAACAAAGTATTAAGTTAAAGGGGCCGAATAATATTGCACGCCCCACTTTTCAGTTTTTGTATTTCCAGAAAAATTTAAAATAACCAATAAATTTCATTCAACTTCACAATTGTGTCCCACTTGTTGTTGATTCTTCACCAAAAATTTACATTTGGTATCTTTATGTTTGAAGCATGATATGTGGGAAAAGGTTGAAAAGTTCCAGGGGGCCGAATACTTTCACAAGGCACATTAGCTGTTACTATGAGTATTGTCGGTATAATTGGTATTCTCAGCACTGTTAATATTGTCAGCATAATTTTGTGTTTTTTTTTTCACTATTACAGCAAATACATTGTGGTCCTATTGTGGCAAAAAAAAGACCACAACCACATTTTACCTAATCATCAATTAAAAAATAGGTTACAGCTGCACCAGGACCGTGAGATGACCATTCCACCTAAACTGAATATTAGCCTCCTATTTAGAAACACCTAAATGCGCCTCTGCATAAGTCAAAAAAGATTAAACTGAAATAATTTTAAAAAGTGGGAAAGTTACCTCAAAACTTGTTTTTGAAAAGAAGCACATACCTGCATTTGTGAAATTCATTAATGATCATATATTCATCCAGGTGGACAGTTTCTCTTCTAACTGAATGGTTTCTAGGAACAATAACGGCACATATCTCCTTATGGTCATAAAACCATATACTGGGTTGCAAAGGGTATAAGGTCAGACAGGCTTCTCAGAAATTATGTTTTGTCCCAACAGGTTTTTATCAATTATTACTGTCACGTTGAGCATTTGACTTTACAGCTCTAAGGAAAGCCTGTGGCAATAAGGAAGCACATATGAATGAGGGCCGGAAGTTTGTGTGAGCTTTCTATGTATTGTGGGGAAACCACAGGAGGCCGAGCTTCTTATCTCACCTTACCTGCTCATTGGTAGCTTATAAATAGGGACTGAGATCATCTTCATGTACTCGAGTTTTACTGTACAGGGAAGCAGCTGTGCAGACGCACACAGCTAACAGCAGCGAAACAAACACATTCCACAAGTTATGATGGAAACAGACAGGTGAGTTCCATAGATGACAAAATAATTTTACCTTCAGAATTTTGTTATTCATCTTTCCTATGACCCGACTTGATAGCTACACATAGTGAAATGTCTCCATAAGACAACCAGGGTTGTCAACTTGACTTTTTAAAATTTTATGGATACCTTATCTGGACAACTTTTTTACAGACTCATTGGAAAAACATATATAAAGTACAAAGATTAGAAGTGATATATGACTACAGCGTAGAATATCAGTACCGTATGATGTTTAGTGTGAACTGTAACTGCTAATAATCACAATAAACTGTACTACGTCCTCCAGTATTTAAAAAAAATTGAAAAATCATTGACACATAAATGTTTTTAAATTTCTTTTAGAGATGATGGAAAAAAGTGCTCTATTTTTATGGATTGTCCAGGAATTTCTGGACGCTTGGCAACTCTGATGTATACTCCTTCCGATGTTCAATTTCAGCATTTAAAGTGCATGCTGGAAATCTTTTTTTGGTGAAGATCAACTATAAACTTGCACCTAAATGGCCTCCAGATCACTCTTTAGGGTGTGAGCCCATGATCAGGAAATAGCAGCGCTTTCGAAGCCGCGTATTTTCGCTGCGTCCAAAACGCTGTGTTCAATCACTCAATTAAGTCCGCATGCGTTCATTGTACAAGGCGGCTTTACTGCAACCAATACATTTCTATTGTGGAACTGTAGTCTGGGAGAACGCATCGATTTAGACACCGCGCAGGCGATTGTGGGCACGTACTCTATTCCTGATTGGGGGCACTTACCCTTAGTCTACTTGTCCGGCTTTTCTGTACTTCGTTTCTATGCAAAAGGAGTACAAACTCTGACAGTAGAATAGGGAGGCACCTTCATTTTTCAATCTATTTTGAACTCTATATAATTAAATAATAAAAAAAATATTTATTTGTGATCTGGAAAATGTAGGTAGTACTTTATTCTTTATGGCTTTATCGCCAGGATTGTGAAGTTTTAAAACGATATAGGTGCACTCCTTTATTGAATCTCTGTGTCGTTTTTAAAGCATATATTGGAAAAAAAAATTTATTCTTTATAAATATGGTGGTAAGAATTCTGGAACACCCCTCTGTGCAGAAATATCATCAATTGTTTGCACATATTAGAATGAACATAAATGGCCATCCTGTCTGTCCATACATGTCTGAATGCTAAATCACTTTGCTGTGCCGCAGCTTTAGTTACCGTGTTGTCTACAGTTACTAAGCACGATATATATAATGACCATCCTGTTAAGTTCATATGCTAAAAAGGAGTCTATTTAGCCTATGTTTGTTGAGGATGCATTAGGATCACATATTTTAATTGTACACTTTTCTTGTAATTATTCAATGACAGAGGTATGCGAATTATACGGGCATGGAGTTGCAAATTGCTGAACATGACCACCCAAAAACGCTTTTAAAAATAACCTTCTCTAGCAGTAGTCCTTTCAAAGAAATTGTCCAGTATGCATAGATATGAACCAATCTTTCTTGAAAAGTCTTCTCAAAAGCTTAATCTTTTGGAGAGCAACCAAGGAATGAGGTTGTCTTGTCATGTCAGGTGGGCTCACACAATTTGATCAAAATGAAGAATCTCACATTTATTTTTAAAAAAATCAGTAATTCAATTTAAACTGATTTATATAGTGCTGAAAACTTTGTGCCTCAAGCATGTTGCTGATTTTTTTTGTTGCTATATGGCATTGCAAAAGTTCTAGAATGAATGCATTTATTTTAGTTGCTCCTCTCTGAGATTGCATTGGTAATATGTACACCCACACCTCAGCCTTATAATCTTCAATTAGTGCAAGAACATAGAGCTGGTGAAGGAAAACATTGAGTGGATGTGCAGAAACAATATTAACCGCATATGAATGAAGTTTGGTTTAGAATAATCCGAGGCTGCACTGCAACCCCGATCAGGAAGCAATTTCCACCCTTCCCCTTTAGTACATGTGACGTATGGTGATATATCTTGTTTTGGTTTCATACAGACAAAATAAGGAAGAGAAAATGAGCAACAGCCCAATAATCAAGAGAAAACAAAGAGGGAAATTTGTTTCTTTGAGCGGACAAGAGGCAAAAATTGTACTGGAAACATACATTAAAAGAAGCTTAAGCCACCATGAAGCAAAGAGGACAGGGTGTAAGAAGGAGGCAATGGTGCAGAGGTCGGTTAGTGATGTCACCAAGTTCACACACAGAGTGAATAAATATAAGACTGTGGTAGTACCTCAAGCTGAAGTACAGGAAACTAATAAGAAAGATGATAACTGTGTAACAGTGCAAGAACTTGCAACCATCACCAAGCCAAAAATGTCAAAAAACAATCATGGTTCAAGAGCTTTCTAAATCAGCTATTTAAAAAAGAAGAGAACATTTCTGAACAAATTGTATCTGTTGTTTACCAAAGTGACAGAAGACTCAGAGGCCTCTTCTACTGAAGGACATTCAGACCAAACGATGAAGAAAAACAGTTTTAGAAAATCTGGCATCCGAAAAGCTCTTTCTTTTAAAAAGAATGGCGATGAAAAGTTAAAAAGGCCCAATCATCTCCCATTGAAGCGCAAACCTAGACCACTTCCGCTACAACCACGTAAGTAGTTGTGATACTCTAGAGATACCATGACTTATCTGTTTTTCTGTGGGTCTCAAGGAATCACCTTGGACTATGCTATATACATTTATTTAAAAGGGTACTAGGAATTTGCCATACATGTTTGATAGATTAGAGTCCCACACTTGCTCAGTTATTTTTGTAACCATCATTTTAGTGAATGGAGTGACCCCTGCATGTTTCACTTTTTCTCCATTCAAAATGGTACAGGATAGGCCTCATTCTCCAGACAGATGAGGGTCTAGCATCTATGAGACATTCTTTGGCATATGCTGAGGACTGAGATCAAAATCCATAATGTTTTCTTTTTTATATATGTTTATACTTGCAGTGGTTTTCTTGAGTTTCAGAACATGCATAATATTATCACAGAGTATCTGAATATACAAGGGGAACATATTAACAAAGACTGTGAGCAGCATGAATCAGAGCCTGGCAGCACAATTGCAGCCGTGTATATTTTCTCTGAAACGCTGTACAGTGGGGAAAAAAGTATTTGGTCAGCCACCAATTGTGTAAGTTCTCCCACTTAAAAAGATGAGAGAGGCCTGTAATTTACATCATAGGTAGACCACAACTATGAGAGTCAAAATGAGAAAACAAATCCAGAAAAGCACCGTGTCTGATTTGGCAAGATTTATTTTGCAAATTATAGTTGAAAATAAGTATTTGGTCACCTAAAACATGCAAGATTTCTGGCTCTCACAGACCTGAAACTTCTTTTTTAAGAGTCTCCTCTGTCCTCCACTCATTACCTGTAGTAATGGCACCTGTTTGAACTTGTTATTAGTATAAAAGACATTTGTCCACAACCTCAGTCACACTCCAAACTCCACTATGGTGAAGACCAAAGAGCTATCGAAGGACACCAGAAACAAAATTGTAGCCCTGCACCAGGCTGGGAAGACTGAATCTGCAATAGGCAAGCAGCTTGGTGTGATGAAATCAACTGTTGGAGCAATAATAAGAAAATGGAAGACATACAAGACCACTGATAAACTCCCTCGATCTCGGGCTTCACGCAAGATCTCACCCCGTGGGGTCAAAATGATCACAAGAGCAAAAATCTCAGAACCACATAGGGGACCTAGTGAATGACCTGCATAGAGCTGAGACCACTGTAACAAAGGCTACCATCAGTAACACACTACGCCACAAGGGACTCAGATCCTGCAGTGCCAGACATGTCACCCTGCTTAAGCCAGTACATGTCGGGATCCGTTTGAAGTTTGCTAGAGAGCATCTGGTTATCCAGAAAAGTATTGGGAGAATGTCATATGGTCTGATGAAACCAAAGTAGAACTGTTTGGTAGAAGCAAAACTCGTCGTGTTTGGAGGAGACAGAATGCTGAGTTGCATCCAAAAAATACCATACCTACTGTGAAGCATGGGGTGGCAGCATCATGCTTTGGGGCTGTTTCTCTGCAAAGGGACCTGGATGACTGATCCGTTTACATGAAAGAACGAATAGGGCCATGTATCGTGAGATTTTGAGTGCAAACATCCTTCCATCAGCAAGGGCATTGAAGATGAAACGTGATAATGATCCCAATCACACCGCCATGGCAACGAAGAAGTGGCTTCATAAGAAGCATATGAAGGTCGTGAAGTGGCCTAGCCAGTCTCCAGATCTCAACCCCATAGAAAACCTTTGGAGGGATTTGAAAGTCTGTGTTGCCCAGCGACAGGCCCAAAACATCACTGCTCTAGAGGAGATCTGCATGGAGGAATGGGCCAACATACCACCAACAGTGTGTGTCAACCTTGTGAAGGCTTACAGAAAACGTTTGACCTCTGTCATTGCCAACAAGGGATATATAGCAAAATATTGAGATGAACTTTTGTGACCAAATATTTATTTTCCACCATAATTTGCTAAATAAATCTTGCCAAATTAGACAAGGTGATTTTCTGGATTTGTTTTCTCATTTTGACCCTCATAGTTGTGATCTACCCATGGTGTCAATTACATGACACTCACATCTTTTTAAGTGAAAGAACTTGAACAATTGTTGGCTGACTAAATACTTTTTTTCCACTCTGTATATGGTTAGAGGGTCCTAACTATAACTATATCTTAACTAGTCTCATCTCTAACCAATGTCCTTGCCCGGCTTCTAATAGCTAGCTAGCTCTCTGCTAGAGGTGATTGACAGGTCTCTTACTATGTGAGAGACCTGTCAATCACCTGGAGTGGATTAATCTAATTTCTGGCTATAGTCCCTGATCGGCTTCTTCTAACACTACTAGAAGTGACTGATGGGTCTCTTGCTAGAGCAGAGACCTGTCAATCATCTAGAGTGGACTCATCTCATTTACATCTATGATTCCTAGGCAGTATGAATCAACTCACAGGTTCCATTTAACATTTACATAACATAATTTGTTCAGGTGAAAAGAATGAAGATTGCTACTATGAACAAGTATCTGCAGAGATTGATCTACTTGTGAAGGGTACTGAAAACCTGGACGTTGGAGAGAGAAAAGAGAGCTTGAGTGGAGATTTAAGTGCAAATGGATCCCATGACATGGGTAAGAAATAGAAGAAAATCTAGTCACACATTGGTAATATCTGCATTAATCCTATACATTTTCCAATAATATTTCTGGGAATGCACAGACAAGATATTGTAGGAAAATATATTTCTTACCATAGAAATCATTGATATGGTGGAAAATATAACATCTTGTATTGGTCCACTGTATTATTCTCAAGCAATACTGAAGTAACTGCTCCAATCAGTATTTACTACTGGATAATAAGAGCAATGGATGGAGTTTTACATAATTTGGAAATATTTGTTTTAACAAGATAAAGATAATAAAAATGAGAAGATGTAACCCACATTTTTCAGAAGTATCTTCACTGTCATGCTACTCCATGAAAATGAAGGTACTACTGAGAAAGGGGCCCCTTTGAAGAAGGAACGCCGAAAAGCACGTCGGGGTGGGACGTGGCAGTTTTCTGACACATTAAACAGGTAACAAAATACTTCGTGCACCTCATATGTGCTTAATTAGGACTTGCAGGATTTGAGGTTAAAGGGATTCTGTTACCCCATTTTTTGACTTTAAGAAGCTGCCACCGCCATCAGGGGCTTATCTACAGCATTCTGTAATGCTGTAGATAAGACCCCGATGTAACCTGAAAGAGAAGAAAAACAAGTTAGATTCTCATCCAGGGGCGGTCCGAGGTCCGGTCCGTTCTGATGTGTGTCGCGGTTCGGTCCGGCGTTTCCTATTTCTAGCGAAGACGTCCTCTTCTTTGCTTCCCATCGCAGCTCCTGCGCAAGCGCACTCATCTGCCCTGTTGAGTACTGCAGTGTGCAGGCGCTGGGCCTCTCTGACCTTTCCCGGCGCCTGCTCACTGCAGTACTCTGCTCTGCCCTCAACAGGGCAGATCAGTGCGCCTGCGCGGGAGCCGTGACGGGAAGCAAAGATGAGGATGTCTTCGCTAGAAGATGGGAGGCATCGGACCGGACCGCGACACCCATCGGACCGGACGGCGGACCGCCCCTGGGTGAATATAATCTAACTCATTTTTCTTCTTTCTCTTAGGTGACATCGGGGGCTTATCTACATCATTTCAGAATACAGAATACAGATAAGCCACTGATGGTGGTGGCTGCAACTTATAGTCGAAAAATGAGGTGACAGAGTCCCTTTAAACTCGTGGTAGGATAACCGTATTCAAGGGCACTGTTGACACTTTATTAAGTTGCACACAGACACTTTATTTCCTAGGCAGCCCTTCAATGTTTGCTTCAATTTGGATTGCAAGATAGTTTTGCCTTAACATCTGCC
This sequence comes from Oophaga sylvatica, assembly GCA_033576555.1. Lineage (NCBI taxonomy): Eukaryota > Metazoa > Chordata > Amphibia > Anura > Dendrobatidae > Oophaga > Oophaga sylvatica. Next base: position 489,377,199 of record JARQOD010000002.1, read on the forward strand.
AATCATTGTAATATTTTTTGGTGTTGGCACTATGCCTTACTGCATGAGTGGTTGCTTATAAATAAGTTTAATAATAGTTGTAGTTTTGAATATGAGTTTACCTGCTGCTAGTTACAATAGTTTACTTGCTGCTAGCCACAATTTGTAGACCACTGAGCTATATACTGACAATTTTACCTGCTGTTGTATGTCAGCTACTGCCCGTTCTTTGGTTTGACCATCAGCATCCATTATTCATTTTGACATGTACTTATGTGTAAATTAATAAATTTATTTTGATATACTTTATACTTTCCTTGTATCCTTATATTTTGTAAGGTTATGATTGGTTCTACAGCCATGTAATTAGTTGGGTGACTAAAAAGCTCCTGATATGTTGTGGTCTCGGCTAGTGGCTATAAAATAATACCTAACAGGATGAATATAAAAAATCTACAGAGTATTTTCCTTTTTTTTCTATAGATACGACGATTAAGAAGATTGTTGCTATCCTACAAAAGGAAGGTGATGCCTATAACCGAACGGTATGGAATAAATATTGTGGGATCTAATGACAATGTCTGAATGTGTTTAGTACCATCCACAGATTTTGCAATATGTAATAACTATTCTAAATAATTTCACAGAGCATGTTGTTTGTATAACGTTCCTCATATAGAATTGTGTTTTAACCTGACAGTTATAGTGTTATTTATAGCAGAATATTTTCAATAGGCATCAAATAAGATTTCACCGATCTTCATATGTAAATGGCATATTGCATGATAAACATCGCCTTCCATGTCGACAGCAGTGGCGGCTAGCCGCACGATCAACTGTATTTTGTAGCAGTTAATAATAATCCCGTCCTCTATTTCCCTAGTGGCTACATCCAATAATGATAAAGAATAAAACACTCTTCAACATTGAAATTGCAACACCAAGAAGTGAAAGTCATGGACTTAGACATCTTAGGCTATGCTCACACATTGTGCTTTCATGACGATTTTTTTGCTAAAAGCTGTTTTTTACAGCACCAGCAAAAGCTACGAGATTTCAGAAATCTCATTCACACTTTTTCTTTCTGACTGAATTGGAAAACTGCTGCGTTTTTAAACTGCAGCATGTCACTTCCACCAGTGTTTTTGCAGTATTTTTTCACCCATAGAAAACAATGAGTAAGTGCAAAAATGCAATCATCAGTTTTTTCAGCATTTTTGGTGAAAAATACACCCATGCAGAAGAATATGAAACCCATGCAGTTATTCCCAAATGTAAATCATAATGTCTTAGTATCCGCATAGAAGAATGTCTGTTAGTATTAGCACAGCTTAATTAAATTAGCGATATATGTGAATGTAAAGAATGCCTTACAAATTCAATCCTCTACCAATGTGTGAAGGAAAACAATGCACTACCAATGTCTTAGGTAAAAAAAAATGCGCTATTAATTCAACTTCACTCTGCTGTTTTTACATTTGCAGTTGTGTATTTTTTCATGAACTCATGTAAACTTAGTTCATGGCTACACTTCATGCATGATTCCAGATTTTTTTTGGTAAGAATAGTCACAATTTTCTAAGACAAACTGTTCCCACTAAATCATTTGATCAAATTGCACTTCCAAAAATGTTTTATGGTTCCACATACATCTTGCATTAGTTTCCTAACCCTTGTATTGGTCATGCTTGCAAGGTAAAAGCCAAGTTAAATTTTGGGATCCTAAAAAGCGCAGCAGGAAAACGCATCAAAAGTGCAGAAAGAAAAGCAGCAAAAAAGGCAACAAAGCCTGTTTTGTCTGCAGCTTTTTCCTACCAAGAGATCAGGTTTTGGCCACAGAATAAAAAGCAGAAAAAAGCAACATGTGAACATAGCCTTAATGACGTGCAAAGGATGGAAAAAATGGAAACAAAATTTTCAAAACATCTTGAGTTATTCAGTAGCGAGTAAGATCTCCAGTCAATTGTTGTCTGAGGAATGTTCTGTCAAGCTGAATGTACTTGGGCAAATCATCAAGATCCGCTGCTGGCACCTTCCATTGCAATTGTCAACTAATGACATCCCTGATGTGCTCAGTGGGAGACAAGTCCAGAAATGTTGCAAATCATGTAGCACGTTTAGGCCACACAGGTTGCACACAGTTCCACAACCAATCTGGAGAACACGAGAGCAACGACTTGCTGGAGCCTTCATGAGGGAACATCAGTCCTACTCATAGGATTATTATGTAGAGTGGAATAATGTATGGTAGCTGGACCAACTCTAGCCTTCATTACAGATACACTAACAGCTCAGTGTTACATTGATTTGGTGGGAAAACCAGTGGTATGGCCATTCCCCAAAGTGTCACAGTTGCCGTTTTTCAGCAACAATGACAGATAGCATGGCTTGTGTTACTGTGAGCTGCCTGTGTGACCTAAACATGTTATTATGGCCTGTAGTATCTCTGAACGTGTCTCCCATTGAGTACATCTGAGGCATCATTGGTTAGCAAGTACAAAGGGAGCTGACAGCAGAGGATCTTGATGATTTGCATGCCCAAGTATTCATTGTAATCATTAATAACCTAATTCATGGCTGCCAAGCCGTGTAAGTGGGTGTATTACTGTACATAGTGCTCATATATGACACTGAATAAATCAAGATGTTTTGAAAAAGTGGTTTCCATTTTTTCAGCATTTGAATATCATTAACAAATCTATCAATCCTGTGATATTGATATTTCCATTACTTTTCCTTCTTAGTTTTGCAATTGCAATGTTATGCGTGTATATGAGTGTGTATTGTTACAACTAATTGAAAAAAGATTGTTATTAACTGAATTAATTTTCAGAGGACCTGCATTTTTTTGGTCAAATTCTTTTTTTTTGTAATACTTGGGCCAATACAATATATTCAAAGGGTCAAACCTTTTTGACTGGAGACATAGTCATAGGTAGTAGCAGTCAACCATAGGGACATATTACAAAGACAAAGACTTAAGACACAGACATAAGAAGACACCAGTATAATAAAAGGTTCATGGTAGGTAGCAGGTACTGTTACAAATTCTGCTTTGGGGAACAGGTGTTAAAAGTTATGCATCTGCTTGTAACAATTAGGGATGAATCATTTGCATCTAAAAGAAATATTGAAGTATGTCTACTTTATTATCTCTGCAGATTAAGGAAGATCTAACCCTAAGCAACTTTTTCAGAGATATCTCATACAGTTCATTCAAGCAGATTGCTGATGTCTATGTTGACCAAGGAGTAAAAAAAACGGAGTCAGCGGCCACGCCTGAGGATGTGAAATTTGCATTTTCTGTTCATTTTACAAAGCAGGTTGTAGGACTCTCTAATCACCCTGCAAAAAGAATCATGGGCTTTGGGACCCAGTATCTTCATGACAGTTGTTCATGGCTTTCATATAATACAGAAAATATGGTAAGTGATCCATATAAAAAAAATCCACAAGTTGAGCTAGGGGCAAAAAAAGTTAATGAAGCCAGTGCATCTTAGGAGAAGTACGACAGAAGTAAAAACAGTTCAATAAAGATTTGGAAGGTTGCCTTCAAATGGTTAGCATTGATATACACCGCGTTCGAAATTGTCATGCAAATGCTATTTTTCTCTGATTTTCCTAAATGGTTGATAAAAATAAGTCAGTAGAATGTTCAAATCATCAACCGTTAGAATATAAATCAAATTTTGTTGGACAAGCCTCTCAACGATAACTGTTTTTTTTCAAAACAAAAAAAGTTTCAAAACATTTTATACGTTGTAAACAACTGAAAACTACATAAATAGAAATTACCTGAGACTTTAAGCCCAGGGACGGGATAGTACATCATACTCGATCAGCCGCACTCATGGGGGGAGCGCAGCCGATCGCAGCCGGGTGTCAGCTGATTATCACAGCTGACACCTGTCACTATGTGCCAGGAGCGGTCACGGACCGCTCCCGGCACATTAACCCCCAGAACACTGCGATCAAACAAGATCGCAGTGTTCCGGTGGCATAGGGAAGCATCGCGCAGGGAGGGGGCTCCCTGCGTGCTTCCCTGAGACCCTCAGAACAACGCGATGTGATTGCGTTGTTCCGAGGGCCTCCTCCTTGCAGGCCCTTGGATCCAAGATGACTGCGGGGTCCTTCCGGGTCCTGCAGGGAGGTGGCTTGTCAGTGCCTGCTGAGAGCAGGCACCGGCAAACCTCCAGCACTGCCTGTCAGATCGCTGATCTGACACTGTGCTCTGCAAACTCTCAGATCAGCAATCTGACACTATAAGGCCGGGCTCAGACGTGCGAGAAACTCGGACGAGTCTCGCACGTCAACACGCGGCACTGCCGCCGGCACTCAGATCGGAGCGTTCAGCTACGTGTATTTCTATGCAGCTGAATGCTCCGATCCGAGTGCCGGCGGCAGTGCCGGGTATTGACATGCGAGACTCGTGCGAATTTCTCGCATGTCTGACCCCGGCCTAATAGTGATGTCCCACCCTGAGACAAAGTAAAAGAATAAAAAGTAAAAAATAACATGTGTAAAAATATTTTTAAAAAGATTCCTAAGTAAAGAAAAAAAAGAAATATTTTTCCAAAAAATACATTTCTTTATGTAAATAATAATAAAAAATAAAAGTACACATATTTAGTATCGCCGCATTCATAACGACCTGACCCATAAAACTCCCACTAGTTAACTCCTTTAGTGAATCCCTTAAAAAAAAGGCAAACAAAATGCTTTATCATCATACCGCCAAACAAAATGTAGAATAATACACGATCAGAAAGACGGATATAAATAAACATGGTACCATTGAAAATGTCATCTTGTCCCGCAAAAAAAGAGCCGCCACACAGCGTCATCAGCAAAAAAAATTAAAAAGTTATACCTCTCCGAATAAAGCGATGCAAAAATAATTATTTTTTATATAAAATAGTTTTTATTGTATAAAAGCACCAAAACATAAAAAAATATAAATTAAGTATTGCTGTAATCGTACTGACCCTAAGAATAAAACTGCTTTATCAATTGAACTGCTGTTTTTTGTTCATTCTGCCTCTCAAAAATCGTAATAAAAAGCGATCAAAAAATGTCATTCGCCTGAAAATAGTACCAATAAAAACGTCAGCTTGTCACGCAAAAAACAAGACCTCACATGACTCTGTGGGCCAAAATATCCAAAAATTATAGCTCTCAAAATGTGGTGATGAAAAAACTATTTTTTGCAATAAAAAGCGTCTTTTAGCATGTAACAGCTGCCAAACATAAAAACCTGCTATAAATAGTAAATCAAACCCCCCTGTATCACCCCTCAGTTAGGGAAAAATAATAAAATAGAAAAAAATTTATTTATTTCCATTTTCCCATTAAGGTTAGGACTAAAGTTATGGTTAGGGTTGGGGCTAAAGTTAGGGTTAGGGTTCGGGCTAAAGTTAGGGTTAGGGCTAAAGTTAGGGTTGGGGCTAAAGTTAGGGTTAGGGTTGGGGCTAGGGTTAGGGTTGGAGCTAAAGTTCGGGTAAGGGTTAGGTGCTAAAGTTCGGGTTAGCGTTGGGGGCTAAAGTTAGGATTAGGGTTAGGGTTGGGATTAGGTTTAGGTGTGTGAGGGTTAGGTTTGTGGTTAGGGTTATGGTTAGAGCTGGGATTAGAGTTAGGGTTTTTTGGGGTTAGGGTGGGAGTTAGAATTGGGGGGTTTCCACTGTTTAGGCACATCAGGGGCTCTTCAAATGCAACACGACGTCTGATCTAAATTCCAGCAAATTCAGCGTTGAAAAAGTCAAACGGTGCTCCTTCCCTTCCGAGATCTGCCATGCGCCCAAACAGTGGTTTACCCCCACATATGGGGTATCACCGTATTCAGGAGTCGGACAAATTGAAAAATAACTCTTGGGGTCCAATTTCTTCTGTTACCCTTGGGAAAATAAAAAATTGGGGGCGAAAATATCATTTATGTGGAAAAAAATATGATTTTTTATTGTTACGACTCTACGTTATAAACTTCTGTGAAGCAATTAGGGGTTCAAAGTTCTCACAACTCTAGATAAGTTCCTTGGGGGTCTAGTTTCCAAAATGGGGTCACTTGTGGGGGGATTCCACTGTTTAGGCATATCAGAAGCTCTCCAAACGCGACATGACGCCCGCAGACCATTCCATCAAAGTCTGCAATCCAAAATGTTACTACTTCCCTTCCGAGTCCCGACGCGTGCCCATACAGTAGTTTTCTCCCACATATAGAGTATCAGCATACTCAGGACAAATTGGACAACTTTTGGGGTCCAATTTCTCCTGTTGCCTTTGGGAAAATAAAAAATTGGGGACTAAAAGATCATGTTTGTGGAAAAAATATGATTTTTTTTTTTTCACTCCCGGCGTTATAAACTTCTGTGAAGCACTTGAGGGTTCAAAGTGCTTACCACACATCTATATAAGTTCCCTGGGGGGTCTAATTTCCAAAATGGGGTCACTTTTGGGGGTTTTCCACTGTTTAGGCACATCAGGGGCTCTCCAAATGCGACATGATGCCCGCAGACCATTCCATCAAAGTCTGCAATCCAAAACGTCACAATTTCCCTTCCGAGCCTCGACGTGTGCCCATACAGGAGTTTTCTCCCACATATAGGGAATCAGCGTACTCAGGACCAATTGGACAACAACTTTTGGGGTCCAATTTCTCCTGTTACCCTTGGGAAAATAAAAAATTGGGGACTAAAATGTCATGTTTGTGAAAAAAATATGATTTTTTTATTTTCATGCCCGGGCGTTATAAACTTCTGTGAAGCACTTGTGGGTTCAAAGTGCTCATGACACACATCTAGATAAGTTCCTTTTGGGGTCTAGTTTCCAAAATGGGGACACTTGTAGGGTGCTTCCGCTGTTCAGGCACATCAGAGGCTCTCCAAATGCGACATGGCGTCCGATCTCAATTCCAGCCAATTTTGTGTTGAAAAAGTCAAACGGCACTCCTTCCCTTCCGTGCTCTGCCATGCGCTCAGTTTTTTACCTCCAAATATTGAGTACCAGCGTACACAGAACAAATTACACAATAACTTTTGGGGTCTTGTTACCCTTGTGAAAATAAAAATTGGGGTGAAAAGATCATTTTTGTGGAAAAAATATGATGTTTTAATTTTACAGCTCAACGTTATAAACTTCTGTAAAGCACTTGGGGATTCAAAGTTCTCACCACACATCTAGATAAGTTCCTTTGGGGTCTAGCTTCCAAAATGGGGCCATTTGTTGGGGCTTCCACTGTTTAGGCACATCAGGGGCTCTCCAAACGCGACATGGCATGAGATCTCAATTCCAGCCAATTTTGCATTGAAAAAGTCAAACGGCGCTCTTTCCCTTCCGAGCTCTGCCATGCACCCAAACAGTGGTTTACCCCCACATATGAGGTATCAGAATACTTAGGACAAATTGTAAAATAACTTTTGGGGTCTTGTTACCCTTGGGAAAATAGAAATTGGGGGTGAAAAGATCATTTTTGTGGAAAAAATATGATTTTTTAATTTTACGGCTCAAAGTTATAAACTTTTGTGAAGCCTTTGGGGTTCAAAGTGCTCACCACACACCTGGATAAGTTCCTTGGGGGGTCTAGTTTCCAAAATGATGTCATTTGTGGGGAGTTTCCACTGCTTAGGTACATCAGTGGCTCTCCAATCGCGACATGGCCTCCAGCCAATTCTGCGCTGAAAAAGTCAAATGATGCTCCTTCCCTTCCGAGCTTTGCCATGCACCCAGACAGTGGTTTGACCCCACATATGCAGTGTCAGCATACTCAGGACAAAATGCGCAATAACTTTGGGGGTCCTGTTTCCCTTGGTAAAATAAAAATTGGGGATGAAAAGATCATTTTGTGGAAAAAATATGATTCTTTAATTTTACGGCTCTACGTTATAAACTTCTGTAAAGCAGTTAGAGGTTCAAAGTTCTCACCACACATCTAGAAAAGTTCCTTGGGGGTCTAGTTTCCAAAATGGGGTCACTTGTGGTTTTTTTTCACTGTTTAGGCACATCAGGGGCTCTTCAAACGCGACATGGCGTCCAATCTCAATTCCAGCCAATTTTGTGTTGAAAAAGTCAAACGCTGTTCATTCCCTTACGAGCTCTGCCATGCACCCAAACAGTGGTTCCTCCCACATATGCAGTGTCAGCGTACTCAGGAGAAATTGCACAATAACTTTAGGGGTCAAATTTCTCCTATTACCCTTGGGAAAATAAAAAAAAATGGTTAAATGTTCATTTTTTTTAAACATTCAAAAAATTCCTGTGAAGCACGTGAAGAGTTAATAAACTTATTGAATGTGGTTTTGAGTACCCTGAGGGGTGCAGTTTTTAGAATGGTGTCACTTTTGGGTATTTTCTATCATATAGACCCCTCAAAGTGACTTCTAATGTGATGTGGTCCCTAAAAAAAAGGTGTTGTAAAAATGAGAAATCAATTGTTAACTTTTAACCCTTATAACTTCCTAACAAAGAAAACATTTTTTTCCAAAATTGTGCTGATGTAAAGTAAACATGTTTAAACATAATCTATAGTGGTGGGTGCCACATAGATAAGAAGTGATTAGAGAAACCGTAATCGCTAAAATAATAATTTATAAGTAAAAAAAAACGATTTAAACACAGAGTTAAAGGGGGGTTCCCAAAAATAGGGTAGAGGAAAAACACAAGCTGCCATAGAATATCAAATTGTGCATGCATGTTAACAATCCCATATAGCTATTGTCACCAAAGTAACTGAGAATTATAACTGCAAATGAACAGTATATGATCACATCATAAGAAAAGCACCAGTGTGCATGGAGAATTGCTGTTCCTGCAGAGATTGTAAAAGTATCAGGACTTAGGCAAAATTCAGATAGATTACAAAGCCATAGGATAATCACATGAAAAAAATGCCTAATAAGGAGAATAATGTGCGCATATCCCTCATGTAAGTTTGGGTCTACATTTATTATGATTCCCTATTCTGACATACTTATCAGTACATGTCCTCTTACATTGGGACTTTGGCACTTTCTCTAGGCTCCTTATTATTACTTACTTATCTAATATATAAAGCTGAATGTATATATGTGTGTATGTATGTGGGTATGTTTGTCCGGGATTGGAATCCGCACCGTCGCCCTTACGGGCATGAAATTTTGCACGCCCGCACGTCTCGACCCCGAAAGCGTCCTAGGCTATGTTTTGAATCAAAATTTTAACCCCGCGCGTTCCAAATCGCCAAACAATTTTGGCCCTATCTACATAATGGGGAGAAAGCTGAATGCTTGTGTGTATGTCCGGCATAGGAATCTGCATTTACGGGCATGAAATTTTGCACACCCGCACGTCTCGACCCCGGGAGCATCATAGGCTAGGTTTTGAGTCGAAATTTTAACCCCGCGCATTCCAAATCGGCAAATAATTTTGGCCCGGGATAGGAATCTGCACCGTTGTACTTACGGGCATGAAATTTTGCATGCCCGCACATCTCAACCCCAGGAGCATCATAGGCTATGTGTTGAATGGAAATTTTAACCCCCACACGTTCCAAATCGCCAAACAATTTTGGCCCTATCTACATAATGGGGAGAAAGCTGAATGCTTGTGTGTATGTCCGGCATAGGAATCTGCATTTACGGGCATGAAATTTTGCACACCCGCACGTCTCGACCCCGGGAGCGTCATAGGCTAGGTTTTGAGTCGAAATTTTAACCCCGCGCATTCCAAATCGGCAAATAATTTTGGCCCGGGATAGGAATCTGCACCGTTGTACTTACGGGCATGAAATTTTGCATGCCCGCACATCTCAACCCCAGGAGCATCATAGGCTATGTGTTGAATGGAAATTTTAACCCCCGCACGTTTTGGTGTGTGATTTTTATGTGAAGAATAAATTTTTGTTAACATAGTCTATTTTGTTACAGCTAACAGCAGTTATTAATTAACCCGGGCGAAGCCGGGTACTACAGCTAGTTACTAATAAGGAGCTTAGAAAGTGGGGAATGGGGAATGGGAATAATATGTAAAGTAAACATTTGGGAAATATTAATTATTAAGTATTTTGTATGACATATCTCTGTGATTTAAAGGCATGAAAATTCAAAGTTGTAAAATTGCGAAATTTTCTAAATTTTCACCAAATTTCTGTTTTTTTCACAAATAAACACAAGTCATATCAAAGAAATTTTACCACTATCATGAAGTACAATATATCATGAGAAAACATTGTCAGAATCAGCGGGATCCATAGAAGCGTTTCAGAGTTATTACCTCATAAGGGACAGTGGTCAGAATTGTAAAAATTGGCCCTGTCATTAACGTGCAAACCACCCTTGCGGGTTAAGGGGTTAAGGGGTCAAGTTACATGTTAACATAAGACCCTTTTTTATATAAGTTTCACAATTCTTGCATGCATCGAACTTGTGATTTTTTGGATAGTTTATTCTTGGATTTCTTTGACAGTATAGCCTCCCAGAGCTTCTGTTTTGATGTAAACTGCCTCCCATTTTCATAGATCTTTTGTTTGAGGAAACGCCAAAGGTTTTCAATAGAGCTGAGGTCAGGGTAGGATGGTGACCACGCCATGAGTTCCTCTCCTTTCATGCCCATGGCAGCCAATGACTCACATGTGTACTTTGCAGCTTGAGATGGTGTATTGTCTGCATGAAGAGGATTTTGCTATGGATGGCATGGGTCTTCTTTTTGTTTGTACCATGCAAGACAGTGGTCAGTCATATATTCTATATACTTTGCCAAAGTCATTTTCACACCTTTAGGGACTCTGCTACCACCTTGCTGATGTTGCAGCCTGGTTGGGATTTAGTGGCCATCCAACAACTATCCATCTAGACCATCCAGAGATGCATGGCACTCATCAGAAAACAAAGCAGTTTTAAAATTAGTCTTCATGTATGTCTGGACCCACTGCATCTGTTTCTGCTTGTGAGCACTATTTAGAGGTGGCTGAATAGTAGGTATATGCACAGCTGTAAGCCTCTGGAGGACCTATACATTGAGGTTCACTGGACTCCAGAGGCACCAGCAGCTTCAAATACCTGTTCTTTTAACCTTATTAATTTGCTTGGCAGCAACCTTCTTGATAGGCCTTTATCTGCACAAACTTGTCTGTGTTCTTTATCAGCCACATATCTCTTCACAGTACGAGCTAAAATTTTCGTGAAGTATCTGATGTTTTCATACCTTGTACAAGGCATTACATTATTTGATGCTTTCGGCAGCAGAGAGATCCTTTTTCTTTCTCATATTGGTTGAAACTTGTGGCATGCTTAATAATGTGAAAACTCCTTCTTAAAGTGAACCTGTCAGCAGGATTTTTCTAAGCAACCTATACACACTGTCAGGTTTGCAGTGTTAAACTGATTAAAATGATATCTGGGATGAAGAAATCCATCTTGTGGTTCTTGTGTAATCAGTGTTAAAAGTTCTTTGTTAATGATATGCTCATGTTCCGGGGTGGAACTATAAGCAGAGTCTAATCTTTCTGCTGTAAGCCAGATAAACCAAGGAAATACCTGCCCACAGATAGCCCCAAAGCACAAAGAGTCTGTCTCTATGATGAAGAACATGTTTGTGCTTCATCACAGCCTGTGGGCAGGTCTTTCCTTGGTTTCTCTGGCTTTTAGCAGGAAGATAAGACTCTGCCTACAGTCCTGCCCCAGAGCTTAGGAATCTCAAACTGAAACTTCTAGGACTGATTACACAAGAACCACAAGACGAATTTCTTCACACCAGGCATAATTTTAATCAGTGTAACACTGCCAACCTCATAGTGTTTGTAGGTTACTTAGCAAAATCCTGCTGACAGGTTCACTTTAAGTAGTTTCCCTTTAATTGGGCTCAACTAGCAAACAAATCACAGATGTTTGAGATTGATTTCAGTTATTTTAGAGCTTAAAATCATCAGGAAGTGCATGAATGCTTCATTTATAAAAAAAAAGTCCTTTATTGTCTTATTAACAAGCAAATTAGAATGATTTTTGCCCAGTGGAAGATGCTTGTAAAAGAGAGACTGGGCATGTCGTATTTAAATATGCCTGATCCTTTTTCCCCCAATTAGACTGCTGCTTAGGGTGTCTTGAGTTCATGGTCAATTTAGATTGTGAGCCCCATTGTGACAGCGATGAAAATGTGTGCAAACTTTAAAGCGCTGAGAAATATGGTTATTATTATGGTTATGGTGAAGTTTACAGAAAGAGCATATCATGCTTTAGTACTACTCAGATGATCACACTGAGGTCTAGAAAGTGGGCAATTTTGATCAAGATCCTGGAGAAACAGTAATTTAAATGTCCTTGTGCCATACAATGCTAGACTGATTAAATAGTTAATAAACTAATATTTTTGAAAATCTTTCATTCGATCATACTAGGGTACAAGAAGCAAAATTCACCGCACACTCTGTCTTGTAAGTGATGCAAAAATTTTTATAATAGCACAATTAGGGGTAGATGTAGTCTGTGAGGAGAAGACCCAATGAATATGGAGGTGCTGGATAGAGGCTGTGTTGTCCATATTCATTAGGGCTTCTCCTCACAGACTACATCTACCCCTAATTGGTTTGACTTGAGAAATCACACACTAACACGACGTATTGAATAAGGCTGGGATAGGTCGAAACGTCACAATTGAATTTTGTCGCTCCAAAAACCTTTCCCTGCGCTACATGTACTTTGTGCTGTCATCACGATATGTAATAAAACATTTTTGCATCACTTACAAGACAGAGTGTGTGGTGAATTTTGCTTCTTAGACTTGGGGTCGCCGGGACCTGTTACACCAGCACCTCACTTTAGGATAGAGTGCAAACTAATACCCTTTCCTATACTAGGGTTCAAGACAGTATGATTTTTCCACTTGTATAAAGAAAGAGAAAAAGGGTTCTTCACACAACAATGAGGACTGAGCTTTAATTTAGCCTTCTGGTTGGCATTAAACATTTAGGTCACATACCCAGGACCAAAATAAGTTTGAGAAACAGTAGTCTCAACTACACAAATAAGATTAACACGAAAGGGAATAAATGTCTGTAACACTTTATTTATTAGTTTCCAAGATTCTACACTGGCAAAACTGCTGGTAGTTGAAGTTAGGAGTTGCTTTCTTCTCGATACATTATAACTCACCGGTTTGTAGCTCAGACATCATGGACACTGTTATAGGCATTGGGAATGAGTGCTAATACTATATGTAATGTAGCAAGTCATCTGTGCTGAAAATAGCATAGTAGCACTGAATCATACACGATAACATGGCCATTTCCTAAATTTTGTAACATGAAATATTACATTTACAACCTAAAACTCAAGTGAGTAGTTGCCGGACTCTGATTAGACTGGTACTAGGAAGACAGCAGCAGAAGAAGTAGCGCAAGGTTATTATTGCAATTAGGGAATCATTGTCAATCTTGATGCTTGTGGTCAACTGTGCTTCAGAGCCCATGCCATCTATTAGACATGTGTAAATTATGTGTTATGAATGTTTGATTAACATGATCTTACATTAATAACTTAACATCACCTCTGAATAGCTAAAAAGGGTGTCTTATAGATTAATGTTGGAACTACATTTCTCTTTATGAGATCTCTTAAACGGAATCTGTCAGCAGGATTTCACCCTCAACAGTTTCTATGTAGCTCTTGCAAAAACAAGTTGATCCATACCTATAATTAGCCAGTCCACCAAGAAATTGTTGTTTGAAGCTGAAGTGCTTTTATTAAGGAAAAGGATGCACACCGCAAGGAATAAGCTGGGTAGAGCAGAGGCTTCAAAAGTGCTTCCACAAGCTGAAAGAACTTCAGTCTCATTTGCATATTGATTAAAATGTTGATTTCTTGGTGACAGAGGAACAGATTGGCCAGTTAAACATGTCTATGGACTTGCTATTGCAAAAGCTATATATTAAGCGCCTGCCAGGGCCATGGGGATACTCTGTACCGGGCCGGTTCTTAAGGAGATGTGTCACGGCAGCAGTGACCCGGTCCGTGGCCCTAGGCGTCCAAAGAAAATGATAATAAAAGGGGAATAAAGTTTATAAGATATAGTTCGTTGCACCACCTGTGGTATTCGGCAAGGGATAGCCGACGCTGCTTAAAGAGACCGCTGGGGCTGATGGTGATGCAGCGGAGTTGGTACAGCTCTCCACAGGCAGAGCTAAGTCCCAAGGCACTTATGATGTGAAAGATAGTGGTGATGGATGTAGTGCAGAGTGGAGGGTGCAATAAATAACTCTGAGGACACAGCAGGGTACAATCTTCACACTTTTACTCACGGGTTGTGGTGCAGTCCAGGGCACTGATTACAGATGGTAATGGAGATCCGGGCAGCCTGGTAGCAATTTGGGATCCACCTAACCCGGTGGGTTCAGAGTAGGCCTCCCTATTGTGCTGTATTCTGAGGTCCTTGCTGCCTAAAGCTGGGCTCAGTCCTCTGCTCCTTCGTGTTCCTTAGTCCTTGTCTGTATGGCAGGCAGCTTGAGCCTATTACAGGTGTCACTCCTTCGTGGTGGCTCCAGGCTCTCATTTGCTGCTGTGCCTTCAGATGTTGTGATGGGCCAGGAGACCTGCAGTCCCCTGCCCTCTGGATTTAGCTGCCGGGACTTCAGTACCCGCTCAACCACGGACTCCGGCGTCCAGTCTCTAGCACTTGTCCCTGAAGTGAGCTTATCTACAGCTCCACTGCTCAGGTTTTTCCTTGACTTCCTCTCTACTTTCTGTCTCCCTCAGACTGTATCTTGCAGTCTCTCTTCTGCAGACTGACTAACCCCGCCTCCAGGCCAGAACTTATAGGAAAGCTTCTCTGAAACCAGGTTTTGAGTTCCCCCTTCTGGTCTGAAGTCAGGAAAAGTGTTGGATGTTAGTGTTACCTAATTAGGGAAACCCTCTTTGCTTCCAGGCATGGCATCACTCCAGACAATGCCACTGTGGCAACTGGACTCCTGGGGTGCCACATTTACGCCCATATATAAAAAAAAAAATTTGGGGGGGGAATCCATTTGACATATTCCCTTTAAATAGTGGAGGTGAGACTCTTCATGCTTCATTGCCACCCTATTTGACAATTGCTTAGAAACTTGCTATAGGAAGAAAATTCCTAATACATAGTAAAAATGAAGCTCCACTTTAGATGTTATTATGTTAAGATAATGAATAATATTTTTTCACTTTAATATGCACATTTAAAAATTTTTTTTAAAAAAAATCTTGCATATTTACTTACCGTTTACTTGCTTTTCATTTTTCTGCAGAACATCATTGATGATCAAGAAGCATGTCTCAGCCCTGACTGAGAACAGCTGTCCTAACATACCATCCATGATGCTGGCACATGGCAAATTCATTTCATCAATGTGATCTATTCATAATATTATATTACATGTATATTTTACTGCTGGACCAGTATATGCATTTTAGTCCATCAATATTCAAAATTATGAGTTTACAGCACTACACTTTTATTTCATAAAATCAAGCACTTTATAGAATTTTATTTTCTGTTGCCTCTGATCTTTCTCTGCCATGTTTATATTGTGTAAATATTCATGTACATAATACATTTTGGAGAAAGAAAGTATTTTATGACTTCAAAAATGATGTATATAAATGTTATTAACTTAAAAAATAAAACACTTTCTTTTAAACAATAATTTTTATTGATTTTTAACATATATATGGAAATGTACATTCAAAAGCATTTGGCAATAACTGGAGGAAAGTTTAAAGGGAACTTGTCACCCCCCCGGCCGTTTTGAAGTAAAAGAGCCACCTTCAGCAGCACTAAGGCAGCAGTCTGTGAAGGTGGCTCTTTTTTTTCTGGACCCCTGCAACGCTGAAATATTCAGTTTTAAAACTAGTCCCCATACCTTAAATGCGTCCCTGAGGTATGGCCTCTTCCCCTGACTCATCCTCCACCCAGCCGTTCATCAAGCTCGTTCAGCGTCGCCGCGCCTCCAACAGCGTTGATTTACTTTCATTCTGTTTGTGGAGCCTGCGCTGTTGTAACAGTCCTGGCAGAACTGTCAGAAGACTATTGCACCCCGCAGTGTGTATCATGTATTCACACTGCGGGCTGGCAATCTGGTCCTGCCAGTCTACATGTTTAGCATGTAGACTGCGCAGATAAACATTAGACTGCGCAGGAGCCAGATTGCCAGCCCCAAAGTGTGAATACATGATAACACACTGCAGGGCACAAAAGTCTTCTGACAGTTCTCAGGCAGTGCGCGCACTGCGCATGCCCGAGGACTGTTACAACAGCTCAGCACCCACAGAACAAACAACGCTGTTGAGGCGCGCGACACTGAAGAGCTTGATGAACGCTGGTGGAGGATGAGTCAGGGAAGAGGCCATGCCTCAGGACACATTTAAGTATGGGAACCTAGTTATAAAACTGAACATTCAGCGTTGCAGGGTCCAGAAAAAAAAGAGCCACCTTCACAGACTGCTGCTTAGTGCTGCTGACGGTGGCTCTTTTACTTCAAAACGCCCGGAGAGGTGACAAGTTCCCTTAAATTATATATTGACCCTGGTTTTCTACCCAGCTTGATACCCAAATATGTTATATGTGTTTTGGATATCTGTATACCGCATATTTCCTTTTCTACCATATTACTTCTGCCTCTATCTGTTAAGTGGAGAATTTCACATTTGCTTTTATTTAGAGTGAATTTCAAAAACCTACCAACATTTTCCATAAGATCTAGGATCCCTAGCAGATCTCTAAGCTTCATGTCCCCTATTGATATCCCTGCAAATACTTCATGTTGTTCTATGTATTGCGCCAGGGGTTCTAGAGGCAGGTCAGATATAAGTGGGACAAAGAAAATCCCTGGCGTGTTCCCTTTTCAAGTGGGAAATTTGCCGATAGATGACCAGGGCTTTTCTAAACTTTCTGAAATTCCTCACGAGCCCTATTTTGTCCAAAATGTGTCTTACCCAATTCCACTTCTTATCAAAAGCCTTCTCTGCATCTAGTGTAACCAGAGTCGGCTTCCCTCAACTGTTTTCTCTTATATTTATTACACCTATGACTAATAGTGTACATCTTACATTTGTGACCACACTGCTACCTTTCACAAATCCCACCTGTACGGGTGTTACAAATGTTGGGAGTATCTCTGCTAGCCTGTTTGCCATGAGTTTGGATATTATTTTTTTAATATCTTGGTTTATCAAGGATATAGGTCTATAGGATGCTGGGTCCTTCACATTTTTCCCTTCCTTTGGTATTAGGCTAATATGAGCCACATTAGTGCCTGCCAACAGATCCCTCGGTATAACAATTTGTTACACCATACAGTCAAAGTAGGGGTTATTTGTTGGGTCATGGCTTTAAAAAAACTGCCCGTGAACCCATCCGGTTCAGGTGTTTTTCCAGCTGGCAATCCCCCAATGGTACTCCTCACTTCTTCCTCTGTAATGGAAGCATTCAACATAGTTAACTGGCTCTGTGACATTAGGCATATTAATTTTTTTTAGAATGTCTCCACCCCTGTTTGCACCCTTGGCCTCCTCCAAATATAAATTAGCATAAAAGTCCCGCAGGGTTGAGTTTATTTCCCTGGGATTATCTACCATTAAACCCTCTCTAGTCTTAAGCTTTAATATATTATTCTTTCCCTTTCTACTCTTTGCCAAGTTTGCTAACTGCTTTCCTGCTTTATCTCTGTATCTTCACAACTCAATTTTCATTTGCGTCTTTCTAATTAATTCTCTTTTTTCCATCCATATGTCAAAGTCTGTTTTGGCCTCCCTCCATTCTTCTCTAGCTTCTGTTGTTTTTTCCTACTAAATTCCTCACATTTAGTGTTTGTTTGTTTTTTTATTGTATGCACATATGCTATTAGTTTCCCTCTCAAGACCGCCTTTCCTGCTTCCCAGTATGTTTATGGTTTCAGGTCAACCGTCGAATTGTGGTAAGAATACTCCTCCCACCATTGTTGCAACATCGCTTTAAATTGCGGGTCTCTATGGAGAAATGATGGAAACCTCCATATATAGTCCGTTCCCTTTGAAAATTGCTCATGTAAATTTAGAGATATCGGCGCATGATCCGAAATAACCATTTCACCAATTTTCGACTTTTTGCATCTGTCTAGTAGTTCTCTGTTCACCAATATATAGTCATTTCTCGACCAAGTTTGATGTTGGTGACAAAAGTGCATAAATTCTCTTTCATTAGGTGATTCCATTCTCCAAACATCTGACAGATCTATGTCCTCTATTAACTCTGCCAATAGAGTTGGTTTCCTACTAGTTTTCCCTCCCCCTCTTGTCCCCACGTGGCTCAATCTATCTTCCACTATGTTGTGTGTGTTGTAATCTCCTCCTACTATCATTTTTATGGTTGTGTTTTGCAGTATGTTTGATCCTAATTGCTCAAAAAAAGATGTTTGGTCCGTTTTGGGCGCATATATTCTATATTGATTATGCAGACTTCCTCCTCATTTCTTTCTAGTTTTAGCATTATGTATCTTCCATCTGTATCCCATTCCACCTGTTTTACTTTGTAGGTTAGACTTATGTACAATAATATTAGAACACCTGCCTTTCTTCCCTCCCCCTCTGATCCATGCATCTCTCCCATCCACATTTCCTGCAATAATGCAATATCTGCTTTTAGTTTCTTTAAGTGCCGCAGAACCATCAGTGTTTTAGTTGGGGCTCTAAGCCCCTTTACATTCCATGATGCAATGTGCATATTATGATATTTTCATTTTTGGATTGTATGGTAGGCGTTCACACCAAATGCTCACAATTCCGTTCTGTCTTACATTGCATTCCTGCATGTCTCCCCTTTGAGAAAAAACAAATTAACAACCAACAATAAACAATCAATCAAAAGCATCATCTCTTCTCCGACTTCCTTTTTTCTGACTTATTTCTCCCCACAAGCTCCTCCCCCGGCAATATTTGTTTCATTAAACAACATCTAAGTTCTTTAACACTAGGACTACCTGACTGGTCACCCCCCTAGAGCTACCGAATGGAGTCATTTTGACTCATGGCTTGTTTTTGTTTATTTTTACAGTTTCTTGCTCCTGGTATTGTTGTAATTTTAATTTCATCCTCTGGTATAGAATGGAAAATAGCAAGAACATTGTCAGGCTTCTAGCCATATTAGCAATTAGCAAAACTGCAGGCCGTATTCTACAGAAATTATGTAGTCCACTCGAGAGTTCACTGGTTCACTGACGGATGTCCTGTATATGTCAAGTATATTTGCAAAAATGCTAATTATTTTAAGTCTAAGCCAGCCAACATTTATTCTAAACATACAAGTAATAATAATACTAATCTTTATTTATATAGCGCCATCATATTCCGCAGCGCTTTACAGTTTAACAGTTTCAAAACACAAGTCATAAGTAACAACGTTAACAATACAATAATTAAAGCAAGATAAGACGACCCTGCTCGTGAGAGCTTACAATCTACAATGAGGTGGGGGAGATACAAAGTACAGGTGTGTATATACAATGGTGTATTTACAATGATGGTCCAGCCATCTTGAGGGAGTGAGGGATGGATGGAGATAGTGAATGGGCTACACATACACACTTACACATAGAATGACTTTGATTAGTGAATGTGATAGGCCGCTCTGAACAGATGTGTTTTGAGGGAGCGCCTGAAACCATGCAAATTGTGGATAGTCCTAATTTCTTGGGGTAGAGCATTCCAGAGGATTGGCGCAGCGCGGGAGAAGTCTTGGAGTCGGGAGTGGGAGGTACGGATTAGTGCAGAGGTTAGTCGAAAGTCGTTTGCAGAGCACAGCAGTCGGTTAGGCCGATAGATAGAAATTAGGGAGGAGATGTAGGGGGGTGCTGCACTGTGGAGAGCTTTGTGGTGAGAACCAGTACTTTGAATTGGATCCTATAATGAATGGGCAGCCAGTGTAAGGACTGGCGAAGAGCGGACGTGTCCGAGTACCGATTAGCCAGATGGATGACCCTGGCTGCTGCATTAAGGATGGACTGGAGAGGGGATAGTCGAGTAAATGAAAACTACAAGAAATAATAACATTTAGGGACAAAGGCTAGCAAAATATAGTAGGGAGTCAAAATGACTCCCTTTGGTAATTAAAGGTAAATTTTGAATAAAAGGTACTCTTTTTTTTCATAAATTAATTATTGTCACACAATCTTTTTTTGCATCCTAAATGAGTTAAAGTCACCGAGTCTCAAGCCGGAATTCAGAAAAATGTAGTCACAGAAGAGACATAAAAATTGCGAGGAGTCAAAATGACTCCATCGGTAGTTTTATTAAGTGATCACCCCCTCAAGTGAATACAAATAGGAGAGCCCTTGGCCACCAGTCTTATTAAAGTGTCCTCCTGATTTATTCCCTCTAAAGTACATTACTTATCTGCTTCAATGTCCACTTCCTGGAGTTTCTTGTGATGCAGGGGTGATCTTTGTATTTGGGTCTGTGGGTTCATCCTCCAGTTTTCGGATTCCTCTTCTCTCTCTCTGTACTTTGTTCTGCTCTTCTCCCCTGTTGCGGTGGTTTCCTGGCCTGTTTTTCATCTTGTTAGTTTTTCCCCAGCAGCTTCAGTATATATTCTTCTGCGTCTGTCAGATTTTGAAAGATTTTTGTTGAGCCATCTGTGTGCCGTATTTTCAATTTGGCCAGATATAGCAATTGGAACTGTATATGGTTTTTAAATGGTCTTGAGCAACATTCACTGAACATTCTGCACCATTTATTAACCTCCACGGAACAGTCATTGAAAATGATAATTTTGTGCCCTTGAAAAGTTAACAGCTCTCTGCAGCGCCTGAACTCTCACAGTATGTTCTCCTTATATTTAAAGTCCAAATTCTTGGCTATTGCTTGCCTTGGTCTCTGGTTTGTCTCTGGCATATTATTCGGTCTTTGAGGGCCTATTCTGTGTGCCCTTTTTACCCTCCTTTGAGAAGCTATTCCCACAGACTCTGCTAGATCATCTTCAAATATTCTCTGAAGTTGTCTGGGCTTGATAGTTTCTGGGAGTCCAACTATCCTTAAATTGTTCTTGCGCGACCTGTTTTCAAGGTCTTCAATACGGTCTATCAGATTATGGACTTGTTTCTATAGTAAACTGATGTATTTATCAGCCTGCTCATTTATATCCTCCAGCCGTCCTATTCTGCACTCTGTGGATACTTCACACTAGACCTTGGATATCAAGGTCCTAGAGTCTGGAGGAAAAGTGGAGAGGCACACAATCCAAGCTGCTTGAAGTCTAATGTGAAGTTTCCACAATCAGTGTTGGTTTGGGGAGCTATGTCATCTTTTGGTATAAGTACACTATGTTTTATCAAGACCAAAGTCAGTGCAGCTGTCTACCTGGAAATTTTAGAGCACTTCATGCTTCCCTCTGCTGACAAGCTTTTGGAGAATGGAAGTTTCATTCTCAACAGGACTTGGCACTTGTCCACACTGCTGAAAGTACCAATACCTGGTTTAAAAGCAACAGTATCACTGTGCTTGATTGGTCAGCAAACTCACCTGACCTTATTGTCAAGAGGAAGATGAGAGACACCAGACCCAACAATGCAGACGAGCTGAATGCAGCTATCAAAGCAACCAGGGCTTCCATAACACCTCAGCAGTGCCACAAGCTGATAGCCTCCATGCCATACTGCATTGATGCAGTAATTGATGCCAAATAAGCCCCTACCAAGTATTTAGTGCATTTACAAAACATACATTTCAGTAGGCCAACATTTCGAATTTTAAAATTATTTTTCAAGTTGGTGTTATATAGTATTCTAATTTACTGAGATAGTGACTTTTGGGTTTTCATTGGCTGTAAGCCATAATCATCAACATTAACAGAAATAAACACGTGAAACAGATCACTCCCGTGCATCACCCCTACTTTGGAACTCTCTACTCCAACATATCAACCTCTCGCCCACCGTGGAAACCTTCAAAAAGAACCTGAAGACCTACCTCTTCCGACAAGCCTACAACCTTGGGTAACCACCGATCTACCAAGCTACTGCATGACCAGCTCTATCCTCACCTACTGTATCCCCACCCATCCATTGTAGATTGTGAGCCCTCACGGGCAGGATCCTCTCTCCTACTGTACCAGTCATGACTTGTATTGTTTAAGATTACTGTACTTGTTTTTATTATGTATACCCCTCCTCACATGTAAAGCGCCATGGAATAAATGGCACTATAATCTGTATATATAAAACTGAGTGTATGTGTGTGTGTATCAGCCACGGCCACTCCACCACATAGCCCCACCCAATCACTAAGCATCTTTCATTTCACCAGAGCTGTTTAAAAGAAGCTGAGATGTGATTGGCTGCTATGAGCAACAGTTTTCCCACTCCACAAAACCTCAGCAGACACTGACCGGGTGGGAGAAATCTAGCATCCCCGGGAACATAAACTCCCAGCCATTGTCTGCCCCCCAGAAAGGAGCAGAGAGCACATGACAGAAATGAATCCCCCCTCCTCTATTACTGCCGCGCTCTATTGTTACCGGTGTAGAAAATCGCATCATCAGCGGCAGCACACAGAGCCGCACTGCCAGGTTACATAACAGCACATCTCCAGGAACTCCCTGCTCAGCGCCACCCAGCTCGGGACTATGGGATGGAGGATGTGTGATGGGTATATGGGCACGGGACTATGGGATGGAAGATATGTGTGATGGGTATATGGGCACGGGACTATGGGATGGAGGATGTGTGATGGGTATATGGGCACTGGACTATGGAATGGAGGATATGTATTTATTTATTTATTTTACTCTCTTATATAGCACCATTAATTCCACAGCGCTTTACATACATTATTGTATGATTGGTATATGGGCACTGGACTATGGGATAGAGGATGTGTGATGGGTATATGGGCACTGGACTATGGGATGGAGGATATGTATGATGGGTATATAGGCACGGGATTATGGGATGAAGGATATGTGTGATGGGTACATGGGCACAGGACTACAGGATGGAGGATGTGTATGATGGGTATATGGGTATATAGACAGGTGTGTGCCTTTACAAATCAAGTCCTATCAGTTTAATTTAAACACAGCTGGACTCAAATGAAGGAGTACAACCATGTCAAGGAAGATCACAAGGAAAAGAACAGCATCAGGCTGTGCACCCTTAAATATGAGTGTCTGAGCAAAGGATCTGAATACTTACGACCATGTGATATTTCAATTTTTCTTTTTTATTAAACTTGCAAAAATGTCTACATTTCTGGTTTTTCTCAGTCAAGATGGGGTGTAGACTGTACATTAATGAGAAAAAATGAACTTCTTTGAATTTACCAAATGGCTGCAATGAAACAAAGAGTGAAAAATTTTAAGGGGTCTGAATACTTTTCGAACCCACTGTAGATGCCATCTGAGTGATGTACGTGTTTTACACGGACCCATAAACTTGTACTGGCTCTTCTCATCTGTGCTGCTGGTAAAAAATGGACATGTCTCCTTGTGGTTTGAAAGGACACATGGTCCATGAAACACACGGACATATGTGTAACACCATAGGTTATAATGGGTATGTGTGGTGTCTGGGAGAAAAAAACAAAACAGATTCTACACTTATGCAAACACAGACATGTGAAGGGGCCTAGCAGGAAGCCTTCAGTGACTCCTTCACTTCTCTCATAATCAAGTTTAGTACATGGATTCATTTAAAAACACAATACAGAATTTACCAAATGTTGTTTAATATGAGGAAAACAGGCACAATGCCTAATTAATACAAAAAGGCAATAACAAATAGCATACAGTAAAAATTTGCAACTATTTTTTTTTTTTACATGAAACAAAAACTTAACAATCACTTATCGTATATAAGATCTAGTACCGGGTGAAGTAGAAATCGTGACAAATCTTCAATATGATTGACAAACAAGAAAATTCGAACCCGCCAATATCGACGGGTGTGGGCTCCAGCCTAATGTGTATGTGGGCCCTGGACAACTGACTCTTGGGAGAGTTGTCGATCAGGAATGTCTGATTTCGGACTGCTGTTGTCTTTGATCTCTAAAAGATATGCTGCCACCAGACACGTCTATTTAAGAAAAAAAGGTAGCACACTGTAGCGCTATAGCTTGCGGACACAAAATATGAAAAATATGAAAAATGAATTGCATCACTGCCTTAGAAATATGAAAAATTGAGAAGTCTTAGCGCAAAAAAAGGCCAATTTATGTGTACTGGGAGCCACTTTAAGGCTTTTCTCGTATCCCAGGTCCTAACTATGCCAACCCTGGCATATTTCTAAGGCAGTGATGCAATTCATTTTTCATATTTTTCATATTTTCATATTTTGTGTCCGCAAGCTATAGCGCTACAGTGTGCTACCTTTTTTTCTTAAATATGTATGAGTTGGTGACGCAAGGTTTTAGCACCTGTTCACATTGGATCTATGTTTGGATGTGCTGGTCAGTTTTTTTTGATGACCAGACATGTCTAGCGACAGCTCCCTCATGGAGAACACAAACGATTGGTGGAACCAGAATTCGTCCGACAGCCATCTAATGTGTGTGGTGGGCTATACACACATTTTAAATCTTGGGCTTTGGTGCTCATTCCCCATAATCCTGTGATGTCACCACCAGACCTGGGTCA
Organism: Oophaga sylvatica; assembly: GCA_033576555.1. Classification (NCBI taxonomy): domain Eukaryota; kingdom Metazoa; phylum Chordata; class Amphibia; order Anura; family Dendrobatidae; genus Oophaga; species Oophaga sylvatica. Next base: position 489,401,763 of record JARQOD010000002.1, read on the forward strand.
GGATAATTCCATTTTATGACTTTTGTTGTTGTGTTGGGTAACTCCAAGAAGAATGCAATTCTGAGGACCAATTAAAGAAAAAAAAAAACAGCCCACACAGGATCTTTATTAATAAACCCCATTACTTACAATTATATTACATTTTTCATGACAAGGCCTTTACTGCCCTACAGTATGAATAAGATTGTAGAACGAGGCATGCAGAGATTTTTTTATCTTGGAATCCATACTCATCCAACATGTCATACTCTGACATGTTGGGACCGATTCATCAAGTCCGCCTTGTTCATGTCGTTCTTAATGAGGTGATGTTTTGAGCTCAGATGCTTCTGGTTCATGAAGAAGCATGAATCAAGAGCATTGGACAAGTGGCGTGCACCTCCGTGTGTGCCTTGCCACAAATTGGTCTTGCTGCTTTTCATGAATTTGAGAGTTGCCATGCCCCCATCCCACCCACATCGATAGGGTTGGCCAAAAATGGCATGAGAATGCCAAAAGTAGCAAAAATTTTAACGCCCATTGTTTATAAGCAAGGCTGGTGTCGGCAACCAGCAAACCTGAGTGAGTACCAGACCCCAATTGGCCCAGGCTTTCATTGGCAACATCCGCCATATACACACAGCGAATGTACGCACTACGTATATGGAGCGACCTCCAATCTGATCTGATAGCAGAAGTAACTCCTTAAATGCAACCATCAGTCATGAGAGAGGCATTTAAGAGGTGGAAATTAAGGGGAAAGTGTCATTTTCAATGTCCATCACCCCTCTGCCCACAGACACCATCTTCAGTAATGCAAAGAGTAGTTGATGGTATAAAATAAGTACTAATTAATTACCCAATGAATACAGAACCTCTGCTCTGGGGTCTATCAGTCTAGTAGTGATTATGACCCATTCAAAGTTCTTTTATGACTGTTTGACTATAAAGTTTCATTATTAATGTGTGATTTAATATGTAAAATAGAAGCTCTTTGAGTTCTATCTTTTCTAATGATATGTCAGTGACATTCCTCCTTTTTGAATTCTAGTCTAAAGGAAATATTGCTCAATTTCTATTAATGTCAATTATCTCTGGCCACTACATGTTATCGCTTAGTTCTCGGTGCTTTCCTGTCACGTCTCTTCATACCACTAGGAGTAATCTCCCCGTGGAATCTTGATTATTTGTGATTTCATCATAGTCATATCTCATCTACCTTCACACATACTATAGTGGTGATGATGACTCATTCAACCTGCATGTACAGAGAAGGAACTAGAGTTCTACAGGAACGTCTCTACATAAACCTCATACAGTAAAGATCTAGTCCAGTGAAACAAGGAAATGCATTTAAGGATGGTCAGTCAGTTATGAAATCAGTGCCTCTTATTTTAACTTTTTGTATCACTGCTTTGACCTATTTTCTGTAGATACCCACTGCTCTAACTTTATACATTAGTTTAATTAACATACCTGGCTGCATTTTAGTAGTAGTCTGTAGACCTTTTCATGGTCTTTGCTTATAAGGGCTGTCCAGTTAAAATTTTTTATAATCTATGAAAACAAACTGAACACTAAGGCTATGTTCCAATGATGAGTTTTTGGTGAGTTTTTTACGTAGCGTATTTTTGAAAAAATGCTAGTAACCCATTTTACTTAATGGGTGCAGAATTTTTGAGGAGGATTTGGAGAGTTTCCTCTCAGATTCCATTCTAAAAACTAAGCAAAATGACTCTATGTGTCCAATATAGCCTATAGGTGATAAATGTTTCAAGCTGGAAAAGTCCTTCAAGACCACCAGTTCTAGAGTGCACCACATTATTAACCCCTTAATGACTGCCGATACGCCTTTTAACAGCGGTCATTAAGGGTACTTAAACCACAGGAAAAAGTGGAAAGAGTGAATAGCGCCCCCCCCGGGGTCTCGGCTACCGGGGGTAGAACATGAATCGATGTTGCGATCGCCGTTATTAACCCTATAACTGCGATCGCAACAACAACAAAAAATGTTGTGCCATTTAATTTCTCTCACCTCTGATGTCATCGGACATCAGAGGAGAGAGAAAAAGGGTCCCCGGGACCCCCATGCGGCCCCCAATCCCCCTCTTATCGCCCCGGGCCCTCCGTTCTCCTCCGGTGGGCGCCGCCATTGAGAAAATGACGGGCACATGCTCAGTGCGCCCGCCGCGATGTGCTGGGGGGGATGGGCAATTTTCTCTGGGGTCTCGGCTGCCGAGGGTAGCCGAGACCCCAGAGAACATGATCCGAGTCGGTAGTTACCGACCCCGGTGTCACGATTGCCGTTATACTAAGTATAACGGCGACAGCAAAAAAAAATAAATAAAAATGATTTCTCTCCCCTCTGATGTGATCGCACATCAGAGGGGAGAGAATTAGGGTCCCCAGGTCCCCCGATCGCCCCCCTATACCTCCCGGTGTCCTCCGTCCTCCCGCAGGCCCCAGGATGCCGGCGTCTTCTTCCTGTAAAAAAAAAAATGGCGGGCGCATGCGCAGTGCGCCCGCCGAATCTGCCTGGCGGCAGATTCAAAAAATGTTTCATTCATTCTCCTAAAAATACATTTTGATCACTGTGATAAACTATCACAGTGATCAAAATAAAAAAAAACAGTACATAACCCCCCCCTTTATCACCCCCTTAGTTAGGGACATATACCGTATATACTCATGTATAAGCCGACCCGTGTATAAGCCGACCCCCCTAATTTTGCCACAAAAAGCTGGGAAAACTTATTGACTCGCGTATAAGCCTAGGGTGAAAAATGATTATGCCCCCATATGATGCTCCACAGATTATGCCCCCATATGCTGCACAGATTATGCCCAATATGCTCCACAGATTATGCCCCCATATGCTCCAGATTATGCCCAATATGCTTGAGATTATGCCCCATATGTTCCAGATTATGCCCCCATATATTCCACAGATTATGCCCCCGTATGATCCACAGATTATGCCCCAATATGCTCCAGATTATGCCCCCATATGTTCCACAGATTATGCCCCCATATGCTCCACATTATGCCCCCATATATTCCACAGATTATGCCCCCATATGCTCCAGATTATGCCCCCATATGTTCCACAGATTATGCCCCCATATGCTCCAGATTATGCCCCCATATGCTCCATATTATGCCCCCATATGTTCCACAGATTATGTCCCCATATGCTCCAGATTATGCCCCCATATGCTCCAGATTATGCCCCATATGTCCCAGCTTATGCCCCCATATGTTCCACAGTTATGCCCCATATGCCCATATTATGCCCCCATATGTTCCACAGCTTATGCCCCATATGCTCCATATTATGCCCCCAGCCAGTATGTTCCCATAGCTCCATTAATGCCCCCATATGCCATATGCCATATTCCAATTTATGCCCCCATATGTTCCACAGCTTATGTCCCCATATGCCCTCCCATTTAAGTTTGCCCCCATATGCTCCAGATTATGCCCCATATGCTCCCACCCATTATGCCCCCATATGTTCCACAGCTTATGTCCCCATATGCTCCATATAATGCCCCCATATGTAGATTCCCACCAGTATATATGTCCCCCCCATATGCTATCCCCAGTATTCAATGCCCCCATATGTATTACCATCAAGCTTATGCCCCCATATGCTCCATATTATGCCCCCATATGTTTCACAGTTTATGCCCCCATATGCTCCATATTATGCCCCCATATGCTCCACAGCTTATGCCCCCATATGCTCCAGATTATGCCCCATATGCTGCTGCTGCAAAAAAAAATGACATACTCACCTCTCGCCGCTGGGGGCCAGGTGCCGGTGTCCTGAGCAGGCGGTGACACTGGCGTGCTATGGGGGACAGGTGCCGGTGTCACCGCTCGCTCAGGACCCCGGCACCTGAGATATTTACCTGTCCTCTCTGCACCGCTGCACCTGCGTCCTCGTCAGTCTCCTCTGGCTGTGAATGATCTGGCAGGGGGCGCGGCACGCACTAACGACGTCATCGCGCCCTCTGCCTGATCATTCACAGCCAGAGGAGTCAGACGAGGACGCAGCGGTGGACCGAGGGACAGGTAAATATCGCTATAACTCACCCCTCCACCGGCGCGGTCTCTGCAGCCTCTCCTCTTCTCCCGGCGCTCTCTGCAGCGCTTCCTTCCTACAGCGGTCACATGGTACCGCTCATTAAAGTCATGAATATGTGCATATTCATGACTTTAATGAGCGGTACCATGTGACCGCTGCAGGAAGGAGCAGGAGATCGTGGGAGAAGCAGGGGGGCTGCAGAGACCGCGCCGGCGGAGAGGTGAGTATAATCCGACACCCCGCTCCCCCTCCCCCGCCGACCCCTGTATATGACCCGCGTATAAGCCGAGAGGGTGACTTTCAGCCCTAAAAAATGGGCTGAAAATCTCGGCTTACACACGAGTATATACGGTAATAAAATATAGAAATTTTTTTTTTTTTCATTTTTCTGTTAGGGTTAGGGTTAAGGCTAGGGTTAGGGTTAGGGCTAGGGCTAGGGTTAGGGTTATAATTAGGGTTAGGGTTAGGCTGGGTTCATACTGCGTTATGGCAGTCCGTTAGACGGACTGCGTTACACTGTGGTATAATGCGGTGTAACGCAGTCCGTTAACGCTGCCATTCACCCCCATTTGAGGGCGCATCGCAACGCATGCCGTACAGCGGCATACGTTCGCGACGTGCCATCATTCAGTGATGGAGCCTCAGATGCGGGCTGAAGCGTCTGGGCTCCGTCACCGCTAGCGCAGATGAATCATCTGCTGATTCTTCTGCGCTAGCGGGTATAGCATAACGCGATCGCGTTATGCTATACCGTTACCAGCCCGTCAACGCTATGTGTTGAACGGGCTGGTAAAATGCTAAATGAACCCAGCCTTAGGGTTAGGGTTATAATTAGGGTTAGGGTTACAATTAGGGTTAGGGTTATAATTAGGGTTAGGTCTACAATTAGGGTTAGGATTACAATTAGGGTTGGAATTAGGGTTGGGATTAGGGTTAGCATTAGGGTTAGGATTAGGGTTAGGGGTGTGTTGGGGTTAGGGTTGGAGCTAGAATTGAGGGGTTTCCACTATTTAGGCACATCAGGGGTCTCCAAACATGACGTGGCGTTCAAAAGTCAAATGGCGCTCCCTCCCTTCCGAGCCCTGCCGTGCGCCCAAACAGTGGTTTACCCCAACATATGGGGTATCAGCGCACTCAGGACAAATTGCCCACCAATTTTAGGGTTCTAATTTCTCTTGTTACCCTTGGGAATATAAAAAATAGCTGGCTAAAAAATTTTTGAGGAAAATTTTTTTTTTTATTTCACGGCTCTGCGTTTATAAATTTCTGTGAAGCACTTTGGGGTTCAAAGTGCTCACCACACATCTAGATAAGTTCCTTAGGGGGTCTAGTTTCTAAAATGGGGAAACTTGTGGGTGTTTTTCACTGTTTAGGCACATCTGGGGCACTGCAAACGGAACATGACCCCCATCAACGTCTGCATTCCAAAACGTTATTACTTCCTTTCCAAGCCCTGCCGTGCGCCCAAACAGTTCCCCCCCCCCCACATATTTGGTATCAGCATACTCAGAACAAATTGGACAACAACTTTTGGGATCCAATTTCCTTGTGAAAAATCAAAAATTTGGCACTAAAAAATCATTTTTGTGCAAAATTGATTTTTGTTTTTTTTCACACCCAGGCATTATAAACTTTTGTGAAACACTTGGGGTTCAAAGTGCTCACCACAGATCTAGATAAGTTACTTAGGGGTCTAGTTTCCAAAATGGGGTCACTTGTGGGGGTTTTCCACTGTTTAGGCACATCTGGGGCACTGCAAACGGAACATGACCCCCATCAACGTCTGCATTCCAAAACGTTATTACTTCCTTTCCAAGCCCTGCTGTGCGCCCAAACAGTTCCCCCCCCCCCACATATTTGGTATCAGCATACTCAGAACAAATTGGACAACAACTTTTGGGATCCAATTTCCTTGTGAAAAATCAAAAATTTGGCACTAAAAAATCATTTTTGTGCAAAATTGATTTTTGTTTTTTTTTCACACCCAGGCATTATAAACTTTTGTGAAACACTTGGGGGTTCAAAGTGCTCACCACAGATCTAGATAAGTTACTTAGGGGTCTAGTTTCCAAAATGGGGTCACTTGTGGGGGTTTTCCACTGTTTAGGCACATCTGGGGCACTGCAAACGGAACATGACCCCATCAACGTCTGCATTCCAAAACGTTATTACTTCCTTTCCAAGACCTGCTGTGCGCCCAAACAGTTTCCCCCCCCCCACATATTTGATATCAACGTACTCAGGACAAATTGGACAACAACTTTTGGGGTCCAATTTCCTTGTGAAAAAACAAAAATTTGGGACTAAAAAATCATTTTTGTGGAAATTTTTTTTTTTTTTCACAACCAGGCATTATAAACTTTTATGAAACACTTGGGGGTTCAAAGTGCTCACAACAGATCTAGATAAGTTACTTAGGGGGTCTAGTTTCCAAAATGGGGTCACTTGTGGGGGTTTTCCACTGTTTAGGCACATCTGGGGCACTGCAAACGGAACATGACCCCCATCAACGTCTGTATTCCAAAACTTTATTACTTCCTTTCCAAGCCCTGCCGTGCGCCCAAACAGTTTCCCCCCCCACATATTTGGTATCAGCGTACTCAGGACAAATTGGAAAACAACTTTTAGGGTCCAATTTCCTTGTGAAAAATAAAAAATTTGGGACTAAAAAAACATTTTTGTGGAAAATTGTTTTTTTTTTTTCACACCCAGGCATTATAAACTTTTGTGAAAGACTTGGGGTTCAAAGTGCTCACAACAGATCTAGATAAGTTCCATAGGGGGTCTAGTTTCCAAAATGGTGTTACTTGTGGGGGGTTTCCACTGTTTAGGCGCATCAGGGGCTCTCCAAACGCGACATGGTGTCAAATCTCAATTCCAGCCAATTTTGGTTTGAAAAAGTCAAACGGCGCTGCTTCCATTCCAAGTCCTGCCGTGCGCCCAAACAGTGGTCCCCCCCATATATGGGGTATCAGCATACTCAGGACAAATTGGACAACAACTTTTGTGGTCTAATTTCTCCTGTTACCCTTGGGAAAATAAAAAATTGGGAACTAAACGATCAGGTTTGTGGAAAAAATATGATTTTTTATTTTCACGCCCGGGCGTTAAAAACTTCTGTGAAGCACTTAGGGGTTCAAAGTGCTCAGCACACATCTAGATAAGTTCCTTAGGGGGTCTAGTTTCCAAAATAGGGTCACTTGTGGGGGGTTTCCACTGTTTAGACACATCAGGGCCTCTACAAATGTGACATGGCGTCCAGCCAATTCTGCGTTGAAAAAGTCAAACGGAGCTCCTTCCCTTGCGACCTCTGCCGTGCGCCCAAAAAGTGGTTCACCCCAACATATGGGGTATCGGCATGCTCAGGACAAATTGCACAAAAACTTTTGAGGTCTTGTTACCCTTGGGAAAATAAAAATTGGGGTGAAAAGATCATTTTTGTGGAAAAAATATGATTTTTTATTTTCACGGCTCTAAGTTATAAACTTGTGTGAATCACTTGGAGGTTCAAAGTGCTCACCACACATCTAGATAAGTTCCTTAAGGGGTCTAGTTTCCAAAATGGGGTCACTTTTTGGGGGTTTCCACTGTTTAGGCACATCAGGGGCTCTCTAAACATGACATGGCATCCAGCCAATTCTGCGTTGAAAAAGTCAAACGGCGCTCCTTCCCTTGCGACCTCTGCCGTGCGCCCAAAAAGTGGTTTACCACCACATATGGGGTATCAGCATGCTCAGGACAAATTGCACAAAAACTTTTGCGGTCTTGTTACCCTTGGGAAAATAAAAATTGGGGTGAAAAGATCATTTTTGTGGAAAAAAAATGATTTTTTTTTTCACGGCTCTACGTTATAAACTTGTGTGAAGCACTTGGAGGTTCAAAGTGCTCACCACACATCTAGATAAGTTCCTTAAGGGGTCTTGTTTCCAAAATGGGGTCACTTGTGGGGTGTTTCCACTGTTTAGGCACATCAGGGGCTATCTAAACGCGACATGGCATCCAGCCAATTCTGCGCTGAAAAAGTCAAACGGCGCTCCTTCCCTTGCGACCTCTGCCATGCGCCCAAAAAGTGGTTTACCCCCACATATGGGGTATCAGCGTATTCAGAAGAAATTGTACAACAAATTTTGTGGTTCATTTTTTCTTTTAACACTTGTGAAAATAAAAAAAATTGGTTCCGAATTAAAGCTTTTGCAAAAAAAGTTAAATGTCAATTTTTTCCTTCCACATTGCTTCAGCTCCTGTGAAGCACCTGAAGGGTTAATAAACTTCTTGAATGTGGTTTTGAGCACCTTGAGGGGTGCAGTTTTTAGAATGTCAAAGTGACTTCAAATGTGATGTGGTCCCTAAAAAAAAATGGTGTTGTAAAAATGAGAAATCGCTGGTCAACTTTTAACCCTTATAACTTCGTAACAAAAGAAAATTTTGTTCCCAAAATTGTGCTGATGTAAAGTAGACATGTGGGAAATGTTATTTATTAAGAAATTTGTGTGACATATCTCTCTGATTTAAGGGCATAAAAATTTAAAGTTTGCAAATTGCTAAATTTTCAAAATTTTCGCCATATTTCCGTTTTTTCATAAATAAACACAAGTCATATCAAAGAAATTTTACCACTAACGTGAAGTACAGTATGTCACGAAAAAACATTCTCAGAATCAGCGGGATTTGTTAAAGCGTTCCAGAGTTATAACCTCATAAAGTGACAGTGGTCAAAATTGTAAAAATTGGCCCGCCATTAAGCTGCAAAATGGCTCTGTCACTAAGGGGTTAAAATTTGAGATGAATTGCATTTATCTGATAAAGTCAATATAACCAAGGCAATATAGTGGGAAGACTTGTAAAGCACTGTATTTTCCCTTACCTTTACTCCTCAGGCTTGGCAGAATGCCTTATGTTTTTTTTCTGCTGGCAGCTTGCAACAGGTGGAATCAACATTGATGAATAAAATTCAGTGTTCTCTTGTATAAAACTGTGTGAAGGAAAACCGAAGAAACAAAAGTAACCACTATTAAGGTATGTTTCCATGGTCAGGATTGCAACAGGATTTGCTGCGGATTGGACGCTGCCTACAGCTGCAGCGTCCAATCCACAGCGTCCGGATGTTACAGCATAGTGGAGGGGATTTTATGAAATCCCATATCCACTATGCGTGCGAACACGCAGGTGGCAGACCTGCGTATCCGGACATGTGGCGCGTCTTTAGAGACCGCGGCATGTCTATTTATCTTGTGGCGACGCTCCGTCGCCGCAAGTTAAATAACACAGTACTATGTATAGGGTGCGGCGAATCCGGATGTGTTCAATGAGCCGGCAGCGCTTTGGGAGTGTCGGGAATCCGCTGTGTCTAAAGCGCTGCCTATACGCAGTGTGGAAACATAGCCTTAGGGATGAGCGAGTATATTCGTTAGTATTCGGTACTCGGTGAGTAATGCGGTACTCGCGGTACTCGGAACATAGCGAGTATTTCACTACTCGCCTTTCAATATTCGGATCTCTGCCCAGCATTAGCCAATCACAGTAATGCCGCAGCCATCTTGGTTGTGGCATTACTATGATTGGCTGGCCACGCAGCATCATAGATCAGTCATAGCCTATGACTCATAGGCTCTATATAAGCCCTGCCGCCACCATTTTCGGTACATTGCATCCAGAACACAGCTAGTGCTAGCGTAGGGAGAGTGTGAGCAGCTGCTAGGGAGAGTTGTGCTTTTGCAAATCGACCATAAATCATCTCAAAAACACAAAAGCTCTTGTGAAAACTACCTGGAGTATTTCAGTAGTAGGTGATTGTAGTGCAGGGAGACAGGCAGGAGTGTTACAGTACATACATAGTACATCAATATCTCAGCTCTTCTGAGACCTGAAAGTACTGTATAAGGTCAGGGAGTAATGACAGTTTTCCCAGCTATTTTTGGTGTCACATTTACCCCTGTAAGCCAATTTTTTTGCCCTTGCGGTGCTGTTTGCACACTGAATAGCACACACGATACTGCACAACTGAGACGCAGACTGCACCGCTGCCTTCTGTGGTGACTGGAGAGCTAAATCTTTTCCTCGGCTTTAACCTCAGGCCATTTTTTTTGCCCTTGTGGTGCTGTTGGCACACCGAATAGCATGCATGGTACTGCACAACTGAGACGCAGATCGCACCGCTATCTTCTGTGGTGACTGGAGAGCTAAATCTATTCTTCGGCTTTAACCTCAGGCCCAATTTTTTGCCCTTGTGGTGCTGTTTGTAAAACACAAAGCAGTACTAGGCTGTAGTGCTACCTTCCACAAAGCATGAACTGCTCCTTGTTCCCCAATAACTGCATCTGAACATCTGCAAATATGCCACAAAAACCCCAAATTCCCCAAAAACCTGTTGTGAAGGGAAAGGGACAGGGACATGGACGTGGATGTGGGGGTGTGGTTGTCAGTGGTGCCCGACAAGGCATTGAGTCTGGGTGACACAAGAAGGTTGATGCATCTATGTTCCTGGTGAAAATTCCCGGTCTGGAACATAAACGTGTCTGGAAGCCAGAAGAGCAATAGCAGATACTGTCTTGGATGGCAGATAAGGCTTCATCGAAATTTTCCAGCAGCACCCACTCTTCCACGACCACACAGTCTACTGTCGATATACAGAATGCTGGTTTATCCAATGCTCAACCTGTTCCTACTTCCTCCCCCCCTCAGCAGTCACGGGAAACATTTGACCCCAAGCTTGGCCACTCCAATGATCATATTGGTACATATTATCTTTATTGCCTCGGGCCTCTCAACGCGCAACATTAAGGCTAAGTGCACACATTCAGGTAATGTTGCAGAAATTCCTGAGCAAAACCGGACTTTTTGTGGCAAAAACGCCAGTTTTTTGCGGGATTTACGCGTTTTTGGTGCATTTTTTTGCGCGGATTTACGCGTTTTTACATGCGATTTTCCTGAACTTTCTAGCTCAATAATATAGCGGGAAAAACGCTTGAATCCGCATATTAATTGAAACTGTTGCTAGATTTTTCCGCGATGCGTTTTTTTCGCGGAAAAAAAGCGCACATGTGCACAAAATTGCGGATTCATTCTAATGATAGGATGCTTAATTCATGCGTTTTTTTCGGGGAGAAAAACGGAAAAAACGCAAATAATCCTGAACGTGTGCACTTGCCTAGGCTATGCAACGTCAGAATATTTGCGTTTTTTCGCGTTTTTTCGCGTTTTCCGGGTAAAACGCGATAAAAACGCAGCATTAAGCATCTATTACATGTAATTGATTCCGCATGGTTTGCCACTGTCTGATTTTTGCCGCGAAAAAAAACGCTTTGCGAAAAAATGCAACATGTTCATTAATAGCGTAATCAGGTGATTCCGCGCCATAGGATGCATTGACGCTTTACTTTCCGCATGTGGCTATGCCCACGTATGCCAATGTAAGCGGTCTATGTGCGGTGGTACCAGGTCTGGAGCATGGGAGACTCTCCTCCAGGCCTGGGTCATATCCGAAACAATTTAAAATAAAAATAATGATATTCTCACCTTCCGGCGGCCCCCGACTTCCCGCGCCCCCGCAGCCTTCCGCCTTTGGACCCCGCAACTTCCGGTCCAAGATCTTTGCGAAATCACCTAGATGGCGTAGCGGTCTCGCGAGATGCTAGTCATCGGTGATTTGTTGCAAAGCATCCTGGAACCGCTTTGCGGGAGTCGTGAGAGCGGGACGCTGCGTTTTGCCCCCGGAAGGTGAGATTATCATTATTTATTATTTTTTTTTATTTTTACATAGATCTTTTTACTATTGATGACTTTAGCGGGCATAATAGAAAATTGGTCCATTGTCAAACACTATGTTTGACTGTGGCCAACTGTCAATCAGTTTTCCAAGCGATGTACAGAAGTAGAAAACGCTAGCATCTGCAAGCTAATTACGTTTGCAAAAGCTATTTAATTCTGAGGAATAGCATTAAAAAGGTGCTTTATTTCTGCGGGAGAAAGCGGATGCCGCGAAATTTCCGCGCATAATCCAACGTGTGAACTTAGCCTAAAGAGGAACGTGAGGAGATATCGTCTGTTCATGGCCAAATATTTGAAAACCCACGGCCAGAAGAAAGCCACTTTCAGCCACGTGATATACTGGTTCAAGAGGTGGAGGCTGCTGATGATGAGACACAGTTGCCATCTGGCCAGCCGACAATATCAACATGGAAGGAGGATGACACGGACGACGAGTCCACTGATCCAACCTGGACCGTTGGTACGCATAGCCAGCACAGAGAAAGAAGGTGGATATGTAGCACCAACAAAGGCACCAAGGGCTACTGGTTGAAGCAGAGTGCGAAGTGTTATGTTTCGGTAGCTGAGGAGAAATTGCAAAAATAGCAAAAGCAGTAATACACCAGAGAGGCTGGAAACTATTGGATTGCAGTACCCTAAACTAACCGCCACACTAGAAGTAGCCGTGGAGCGTACCTACGGTGATCCTAGACGCCTCGTCACAGCCGGAGAGATAACTACACCTAAAGGCAGAAAGATGAAAGCTATCTGCCCCGGAGCAGATCCCCCAAAGAAATAGGAAGCCCCAAACATGTAATGGCGGTTAGACAAGAAGAAAATACGGACACAGACAGAAAATAGAATAAGCAAACGCTGGGGCCCAAACTGTCTAGATAGAAAAGTATAGGAAAGAATTCTGACTGCAACCCAAAATACCCTGACAAAAATACAAGCACTTCTGATTAACAAAAACCTGAGATCACACGATCTCTACCACCTAAATCAGATCTCTGGTGTAACACACAGCAATTCAGCAAAAAAGTGACAAAGGAACAGAGCAAAAGTGCAAATACAAAATGAGCATAATTGCAGCGCCAGACCCCAAAAGGGGACCAGGCTGCAGTCCCCTGCAAGCAGCAAAACAGGCAAGGAAAATCCAACAAGAGGAAAAAAAATAGCAAATCACTTAACGGAAAGAGAGCAGGAATGCAAGCTGAGCTCCAAGCAAAACCAGGAAGAACAATTGATTACCGCCAAGGCTGATGGGAACTCAGGTCACTTATATCAGACCATTCAGAGCCAGCTGAAGGCCATTACGCAATTAGTTCATTACCCTCAGCAACCACCGGAGGGAGCCCCAGCTCAGAAGTCGCCTCCAGAGTATTCACAACAGTACCCCCCCTTGAGGAGGGGTCACCGAACCCTCACCTGCGCAACCAGGACGATCAGGATGAGCACAATGATAGGCACGGATCAGTCTCCCAGCATGGATGTCCGAAGCAAATACCCAAGAATTGTCCTCCTGACCATAACCTCTCCACTTAACCAAATACTGGAGTTTCCATCTAGCAAAACGAGAATCCAATATTTTCTCAACCACATACTCCAAATTGCCCTCAACCAAAACAGGGTCGGGAGGCGCAGCCATTGGAACCACTGGCTCGACAAACCTCTTCAATAAGGACTTGTGGAACACGTTATGGATCTTAAATGTCCCTGGAAGAAGCAAACGGAAGGAAACTGGATTAATAATTTCCATGATCTTATAAGGTCCAATGAACCTTGGCTTAAATTTTGGAGAAGTAACCTTCATAGGGATATTTCTTGAGGACAACCAAACCATGTCCCCCACTTTAAAACAAGGACCATCAGTCCTATGCCGGTTGGCAAACCACTGGGCCTTTTCTTGAGAGAGAGACAACCTCTCCACTACCTGGTCCCAAATCTTCTGCATACGCTCCACAATATAGTCAACCCCCGGACAGACAGAAGCCTCCGCCTGTCCTGAAGAAAATCGAGGGTGAAACCCAGAATTGCAGAAAAATGGAGACATCAAGGTGGCAAAGCTAGCCCTGTTCTTAAGAGCAAACTCAGCCAAAGGCAAAAAAGAGACCCAGTCATCTTGATCAGCAGACACAAAACATCTCAAATAAGTCTCCAAGGTCTGGTTTGTTCTCTCGGTTTGTCCATTGGTCTGCGGGTGGAATGCAGAGGAGAAAGATAACTGAACACCAAGTTTAGAACAAAATGTCCTCCAAAATCTGGAAACAAACTGGACTCCTCTGTCAGACACAATGTTCTCCGGAATGCCATGTAACCGAACCACGTGCTGAAAGAACAAAGGCACCAATTCGGAGGAGGAAGGCAACTTAGGTAATGGCACAAGATGTGTTGTGTTTTGGTAGCTGAGGAGAGTAAGCAAAAAACAACAATACACCAGAGAGGCTGGAACCTATTGGATTGCAGTAACCTGAACTAACCACACAACTAGCCGTGGAGCGTTCCTACGTTGATCCTAGACGCCTCGTCACAGCCTGAGAGATAACTACACCTAAAGGCAGAAAGATGAAAGCTATCTGCCCCGGAGCAGATCCCCAAAGAAAATAGGAAGCCCCCAAACATGTAATGGCGGTTAGACAAGAGGAAGCACGGACACAGACAGAAAGTAGAATGAGCAAACGCTGGGGCCCAATCTGTCCAGACAGAAAAGTACAGGAAAGGATACTCACTGCAATCCAAAAAAACCCCTAAAAAATACCAACTCTACTGATTGCAAAAACACCTGAGATCACACGACCTCTACCACCTAAATCAGTTCTCTGGTGTAACAAAACTAAGCCGCAGCCACTAAAAAAACAGGAAAAAGCAAATGAACAAACAACAGTGGCTCCAGACAAACTGAGAGGAGCACAAGACCCCGGAGGGGACCTGGCTGACCTCCACAGAAGTGCAGGCAACAATGCAAAAAGCAAGCACAAAAACAAAAGCAGAAAATATCTTATCTGATAGCAGAAGATGCAGGCAAGACTCAGCAAGCTTCCAAATGAACCAGGAACCACAATTGAGTGTCAGCATTAACACATTGGCAGCCCCAACTGGTCACAGACACAGATTTCCAATCCAAAACAGGATTATGAATCTGCAACCAAGGGAAACCCAGAACAATAATGTCATGCAGATTATGCAACACCAGAAATTTGCAACTCTCCTGATGATCTGGTTCAACCCTCATTATCACCTGAGTAGAAAATTGGGGTTTATTCTCCGCCAAAGGGGTAGAATAAATGCCCAATAGGGGAATAGACTTCCGCAGGGGTATCATGGGAAAGCCACAACGTTTCCATCAGGTTAATAGCTGCTCCTGAATCAACAAAAGCCTGAGCCGAAAATGTGGACATGGAGCAAATCAGGGTAACAGTCAACAGAAATTTAGTCTGAACACTACCCAAGACAACTGAGCGCGCAAAACGTCTTCCCCGCTTAGGGCAGATGGAAATAGCATGGGACGCGTCACCACAGTAGAAACATAACCCATTGCGCTTTCGAAATTCATGATGCTGTGCCCCAGAAGTCACTCCATCACACTGCATGGGCTCAGGAGCTGGCCCACAAGGCAACACCATCTCACGCATACCACTGCGCTCACGCAAACATCTGTCAATTTCAATAGCCAAAGACATAGAATCATTGAGACCAGAGGGTACAGGGAATCCCACCATAATGTACTTTACATTCTCTGACAGACCCTTCTGAAAAAGGGCTGCCAAAGCATCATCTTTCCATTTGGTCAGGACTGCCCACTTTCGAAATTTCTGACAGTACAGTTCAGCGGCTTCACAGCCCTGACTTAATGCCAACAAGGTCTTCTCAGCCTGATCAGTGACATTAGGTTCATCGTACAACAACCCCAGAGTCTGAAAAAATACATCAACATCATTCAAAACAGGATCCCCAGGTGTCAGGGAAAAAGCCCAATCCTGAGGGTCGCGCGCAGGGAGAGAGATGACAATTTAAACCTGCTGTGCTGCGTTCCCTGAGGACTTAGGCTTCAAGGCAAAAAGCAACTTACAGTTATTTTTGAAATTCAGAAATTTAGCCCGATCCCCCAAAAACAAATCTGGCATTGGGATCCTAGGTTCCACAACCGGCAACCCAGCAAGATAGGAAGCAATACTCCGAACCTTAGTGGCAACATGATCCACACGGCCAGACAACCGTGCAAACTCCATTGAGAGAAAAAAAAATATATATCCTCCTCAGCACCCAGAGAGAAAGAGGGAAAAAAATGCAACAAACAGAAAAAAAAAATCTCTGACAACTCTGACAACTTTTTCTTTCCACACTATTTTTCCCTTCTGTGAGTACCATATAATTTTAGTTTTTGGCCGGTGATACTGTTATGTTTAGGTAGCTGAGGAGAAAAAGCAAAAACGGTAATACACCAGAGAGGCTGGAACCTATTGGATTGCAGTAACCTGAACTAACCACACAACTAGAGGTAGCCGTGGAGCGTTCCTACGTTGATCCTAGACGCCTTGTCACAGCCTGAGAGATAACTACACCTAAAGGCAGAAAGATGAAAGCTATCTGCCCCGGAGCAGATCCCCAAAGAAAATAGGAAGCCCCCAAACATATAATGGCGGTTAGACAAGAAGATAACATGGACACAGACAGAAAATAGAATGAGCAAACGTTGGGGCCCAATCTGTCTAGACAGAAAAGTACAGGAAAGAATTCTGACTGCAATCCAACAAAAACCCTAAAAAGTACCAACTCTTCTGATTGCCAAAAAACCTGAGATCACACGATCTCTACCACCTAAATCAGATCTCTGGTGTAACAAAACAAAGCCGCAGCCACTGAAAAAACAGGAAAAAGCAAATGAACAAATAACAGTGGCTACAGATAAATAGAGAGGAGCACCGTTCCCAGGAGGGAACCCGGCTGACCTCCACAAAAGTGCAGAAAACTATGAAAAAAGCAAGCAAAAAAAGAAAAGCAGAAAATATCTTATGTGAAAGCAGCAGGTGCAGGCATGACTCCAGAAACTTCCAAATGAACCAGGAACCACAATTGAGACAAGAACAATTGATCACCGGCGACCATCATGGGAGGGAACCTCCCTTATATCAGTCCAGTCCGTGATCCCAGATTGCCATTCCTCGCTGAAAGGTTCAGTACTGTCTATAACTACCAGAGGGAGCCTCTGCTCAGAAACCATCTCTAGCACATTTACAACAGGTAACAGGAGAAATTGGACCACAAAAGTTGTTGTCCAATTTTCCCTGAGTGCACTGATACCCCATATGTGGGGGGAACCACTGTTTGGGCGCACGGCAGAGCTCAGAAGGGAAGGAGCGCCATTTGACTTTTTCAAACCAAAATTGGCTGGAATCAAGATTAGTGTCACGGGTGTGTCGCTACGAAGATCGTCGCGATTGCACACCCTGACTTCTCACAGCTGAGTTTCTGGTGCTGGGTGTTTTTCGGCAGTGAGGGAGTTAATTCTCCCTCTCTCTGTGCTAGACAAAGCCAGCCTCGCCCAGCTGCAATTAATGTTGCTGTAATTGGATTCCTTCAAATACCTGCCAGACTGCTAGGGAAATGTCGGTGAAAGCATTCATGCAGACCAGCAGAGCGGATCGTGGTGTTGTGAAGCCTGAATTGAAGAGTACCTGGTGTGGTCTTTTCTCCCCTCCTCGCTTTATCATTTATCTCCGTACCCGTTGGTGTTCCCTCTGTTTTTTGTGGTGAGAGTTTGGTATGCAAGGTGGATTTTAGTTTACCCCTTGTACTGTCTTGTTCGTCTATTACTGTGTCTAGGCATATACCTTCCAGTCCCCGGTGTTGTGATCAGGGTCCTTCTCAGGACTAGATCACTGAGGTTCAGGGATCCTCAGGAGGTAGGGATTACGCTGGCGGCCTGGACCTCTGTACCATCAACAGTACCTCCAGGTAGAGGGATTAGTCAGGACCCCAGCTTAGGGTCAGCATAGACACCGGACCTCATGTATGCAGTAACAGCGTGACAATTAGACGCCATGTTGCATTTGCCTAAACAGTGAAAACCCTCCACAAGTGACCCCATTTTGGAAACCTGGCCCCCTAAGGAACTTATCTAGATCTGTGGTGAGCACTTTGAACCCCCAAATGCTTCATACAAGTTTATAATGTAGAGCCGTAAAATTAAAAAATCATATTTTTTCCACGAAAATGATCTTTTCACCCCAATTTTTATTTTCCCAAGGGTAACAAGGCCTCAAGAGTTATTGTGCAATTTGTCCTGAGTACGCTTATTCCCAGTATGTGGGGGTAAACCACTGTTTCGGTGCATGGCAGAGCTCGGAAGGGAAGGAGCGCCGTTTGACTTTTTCAACACAGAATTGGCTGGACGTCATGTTGCGTTTGGAGAGCCCCTGATGTGCTTAAACAGTGGAAACCCCCCACAAGTGACACCATTTTGGAAACTAGACCCCTTAAGGAACTTATCTAGATCTGTTGTGAGCACTTTGAACCCCCAAGTCTTTCACTAAAGTTTATAATGCCTGGGTGTGAAAAAAAAAAAATTCCTCATAAATGATTTTTTAGTCCCCAATTTTTGATTTTTTCCCAAGGAAATTGGACCCCAATAGTTGTTGTCCAATTTGTCCTGGGTACTCTGATACCCCATGTGTGGGGGGAAATACTGTTTGAGTGCTCGGCAGGGCTCGGAAAGGAAGTAATGACGTTTTGGAATGCAGACTTTGATGGTTGTCATGTTCAGTTTGCAGAGCCCCTGATGTGCCTAAACAGTGGAACCCCCCCACAAGTGACCCCATTTTGCAAACTAGACCCCCTGAGGAACTTATCTAGACCTGTGGTGAGCACTTTGAACCCCAAGTGCTTCACACAAGTTTATAACGCCTGGGCGTGAAAATAAAAAAAATAATTTTTTCCACAAACATGATCTTTTAGTCCCCAGTTTTTTATTTTCCCAAGGGTAACAAGAGAAATTGGACACCAAAAGTTGTGGTTCAATTTGTCCAGAGTATGCTGATACCCTATATGTGAGAGAAAACTACTGTATGGGCGCGAAAGGGAAGTAGTGACGTTTTGCATTGCAGACTTTGATGGAATAGTCTTCGGGTGTCATGTCGCGTTTGGAGAGCCCCTAATGTGCATAAACACTGGAAACCCCCACAAGTGACCCCATTTTGGAAACTAGACCCCCTTATCTAGATGTGTGGTGAGTAGAGTTGAGCGATACTTTCCGATATCCTAAAGTATCGGAATCGGAATGGTATCGCCGATATCACTAAAATATCGGCGATACCCGATACCGATACCGAAGTCCCATGTAAGTCTATGGGAACAAAATATCGAAATTAAAAAAAACCCATTCTTGCCTTGTTGGTTAATTGTACATGAAGGAAAACAAGAAAGAGTAATGTAGAATGTATTGGGGGAGGTTGAGGAGACATTAAAGGCATAGATGTTTGACCCAATCCAATGGAATAGCATTAATTTTTTTTTTTTAGGAAATACGTTCGGATTGACGAACAAATTGACAATGTTGTTAACCTTTTTTCTATTTTGTCAAATATGTCTGTTTCACAACTTCCATGGTCTTCACCTTTTTAACTTTTCACACACTTTCTCCTTCATAATTTTCAGCAGCATCATCTTTCTCATCAAATTATTCTTCATCTTCACCTTCTTAATCTTCTAAAACTTCTTGCTATTCATCTTTTTGTTAACATTACTTATATTGTTCTTATTAAACAGTTATTATTCTTCATATTCTACTTCTTCATCTTCTTCCTATTCATCCTTTTCATCATATTCTTATTTGTGACAGACATTCCTGTACTTGTAATCTGTAAAACTCTGAATTTTCATCCTTCCGTTCTTGCTGTCACGAAAGATTTTAATTACAACAGTATTTGTCCGCGTTCAGTTTAGCCTGCAGCAGCATCAGGCATTTTCCAGGGGCACCACGAGGAGGAACGGACTCACCCCCATACACTGCTTAGTCTTCTTCTGCTTAGAATTTAGAGCATATATTTTGCTCTTCATTTTGGTCTTATACTTAATGTTCTTCTGCTTTTTGATCTTCTGCTTATTGTTCTTCTGTCTCTTGTTCTGTATCTTGTAGTTTGTCTTAACCTTCTTTGTCCTGTTGGTGATGGTACAAAAGCCAATGGAAGTAACGAGGACCAGCTGACTGTGCTGGAACCCGGAGGGTCAGCAGAAGGAAAAGAGCCAATGGCACAACCGAGGACCAGCTGACGTTACTGGGACAGGGTTACTAAGCAGGAGGTACCTGTGCTCCAAAGCACTACCAAGGACCAGCAGACGTTGCTGGAACTCGGATACCGAGATGGAGGCACCTAGGCCAAAGGCACTGCGGAGAACCAGCTGACGGTACTGGAACCCGGATGGGTAGCAGAAGGTACAAGAGCCAATGAAAGTAATGAGGACCAGCTGACTGTGCTGGAACCCGGAGGGTCAGCAGAAGGAAAAGAGCCAATGGCACAACCGAGGACCAGCTGACGTTACTGGGACAGGGTTACTAAGCAGGAGGTACCTGTGCTCCAAAGCACTACCAAGGACCAGCAGACGTTGCTGGAACTCGGATACCGACATGGGGGCACCTAGGCCAAAGGCACTGCGGAGAACCAGCTGACGGTACTGGAACCCGGATGGGTAGCAGAAGGTACCCATGGAAATTAAAGTTGAGGCAGCAGGACTGTTTGCCGTTCACACAGCAGGGGAACAGCTGACATTACTGAACCCCAGTAACACGGAGCAAGTGTAGACTGTGCTAACAGCACTTCCAAGAAACAACTGGCGGTGTTGTAACCCAGGGATGAGAAGAGAACAGGGTGGAGGCAGCAGGACTATTTGCCGTTCACACAGCAGGGGAACAGCTGACATTACTGAACCCCAGTAACACAGGAGCAAGTGTAGACTGTGCTAACAGCACTTCCGAGAAACAACTGGCGGTGTTGTAACCCAGGGATGAGAAGAGAACAGGGTGGAGGCAGCAGGACTTTTTGCCGTTCACACAGCAGGGGAACAGCTGACATTACTGAACCCCAGTAACACAGGAGCAAGTGTAGACTGTGCTAACAGCACTTCCGAGAAACAACTGGCGGTGTTGTAACCCAGGGATGAGAAGAGAACAGGGTGGAGGCAGCAGGACTTTTTGCCGTTACACACAGCAGGGGAACAGCTGACATTACTGAACCCCAGTAACACAGGAGCAAGTGTAGACTGTGCTAACAGCACTTCCGAGAAACAACTGGCGGTGTTGTAACCCAGGGATGAGAAGAGAACAGGGTGGAGGCAGCAGGACTTTTTGCCGTTCACACAGCAGGGGAACAGCTGACATTACTGAACCCCAGTAACACAGGAGCAAGTGTAGACTGTGCTAACAGCACTTCCGAGAAACAACTGGCGGTGTTGTAACCCGGGATGAGAAGAGAACAGGGTGGAGGCAGCAGGACTTTTTGCCGTTCACACAGCAGGGAACAGCTGACATTACTGAACCCCAGTAACACAGGAGCAAGTGTAGACTGTGCTAACAGCACTTCCAAGCAACAACTGGCGGTGTTGGAGCCCAGGGTCAAGGAGGATGTTTAAATACTAGATCAAGTATTTTCCTTGTTACGTGTCAATTAAAAATGTCTATACTCCAAACAAGAGAAATATAATCTTTAGTACCATAAGATGATGATTTTACTTTAAAAAATATATGTAAATTAATAATTGACAAACATAAACGCATACATTAACATGTTGAAAAGCAATGCAAACCACAATAAAAATCGGTTAAATAATCTGCTATACGGTTTTAAATAAAAGCATACAAGTACATATCAGAATCCATTAATGATGGATAAGTAACAGTATGTACACCATTTTCATTTGCTGAATAATATCACTAAAAAGTTTTTAAAAATATCTAAAATTTCCATCATGTAATACTGATAATATGTGGCAATCATTTATATTAACAAAAAAAAACTTTAAAAAGTGCATAGTGAAAACAGCTATTTATGCCTGACTGTGGACTTGCAAGCATGACAACGGATAGATAAGGTATATATAGATGACACTGCATAGCCACAGATGGTGAATGGCGATGTAATACTGTACCTCAATAAAGTGTGCGTTACTACTACATCCTTATTTTTATATAGCTTTCTAAAAGGGTACGTGCATGTATGCTTGCGCCTTTGTTTGGACGCACAGACTGGCTTCCTGCTGTGACGCGTTGGGTATTGGAGCGTCTGTGCGTCTTATGACGCAGACTAACATTCACGGTGCGCATCGTTCATCATCGCAAGCGTACCGACAACACAAAGGCGTTGTCATGACTGCTTTACTCAGTAAACATGCACCTATGATGAAACATACACGCATGTGCCCTATTACATAACAAGCTACAAGAAAAATGCGTGTGAGGTGTGACACAGCTGTTTTGTTAAGGTATAGTATTATATCGACATTGTACAGGTGTCGCTATTCAGTCTGATAAATAGATATCATTCACCTATTCTATCAGTTGTCGTTCTTTCAGCACCACTTACAGGTATATATTTTGCTATTGTGACTATGCACTATTGACTTTACCAAGGTAATGCATGATTTTTGTTAGCGATTATCATGTTTACATGAAGTACCTTTATGATATGGGCTGTTAACTTTCTAATCAAATATGTATTTTTTAAAATGACACAAATATAAGTAATGTTGAAGAGGACTATTCCTACATGCATTGTTTGCACAATATTACAGGTGTACATCACGTCCCTTAATCAACATTGGATATTATATTTACTTGTATACTTTTATTTCAAAGGCAAGAACACTGAAGTATAACCTTCGCACTGCAGCAGTTGTCAAAGTTCAACCCACATTATGCACTTCCAACATTGCAGTATTTGAGTCATCATGATGTGAGTTGGATTTGTGTAAGCTATGGAGTGACAAGGTTGACCATCAGTATCCTATAGCATAAGTAGGCTTTTGTGTTTGCATTTGTTTTCGACATGTGCATATCTGTAATAATATGTCACAATTATTTTGTTACAGATTTGTGACAAGACAAATCATTTTATGGTTTGAAAGTTGACGTTTCAAATGTTTACAGCTTAGAAATCATGGTGTAGCCTCATATCTATGTGTAGCACTAGACACTTTGAGATGTAATTTTTTTTTTCACCATGATTAGGTAGCTAGCAGTAATTTTTGCCGGACACACAGCAGGGGAACAGCAGGCGTTACTGAACCCCACAAACACATCAGCGATTGTTTTCATCTGTGCATCTAACACTTCTGAGCAGCAACTGGCGCTGTTGAAGCCCAGGGTCAAGGAGGGTGTAGGCAGAGGCCTAGTATGAGACGTTTGAAGTTGAAGTTGTAGTTAGCAGCAGTAATTTTTGCCAGACACACAGCAGGGGAACAGCAGGCGTTACTGAACCCCACAAACACATCAGCGATTGTTTTCATCTGTGCATCTAACACTTCTGAGCAGCAACTGGCGATGTTGAAGCCCAGGGTCAAGGAGGGTGTAGGCAGAGGCCTAGTATGAGACGTTTGAAGTTGAAGTTATAGTTAGCAGCAGTAATTTTTGCCAGACACACAGCAGGGGAACAGCAGGCGTTACTGAACCCCACAAACACATCAGCGATGTTTTCATCTGTGCATCTAACACTTCTGAGCAGCAACTGGCGCTGTTGAAGCCCAGGGTCAAGGAGGGTGTAGGCAAAAATATTGAGTTATTGCCTTGTTACGTGGCCATTGCAAATGTATGTACTTCAAACAAGAATAAATGAAGTTTTACTACAACAATAAAATGATAAATTTCAATTACAAGAATAGAAAAATATTTATACTTGACAGTCCTCTGTGGTTGATAACGTTTAATGGCTAACTGAAAATATGGTAACAAATTCAAAGCTTTCGAGACTACTCAGGTGTCTTCATCAGGCTAAGAGTAAAGCCAAAAATGAAGAATCACATATTTCTACACACAACAGGACACAGGAATAGCTAAACAAGTGAGGGAGGGACAAGTGAGGGAGACCGGCAACAAAAAGGAGAACAAGGATGAATTATCAGCGCCACACAATCACAGATAAATTAATGAATTTACCTGTGGCAAAAGACTTTTGTATGCCCGGTCATAGCATCATGGATATGGAATTACTGTTATTAAAATATAACTTCAAATATGAGAAACGTACAAAGGTTTCAGAATATAAGCTCATCATGACCTTTGACACTGTTAGTGATGGAATGAATAGATCACATGGATTTATGTCATTCTATATCAATTAAGGAATCTGCGTCTATGCCCTTCCAGGGTCATGAAAACCCCAAAAAATACGCCAATGAGAGGGCAATCAAACTTTCTATCCTTATCTAGGAACTGTTCCAATATTTATGTTCATCCCTGTGAGATAATGACAGTTCTGATACACGTCACTTACTTGTCTTACCTATTGCACTATTCCTGTGTCCTGTTGTGTATAGAAATATGTGATGCTTAATTTTTTTAGTTAGTCTTTCCCTGATGAAGAGACGTGAGTAGCCTTGAAAGCTTGCAATTTGTTTCCATCTTTTCAGTTATCCATTAAAAGGTATCAACCACTGCTGACTCTGAAGTCTAAATATTTTTCTATCTACTGGCTAACACGGTACAAAGATACACATGTTTTCTAATTTCAAGAAGGAAAAATAAAGAAAATACAAATATAAACGCATATATGCACATGCCAAAAATAAATGGAACAACACAACACCCAAAAAATTGGTAACAAAATATAGTGTTGTAAATTTAAGAATAAAAGTACATTTTTTTTTTTATGAATAATGCTTAAGGAACGCTATGTTAAACCATAACATAGTGAAGACAATGGATTTTGTAATAGTCACTCATCATCATCATCGCAAATTTTATGTGACAGTCACAGACATTTCAATTATTTAAGTTCATAAAATCGTAACTTTCTATAGCATGTATGACATGTCCAGCATGGACTCATCAATGTGATTGATGACACAATAATGTACAATAAAAAATAACCATTTAAAAAAACATTAGGCATTGTTTGTCACAATTTAAGTGTGTGCCTGCAAGTGTAGGTGAAACAAAGGCTACGGATAGCAAAGGTATATTCTATGTCTGTATCAGACAGTGGACAGCCTCTGATGGGTAATGCCGATGTTATACTGTACGTCAATAAAGTCTGCGGCTGAAATCATGCATTTTTTGCTTGTAGAGTGTTGAAGAGGGTAAAAGAATGTCTGGTTGCGCAAAGCTTTATCCGTCAACACTACCTTCCTACTGTCACGCGTAGGGTAGGGTAGCGTGTGGCAATTAGCTGACTATCAAATGTGAGGTTAGGCTGCGTTATTGCGCACTAGGGACGCAAAAAAAAATACAGCAGTAATAATTTAATGTGTAATACTACACCTATGACAAACCAAAAAATTACGTTCCCTCTTTAACAATGTACAAGACTAACAAGCCTAATGGTTGACGCTGACTTAATTGAGATACAGTATTACATCAACATTGTCCATGAGTAACTATGCACTGTGATACCTATATACCAGTATTAATTTATATCTTGTGGTTGTTTCAACAGCACTTGCAGGTATAACTACCTATTGTCAGTATGCATGATGCACTTTCTAGATGTAATAATTTATTATTGGACATTATTACCATGTTTACATGCTGGCCATTTCATATATGGTGTTTGAAGTTACAGTTGGCATCAGTATGTGTATTTTATAATGTCTGTCATAAATAAAACTCGTGATGATGATGATGAGGATTTAATGATTCGTACATCCATTGACTGCATTATCTTACAGGTACAGATAAAGTTCCTTAAAAAGCATTAATTCATAAGTCTGAAATGTACTTTTATGCATTAATTTAAAAATGTGAAGAGTAGACTATGTTTTATTTTTTGTTACCATTTCTAATAGACATGTGCAGATATGCGCTGTGATGACAAATTATTATTTGTCCATATTTGTCATAAAAATTTATCATTCTAGGCCTGCAAAACTTCACAATTTCATGTTTTCAGCATAACAAGCAGGGTGACGGCTCTTCCCTATTTGGAGCATGTTGGTCATGT
Source organism: Oophaga sylvatica (assembly GCA_033576555.1). Classification (NCBI taxonomy): domain Eukaryota; kingdom Metazoa; phylum Chordata; class Amphibia; order Anura; family Dendrobatidae; genus Oophaga; species Oophaga sylvatica. Next base: position 489,427,722 of record JARQOD010000002.1, read on the forward strand.
GTTTTTCTGTCCATGTGTCGGGAACAGGACACTTCTTGCCGTTGACACAGCAGGGGAACAGCTGGCGTTACTGAACCCCACTAACAGTAGAGCTTGTGTTTTGTTCTGTGGACACGACACTTCTGAGCAGCAACTGGCAGTGTTGGAGCCCAGGGAGTAGAGTTCAGGTGGTAGAAAGATGAACATAACAGGAGACATGGATAACGTTGCGAAACAGTTATTTAATCTGAAAACGGACAGACAAATTCTGGCGAGATCCATGCCTTGTTCATTTTCAGAAAAGTAAGCCGGTCTACATTATCGGAGGATAGTCGCATGCGACGGTCTGTTAGTACACCACCTGCAGCACTAAAGACGCGCTCCGATAATACACTGGCAGCAGGGCAAGCCAGCACCTCCAATGCATACTGGCTAAGCTCTGGCCATGTATCCAGCTTAGAGACCCAAAACTTGAATGGGGAAGAGCCATCTGGGAGTACACTGAGAGGCAAAGCCAAGTAGTCTGTCACCATCTGACGGATACGTTGCCTCCCGCTGACTGGAGCCCTCTCGGATGGTGTAGACATTTGTGGCGCTGCCACAAAACTTTGCCACATTTTTAACATACTGGTCTTTCCCTGTGCAGAGGCACTGCGTGTGCTCCCTCTTGTTGCAGAGCTCTCTACACTGCCTCGACGCACAGAGCTGCTTTGTAAAGCAGTAGCAGCAGCAGTGCTCTCGGCAGTAAGGTAGAACATTAGGGATTGCACCAGTGTGTCTTGGTACTCCCGCATTTTACGCTCCCGGTTCAACGGTGTGATGAGGCTTTTGACGTTGTCCCGGTAGCGAGGGTCTAGGAGGGTGTACACCCAATAATCAGACGTCGTGAGAATGTGGGCGATGCGGCGGTCGTTTCTTAGGCACTGCAGCATGAAATCAACCATGTGCTGCAGACTCCCAACTGGCAAAGAAACGCTGTCCTCTGCAAGAGGCGTTATCTCTGCCTGCTCTGCATCACCCCACCCTCGCTCTACATACTGACTAGAGCGTTGTGTACCTCCCTCTGGAGCGATGTCTTCCTCCTCCATTGACTCCTCCTCCTCATCCTCCTCACAAAGTGAGCCCTGCCCAGCCCTTTGTGAGGAACCACGTTGCGCTGACTTTCCAGAAGGTGATGGAATTTGTGACTCCTCATCCTCCACCTCTTCCAAAACCTCATCCCTTATTGCTTGCAGTGTTTTTTGAAGCAGGCAGATAAGGGGGACAGTCAGGCTGACTAGTGCATCATCTGCACTCGCCATCCGCGTTGACTCATCAAACGCACGCAAAACGTGGCACATGTCCTTCATAGTGGCCCACTCATTAATGGTGAAGTGTGGACGGCGCAAATTGCGTGTTGATTGCGCCTGATGCAGCTGATACTCCATAACTGCTGGCTGCTGCTCACACAACCGCTCCAACATATGTAACGTTGAATTCCACCTGGTGGATACGTCACATATGATGCGATGTTCAGGAAGGCGCAATCTGCGTTGCAGAGCTGCAATGCGCGATCTGGCCATGCTGGAACGTCGCAAGTGAGCGCACTCTAGGCGGACCTTGTGCAGCAGTGCATCAAGATCCGGATAGTCCCTCAAAAAACTCTGCACGACCAAGTTGAGCACATGTGCCAGACATGGTATGTGAGTGAGGTTGCCAAGGCCCAGAGCTGCCACCAGATTTCGGCCATTGTCACACACTACCAAGCCTGGCTGGAGATTCGCTGGCAAAAACCACACGTCGCTCTCCTGCTTGATGGCATTCCAGACCTCCTGCGCTGTGTGGCTTCGATTCCCCATAGGAATTAATTTCAGAACGGCCTGTTGCCGTTTGGCCACGGCTGTGCTCATATCGGTCGCATCAGGTAAGCGTCCACGGGTCCATGTGGAGGTAGACCGTGACGGCTCCTGCAGCGATGATTCTGAGGAACTGGAGTAGGAGGAGGAGTCAATGTGGACAGACTTGATTCCGGCAATCCTTGGAGTTGGCAGAACACGTACAGCGCCACTCGCAAGATCTGTACCCGGCTCCACAACATTCACCCAATGGGCAGTGAGTGAAAGGTATCGTCCCTGGCCATGGGTACTGGTCCACGCATCGGTGGTCAGGTGGACCTTGCTACTGACGGCGTTTAGTAGCGCATGTTTAATTTTTGCCTCAACATGCTTTTGCAGACCAGGGACGGCTTGCCTGCTGAAATAAAATCGGCTGGGCACATTGTATTGTGGGACTGCCAATGCCATTAATTCACGGAAACTGTCAGTCTCCACCAGCCTGAATGACAGCATTTCAAGGGACAGGAGTTTTGCAATGCCAGCATTCAGAGCCTGTGCTCGTGGATGGTTTGCCGAGTATGGCCGTCTTTTATCCCATGCCTGTGCTACCGATGGCTGTTTTGTGGCCTGGGTGTGTGAGGATGACAGGGAACTTGCAGCTGTGGGTGGAATAACACTGTGTCTCTGGACAACAGTGACAGAGGTTCTTCCATGGCGATCCTTTGAGGAAGCCTTACCAGCTGTGTGTGAACTGGAGGAAGAGGCTCCAACAGGAGCTGAAGATGTAGGTGCTGCTGTAGGTTGGCCTACATCTCCAGTGTGTCTTTGTAACTCAACAAAGTGCTTTGACCGCACATGTTTCCACATATTTGTTGTATTAAGGTTACTGACACTTTTACCTCTTTTAATTACACAGCTTGCATTTTACATAGCAAATATCATCTGCAACTGTATCAAAAAAGGACCACGCAGAGCAAGTCCTGGGAGCGCCCGGTTTGGCTGTTGTAAGAGAACTGCTCCGAACGGGTGCCAAACTGGAGGCTACAGGCAAGCGAGTCTGCAGCCTACCACTCCCTACTGTTTGGACCGTTGGTGCAATCTCTTCCTCAGAGCTGCTCCCACCACCTTCCTGTTCCTCACGCCATGTTGGGTCTTGGACCTCATCATCTCCACCACTACCCTCTTCCAACACCTGCTGTTGTTGGGTGGTCTGGCCAGCACCATGCTCAACAGAAACTGGCAACTGAGTCTCATCATCATCAGATGCGTTCTGCGGTGTGCTGACCATCGGCACTGGCTCACCCGCCTCTTCAGATTCAGAGAGACACAGCTGTTGCGCATCACTGCATACTGCCTCTTCTTCACATTCCAGAATGCTGCTTGGCTGGGCCCCTGTTTCCAAGCCAACAGATTCTGAGAACAGAAGCAGAGACTCAGCTGGCTCCTGTACAGAGCTCTCTGACTGCCTGGGCAATTTGGCAGGCGGTGAAGAGACTGATGGTTGTTCAACAGTGCTGTGGTCCTGAGAGGAGGTGGAAGGTATTGAAGTCGATGCATTGGCTGCCATCCAACCAACAACGGCTTCAATTTGTTCTTCACGCAGCAGGGGGGTACGCTGAGCTCCTACAAAAGTGCGCATAAAGGAACGCTCACGGGGAAAACTGGTGGATGCTGTGTCACTGGGTGCGGCAGCAGCCACAGAATCCCCACGTCCTCTCCCTGCTGCAAATCCACGGCCTCGACCACGACCACGTGCCTTACTCACTGACTTCTTCATCTTGGTAGATTGATAAAGAAAGTCAGAAAAGTTAAGGCCTAAGTGTGGTTATTCCTCACAGACTACAGTGAACCCTGCAGACAACTGTTCAGTATCTGTGAAAGGCCCCTTTGTGTACTTCTATAGTGTTTGCAACCAATGTATTGTATACGGATGGAAGCGCGTCACACTAATAGATTAGATTTTTTTCCACTAAAATGGAGCAGCACCAATTAGAGAAAAATGTGAAGGATGAGGCAGTGACACACGCTCAGCAGACTACAACCGGCAGTGGTTGAAGTACAAACTGGAGCGTAATCTGCACTCACAAAATGAAAAGCTCACAGACTACAGTGAACACTGAAACACAACTATTCACTATCTGTGAAAAGCTCCTTTGTGTACTTCTATAGTGTTGCAACCAATGTATTGTATACGGATGGAAGCGCGTCACACTAATAGATTAGATTTTTTTCCACTAAAATGGAGCAGCACCAATTAGAGAAAAATGTGAAGGATGAGGCAGTGACACACGCTCAGCAGACTACAACCGGCAGTGGTTGAAGTACAAACTGGAGCGTAATCTGCACTCACAAAATGAAAAGCTCACAGACTACAGTGAACACTGAAACACAACTATTCACTATCTGTGAAAAGCTCCTTTGTGTACTTCTATAGTGTTTGCAACCAATGTATTGTATACGGATGGAAGCGCGTCACACTAATAGATTAGATTTTTTTCCACTAAAATGGAGCAGCACCAATTAGAGAAAAATGTGAAGGATGAGGCAGTGACACACGCTCAGCAGACTACAACCGGCAGTGGTTGAAGTACAAACTGGAGCGTAATCTGCACTCACAAAATGAAAAGCTCACAGACTACAGTGAACACTGAAACACAACTATTCACTATCTGTGAAAAGCTCCTTTGTGTACTTCTATAGTGTTTGCAACCAATGTATTGTATACGGATGGAAGCGCGTCACACTAATAGATTAGATTTTTTTCCACTAAAATGGAGCAGCACCAATTAGAGAAAAATGTGAAGGATGAGGCAGTGACACACGCTCAGCAGACTACAACCGGCAGTGGTTGAAGTACAAACTGGAGCGTAATCTGCACTCACAAAATGAAAAGCTCACAGACTACAGTGAACACTGAAACACAACTATTCACTATCTGTGAAAAGCTCCTTTGTGTACTTCTATAGTGTTTGCAACCAATGTATTGTATACGGATGGAAGCACGTCACACTAAAGATTTGATTTTTTTCTAATAAAATGGAGCTGCACCAATTCCACTAAATAAAATAAAAAAAAAAAGAGTCAGTGACACGTGCAGATGCCTACAAACAGCGGTGGATGCAGAGCAAACTGCAGCGTCACCTGCACTGTCACACACACACCTTGCACAGAGCTGTTAAAACAACACTGGCAAAATGAAGCTTTACACAGCGGTTGGTAAACTAGCCTGCCTCAAGCACAGTAGTACACAAAATCGCAATATCTAACTGTCCCTCAGAGTGAGCAGAGTAGCGTTCTGTCCCTTACTGAGTTCACAGCACAGTGACGCTAAAATGGCGGCGGCGCCTTTTATAGTGCATTCTGACATCATTTCAGCAGCCAATCACAGCCATGCCATTAGTTAAGATGACCGCAGCATTACAGGATGTGCCCACACTTCGTAGGATTCCTCATTGGCTGACTAAAATCACATTGCTCTCAAAGAATTATGGGAACTTCCGATTCCGGTATACGATATGGAAAAAGTATCGGAATTAAGTATCGGAATTCCGATAACGCGAATATCGGCCGATACCCGATACTTGCGGTATCGGAATGCTCAACACTAGTGGTGAGAACTTTGAGCCCCCAAGTGCTTCACAGAAGTTTATTAACGTAGAGCCATAAAAATAAAAAAATCATATTTTTTTCCACAAAAATGATATTTTCGCCCCCATTTTTTTATTTTCCCAAGGGTAACAGAAAGAAATTGGACCCCAAAAGTTATTGTGCAATTTCTCCTGAGAACGCTGATACCCCATATATGGGAGTAAACTACTGTTTGGGCGCATGGCAGAGCTCAGAAGGGAAGGAGCATCGTTTGACTTTTTCAACGCAGAATTGGCTGGAATTGAGATCAGACGCCATGTCACGTTTGGAGAGCCCCTGATGTGCTTAAACAGTGGAAACACCCCAATTCTAACTCCAACCCTAACCCCAACACACCCCTAACCCTAGTCCCAACCCTAACCACAAACCTAACCCTAACACACCCCAATCCCAACCCTAACCATAATCCTAACTTTAGCCCCAACCCTAACCCTAATGGGAAAATAGAAATAAATACATTTTTTAAATTTTATTATTTTTCCCTAACTAAGGGGGTGATAAAGGGGGTTTGATTTACTATTTATATCGGGTTTTTATGATTGGCAGCTGTTACACGTTAAAAGACGCTTTTTATTGCAAAAAATAGTTTTTGCATCACCACATTTTGAGAGCTTAATTTTTTCCAATATTTTGGCCCACAGAGTCATGTGAGGTCTTATTTTTTTGACGTTTTTAATTGGTACCATTTTTGGGCACTTGACATTTTTTGATCACTTTTTATTACGATTTTTGGGAGCAGAATAAACAATAACTATCAATTCATGAATTTCTTTTGGGGGGGCGTTTTATACCGTTCCGCTTGTGGTAAAATCGATAAAGCGGTTTTATTCTTTGGGTCAGTACAATTACGGCGATACCTCATTTATATCATTTTATGTTTTGGTGCTTTTATACATAAAAACAATAATATATTAAAAATAATTGTTTTTGCATCGCTTTATTCTGCGAGCTATAACTTTTTTACTTTTTTGCTGATGATGCTGTGTGGTGGCTCGTTTTTTGCGGGGCAAGATGACGTTTTCAGTGGTACCATGTTTATTTATATCTGTCTTTTTGATCGCATGTTATTCCACTTTTTGTTCAGCGGTATGATGAGAAAGCATTTTTTTTGCCTTGTTTTTTTTTAAGGGGTTTACTAAAGGGGTTAACTAGTGGGACAGTTTTATAGGGCGGGTCGTTATGGACGCGGCGATACTAAATATGTGTACTTTTATTGTGTTTTTTTACATTAAAGAAATGAATTTTATTGGGGAATATTTTTTTTTTCTTTATTTAGAATTTTTTTTTACACATGTTATTTTAATTTTTTTTACATTTTTTACTTTGTCCCAGGGTGGGACATCACTGTATAATGTCAGATCGCTGGTCTGACAGTTTGTGCAACACTCTGTCAGACCAGCGATCTGACAGGCACTGCTGGAGGCTTTCTCAGCCCCTGCTCTCAGCAGGCATGAGGAAGCCGCCTCCCTGCAGGACTTGGAAGGACCACGCTACCACCTTGGATCCGGGGTCCTGCAGGGAGGAAGCCCTCAGAACAGTGCACTGTTCTGAGGGTCTCAGGGAAGCACGCAGGGAGCTCCCTCCCTGCGCAATGCTTCACTGTACCGCCGAAACACTGCGATCATCTTTGATCGCAGTGTGCCATGGGTTAATGTGCCGGGAGTGGTCTGCAGCTGATCGCCTATGACGTACTATCCCGTCCATGGGAATTAAGTCCCAGGGCACATGGACGGGATAGTACGTCCAATGACAGAAAGGGGTTAAAGTCAATATCGACCCTTTAACAAGCCTTGCCAGATGGCATATGGATAAAAGCAAACCAGAATCTCAATTTGCAGACAAGTGTTTCGAAGTGTTGTCATCAGTGCAAAGCATAAGATCTGTTTCTGCCTCTGACTGGGGTGTAAGGGGTAACATCTCTTCTTGTGGAGAGTGACAAACCTCACAATCCACTGTAATGAGACTTATAGGCCGTGTAATGCTACTCAGTGAAATTAAAAATGAAGAAGACTTGAACTGTAGTGTCACCTATTGGAAGTAGAAGTAGCAATAGGTGGCACTAGAGCTCAAGTCCTTTTCCTCTCGGAATAAGCAATTTACAGATTTCATTTCCCAGAAAAAAGAATGTATAGCCTATACTTCTCCTTACACTGGCATGTCAGTTATGTCAGTCTTTACAAGGAGAGATGTTTCCCCTTAATCCCCAAAGTCAGGAACTTAATGACAGCGTACCTCTCTATAGTTTGAAAGGCGCCTATCCATCATTGTATAAAATAGGCTGTGTAATTTTAATAAACTTTGACTATGTTGTAACCGTTTATAATTATTTAATCCATATATTATATATTACATATTACACACCTATAAACTGCTTCACAGCAGAGGTAGCCATTCTGTTCAGTGAATGAGAATATTGCCTTTAAACTGTGTTCACAATAGGTTTCCGACATAATGTATCAGATTAGTGTAGACTTTCAGTGGTGCATGAAAGTTTGTGAACCATTCAAAAAATTTCCAAATTTCTAATCAATTTGACATAAAGCTACATCAGATTTTCACACAAATTCTAAAAGTAGATGATATTAGACATTTTTTTCCACATGAGGGAAATGATCCAATATCACTTCTGTGAGTGGCAAAAGTATTTAAAACCTTAAGGATCATTTAGCTAAAGGTAAAATTAGAGTATGGTGTTTTAATTAATGGAATGACAGATGGTTTGAATGGGTGACCCATTTTATTTAACCCCTTTCTGTCATCTCACGTACTATCCCGTCCATGTGCCCTGGGACTTGATTCCCAAGGACGGGATAGTACGTCATTTCGCGATCAGCTGCGCTCCCGGGGGAAGCGCAGCTGATCGCGGCCAGGTGTCAGCTGATTATCACAGACCGCTCCCGGCACATTAACCCCTGGTACACTGCGATCAAAAATGTTCGCAGTGTACCGGGGGCACAGGGAAGCATTATCGCGCAGGGAGGGGGCTCCCTGCGAGCTTCCCTGAGTCCCTTAGAGCAGCTCGATGTTATCGCGCTGTTCCGAGGGCCTCCTCCCTGCAGGACTCCGGATCCAAGATGGCCGCGGGGTCCTGCAGGGAGGCGGCTTCCTCAGTGCCTGCTGACTGCAGGCGCTGAGAAAGCCTCATACAGTGATTGTCAGATCGCTGGTCTGACACAGTGCTGTGTAAACTGTCAGACCAGCGATCTGACATTATACAGTGATGTCCCACCATGGGACAAAGTAAAAATATAAAAGAATAAAAATAAACGTGTAAAAAAAAAATCCTAAATAAAGAAAAAAAAAAATTCCCCAATAAATTCATTTCTTTAATGTAAAATAAAAATCAACAATAAAAGTACACATATTTAGTATCGCCGCGTCCGTAACAACCCGCCCTATAAAACTGTCCCACTAGTTAACCCTTTTAGTGAACCCCTTAAAAAAATGCTTTATCATCATACCGCCGAACAAAAAGTGGAATAACACGCGAACTAAAAGACGGATATAAAATAAACATGGTACCGCTGAAAACGAGCTGCCACACAGCATCATCAGCGAAAAACTAAAAAAGTTATAGCTCGCAGAATAAAGCGATGCAAAAACAATTATTTTTTATATTATAATTGTTTTTATTGTATAAAAGTGCCAAAACATAAAAAAGATATAAATGAGGTATCGCCTTAATCGTACTGACCCAAAGAAATAAAACCGCTTTATCGATTTTGCCACATGCGGAACGGTATAAACGCCCCCCCCAAAAAGAAATTTATGAATTGCTAGTTTTTGTTCTGCCTCCCAAAAATCTTAATAAAAAGCGATCAAAAAATGTCATGTGCCCAAAAATGGTACCAATAAAAACATCAACTCGTCCCTCAAAAATAAGACCTCACATGACTCTGTGGGCCAAAATATGGAAAAATTATAGCTCTCAAAATGTGGTGATGCAAAAAACTATTTTTTGCAATAAAAAGCGTCTTTTAGCGTGTGACAGCTGCCAAACATAAAAACCCGCTATAAATAGTAAATCACACCTCCCTTTATCACCCCCCTTAGTTAGGGAAAATAATAAAATTTAAAAATGTGTTTATTTCCAATTTCCCATTAGGGTTAGGGTTGGGGCTAAAGTTAGGATTAGGGTTGGGATTAGGGTTAGGGGTGTGCTAGGGTTAGGTTTGTGGTTAGGGTTATGGTTAGGGTTGGGACTAGAGTTAGGGGTGAGTTGGGGTTAGGGTTTGAGTTAGAATTGGGGGGTTTCCACTGTTTAGGCACATCAGAGGCTCTCCAAACGTGACATGGCGTCTGATCTCAATTCCAGCCAATTCTGCGTTGAAAAACGAAAACGATGCTCCTTCCCTTCTGAGCTCTGCCATGCGCCCAAACAGTATTTTACCCCCACATATAGGGGTATCAGCGTACTCAGGACAAATTGCACAATAACTCTTGGGGTCCAATTACTTCTGATACCCTTGAGAAAATAAAAAATATAATTTTTGTTGAAAAAAACATAACTTTTTATTTTTATGGCTCTATGTTATAAACTTCTGTGAAGCACTTTGGGGTTCAAAGTTCTCACTACACATCAAGATAAGTTCCTTGGTGGGTCTAGTTTGCAAAATGGGGTCACTTGTGGGGGTTTCCACTGTTTAGGCACATCAGGGGTTCTCCAAATGCGACATGACACCCGCAGACTTTCCATCTAAGTCTGCAATGCAAAATGTCACTACTTCCCTTCCGAGCCCTGACGTGTGCCCATACAGTTTTTTTTCTCCCACATATGGGGTATCAGCGTACTCAGGACAAATAGGACAACTTTTGGGGTCCAATTTCTCCTGTTACCAATGGGAAAATAAAAAATTGGTGACTAAGAGATCATTTTTGTGGGAAAAAAATAGGATTTTTTATTTTCATGCCCGGACATTATAAACTTGTGTGAAGCACAAAGTCAAATGGCACTCCTTCCATTCCGAGCTCTGCCATGCGCCCAAACAGTGGATTCCCCCCCACATATGGGGTATCAGCGTACTCAGGGCAAATTGAACAACAACTTTTGTGGTCCAATTTCTCCTGTTACCCTTGGAAAATTAAAAAATTGGTGACTAAAAGATTTTTTTTTGTGGGAAAAAAATTGGATTTTTTATTTTCTTGCCCGGGCATTATAAACTTGTGTGAAGCACTTGGGGGTTCAAAGTGCTCACCACAGATCTAGATAAGTTCCTTAGGGGGTCTAGTTTCCTAAATGAGGTCACTTGTGGGGGGTTTCCACTGTTTAGGCACATCAGGGGCTCTGCAAACTGAACATGACATCTATTAAAGTCTGCATTCCAAAACGTCATTACTTCCTTTCAGAGCCCTGCCGTACATCCAAACAGTTTCCCCCCCCCCACATATTGGGTATCAGCGTACTCAGGAAAAATTGGACAACAACTTTGGTGTCCAAATCACCTTGGGAAAAAGCAAAAAATTGGGGACTAAAAAATCATTTTTGCAGAAATTTTTTCTTTTCACACCTAGGCATTATAAACTTTAGTGAAACACTTGGGGTTCAAAGTTCTTACAACAGATCTAGATAAGTTCCTTAGGGGGTCTAGTTTCCAAAATGTTGTCACTTGTGGGGGGGTTCCACTGTTTAGGCACATCAGGGGCTCTACAAATGCGACATGGCTTCCAATCTCAATTCCAGCCAATTTTGGTTCGAAAAAGTCAAACGGCGCTCCTTCCCATCCAAACCCTGCCGTGCGCCCAGACAGTGGTTTTCCCCACATATGGGTATCGGTGTACTCAGGAGAAATTGCACAACTTTATCTGTCCATTTTCTCCTTTTACTCTTGTTAAAATAAAAAAATGTTTGGAAAAGATCATTTTTGTGACTAAAAAGTTAAATGTTCATTTTTTCCTTCCATGTTGCTTCAGCTCCTGTGAAGCACCTGAAGGGTTAATAAACTTATTGATTGTGGTTTTGAGTACCTTGAGGGGTGCAGTTTTTAGAATGGTGTCACTTTTGTTTTTTTTTCTGCCATATAGACCCCTCAAAGTGACTTCAAATGTGAGGTGGTCCCTAAAAAAAAGGTTTTGTACATTTTGTTGTAAAAATGAGAAATCGCTGGTCAACTTTTAACCCTTATAACTTCCTAACAAAAAAAAAAATTGGGTTCCAAAATTGTGCTAATGTAAAGTAGACATGTGGGAAATGTTATTTAGCAAAAATTTTGTGTGACATATTTCTCTGTTTTAAGGGAATAAAAATTCAAAGTTTGAAAATTGCAAAATTTTCGCCATATTTCCATTTTTTTCATAAATAAATGCAAGTTATATCGAAGAAATTTTATCACTATTATGAAGTACAATATGTCACGAGAAAACAGACTCAGAATCGCGAAGATCCATTGAAGCGTTCCAGAGTTATAACCTCATAAAGAGATAGTGGTCAGAATTGTAAAAATTGGCCCGGTCATTAACGTGCAAACCACCCTTGGGGGTTAAGGGGTTAAAGAACAGGAATCTTTCAAACTGTGATCTTCACAATACGTTTGTGGAACTGTATCATGGCATGAACAGAGGAGATTTCAGAGGACCTCAGAAGGAGAGTTATTGATGTTCATCAGGCTGGAAAAGTTTGCAAAACTATTTGTAAAGAGTTTGGACTCCACTATTTCGCTTTCAGATTGTGTACAAATTAAGGAAATTCAAAGAGCATTATTTCCCTCCCCAGGTATGGCCGATCAACATAGATCACTCCAAGATCAAGGCAAATAATAGTCTGCAAGTTCACAAAGGAACCCAAGATAACCTCTAAGCAACTATAGGTTTCTCTCATATAAGCTAATGTTAATGTTCATTAGTCCACTGTCAGGGTGACACTGAACAATAATGGTTTGCATTACAGCATAAAAACCTGATACGACCTGTTAAAAACGGTGGTGGTAGTATCATTGGTTGGGTCTTTTTTACTGCATCTGGGCTATGATGGAACAATAAATAATGAATTTTATCGGGAAATTGTAAAAGGAAAATGTCAGGACATCTGTCCATGAACTGAATATACAGAGAACGTGGGTCATGCAGCATGACAACGAGTCAAAGCACACAAGTCACTTTAAAGAAGAATGATAAAAGAAGAATAAAGTTAAAGTTTTTGAATAGTCAAGTCAATATCCTGACCTTACTCTTATAGAAATGTTGATGAAGGACTTGAATTGAGCACTTTCTGAGCGAAAACCCACAATACAACAGCACTGAAACTGTTTTGTACTGAGGAATGGCTAAAAATTCCTTTATGCCGATGTGCAGGACTAATCATCAGTTACCAGACAAGTTTAGATGCTTATTGATGCTCAACGGGGTCACACCAGATACAGAAAGCAAAGGCTCACATACTTTTGCCACCCATAGACATGTGATATTGGAATATTTTTTCTCAATTAATAAAATGACAAAGCCAAATATTTTTGGTTCGTCTGTTTGATTTCATCCTCTTTGTCTACTTTTAGGATTTGTGTGAAAATCTGTTGCAGTTTAATGTCAAATTTATTCAGAAATATGTAACATTCTGAAGATTTCACAAACTTTCAAGCACCACTGTACAAGAGGAATAATTTCTGAAAGCCTTTGTCTGTAAGTCCACTTTATGTTACACTTTACTTTGTACCAATATCATTATGCACAGCTGTTTTAGTATATTTATATTTCTTGAAAAAAAACTCAGTCATTTATGTACCTGATCTATAGTATAATCTTTATCATGAAGATGACTTGAAAGACATACTGATTAGGAATGAACAAGTATATTCGTTTGTATTTGGTACTCGGTGAGTAATGCGGTACTCGGAACATAGCGAGTATTTCACTACACGCCTCGCAATATTTGAATCTCTCAACCAGCATTAGCCAATCACAGTAATGCTGCAGCCATCTTGGTTGTGGCATTACTATGATTGGCTGACAGCACAGCGTCATAGATCAGTCATAGCCTATGACTCATAGGCTCTATATAAGCCATGCCACCGCCATTTTCTGCACATTGCATCCAGAACACAGCTAGTGCTAGCGTAGGGAGAGTGTGAGCAGCTGCTTGGGAGAATTGTGCTTTTGCAAATCGTCCATAAACCATATCAAAAACACAAAAGCTCTTGTTAGAGCTACCTGGAGTATTTTATTAGTAGGTGACTGTAGTGCAGGAGACAGGCAGGAGCGTTACAGTACATACATAGTACCTCAATATCTCAGCTCTTCTAAGACCTCAAAGTACTGTATAAGGTCAGGGAGTAATGACTGTTTTCCCAGCTATTTTTGGGGTCACATTTACCACTGCAGGCCAATTTTTTTTGCCGTTGCGGTGCCATTTGCATACAGAAAAGCACGCACGGTACTGCACAACTGAGATGCAGCCAGCACTGCTGTCTTCTGTGGTGACTGGGGAGCTAAATCTTATTCTTCGGCTCTTACCTCAGGCCAAGTTTTTTTTGCCCCTGTTGTTCTGTTTGCACACCGAATAGCACTCATAGTGCTGCACAACTGAGACGCATCCAGCACCGCTGTCTTCTGTGGTGACTGGCGAGCTAAATCTATTCTTTGGCTTTATCCTCAGGCCAATTTTTTTGCCCTTGAGGTGCTGTTTGCACACCGAATAGCATGCACAGTACTGCACAACTGAGACGCAGCCAGCACCGCTGTCTTCTGTGGTGACTGGCGAGCTAAATCTATTCTTCAGCTTTAACCTCAGGCCAATTTTTTTTGCAATTGCAGTGCTGTTTGTAAAACACAAAGCAGTACTAGGCTGTAGTGCTACCTTCCACAAAGCACAAACTTATCCTTGTTCCCCAATATCTGCATCTGAACATCTGCAACTGGATCGCCCGCCAGGGCAGTGGGGATGCTTGATACCAGGCCGCTTCTTAAAGGGGAAGTGTCACAGCAGCAGTGACCTGGTCCGTGGCCCTGGGCGTCCAATAAAAGGTATAGTGAAAAAGGGGTAGTAAAGTTTGTAATAAAGTGTTTGTGACGCCACCCGTGGTATTCGGTCCAGGGGACTGACGCTTCAATGCAGATCCTCTGGGATGATGATAGGGCAGCAAAGATGGTTAAGCTCTCCACAGGTAGAGCTGTGTCCCAGGGCAGTTAGGATATTAAAGGTAATGTTGGTGGTGAGTGTGGTGCAGGGCAGGTGATGCGTGAATGACTTAGAGGACACAGCAGGGTGCAGTTTCCTTTACCTTTTACTGAGCAGTGCAGGTACTGTCTGGGGCTCAGGTTACAGATAGTTCTGGAGCCGGTCAGCCTGATAGCAATTTGGGAATTTCCTTAGTCAGGTGGGTTGTGAGGCCTCCTTTCTAGTGCTATTCTCTGAGGTACTTGCTGCTGTAAACTTTATTCAAGTTCCTCTTTCTGTCTGATGCATAGGTAGAACTCCACTTGCATGACCGGCAGCTGGATTCTGCTTCAGGGGTCGCTCCTGTCTGGCGTCTCCGGCTCACACGTGCTTCTGTGTCATCGAGTATCAGTTGGGGACAGAGGATCTGTGGTCTTCTGCCCTCCGGATTCTGCTGGCTGGCCTTTAGTACCCACACAGCCTCGGGCTCTGGTGCCCAGTCACTTACGCTCAAGCCTGGGGTGAGCTCAGCTACAGCTCTGCTCCCAGGTCCTCTCCACATGTCCTCTCTCAACCTTGTTCAGGCTGTAACTCCTTACTAACTTCCTCCTCCTGACCAGAGAGAGCAGCTCCCCTGAAGTCAGATTTAGAGCTCCCCCTGCTGGCCTGGAGCAGGAACTGTGTTGTATGCTGGAACTACCTGGTAAAGGGATTCCTTCTTTGCTTCCAAGCATGACATCACTCCCCCCTGGAGGGAGGCAAGGCCATTGTGGCAACTGGACTCCTGGGGTGCCACACAACTATGTCACAAAAACCCTAAATTCCTAAAAAAACTGTTGTGAAGGGACGTAGATGTGGGCATGGGGTTGTCAGTGGTGCCTGACAAGGCACTGAATCTGGGAGACAGAAGAAGGTTGATGCATTTATGTTCCTGGTGAAAATTCCCGGTCTGGAACGTAAACATGTCTGGAAGCCAGAAGAGTGAGAGCAGATACTTTCTTGGATGGCAGATAAGGCCTCATCGAAATTTTCTGCAGTACCCAATCTTCCACGACCACACAGTCTACTGTTGATGCACAGAATGCTGGGTCATCCAATCCTCAACCTGTTCCTACTTCCTCCCCCCCCTCAGCAATCATGGGAAACATTTGACCCCAAGCTTGGCCACTCCGATGATCTGTTTGATACATATGATCCTTTGGTTGCCTCTGGCCTCTCAACGCGCAATATTGAAGAGGAACGTGAGGAGGTATCGTCTGTTCATGGCCAAATATTTGAAAACCCATGGCCAGAAGAAAGCTACTTTCAGCCACGTGATATACCGGCTCAAGAGTTGGCGGCTGATGATGATGAGACACAGTTGCCATCTGGCCAGCCGACAATCTCAACATGGAAGTAGGATGACAAGGACGACGAGGTGGTCGATGATGAGTCTACTGATACGACCTGGACCGTTGGTACGCATAGCCAGCACAGCAGCACAGAGGATGAAGGTGGATACCTTGCACCAACAAAGGCACCAAGGGCTACTGGTTTGAGCGGAGTGCGAAGTGTGTCAACTGTTGCCAAACGCAATCCCTCTGTGCCCCAAGTCAAGGCAAGGGGGCATTCATCCTCTGGAATTTTTTTTCGGCTAGTCCTCCTGAACCAAACACTGTCATCTGTAGCATCTGCCATATGAAGCCAGGGCAAAGGCAACCAGAGCACAACCAGTTTTTTTGTTTTTTGTTATTTTTTATTGCTCATGTCACTAGGTGATTCTAGTTTTGATTTATTTATATTGCTTTTTCCTTATTACAATTGATTTGGATCCCTAGTTGGTTTCCATGAGCAATATTGTTTTAGTGCTTGTCACTTACATCATATAACCTTGTTATATACACCATACTTGAATGCATACATTTTTTGCAGGTCACCTTTGAGTGGTAGGAGCCCAATGTTTTTACTTATGTTTTAATGTATTTTGTGCAAATGTGTGCTAATAAAGATTACACATACTTTTTACCTTTTGGTGCAGTGTGCATACATTACAATAGTTATTTTCCCTTTTCTTGCACCCACCCAGAAATGAAGCTCCATCAATGACATCCATTTCAGGGGTTGGCCTAGTCCCTGCTCTACTAAACATGCACCAGTTGTCAATTCAAAGGCATGCTCAGTATGTGCTCCCTGCATTCCTTTGCATGTGCAGTGACAGTGCGCTACCTCACTAGATCTAATGAGAAGTGATGAGCTGTCAATAGAGAGCACTGTTAGTGTGCACTGTAAAGGAGAGAATGCAGCAAAGTAGGAAGAACAGAGACAATCCAACCCTCTCCACAGATATCACTGATGATGTCCCGTGCAGGTTCCATCAGCCTCTTCGCCCAACAGGGTGGTGGAAGAACCTCAGCAATAAGATTATGGAACTGGATAACCCACTTGAACCTCTAGTGCAGCTTAAGAGACTTTGCATCTATTTGGCCATTTCGGCCATTTCCACTATAGGTGGCTGATACAACTTCAGTACACTTCCGTAGAGAAGACCACCTAATCTGAGCTGGATATGATCATTAAATAGTCACCAGATGACCCCTGAGTGGTGTCAGTCTTGGAAAAAAAAAAGAGAAGACATAAAGAGAAACTGTCAGTCAATAGCAGGTTATATGCTGCCGTCTAACGGATTCAAGTCATAAAGGTAAATCTGGCACTCATAATTGTGATAAAGAAAAATAATTTTTATTTCAGAAATGCAATCCACAACATATGACGTTTCGGTCAAACATCAGACCTTCTTCAGACTATGGAAAATAGAATGAAAAATAACAAAAACAAAATAAATCAGTTTGTACATATGAGTCAATACATTATTTCATATTGTGCATAAAAAATAAAAATAAAAAATGAAATTCAAGTACAAGCAAAACTTTTTGTACGTATTTTCTGCATATGTACGTATATATTTCGGTACATATGACGCACTAAACGGCGTTTCTATATGGCGGTATTATATTAGTACAAACGATAGTATATAAGTAGTCATATAAATTTACAAAGGTTCACGCTGGAAATTCATACTGGTTCATATATATACCAGGATCCTACGGAATCATTATGGTTACAAAAAGAATCTGACATTCAGTAAAAATAAAAAAGTTCTTATAAATAAAGTGCTATGGTGAGTGCAAGTGCCAAAGGAGTATCTGACTAGTGCAGGGGAGGCAAAGAATAACAACCTTACCAGATTGCAAAGGAGACTGTTTAGAAAGGCAATATGGTGGATACTGTGAAAGAAAATATGCACAAGTTGCTACCATGCACAGAACGCTACACATAATAAGGCACTCTACTCCATATGGAGTTATAATGTGCAGGGCAAATAGTGGAAAGTGAAGTCTTACCATGTCCATAAAGATTTCTTGTGAGAAAGCGCTGCATAGGTAAAGCAGTATAGTGATTCTGCTGTGAGATAAGGCGCTCAGTAAGGACTGTGCACATGTGGGCTATAAGCTTCTGGCGTTAACATGTGACCGGAAGTGATGAAGGATTCATGAGACTGCCTGCTGGAACGCAAGTGAAGCGCATACAGAGTATCTGGACCGGAAGTAGGTCATCATTAGTGTCCTCAGAGCAGTGTAACATGGTGAAACGCACAGTGGAACGCAAACTAGCCGTGCTCTGTGATAAGAAGTCTGAATAGCGCTGGAGCGATGTGCAGGTAAGTATTAGTGACAAGCTGGTTATTGATTAGCCTATGAAAATGAGAAAAACAACCATTTAGAAGCTTATATTGAACATAATAAACTTTATAAATAAATAACACTCTTAAATAGCACTTTCAAGGTAGCTGATGTCCATAAAGAGGTACATATTTAGGAAGTATATAATATATATAGGAGGATTAAAAGGATGGAAATACACAATCCATAGGTATACAGAACGAGGCGGAACAAGATGATAATAATAAATGGTGAATAAAAATGAGGCTATATTATCTCTATTATGTCAAAACGGCAAGAAAGTCTAGTATAAACCGATCATATCGTACTCTCTGTTTAGGCCCTTAGGTTCCAGGGTCTGTAACAGATGTATCCAAAAAGCCTCTCTATAGCGTAATTTTTGAATAAGATTTCCACCTCTTCTGTTTAATTGTACTTGTTCCAAAACCAAAAAACGCAATTGCGCTATCGTGTGTCCTGCTGTGTTAAAATGATATGGGACTGGTAAATGATTTTTCTTACACCGTATGTCTGATTTGTGGTGGGATATTCTGTCCTTTATGGCTTGTGTGGTCTCACCCACATACATTTTGCCACATGGGCATTTAATGGCGTAGATTACTGATGTTGAGTTGCAGGTAAAGAAACCTTTGATCTGAATGTTGGCACCTGTGCAGTGATGTGTGAAATTGGGACCTTTAAAGACATTCGAACATTGTGCGCAATGCAGACAAGGGAATGTACCTTTCTTTTGGGTACGGAGAAAGGTTTGTCTGGGTACGGTCTGAGCCCAGTCTCATGAATCCTTCATCACTTCCGGTCACATGTTAACGCCAGAAGCTTATAGCCCATATGTGCACAGTCCTTACTGAGCGCCTTATCTCACAGCAGAATCACTATACTGCTTTACCTATGCAGCGCTTTCTCACAAGAAATCTTTATGGACATGGTAAGACTTCACTTTCCACTATTTGCCCTGCACATTATAACTCCATATGGAGTAGAGTGCCTCATTATGTGTAGCGTTCTGTGCATGGTAGCAACTTGTGCATATTTTCTTTCACAGTATCCACCATATTGCCTTTCTAAGGCCTGTTTCACACATCCGATTTTCCCCTTGCGGCGCCCCCGGCATTTTTTCGCAGCGCCGCAACACAAAACCGTATGCGCCGCATGCGTTTTTTTTCCCATTGACTTGTATTAGCGCCGCATGGCGCCGCATGTCACTGCGGCGCGTCCGGTTGGTGCCAGATGCGGTGTCTGGTCACCGTCCGGTGTCTGGAAAAAACGTTGCATGTAACGTTTTTTGTCTGCGGCGAAAAAGCCGCATGCGCCGGATGCGGCGCATGCGGTTCTTTTTTACAATGAAAGTCTATGGACGCCGCAATGCGCCGCATCGCGGCGTCCGCTGCATCCGGTAGCCGCATCCGGTTTGTTAATTGATATACCAGCCCACAGCAAACAGATACAAGGAAGTACCACCCCTCAGCAAACATATAAAAAAAAAATTGGGTGGGACATCAGACACAGCCACAGAAGCCACAGGAGCCACAGAAGCCACAGGAGCCACGAAGCCACAGAGAGACACGAGAGCCACAGAAAGCAGCCACAGAAGCAGCCACCGACGCAGCCACCGACGCAGCCACCGGACTCGCAGCCAGGATCCGTACCATGGAGCGCCAGGAAAACAGACGGTAAATATGAACCACCCACCCCCAAATTCAAAAATTTAAAATACATATGTCACCAATGCTGTGTGAGCTGATGTTTATTTTTTGTGGCCTGGTACATTATATATTTAATGTTTTTTCTGTGATGGGGATTGGTTCCCCAGGTATTTAATGAAATTAAATTGCCGATGATGGGGTGGGTCCCCGAGTTTAAAATGCATTTGTTTGGGAACTTTATTGTGTATTCACTGCTACTGTTGTGAATGTTGATAATGTAGATCTACTGGTACTGTTTTTTAGCAGTGATGTGCTTGGTCTCCCTGCGACAATCTGAAATGTGGATGTATTTGTGTATCAAATTTTTTTTTTATTTTTAAAAAAGTATTAATTTTTTTGGCCAGTGATGTCGTTGTTTTTTATGTTTTTTTTGGCTCTGGAATAAATTCTCCAACCAAAGTATCCCACAGAGCACGACAAATATACTTTATTATGCCGGATAGTGTGGAGATTCCAATCCGATACTGAAAATGGAGCGATGATAGAGTTTCGCCAGTTGCCAGAAATCTGAAAACAAATTAGAAAATACAAATTATTTCAGAAACGCAGCATTACATACCAGAACTCAGCTACGACTATTGGAGATACCAAAAATAATAATATCTAGGAGAAAGACTGTTTTATAACTAGATTTGGGGCTACTCATATGGTTTCCTAGTTGGCCTGTGATGTTCAATTAATGATAAAATTACAAGTGTGCTCAAGCAAACAGAACCAATACATATAGCTTACCTTATAGTCACCATGAGACGCTCCGCCGGAGATATCGAGAACCGACAGTAGGTGTCCGATTTTTTAATTTTGTCTCCAACACGCTCCAGCAAGTCATCAAAGTTTTCTATATTCATCCGCAGATAGGCAAAAAACTTCTCTGGATTTTGTCGCAGCTCCATGTTCAGTGTGGAATAGACACCACGAGTTAATCTCTGTGACGTGATGGGGTGGATCCACATACGGCGGCGACTTCGCAGGCGCTGACGCCGCTGCTCCTCAAACTTTAGCTCCTTCTCCAGAACGATAAACCTCAATCGATTCATCTCCCAGTAAAATCAACAAGATTCCTGAAGATATTGCCGATAATGGGTTCCATGTTCGCCAATCACTTGCTACTTGCTCTTCTCTCCAAACTGCACTTTCTCCTCTACAACCTGTCAAAGAAGGGATGTAGGAGCAGTGTATATATAGGATTACAGTAGCCAATCATATTTGGAACCCCAAAAAGGGCCCCAAAATGGGCGTGCTTAAAAGCCGGATCCGGCGCATTACGGCGTCAACGGATGCCAACCGGATACACCGGATGAGACGTATGCGTTTTTTTGCCGCATTCGTGAACCGGATGCGGCGAAAAACCGGATGCGGCACATCCGTTGTTCAGAGAAAATACCGCATGCGGCGCTGCGGCTAAATGCCGAGGGCGCCGTTTAGGCGCCCGCCGGATGTGTGAAACAGGCCTAAACAGTCTCCTTTGCAATCTGGTAAGGTTGTTATTTTTTGCCTCCCTGCACTAGTCAGATACTCCTTTGGCACTTGCACTCACCATAGCACTTTATTTATAAGAACTTTTTATTTTTACTGAATGTCAGATTCTTTTTGTAACCATAATGATTCCGTATGATCCTGGTATATATATGAACAAGTATGAATTTCCAGCGTGAACCTTTGTAAATTTATATGACTACTTATATACTATCGTTTGTACTAATATAATACCGCCATATAGAAACGCCGTTTAGTGCGTCATATGTACCGAAATATATACGTACATATGCAGAAAATACGTACAAAAAGTTTTGCTTGTACTTGAATTTCATTTTTTATTTTTATTTTTTATGCACAATATGAAATAATATATTGACTCATATGTACAAACTGATTTATTTTGTTTTTGTTATTTTTCATTCTATTTTCCATAGTCTGAAGAAGGTCTGATGTTTGACCGAAACGTCATATGTTGTGGATTGCATTTCTGAAATAAAAATTATTTTTCTTTATCACAATTATGAGTGCCAGATTTACCTTTATGATATGTTAATACGGGAGTGGCATCCCTAATCTAGGCACCATTACGGTTATAATCAACAAGGAGTGATGTGTTTATACTAGTACTAACGGATTCAAGTGACCTGATTGTGATTTTCAGGGACTGTATGGCAAAACTAGCTAGGGCAGAAAGGATAGGTGGAGGAGGACCCACTAAATCCTTCCTGTAGTGGAGGAGTACTTGGGGTATTTGACCTACAGTATATGCCAACTTCATAATCTTGCCCAACTGAGAGTCTCACATTATGGGCAAAACACTACAATAAAAAAACTGACAAAGAGATGCAGTGTCTCGCTCATTCCCTGACTGGTGGGCGTGAGGCAAGGGGTTGAGGTCCCACTGTGCCACAAACCAGACAACCCTGGAAGGGGCGTGACTAGGACAGCTGCCTCAGTTTTCACTGGAGCCTCTGATGGTGAGGTCAGGCTTGTGCGGCAGGCAGCTGCCTGGTGCCACTCCAGGGTGGTGTCTGGCTGTGGCTGCTGATCGCACTTGGGGAGACGGTGGCATGGCTGAGACACTAGCAGACAGGCACAGCTGGGACACAGGGCAGGCAGGCACGGCAGAGACACAGGGCTGGCAGGCACGGCTGAGACACAGGGCTGGCAGGCACGGCTGAGACACAGGGCTGGCAGGCACGGCTGAGACACGGGGTAGGGTCCTGTTCACACAGCAGGTACAGGTACAGGTACAGACTGGAAGGAATGGTGTATGAAGGAACAGGTAGAGACCTGTTCACACAGCAAGTGCAGGTACTGATACTGACTGGATGGAATGGTGTATGGAGAAACATGTAGAGACCTGTTCACACAGCAAATGCAGATACTGGAACTGACTGGAAGGAATGGTGTTTGGAGGAACAGGTAGAGACCTGTTCACACAGGAGAACCGCAAGGTATGCAGAGAGGAGCTGCAGCAAGAGGTTCTGCAGCTGCAGGAGTGAAGCAAACCGGAACCACAAGATATGCAGAGAGAAGCTGCAGCAAGAGGTTCTGCAGCTGCAGGAGTGAAGCAGAGCAGACTTGCAAGACATGCGGAGAGAAGCTGCAGCAAGAGGTTTTGCAGCTGCAGGAGTGAAGCAGAGCGGAACCGCAAGATATGCGGAGAGGAGCTGCAGCTAGAGATTACGGCAGCGGCAGGAGCAAAGCTGAGTGGAACGGAGCAGAACCGCAGGAATGCGAATGTGTAGCCCTGGTGGTAGGCACACGCAGTACCCTGGAGAGTGTATGGCGAGACGGCAGTTTAATGCTAAATATCCATTCACTCGACACACACTAGACACACCCCTAGGGTAGTGGAGTATACTCTAGAGGGAGTGGTCAAGGTAGTAGGTGTTAGAGTGATTAGTCTAGTTCCTGTCTTTGGACAGTGAGGACGTGTGGAGTAGAGTCTAGACCTCTTTGTGAGAAGACGTTTGGAGGGAGGAAAGAGTCTAGCCTGCTATTCACCAGTTCATATCGTGGAGTCTGGTATAGGTGTTTGGAATACACCTTAGTCTAGTCAGAGCTGTATCACCTTCTCAACCCATACTGAGGAAAGAAGAAGTATTAGCACGGAAAGTCTTCAGCATCCCTGTCTAAAGGACGGTATCAGGTTCAGAGACGTGCTCCTGCCTGTGATAACTGAGCATCTGTGGCTAACTTCATTGGAAGGAAAAGGAAAGAAGTGACTGCTCGACCCTTGGCTAGTTTTGAGTGCTTATGTTACCAGCGTGGACAAGGCGAAAGGCAAGTGGATTTATAGGATTAGTGCTACAGGATTGCAGAAGTCCAGCACATTGCACCCGGTCACTGGGGACCGAAGGGTCACTGTTGTTTCAGGCACGGTGATAGGAAAACCAGGAATCTACCGGACCCTAGGTCGCGGCAGACAAGCCCCTTATAGTCAGTACGTAACTGGGGTCAGGGGGAGTGAAGACTTTGGAGTTCTGCAGGACAAAATAAGAATTCAGCTCCTTCACAGGAAGGCCCCTAACACTAAGCTGACTGGGCAGGTACAGCTAAAGATTAGCTGGAGATTTGAGGGAACTACGCTTCAGGCTGGTTGTACTCGTTTTATTGGAGTTAAAGGAGGCCCCTAACTTGTCCAGCTGCCGTCTCAAGATACACTCTCCTTGGATCAGCCTCCCTGGGACCTGCCTTATCATCTTGCAAGTAAAGGTATGGAAAGACGCTGACCGTGTGAGACTGTGTTCTTTATCTGCACTCGACTTCACAACTCACATAGACTTTGAGGGACCGGTCCCACCTGTAGGGGACCCGACATCTAGCTGCCTCACCATCCCCTCAGAGATCTACAGCAGCGCTGGTACTAATTACCAGAACACTACAGGTGGCGTCACGAACTGTACATAAATCTATCCCCTGTAAATATATCCCCAACATACGCCAGACCGCCCGGGCCACAGACCGAGCCACAGCTACCTGTGACAATCCCCATAGACTTCCATGGGCTCGGCTCTGAGTACCCCATTGCCCTGGTAACCCACAATTGTGGTGGCGGGTCGACACAACAACTTGGCGTCACGAACAGGATGCGAAACTCGCGAAATTGCGAGCCCTGTGTGCCTAAGGAACTATTTTTGTGAAAAAGGACTGTTTGCACTTTTGGCGCCAAAATCGCCATTTTTGTCGCCATATTCGCGCCCTCAGGCGCTGGAGAAGAAGGTGGGCGTACCTTCGTGGGCGTCTACCCCCCTGTGGCGCGAAGAAAATGCCTGCCCTCTCAAAGTGCTATTACAACATGCGGTCCTGCCCTACAGCAAAGGAGGTCCGCCTCCTCTTCACCTTCCCTGCGAGGAGGAGGAGACGCAAACCCCACCTCCACGGAAGAGACCGGATGTCTCCGCAGAAAGAAGGAAGAATCTTCTGGAACATGATGGAGGCAGGACGTGTGCAGCCGAGCGGGGCAGCGGAGGAAGGCAGGCCCGTGCCCCCGCCAAGCTGCCATCGGCATCGGAGTCTTATGCGATCCTGCACCTGCAACAGGCGTTGCTAGAGCTTCAGGAGGAGAACGCACGCCTAAAGAAGTTCCAACCTGGACTGGAGGAGATTGAGAGACGCCGATGTAACCTGCTGCAGTGGCAACTAACGAACACGGTGTCCTCTCCCCTCAATGAACCCCCACGATTCCAAATACCGAAGAGTCTGCTGCCCAAGGCGAAGGAGCAACCGGAGGCTGCCCCCGAAAGTACCGTTCCCGATCCCACTGGTGAAGCGGAGGAGGTTGAGGAGGTACAGCCAATCCCGGAACGCCCGCCCGGCCAAGAGGCCGCAGCAGATTATCGGTCCCCGGCAGGGACACCGGAGGGGTCCTGTCCGTCACTACCAGATGTGGACTGGGACGAAATGGCGCGCCTGGATGACGTCGCCTACACCGCCCAGTGGGAACAAGAATGGCGGAGTCGTGAGGAGAAGAAGAGGCGTCAGCAGGAGGAAGAGCGGGAAACTCAGAAGAACCGCCAGCGACAATATGCCGAGCTGATTGCTGACAAGGAGACTGTCCGTCGCGACAAAGGTACCTTACGGGAACCGCGGCGGCAGGGGTGTGTGACTGAGTTCCAGCTCCGGAAGGGCTGGGGCTTTATCCGTGAACCGGGCCTCTACCCAGCGGTCTTTGTCAGCAGGCGTGACGTAGAATCCCACCTGCCGCAAGGGCATCCCGGGAGGGACTTAGCAAACGGAGATATAGTCTTATGCGATCCTGCACCTGCAACAGGCGTTGCTAGAGCTTCAGGAGGAGAACGCACGCCTAAAGAAGTTCCAACCTGGACTGGAGGAGATTGAGAGACGCCGATGTAACCTGCTGCAGTGGCAACTAACGAACACGGCGTCCTCTCCCCTCAATGAACCCCCACGATTCCAAATACCGAAGAGTCTGCTGCCCAAGGCGAAGGAGCAACCGGAGGCTGCCCCCGAAAGTACCGTTCCCGATCCCACTGGTGAAGCGGTGGAGGCGGAGGAGGTTGAGGAGGTACAGCCAATCCCGGAACGCCCGCCCGGCCAAGAGGCCGCAGCAGATTATCGGTCCCCGGCAGGGACACCGGAGGGGTCCTGTCCGTCACTACCAGATGTGGACTGGGACGAAATGGCGCGCCTGGATGACGTCGCCTACACCGCCCAGTGGGAACAAGAATGGCGGAGTCGTGAGGAGAAGAAGAGGCGTCAGCAGGAGGAAGAGCGGGAAACTCAGAAGAACCGCCAGCGACAATATGCCGAGCTGATTGCTGACAAGGAGACTGTCCGTCGCGACAAAGGTACCTTACGGGAACCGCGGCGGCAGGGGTGTGTGACTGAGTTCCAGCTCCGGAAGGGCTGGGGCTTTATCCGTGAACCGGGCCTCTACCCAGCGGTCTTTGTCAGCAGGCGTGACGTAGAATCCCACCTGCCGCAAGGGCATCCCGGGAGGGACTTAGCAAACGGAGATATAGTCACCTATACGCGGCATTGGGGAATGAAGGGGTGGTATGCCCTTAACGTCGCCATCGTCCGCGACCCCGTCCCAGACGCAGGTACCGTCACCATTACCGCAGTGTCCCCGTTCCCAGTTCAAGCAGCATCCGGCCGTGCCCCAGCATCGCCCCCTGCAAAGTCATCGCAACAAGCGACCCAGAGTTCATCGCAAGTTAAAGCCACTTCCACATCGCAACATGCGACCCAGCTTAGATCGCAAACCCTGACGCGGTCTATATCGTTGACTGTGATGGAGACGCAATCGGTGTCACGCGGAGAGAGTATACCCGTTGCGCCCCTAGAGGTTCGCACCAGAACTGTCGCGACCCAGACCCTGATCGCAGCACATGATTTGCTGGTCTTGGGATCTAGGGCTCATTGCATCATTCCAGCCCCCGGGGTGAAAGATGTAGTGGAAGGTGTATTATTAGAAAATGAATAAGATAGTAAGAAATGTGGTGAGATCCCTATCGGATCTACCAAATGTAAAAAGCAAAAAGTTTAAAATGTTTTGAAAAAGTTTGCACAGGTTATATATAGTGAATATATATTTCTAATTATAGAATGCCCGGCTGGGTAAATGATAGATGATAAATGATAAACAGTTGCACTTTTAAAATGCGATTTAATATAATATGTCTTTCTTTACAAATGGACTTTTGAGGTTAAGGACTATGCTAACCCAGAACTTTCTTGTACATAGTTGCGCTTCGGTGCTTTCTCTTGGTTTTACAAAAACCATCCATAACTACCTCTGAAAAACAAAACCCGTATGGTGTGGCACTGAGTGAGGTCTGCAATCGGACGTCCTGCAGCCCACCCAGGACCCACGTTGAAGGTTTGGTGCGGGTCCTTCACAAGTATATTGTATATTTATTTACTGAATGCTATTTGATACTATTTGTATTTTTCTATAAAAGTTTGTAACGTTCAAGATATTCTCACCTCCCGGATGGGAAGATGTTATTGTTAAAAGTTTATTGCATAAACAAAATGTCTTTTGTATTTTACAGCCCGGGAGTGCTGTCGTTTACCATGGGGGAATGTGTAGCCCTGGTGGTAGGCACACGCAGTACCCTGGAGAGTGTATGGCGAGACGGCAGTTTAATGCTAAATATCCATTCACTCGACACACACTAGACACACCCCTAGGGTAGTGGAGTATACTCTAGAGGGAGTGGTCAAGGTAGTAGGTGTTAGAGTGATTAGTCTAGTTCCTGTCTTTGGACAGTGAGGACGTGTGGAGTAGAGTCTAGACCTCTTTGTGAGAAGACGTTTGGAGGGAGGAAAGAGTCTAGCCTGCTATTCACCAGTTCATATCGTGGAGTCTGGTATAGGTGTTTGGAATACACCTTAGTCTAGTCAGAGCTGTATCACCTTCTCAACCCATACTGAGGAAAGAAGAAGTATTAGCACGGAAAGTCTTCAGCATCCCTGTCTAAAGGACGGTATCAGGTTCAGAGACGTGCTCCTGCCTGTGATAACTGAGCATCTGTGGCTAACTTCATTGGAAGGAAAAGGAAAGAAGTGACTGCTCGACCCTTGGCTAGTTTTGAGTGCTTATGTTACCAGCGTGGACAAGGCGAAAGGCAAGTGGATTTATAGGATTAGTGCTACAGGATTGCAGAAGTCCAGCACATTGCACCCGGTCACTGGGGACCGAAGGGTCACTGTTGTTTCAGGCACGGTGATAGGAAAACCAGGAATCTACCGGACCCTAGGTCGCGGCAGACAAGCCCCTTATAGTCAGTACGTAACTGGGGTCAGGGGGAGTGAAGACTTTGGAGTTCTGCAGGACAAAATAAGAATTCAGCTCCTTCACAGGAAGGCCCCTAACACTAAGCTGACTGGGCAGGTACAGCTAAAGATTAGCTGGAGATTTGAGGGAACTACGCTTCAGGCTGGTTGTACTCGTTTTATTGGAGTTAAAGGAGGCCCCTAACTTGTCCAGCTGCCGTCTCAAGATACACTCTCCTTGGATCAGCCTCCCTGGGACCTGCCTTATCATCTTGCAAGTAAAGGTATGGAAAGACGCTGACCGTGTGAGACTGTGTTCTTTATCTGCACTCGACTTCACAACTCACATAGACTTTGAGGGACCGGTCCCACCTGTAGGGGACCCGACATCTAGCTGCCTCACCATCCCCTCAGAGATCTACAGCAGCGCTGGTACTAATTACCAGAACACTACAGGTGGCGTCACGAACTGTACATAAATCTATCCCCTGTAAATATATCCCCAACATACGCCAGACCGCCCGGGCCACAGACCGAGCCACAGCTACCTGTGACAATCCCCATAGACTTCCATGGGCTCGGCTCTGAGTACCCCATTGCCCTGGTAACCCACAATTGTGGTGGCGGGTCGACACACGGACAAGAGGCAGACAATGTTTCAGAGAGAACACAAGGCAAGACATAGCAGGGAAGGAAACCACAGACAAGGAGACTAAGAGACAGAGGTAGGACAGAGTTCAGACAAGGAAATGACACGAGACAAGGTACAAGGACACAGAGACCAGGATATTCTGCCTCCTGGAGGGCGGCAAGGACAACTACAAGATAAGGTCAGAAGCAAGAGCACAGAAACCAGGATATTCCGCTTCCTGGGGAGCAGACAAATAGGTACAAGGCAAAGCTAGGAGTGAAGCCTCCAAAGATGGAGGAACACAGAGCAATACCTGGCAGCTCAGTAGCAAAGCACTAACTGAGTTAACACATTGCACAGGCCTGATCCACAGGGTGGAGCTGCCCTAAATACTAGAGGGCTCATGGTAAGGCCTGTTTCACACATCCGGCGGGCGCCTAAACGGCGCCCCCGGCATTTAGCCGCAGCGCCGCATGCGGTATTTTCTCTGAACAACGGATGTGCCGCATCCGGTTTTTCGCCGCATCCGGTTCACGAATGCGGCAAAAAAACGCATACGTCTCATCCGGTGTATCCGGTTGGCATCCATTGACGCCGTAATGCGCCGGATCCGGCTTTTAAGCACGCCCATTTTGGGGCCCTTTTTGGGGTTCCAAATATGATTGGCTACTGTAATCCTATATATACACTGCTCCTACATCCCTTCTTTGACAGGTTGTAGAGGAGAAAGTGCAGTTTGGAGAGAAGAGCAAGTAGCAAGTGATTGGCGAACATGGAACCCATTATCGGCAATATCTTCAGGAATCTTGTTGATTTTACTGCGGAGATGAATCGATTGAGGTTTATCGTTCTGGAGAAGGAGCTAAAGTTTGAGGAGCAGCGGCGTCAGCGCCTGCGAAGTCGCCGCCGTATGTGGATCCACCCCATCACGTCACAGAGATTAACTCGTGGTGTCTATTCCACACTGAACATGGAGCTGCAACAAAATCCAGAGAAGTTTTTGCCTATCTGCGGATGAATATAGAAAACTTTGATGATTTGCTGGAGCGTGTTGGAGACAAAATTAAAAAATCGGACACCTACTGTCGGTTCTCGATATCTCCGGCGGAGCGTCTCATGGTGACTATAAGGTAAGCTATATGTATTGGTTCTGTTTGCTTGAGCGCACTTGTAATTTTATCATTAATTGAACATCACAGGCCAACTAGGAAACCATATGAGTAGCCCCAAATCTAGTTATAAAACAGTCTTTCTCCTAGATATTATTATTTTTGGTATCTCCAATAGTCGTAGCTGAGTTCTGGTATGTAATGCTGCGTTTCTGAAATAATTTGTATTTTCTAATTTGTTTTCAGATTTCTGGCAACTGGCGAAACTCTATCATCGCTCCATTTTCAGTATCGGATTGGAATCTCCACACTATCCGGCATAATAAAGTATACTTGTCGTGCTCTGTGGGATACTTTGGTTGGAGAATTTATTCCAGAGCCAAAAAAAACATAAAAAACAACGACATCACTGGCCAAAAAAATTAATACTTTTTTAAAAATAAAAAAAAAATTTGATACACAAATACATCCACATTTCAGATTGTCGCAGGGAGACCAAGCACATCACTGCTAAAAAACAGTACCAGTAGATCTACATTATCAACATTCACAACAGTAGCAGTGAATACACAATAAAGTTCCCAAACAAATGCATTTTAAACTCGGGGACCCACCCCATCATCGGCAATTTAATTTCATTAAATACCTGGGGAACCAATCCCCATCACAGAAAAAACATTAAATATATAATGTACCAGGCCACAAAAAATAAACATCAGCTCACACAGCATTGGTGACATATGTATTTTAAATTTTTGAATTTGGGGGTGGGTGGTTCATATTTACCGTCTGTTTTCCTGGCGCTCCATGGTACGGATCCTGGCTGCGAGTCCAGTGGCTGCGTCGGTGGCTGCTTTGCTGTGGCTCTCCGTGTCTCTCTGTGGCTTCTGTGGCTTCTGTGGCTCCTGTGGCTTCTGTGGCTGTGTCTGATGTCCCACCCAATTTTTTTTTTATATGTTTGCTGAGGGGTGGTACTTCCTTGTATCTGTTTGCTGTGGGCTGGTATATCAATTAACAAACCGGATGCGGCTACCGGATGCGGCGGACGCCGCGATGCGGCGCATTGCGGCGTCCATAGACTTTCATTGTAAAAAAGAACCGCATGCGCCGCATCCGGCGCATGCGGCATTTTTCGCCGCAGACAAAAAACGTTACATGCAACGTTTTTTCCAGACACCGGACGGTGACCAGACACCGCATCCGGCACCAACCGGACGCGCCGCAGTGACATGCGGCTCCATGCGGCGCTAATAAAAGTCAATGGGAAAAAAAAACGCATGCGGCGCATACGGTTTTGTGTTGCGGCGCTGCGAAAAAATGCCGGGGCGCCGCAAGGGGAAAAACGGATGTGTGAAACAGGCCTTAGAAAGGCAATATGG
The DNA here is from genome assembly GCA_033576555.1 of Oophaga sylvatica. Lineage (NCBI taxonomy): Eukaryota > Metazoa > Chordata > Amphibia > Anura > Dendrobatidae > Oophaga > Oophaga sylvatica. Next base: position 489,459,021 of record JARQOD010000002.1, read on the forward strand.
TGGATACTGTGAAAGAAAATATGCACAAGTTGCTACCATGCACAGAACGCTACACATAATGAGGCACTCTACTCCATAATTTGGTCAGGGACAAATTAGACAGGTGCATCCTGACTCCATAAGAACCAGAGTTCTGGTGCCGATTCCTATGCACACAGACAGGAGACATGCAGAGAGCAGGCAGAAAGCAAGAGGAACAAAACATAGAGCTGGCAGCAGACAGAAATCACAGCATGACCTGAAGCAATGAGCAAGTTGGTGAGCGGGGAATGGGAGGCCATGCAGCGATGCCAGCAGGGTTGTTACACGGAGCTCTCAACCGAAATACCCATCAACTCACAATAAAAGAAAGCTCCCTTAAGTTCTCAAAATATATAATTTTTTAATAAAATAAAATAGCATAAACAGGACATAAAAAGTAGAGAGTAAATACAGTCTAGATAGGGAAAACAACCAAAGAGACACAAAAAATGTAGGTTGCATAGAATCCAAAAGGACAAAACACAGCATATACTGTATATTACTATACAAAAACGTAGTCCCCAATGTATATATAGAGTGGATAGCAATATAGCTATACATGCATACACAAATATAATATACTTTAATATAAAGAAGTACAGAGGGTGACCATGAAATGATGGTGATGTAGCAAATAGAGTTGAGCGAAAAGGTCGTTCATTTTGAAAAGTCGCCGATTTTCGCCAAAGTCGGGTTTCATGAAACGAAACCCGACCGTGGAGTGAGTTCGGTCACGTGTTCGGCGACCATTTTGCTGGAGTCGGTTTTCCTCTACAGTTTAAGCACCTTTTCTCGGCCAATGAGCTGTGGGCAACGTGATGACATAGCAGGCGGCCAGCACCATCTTAGAGAAGGGCATTGCAGCGATTGACTGGCTTTCAGTGGCGTCACAGTGCATATAAAATTCCTCAGCGCCGACCGCCATTTTACAACTGCCGAACTCAGTGTAGGGGAAGGTTGCTGGCCGTGCGTCTGAGCAGGGAGAGCATTAGGCAGGGCCTAAAACAAAAAATTACTTAGTGCTGATAGCGATTAGCTGTACAGTGACTGTGCAGCGAGAGGGGAGGATTTTAGTGTGTGCAGCAACGCTGGTTCTTCGGTTGCCTGCCTGCCAGTGACGTGGTAGAAATTGCTTGTGTGGACCATCAGATCTGATTACAGGCTGCCTGCCTGTGATAAAGGGGCAATTAATTTGGTGGAGTAGCAGAGCTGCCTGCCAGTGGCAGTGCACAATTTGCTTGTGTGGACCATCTGATCTGATTAGTAGGCTGCCTGTCTGACTGTGATAGGAGGCAATTAATTAGGTGTAGTAGCACAGCTGCCTGCCACTGACAGTGTGCAAATTTCTTGTGTGGACCATCTGATCTGATTAGTAGGCTGCCTGCCTGACTGTGATAGAGGGGCAATTAATTTGGTGGCGTAGCTGAGCTGCCTGCCACTGACAGTGTACAAATTGCTTGAGTGGAGCATCACATCTGATTAGTAGGCTGTCTGTCTGACTGTGATAGGAGGCAATTAATTTGGTGGAGTAGCTGAGCTGCCTGTCAGTGACAGTGTAAAAAATTGCTTGTGTCGACCATCTGATCTGATTAGTAGGCTGCCTGCCTGACTGTGATAGGAGGCAATTAATTTGGTGTAGTAGCACAGCTGCCTGCCACTGACAGTGTACAAATTGCTTGTGTGGACCATCTGATCTGATTAGTAGGGTGCCTGCCTGACTGTGATAAAGGGGAAATTAATTTGGTGGAGTAGCTGAGCTGCCTGCCACTGACAGTGCACAAATTGCTTGTGTGGACCATCTGATCTGATTAGTAGGCTGCCTGCCTGACTGTGATAGGAGGCAATTAATTTGGTGTAGTAGCACAGCTGCCTGCCACTGACAGTGTACAAATTGCTTGTGTGGAAAATGTGATCTGATTAGTAGGCTGCCTGTGTGACTGTGATAGGAGGCAATTAATTTGGTGTAGTAGCACAGCTGCCTGCCAGTGACAGTGTACAAATTGCTTGTGTGGAAAATCTGATCTGATTAGTAGGCTGCCTGTGTGACTGTGATAGGAGGCAATTAATTTGGTGTTGTAGCACAGCTGCCTGCCACTGACAGTGTACAAATTTCTTGTGTGGACCATCTGATCTGATTAGTAGGCTGCCTGCCTGACTGTGATAAAGGGGCAATTAATTTGGTGGAGTAGCTGAGCTGTCTGCCAGTGACAGTGTACAAATTGCTTGTGTGGACCATCTGATCAGATTAGTAGGCTGCCTGCCTGAGTGTGATAGGAGGCAATTATTTGGTGTAGTAGCACAGCTGCCTGCCACTGACAGTGTACAAATTTCTTGTGTGGATCATCTGATCTGATTAGTAGGCTGCCTGCCTGACTGTGATAAAGGGGCAATTAATTTGGTGGAGTAGCTGAGCTGCCTGCCACTGACAGTGTACAAATTGCTTGAGTGGAGCATCACATCTGATTAGTAGGCTGCCTGACTGTGATAAAGGGGCAATTAATTTGGTGGAGTAGCTGAGTTGTCTGCCCGTGACAGTGTACAAATTGCTTGTGTGGACCATCTGATCTGATTAGTAGGCTGCCTGTCTGACTGTGATAGGAGGCAATTAATTTGGTGTAGTAGCACAGCTGCCTGCCACTGAAAGTGTACAAATTGCTTGTGTGGAAAATGTGATCTGATTAGTAGGCTGCCTGTGTGACTGTGATAGGAGGCAATTAATTTGGTGTAGTAGCACAGCTGCCTGCCAGTGACAGTGTACAAATTGCTTGTGTGGAAAATCTGATCTGATTAGTAGGCTGCCTGTCTGACTATGATAGGAGGTAATTAAATTGGTGTAGTAGCACAGCTGCCTGCCACTGACAGTGTACAAATTGCTTGTGTGGACCATCTGATCTGATTAGTAGGGTGCCTGCCTGACTGTGATAAAGGGGCAATTAATTTGGTGGAGTAGCTGAGCTGCCTGCCAGTGACAGTGTACAAATTGCTTGTGTGGACCATCTGATCTGATTAGTTGGCTGCCTGTCTGACTGTGATAGGAGGCAATTAATTTGGTGTAGTAGCTGAGCTGCCTGCCACTGACAGTGCACAAATTGCTTGTGTGGACCATCTGATCTGATTAGTAGGCTGCCTGCCTGACTGTGATAGGAGGCAATTAATTTGGTGTAGTAGCACAGCTGCCTGCCACTGACAGTGTACAAATTGCTTGTGTGGAAAATGTGATCTGATTAGTAGGCTGCCTGTGTGACTGTGATAGGAGGCAATTAATTTGGTGTAGTAGCACAGCTGCCTGCCAGTGACAGTGTACAAATTGCTTGTGTGGAAAATCTGATCTGATTAGTAGGCTGCCTGTGTGACTGTGATAGGAGGCAATTAATTTGGTGTTGTAGCACAGCTGCCTGCCACTGACAGTGTACAAATTTCTTGTGTGGACCATCTGATCTGATTAGTAGGCTGCCTGCCTGACTGTGATAAAGGGGCAATTAATTTGGTGGAGTAGCTGAGCTGTCTGCCAGTGACAGTGTACAAATTGCTTGTGTGGACCATCTGATCAGATTAGTAGGCTGCCTGCCTGAGTGTGATAGGAGGCAATTATTTGGTGTAGTAGCACAGCTGCCTGCCACTGACAGTGTACAAATTGCTTGAGTGGAGCATCATATCTGATTAGTAGGCTGTCTGACTGTGATAAGGGGGCAATTAATTTGTTGGAGTAGCACAGCAGCCTGCCACTGAAAGTGTACAAATTGCTTGGGTTTAGCATCACATCTGATTAGTCAATTCTACTGTAATCCATAGTGAGCCTGTGACAGTCTGTGTCTGTTACTCCTCAAATATATACGGAGATTAAAATTTTTCATGGTAATAATCTGCAATCTATAGCAACAGACAGGAGACAGCAGTTGTCAACTATGGTTAAAAATTACTTCTCCTCCCCTATCGATGTTCTCCCTCACCCATCATTCCCCTTTGACTACTGGGCCTGTAGACTGGACACCTGGCCTGAATTGGCACAATATGCTTTACAGTAGCTCACTTGCCCTGCTGGTAGTGTGCTATCAGAAAGAGTCTTCAGTGCTGCTGGATCAATCCTGACAGAAAGAAGGACCCGGCTGTCGACAGAAAACGTTGCTGATCTAACCTTTATTAAAATGAACCATGCATGGGTTTCAAAGGATTTTGTCCCACCTTCCCCTCAGGACACATAGGTTGTCAGCAAAATGGCTCGTTGTGTCCTGCACCACATTTTAAAATGCATTCCAAGCTCTTTCTTCTGTCTCATTCATTGATGTGATAAAATTTGTGTCTCTCATAAGTGTTCTTATTTGAGGTCCATCAAATATGCCAGCCTTTTTCTTCTCTTCACTAAGACCAGGAAAAGTTGAACATATATAGTTAAAGCATTCTCCACTGTGATTGAGAGCTTTGACAAACTGCTTCATCAATCCAAGTTTTATGTGCAAGGGAGGAAAGACAATGTTCTTCCTATCCACTAGAGGATCATGAATGACATTCTTATCGCCAGATGCCAAACTCTGTCGCTGAGGCAATTCAGTTTTCAACCAATGCTCAGCTGTAGCTTTACTGTCCCAGTAGCACAGAAAACAAGGGCGTTTTTTGTACCCTCCTTGCAGACCCAAAAGAAAGTTAACCATTTTAAAATCAACACAAATTAACCACCCATGAACATTATATTGTAACCTCTCTAGAACAATCTTGATGTGTTTATATTCTTCTTTACGTTTTACAGAATGACCTATTGGTACAGAGCCATACTTATTTCCATTGTGTAATAGAACACATTTTAAACTTCTTTTGGAACTATCCATAAAAAGCCTCCAATCCCTTGAATCATATGCTAGAAGTCCCATAAAGAGAAGTAGCCCTTCAACATCAGTACAATAGACAAGCTGGCCACCACTCTCCTCCTGGTTCGCCTGCTGTCAGGGCCAGGCAGCAGGGGTCCAGCTGATGCAGCCTGCCCGCTGAACACCTCCTCTTCTTCCTCCCCGTTGCAGGCCTGCTGCTGAAGTCCTCCTCCGCCGAAGTCCTCCCTGCCTGCTCCGGCATGTACCCCGTGACTCCGCTATGACGCTTCTCCGGGCTCACTCCGGGGTTCCACGCCACCCCCAGCAGCGCCGCTAGCCCCTGGTGCCGACTGCGCTCCACAAGGAGGCCGCACATCCTGTGTGCCCTGCACTTCCGTTGCGGCGCTCGGTCCAGGTCCGCTTCGCGGACCTGCGCCTGCCGCCCGGCTAGGCGCTTTCCTGGCGGAGGTGAGACAACGGGGGGAGCCGCACTGCTGCTTCCAGTCTACGCAGGGTCCCTGGAGGGGCTCCGGAGCCTGTGCCGGTGGTGCGATGACAGCTCCGGTGACAGCATCTCTAGGGGCCTGATCCTCCTGTCCTTGCTCTCTGCGTCCCGGGTACCTGCAGCGCCCATGAGGGAAGACAGCTGGCCTTCTAGCCATCCCCCTCTCCTGGACCGCGCGAGCTCCCGCAGGCGCTCCATCAGATTTGCCACAGACTACATAAGGTGAGAGGATGGGAATGGCCGCAAATTGCAGACTCTGCTGTGTCTGTCGGCACGCTTCTGCTTCCAGCACACAATGACCGTTTTCACGCACTTTTTCCCCCCCTCAGCAACGCACCCTCCCCAACGCCCCCTCCCCTTGCACCTCCCCCAAAATCCCCTACCCAATCAATACCTGTAAAGCCCAAAGGTCAAAGGATGCCCCATAGCCACAAGCGCAGTCATGGGGGCTCCTATTATCTGCACTTTTATCCGCCCCTTACTTGAATGGGATGATGATGGGGCATATTTGTACATGAAGGGGATGATGATGGGGCATACTTCTTCATGAAGGGGATCATGATGGGGCCTATTTCTGCATGAAGGGGATCATGATGGGTCATATTTCTGCATGAAGGGGATCATGATGGGGCATATTTTTGCATGAAGGGGATGATGATGGGGCTTATTTCTACACGAAGGGGATCATGATGGGGCATATTTCTGCATGAAGGGGATCATGATGGGGCATATTTCAGCATGAAGGGGATCATGATGGGGCATCTTTGTACATGAAGGGGATCATGATGGCCCATATTTCTGCATAAAGGGGATCATGATGGGGCATATTTGTACATAAAGGGGATCATGATGGGGCATATTTCTGCATGAAGGGGATCATGATGGGGCATATTTCTGCATGAAGGGGATCATGATGGGGCATATTTCGGCATGAAGGGGATCATGATGGGCCACATTTCTGCATGAAGTGGATCATGATGGGGCATATTTCTGCATGAAGGGGATCATGATGGGGCATATTTCGGCATGAAGGGGATCATGATGGGTCACATTTCTGCATGAAGTGGATCATGATGGGGCATATTTCTGCATGAAGGGGATCATGATGGGGCATATTTCTGCATGAGGTGGATTATGATGGCGCATATTTCTGCATGAAGGGATAATGATGGGCCCTATTTATCCCTGAAGGGGATCATGATAGGGCCAACGAATATCACAATGTACCCGAATATTTTTGGCTCCACTTGATGGTCCGAGGAGTTCACCCCTCATTCAGACAGCAGCTATTTTCTCCATATTCAAGTACGCTCGTTTAAATTAATTAAAACTAACAGTTTAGCTAAAACATAAAATGTCTGATATCTTCTTGTCTGATGTTGTGACAAAAAAAGAATCAGCACAACAGCTCATACACATTAGATAGTTGGACAGTGCCAACGAAATCAGCAGGTTCAGCAGACAGTTGTTTAATGTGTATGGCTATGTTAGCGTTTCTTTGAAAAATAGATTGATCATGTTCATAGAGCTCTGTTCAAATTTTGTAGACAAGGGACTATTGTCATCTCAATATATAGTTTCTTGTTAACGATTACTCTGTGGTCATACCAAATTTCATCACGTTAGGTTCTATGTTGGTACATAGCAGTAGCCCTGTTATTTCTGCTGATACATATAATTACTGACTTCAGACTTCTCATGGAGCACCCACTTGGGTTTGCTCATCCCACGCAATGTTTGGCAAAAGAACCAGGGGCTTTTTGTCATAGCAGTTAACTTAATTTGTACAGTAAGCATTACTGACAGAATTCACACATTATGTATGTACTATGCAAGGGTCAGCCCAAATATGTATTGTAATATTGTACATATCCACACTGTTAGGGTCTGCGGAACGCACCTAATATAAATATTAGAGAGGTGCGTTCGCAGCCCGTAGTCCACTGTGCAGGCGAAGCCCGCTGCTAGTAAGATGGCGAAAGTAACGATCTCTGTTATCCCGCAGAGTCGCTAAAATAAACGCCGTAGCGCGCTGTGGCAGTAAGTGTGAACTCTGTTAATCACCAGAGCCGCTAACGGGAATGCCACAGCGCTATATGGCGATAGGTGCAAACTCACTTAGCTTCAGTGAGCCGCAAAGTAAAACGCTAGGGCGCTGAACCAGCGTTATAAAGCAAACCCTGTTGCGTCACAGAGCCGCTGAGAAAAAGACTGTGTCCTGTTAACACCACAGGGATACACAGATAACTGCTGTGCAGATAGCAGTCCGTGATCATGCAGACAGCAACACAATCAAGCAATCTCCTCACCGGAGAAGCCGGTATTCTAGGGGTTTATTTCAGCCAAGCCCTAACCACTTGCACTCAAATCTCCTCACCGGAGGTGCCAGTATTCTAGGGGCTTATTTCAGCTGTGCCCTAACCACATGCGTGCATGATCACACTGGCGCAAAGCACATAATGCAATTGATATTAGCGCATGGCGGCCCAGCCACACCACCCTTTTATAGTAACAGTCCACCAAATAAAATCTTTTGCCACTTACCACCTTACACCCTACGATGGCGTTCACCTCATGGTCGTCCGTAGACGAACCCGATGTCCCAGCAGATGACTCGGAAAACCGAGACATGAGCACGGGTTTCAGGAGGGATACGTGAAAGGTGTTGGAGATACCAAGGCGTGGAGGAAGAGCCAAACGGTATACGACAGGGTTAACCTGCTCGAGGACTTTAAAAGGACCCAGGTAGCGGGGTGCCAATTTAGTGCACTCAACTCGCAGCCTGATGTTACGGGCGGAGAGCCACACCAAGTCTCCAGGAGCAAATGTCGGTGCTGGGCGCCGATGTGCATCGGCGGAGGACCTCATCCTCTCCTTGGACGCTTGAATGGCATCCTGGGTACGGTCCCAAATGTCCCGTGCCTCCACAGCCCAGTCTGCCACCCTGGAGTCGGCAGAAGACACGGGCATGGGCACCGGAACCCGCGGATGCTGACCGTAGCTTAGGAGGAATGGAGTCTGTCCGGTGGAGTCAGTCACGGCATTGTTCAGTGCAAACTCAGCCCACGGTAGCAAGGATGCCCAGTCATCCTGAATGGCTGAAACAAAATGTCGTAGATAGGGGACCAAGGTCTGGTTGGCCCTCTCTACTAACCCATTCGTCTCGGGATGGTATGCTGAAGAGAGATTTAACTCAATACTGAGTAGACGACAAAGCTCTCTCCAGTACCGAGACGCAAACTGGGGCCCTCTGTCACTGACAATTTTGTCCGGCATGCCATGTAGACAGAAAATGTGCCTAATAAACAACGCTGAAAAGGAACCGTGCAGAAGGTAACCGTGGTAGCGGCACCAGGTGCACCATTTTGGAAAAATGATCGGTGATTACCCAAATGATGGTGCAGCCCCGAGACTTCGGTAAGCCCACCACAAAGTCCATCCCGACCATCTCCCAGGGCCTATCTGCCACCGGCAAAGGGTAAAGTAGCCCAGCTGGCCGTTGTCGAGAAGACTTATTCTTGGCGCAGGAGACACACGCCCGAACATAGTCCCCAATGTCATGGACCATATGCGGCCACCAGTATGTCCTCGTCAGCAACTCAGATGTCCTCTTTGCCCCAAAGTGTCCACCCACCCTGGACGAGTGTGCCCAAGAGAGTACCTCCGGTCGCAAATTGGTAGGCACAAAATCTTGCCCGGAGGCACAGACTCTAGCGAAACCGGGGCCACAGTTCTCAGGCTCTCTGTGGGGACAATAAGACGAGGCTCCTCCTCTTCCTCCTCAGAGGACACCACAGAGCGAGAGAGAGCATCGGCATGGATGTTCTTCTCTCCCGAGAGAAAATGTAGGGTGAAATGAAACCGGGAGAAGAACAAGGACCATCTGGCCTGGCGAGAGTTAAGCCGCTGGGCTGTCTGAAGATACACCAAATTTTTGTGGTCGGTGAAGACTTGGAAGGGAAAGCGGGCCCCCTCCAACAGATGTCTCCGCTCGGAGAAGGCCAACTTCATGGCTAGCAACTCCCTATCCCCGATGGAATAATTCCTCTCCGCTGATGTGAAGGTCTTAGAGAAGAAGAAGCAAGGATGCTTCCGACCTTGAGCATCCTTTTGGAAGAGGACTGCTCCAGCACCAACGGATGAGGCATCCACCTCCAATAAAAATGGCTTATCAACATTGGGGCGATGTAGGATGGGAGCGCTAGCAAAATGAGACTTAATAGAAGTGAAAGCCTTGGAGACCTCTTCCGACCACAATTTGGGATTTGCTCCCTTCTTGGTGAGGGCTACCAAGGGAGCTACCAAGGTGGAGAAATGGGGAATGAACTGGCGATAGTAATTAATGAACCCCATAAAGCGCTGCACCGCTTTAAGAGAGTGGGGTTCTTGCCAGTCCATCACAGCCTGTAATTTGGCCGGATCCATAGCCAATCCCTGGGTTGAGATGATATAACCAAGGAAAGGTAAAGATTCCAGCTCAAACATACATTTCTCTAACTTAGCATAAAGGGAATTTGCCCGTAAGAGGTCGAAGACTCTGAAGACATCTCTCCGGTGGGAGTCAATATCTGGAGAGAAGATGAGTATATCATCCAGATAGACTACGACCGAGGTGGAGAGCATATCCCGGAAGATGTCATTGACAAAGTCTTGGAAAACGGCTGGGGCATTACAGAGCCCAAAGGGCATCACCAGATATTCGTAATGCCCATCCCTGGTATTAAAAGCCATCGTCCCCCTCACGGATGCGAATCAGGTTATAAGCACCGCGCAGATCTAGTTTAGTGAATACCCTTGCTACCCGAAGCCTATCAAAGAGCTCAGAAATCAGAGGCAACAGGTACTTGTTCTTAATATATTGCGACATGGCCTCTGTCTCAGGAAGAGAGAGGGGATAGACTCTTCCCCGAGGAGGTTCTGCGCCAGACAAGAGGTCGATAGGACAGTCATAGGGGCGATGAGGCGGAAGAGTCTCCGCAGCCTTCTTGGAGAACACATCTGCATATGACCAATAGCACTTGGGAAGTGGAGTAAGATCTGCAGGTAACTCAGTAGTGGTAACCTGAACGCAACTCCTGACACATCTGCCTCTACATGCATCACTCCAACCCAGTATCCTACCCGAAGTCCACTCTATATGTGGGGAGTGGAAACGGAGCCAAGGTATACCTAGCAGGATCTCGTCTATTCCCTCGGAAAGGACGAGTAGGGAAATAAGCTCCTGATGGGAAGGGGATACAAACAATGCAAGAGGAACAGTCTGGTGTGTAATATGTGAGGGCAATGTCGACCCATTCACTACCCAGACAGTCACTGATTTGTCAAGCGCCACCAGAGGTATTGCGTGACGGCGAGCAAAGTTAGAGGACATGAAGTTCCCCTCTGCTCCTGAGTCCACGCAAAGGTCGGCTGTGAGAGTGGAAGTGCCTACAGTGATTGTCCCTTTAAGTGTCATCTTGGAGGAAAATGCTGCTGTCTCTAGTGAGCCTCCTCCCAGGGTCACTAGACGCGATCGCCTCTGCGATCGCTGTGGACATCTGTTAGTATAGAGTCCTGCCTGTTGGCAAAAATTACAGACCACAGTTGCTCAAGCGGTCCGGGACTTAGGTCCCGCTCGAGAAACCTCCATGGCTTCGGAGGAATCGGACGCCTGAACGGAAGATTCCAGAGGTTTGGCGAAGGTGGGAGCCAACCAAAACCTCTGCCTGCACTGGGTCCGCTCTAACCTCCGCTCGTTAAAACGGAGATCAATGCGGGTGTATTGCCGCTAACCAGTACTGGCCACAATAGCAGAGCCTGGAGGAGCAGCAGTAATCCTCTGCACACTGTTAGACTGGGCGAGACGCTGGGACCGACATCTAAGCTGAGCAGAGTCCACTGTGGCCGGAGACGAATGGGAGACCGCAGCCGGAATGGCTCGAGATTCCCCTTGTGCAGAAGCGGGAACTCGACCCCTAACACACACTCAAATACTGTGGATAACACCTACCAAAAATTTGATAGATGGCATGCTTTCAAGATGGCACTTAAGTTCCTATATTGTCATAAATCTATTGACTGAGATTAATTACTCATATTAAAAACCAAAAAAAAAGGGTATGGTGTACAGCAATATTTCAAAGAGCATGGAAGACCTCTGCCACTTCGTTGCTATTTGATGGAACATTTTAATGTACATCCAAACAATAATGAATATACAAATAAGTAAGTTGTACAGCTTCCCCCAACATGAATTTTATAGGGTACTAGTCCTTGCTGTGCTGAGGTGCAGCGTGCAGTTACAAAAAAAACACCAGTAACCTGACCCAGTCATGTAGTAGTATTGACACAAGTGTTCTTTATGGAAGCCAGCCAGGATTCCAGGACCACTTCTCCTGGGCGGCAGCACAGCTATTGTCACTGTGTACTCATTCCTGACAGCCTGGTGCTGCTGAGCCTGTGCACCGTCAGGACGACGTCAGCGGTCAGGTGACTATGTGGAAGGTCCTGTTGCTGAACAGCAGCTGTCAGCCCAGTACACGGTATAAATTATAACACTGAAGCAGGCTGTAGGAGGAGTGAGAGTGAAGATGGATGGCCATAGCGCAGAAGCACAGTATAATATGCATAGCGCCGGTCAGGTTAGTATAACACACCTGACTGCTTCTGCCTCCAGCCCCGGGATCACCACCACCGACTTTACAACATAACACAAGCTGTATGAACACCTCCTCTCCAAGTCTAAGGTGAAACCCGGATTAAATTAAGCCAAATTAATTTCCTCAGATAAAGTGTTTTTAAAAAAAAAAAAAAAAATTTTTTATTGACATATGAAGAATGAAATCACTATAAATTTATACCAAAAAGGATGCAAGTTTAGAAAAAGGGACGTAGGACTCTCCCTTACATTTTAACCACATTGCTGCATGCTAACGACTAGAGTTTTCTGAACACATTAATCGCAAATTCTAATAAAACACCTGCAGTTCTCTATACATAATAGATTTATTGCCATTATGTTCTAATGTCATGATCCTAGAATAAGGAAAATGGCTTTGTGAATAACATTCGCCGTCTATAAATTTATCTTCAGCAAGTTAAAAATATTAATAGAATCTGTTGCCTATCGATTATTCACTCCGGTTGGGTACAGAACAAATAATGAGTATAGTCCCAGATACATGTGATATACAGAACACTGGCCCAATATGCCCCCCCAAAAAAAGGACTTTGATAGTCAAGAAAATATTTTCCTATTTGTTGCCAAGAGGTGTAACTGAGGGCTCTGTACAAAACAATGCATGGGAGTGAGAAACTCTCTCAATGTTCCCCCTACCGGTGGAAACCATAAACAGGCAATACTACAAAAAGCTTACAATATTATGCTGACTTTTTCCTATCTGTTGCCAAGAGGTGTAACTGAGTGCCCTGTGCAAAACAAAGCATGTGAGTGATAACATTTCTCTATATTGTTCCCCTTACTGGTGGAAACCATTAACAGGCAATGCAATAAAGAGCTTAAATTATTATGCTGACTTATTCACACAAGAGAACCGCTATGACTCAATGAATAATGCCATGTTGTAACAATTCTTTACCTTTATCCCAGCAGCTATATCTGTATGTGTGATGGGAGTCCCGTCCCTCTGCCCCTGTAACAGAAGCAGTGCAACGCCGTGAAAAGTTTGCATTGCACAACAGATAACATGCACTTACATCTGTCTCTTCTGCTAAGAGAATCACTGCCTTGTGATATACAGTATGAATTTGTGGAACCAGGCAGCAGCCAGGGGCCCCTACTGTGCCTTCGGGCCCTAGTCAGCTGCCTGGTCTGCCTGCCCATAACGCCGGGCCAGGACCTGGTGCTGTGGAAGATTCTAGAGCGGTAGTCAGCTCGTTGATGTAAATGTTGAAGAGCATTGGACTTCGGCTACTCCCTTTCGACATGTTAAAATATAGATGTGAATATGTCATCAGGAATATACAGCTGTACTGTACTTATACAGTTCACTTTCATGCTTATCAGAATTGGGTGTTAGCCAGACTGGGCCTCTGGCTTCCATTTTTTTCTCTGTTAATAGATACGGAGTAGAACAATTGACACAACCGTATCTACAGCTGGACTGTAGTTGTACAGTTCACTTTCCTGCTTTGCTGAATTGTGTGGTAGCCAGACTGGGCCTCTGGCTACCAGTTGTTATCCATAAATAGATACGGAGGTGAACAATTCACACAGCAATATATACAGCAGTGTTATGTTTCGGTAGCTGAGGAGTGCAGGCAAAAAAGGCAATACACCAGAGCAGTTGGAATCTATGAGATTGCAGTACCCTGACTAACCACAACAACTAGAGGCAGCCGTGGAGCGTTCCTACGTTGGTCCTAGACGCCTCGTCAAAGCCTGAGAAACTAACTACACCTAAAGATAGAAATAGGAAAGCTATCTGCCCCGGAGCAGAACCCCAAAGATAATAGAAAGCCCCCAAACATGTAATGGCGGTTAGACAAGAAGAAATACAGACACAGACAGAAAATAGTATGAGCAAACGTTGGGGCCCAAACTAACTAAATAGAAAAGGATAGGAAGGGTACTTACTGCAATCCCAGAAAACCCTGAAAAGCACCAACTCTACTAATTTCAAAAACACCTGAGATCACACGACCTCTACCACCTAAATTAGTTCTCTGGTGTAACAAAATCAAAACAGCAGCCACTGAAAAAACTGGAAAAAGCAAAGGTACAAACATCAGTGGCTGAACTAAACTGAGAGGGCAAAAGCCCCCGGAGGGGACCCTGAAGGCCCCCACAGAAGTGCAGGACAAAATGCAAAAATCAAGCACAAAAACAAAAAGAAGAAAATGTCTTATCTGTTAGCAGGAGATGCAGACACGACACAGCAGGCTACAAAGGAAACAGGAATCAAGGATTCAGACCAGAACAATTGATCACCGGCAACCCTGATGGGAAGGTGACTCCCTTATATAAGACCAGTCAGTAACACCTGATTCCCAATCCTCACAATCTTCACAATCTTCACTGGACAGACCAGCACCGCTTGTAACCACCAGAGGGAGCCTCTGCTCAGAACTCATCCCAAGCCCACTCACAACAGTACCCCCCCCTTGAGGAGGGGTCACCGAACCCTCATTTGAGCAACCAGGTCGGTCAGGATGAGTTCTATGGTACGCACGGATGAGTCTCCTAGCATGGATGTCCGAAGCAAACACCCAAGAATTGTCTTCCTGACCATAACCTCTCCACTTAACCAAATACTGGAGTTTCCGTCTAGAAAAACGAGAATCTAATATTTTCTCAACCACATACTCCAGATTGCCCTCATCCAAAACAGGGTCAGGAGGCACAGCAGCAGGAACCACTGGCTCAACAAACCTCTTCAACAAGGACTTGTGGAACACGTTATGGATCTTAAATGTCCCTGGAAGAAGCAAACGAAAAGAAACAGGATTAAGAATCTCTATGATCTTATAAGGTCCAATGAACCTAGGCTTAAATTTAGGAGATGCTACTCTCATAGGAATATTTTTTGAGGACAACCAGACCAAGTCACCCACTTTAAACCGAGGACCATCAGTCCTATGCCGGTTAGCAAACCGCTGGGCCCTCTCCTGAGAGAGGGACAACCTCTCCACTACCTGGTCCCAAATCTGTTGCATACGCTCCACAACAGAGTCAACACCTGGACAGACAGAAGCCTCCGTCTGTCCTGAAGAAAATCGAGGGTGAAACCCAGAATTACAGAAAAACGGAGACATCAAAGTGGCAGAGCTAGCCCTATTATTAAGAGCAAACTCAGCCAAAGGCAAAAAAGAGACCCAGTCATCCTGATCAGCAGACACAAAGCATCTTAGATAAGTCTCCAATGTCTGGTTTGTTCTCTCAGTTTGACCATTGGTCTGAGGATGAAATGCCGAGGAGAAAGACAATTGAACACCCAGTTTAGAACAAAAAGTCCTCCAAAATCTGGAAACAAACTGGACTCCTCTGTCAGACACTATGTTCTCAGGAATGCCGTGTAAACGAACCACGTGCTGAAGGAACAACGGCACCAATTCAGAGGAGGAAGGCAACTTAGGTAATGGCACAAGATGTATCATCTTGGAAAACCTATCACAAATCACCCAGATGGCGGTCATTCTCTGAGAAACAGGAAGGTCGGAAATGAAATCCATAGAGATATGGGTCCATGGTCTCTTGGGCACAGGCAATGGCATCAACAAACCACTAGAGCGAGAGCAAGGCTTGGAGCGAGAGCAAGTCCCGCAGGACTGCACAAATTCCCTGATATCACGAGACAAGGTAGGCCACCAAAAGGACCGACTAACCAAGTCTCTGGTACCAAAAATTCCGGGATGCCCAGCCAACGCGGAACAATGAATCTCAGACATCACACTCTTTTTCCACTGGTCCGGGACAAACAATTTTCCAACAGGGCAGCGCTCGGGCCTATCCTCCTGACACCCCTCCAGAGCAAGTCTCAAATTAGGTGAGATGGCGGAAAGAACTACACCCTCTTTCAAAATAACAGAAGGATCAGATAACTCAGGAGAGTCCGCAAGGAAGCTCCTCGAGAGGGCATCCGCCTTAACATTCTTAGTGCCAGGAAGAAAGGAAACCACAAAATTAAAACGTGAAAAACAAGGCCCACCTGGCCTGTCTAGGATTGAGTCGCTTGGCAGATTCCAGATAAACCAGATTCTTATGGTCAGTAAGGACCACCACCTGATGTTTGGCTCCCTCCAGCCAATGTCTCCACTCTTCAAAAGCCCACTTCATGGCCAATAACTCCCGATTACCCACGTCATAATTACGTTCAGTAGGAGAAAATTTTCGAGAGAAAAAGGCACAAGGGTTACTTTTAGAGGTCTCTGGATCTTTTTGGGACAAAACGGCACCTGCCCCAATTTCAGAGGCATCAACCTCCACCTGAAATGGCAGAGAAACATCAGGCTGCCGTAGAACAGGAGCAGAATTGAATCTCTGCTTAAGTTCCTGAAATGCAGAGACTGCCTCAGGAGGCCAATTCACCACATCAGAACCCTTTTTGGTCAAATCAGTTAATGGTTTAACAATAACCGAGAAATTACCAATAAATTTACGATAAAAATTGGCAAAACCCAAAAATCTTTGAAGAGCCTTTAATGAAGTAGGTTGGACCCAATCACAGATGGCCTGAACCTTGACCGGGTCCATTTCAATAACAGATGGGGACAAAATGAATCCCAGAAATGAGATCCTCTGTACGCCAAAAAGACACTTTGATCCCTTCACATACAGAGCATTCTCTCTCAAAATCTGGAATACAGTTCGAACATGTTTCACATGAGAGTCCCAGTCATAAGAAAAAAACAAGATATCATCCAAATAAACAATCAGAAATTTATCCACAAAATCCCTGAAAATGTCATTCATGAAGGACTGGAAGACAGAAGGAGCATTAGTGAGCCCAAAGGTCATCACAAGGTACTCAAAATGCCCCTCTGGGGTATTGAATGCCGTCTTCCATTCATCCCCGTGCTTAATGCGAATAAGGTTATATGCCCCCCTGAGGTCAAGCTTGGTAAACCAAGTAGCGTTTTTCACCCTGGAAAACAGGTCAGAAATCAAGGGTAACGGGTATTGATATTTCACAGTAATATTGTTCAAAAGACGATAATCAATACACGGCCTTAATGAACCATCCTTTTTGGCCACAAAGAAAAAACCGGCACCTAAGGGTGAAGAGGATGGTCTGATATGACCCTTCTCCAATGACTCCTTGATATAAGACCGCATAGCAGTCATGTTTATGTACAGACAAGGTAAAAAGGCGACCTTTAGGGAATTTACTACCAGGCACTAATTCAATAGCGCAGTCATAGCTCCTATGGGGAGGCAAGGATGCAGATTTACTTTCGCTAAATACATCAGAAAAATCAATCAAAAAGTCAGGAACATCCTGAGCCTGGGGGGAGGCAGAAAAAACAGGAGTGTTAGTATTAACACATTGGCAGCCCCAACTGGTTACAGACACAGATTTCCAATCCAAAACAGGATTATGAGACTGTAACCAAGGAAAACCCAGTACGATAATATCATGCAGATTATACAGAACCAAAAATTTGCAGCACTCTTGATGATCAGGTTCAACCCTCATTATCACCTGAGTAGAGAACTGAGGTTTATTCTCAGCCAAAGGGGTAGAATCGATCCCCAGTAGGGGAATAGACTTCTGTAGGGGTATCAAGGGAAACCCACAACGTTTAGCAAAATCATAATCCATCAGGTTAATAGCTGCTTCAGAATCAACGAAAGCCTGAGCAGAAAATGAGGACAGAGAGCATATCAGAGTGACAGTTAATAAAAACTTAGTCTGAACACTACCCAAGACAACTGAGCGTGCAAAACGTCTTCCCCGCTTAGGGCAGACTGAAATAGCATGAGAGCATCACCACAGTAGAAACATAACCCATTGCGCTTTCGAAACTCATGACGCTGTGCCCCAGACACCACTCTATCACACTGCATGGATTCAGAAGCAGGTTCACAAGGCAACATTATTCCACGCATACTTCTCCACTCACGCAAACGTCTGTCAATTTGAATCGCTAATGACATAAAATCATTGAGACCAGAGGGGACAGGGAATCCCACCATAACATCCTTTACATTATCTGACAGACCCTTCCGAAAAAGGGCCGCCAAAGCGTCGTCATTCCAATTGGTCAGGACTGCCCACCTACGGAATATCTGACAGTATAACTCAGCGTCATCAAGCCCCTGATTTAATGCCAACAAGGCTTTTTCAGCTTGATCAGTGACATTAGGCTCATCGTACAATAACCCCAAAGCCTGAAAAAATGCATCAACATCACTCAAAATAGGATCCCCAGGTGTCAGGGAAATAGCCCAATCCTGAGGATCGCCGCGCAGGAGAGAGATGACAATTTGAACCTGCTGCGCTGCGTTCCCTGAGGACTTAGATTTTAAGGCAAAAAACAATTTACAATTATTTTTGAAATTCTGAAAGTTAGCTCGATCCCCTAAAAACAAATCTGGCATGGGAATCCTAGGTTCCACAACAGGCAACCTAGCAAGATATGCAGCAATACTCTGAACCTCAGTGGCAAGCTGATCCACACGGCCAGACAACTGTGCAAACTCCATTGAGAGAAAAAATCCTCCCCAGCACCCAGAGATACAGAGGGAAAAAAAAAAAAAAAATGCAACAAACAGAAAAATATCTCTGACAACTCTGACAACCGTTTTTTCTTTCACAAATTTTTTCCCTTCTGTGAGTACCATACAATTTTAAATTTTAGGCCGGTGATACTGTTATGTTTCGGTAGCTGAGGAGTGCAGGCAAAAAAGGCAATACACCAGAGCAGTTGGAATCTATGAGATTGCAGTACCCTGACTAACCACAACAACTAGAGGCAGCCGTGGAGCGTTCCTACGTTGGTCCTAGACGCCTCGTCAAAGCCTGAGAAACTAACTACACCTAAAGATAGAAATAGGAAAGTTATCTGCCCCGGAGCAGAACCCCAAAGATAATAGAAAGCCCCCAAACATGTAATGGCGGTTAGACAAGAAGAAATACAGACACAGACAGAAAATAGTATGAGCAAACGTTGGGGCCCAAACTAACTAAATAGAAAAGGATAGGAAGGGTACTTACTGCAATCCCAGAAAACCCTGAAAAGCACCAACTCTACTAATTTCAAAAACACCTGAGATCACACGACCTCTACCACCTAAATTAGTTCTCTGGTGTAACAAAATCAAAACAGCAGCCACTGAAAAAACTGGAAAAAGCAAAGGTACAAACATCAGTGGCTGAACTAAACTGAGAGGGCAAAAGCCCCCGGAGGGGACCCTGAAGGCCCCCACAGAAGTGCAGGACAAAATGCAAAAATCAAGCACAAAAACAAAAAGAAGAAAATGTCTTATCTGTTAGCAGGAGATGCAGACACGACACAGCAGGCTACAAAGGAAACAGGAATCAAGGATTCAGACCAGAACAATTGATCACCGGCAACCCTGATGGGAAGGTGACTCCCTTATATAAGACCAGTCAGTAACACCTGATTCCCAATCCTCACAATCTTCACAATCTTCACTGGACAGACCAGCACCGCTTGTAACCACCAGAGGGAGCCTCTGCTCAGAACTCATCCCAAGCCCACTCACAACACAGCAGGACTGTAGTTAGGCAGTTCACTTTCCTGCTTTGCAGAATTGTGTGTTAGCCAGACTGGGCCTCTGGCTAACCGTTTTTGCCGTAAATAGATACAGAGCACAACAATTCACACAGCAATATCTACAGCTGGACTGTAGTTCTACCGTTGACTTTCCTGCTTTTCAGAATTGGCTGTTAGCCAGACTGGGCTTCTGGCTAACAGTGTTTCTCGCAAAATAGATACGAAGAAGAACAATTCTACCAACAATGTATACAGCTGCATTCTACTGATACAATAAACTTTCATGCTTTTCAATTTTGGTGTTAGCCAGATTGGGCCTCTGTCTAACTGTGTTTCTCCCTAAATAGATACGGAGAAGAACAATTCCCCCAACAATGTATACAGCTGAATTCTACTGATGCAATAAACTTTCCTGCTTTTCAATTTGGGTGTTAGTCAAACTGGGCCTCTGAGTATGGGTGTTCCTGCGTAAATAGATACTGAGCTGAACAATTGACACAACAATATCAACAGCTGTAATGTATTTCTACAGTTCACTTTCCGGCTTTGCAGAATTTGGTGTTAGCCAGACTGGGCCTCTTTTTCTTCGTAAATAGATACGGAGATACAGTGTTAGGGTCTGCGGAACGCACCTAATAGATATAGTAGAGAGGTGCGTTCGGGATCCACCATGCAGGCGAAGCCTGCTGCTAGTAAGATGGCGAAAGTAGCGAACTCTGTTATACCGCAGAGTCGCTAAAATAAACTCCGTAGCGCGCTGTGGCAGTTAGTGCGAACTCTGTTAATCCCCAGACCCGCTAACAGGAATGCCACAGCGCTATATGGCGATAAGTGCGAATTCACTTAGCTTCAGTGAGCCGCAAAGTAAAACGCTAGGGCGCTGAACCAGCATTATAAAGCGAACCCTGTTGCGTCACAGAGCCGCTGAGAAAAAGACTGTGCATACAATCTCCTCACTGGAGGTGCCAGTATTCTAGGGGCTTATTTCAGCCAGACCTAACCACATGCATACATGACCTCACTGGCGCAAGCACGTAACAGATTTGATACTAGCGCATGGCAGCCCAGCCATGCCACCCTTTTATAGTAACAGCTACAGGACCTGCCAGAAAAAGGACCAATGAGAAACTGTTCCAAAACACATGTAGTTTCAGGACCTTCCTGGCGGACCAATAGGAGCTGCTGCAGTACCTGAACATGTGACCCCTGATCTCCAATGAGAGATCTTACCCTTGGCATGCTCAGAAGGGGAAACGCAGGACTTCGTCCCAAAGACGTCTGCTCCAGCACTGGCTATAATAGAAGATCCAGGAGTGGCAGCAGCAAGTCTCTGCACAGTATTGGAATGGGCAAGATGCTGGGACCGATGTCTCTGCTGAGCAGGCTCCGCTGCGGCCGGAGATGGATGGGGGACTGCAGCGGGACTGGTTCGAGACTCCCCTTGTGCAGCAGCGGGAACTCGAACCCTAACATACGGAGATGACAAATTCCCCCAGCAATGTAGACAGCTGCATTGTACTGATAGAGTAAACTTTCATGTTTTCCATTTTGGTGTTAGCCAAACTGGGGCTCCGAGTATGGGTGTTCCTGCGGAAAGAGATACGGATCTGAAAAATTGACACAACAATATCTACAGCTGGACTGTAGTTGTACAGTTCACTTTCCTGCTTTGCAGAATTGGGTGGTAGTCAGACTAGGCCTCTGGCTGCCAGTTTTTCTCCGTTAATACATACGGAGCTGAACAATTAACACAGCAATATCTACAGCTGAAAAGTTTCACACAGCCCTTCAAGTGGCCAGCTTTCAAGGTCACATGAAACTGAGATCTCATGGAGTCGTCAGACAAGGGGCCATAAACCCTTAGAATGTAAAAGCCACAAGGATTTAGATAAAACCACCACAGACAGAGGTTAAGTAAACCATAAAGTTTAATATTTTACCAGAAATGCAGCTATGTAATTGTCTGAATGCATTCTGTATATTTGAATATCCATTCAAAAGAGGCATTTGTATATTTACACTACACTATTAACAGCAATCATATCTATATTCTTGAAAAACGGAAGATTAACCCATAGACTACTATCTATAAACATGACAATCTTTTTTAGCAATATCTATAGGTAAGTAATGTAAAGTAATGTTAAAAGTAGCTGCTACTATGTATTCCGTAAATAACATAGGTTTTAGAACATCTTCACATTCTTGCATTTCTCAAACTGTGACCATGCTCAATATTCCACAAGTGTTTTGTTCTGCTGTGAGTAAATATTGGAGACACCATAGATGATCACAGAGGGTTTCAACAAAATAATTTAGAAATAATAACATAATTTTTTTATTTTCCGGTTTATAATCCAGTAAACAAGGAACATGCAGTCTCACTCATACAAGTTATCGCTTACTAAATTTATTAAGTCTTCAGCATCTACAAGCATTCTGCCGTCACAGTTTTGTATTTAACTCTTACCATTTGAGGCAGCCAAAGTTATGGCTCTGAAGGAGATAAACAAACATAGTTAACAAAGAAATATTTGAAATGAAATACTGAGCCTACATAACAGCATTGCTATATCAAAATTATATGAAGTGTATTGTGTCCAATGTGACCAACCAGGCAACCAAAAAAGTAGCTTTTCACGTGAGCTCTTCAAGGTACATAAATGTTAGGAAGGAAAGCGACGAGACCGGCCTATGCCGAGGAGTGAACATGATGAAGGGGACGTTAGTACCGGGTCGGTTGGCACTGTTGGGGTTTCTGTTCAAGTACATGGGCAGACCACCATAAGCTCCTTTTACTGGCGCACCAAGATACAAATATACAACATGGATGCACAGCTTAGTGTGAACCCATCAGAGCCAGATGATTGTGCTTGTTAGGTGGTAGCCAGACTGGGCCTCTGGCTACCAGTTTTTCTCCGTAAATAGATACGGAGCTGAACAATTCACACAGCAATATCTACTGCTGTCCTGTACTTAGACAGTTCACTTTCCTGCTTTGGAGAATTGGGTAATAGCCACACTGGGCCTCTGGCTAACAGTTTTTCTCCGTAAATAGATACGGAGATGAAGAATTCCACCAACAATGTATACAGCTGCATTGTACTGATAGAATAAACTTTCCTGCTTTTCAATTTGGGTGTTATCCAAAGTGGGACTCTGAGTATGGGTGTTACTGCAGAAATCTATACGGATATTTTTAATGTTTTCAGTATACTATATATAACTTTTATCTGTAGATCCACTACCCGTTTTTTGTGCCTACTCTTCGTCGGATTTCCCCAATTAATCCATTTGCAGCATCTTAACATCCATTAGACACCTAAACATATGGCATTTTGGCTACCTCCCTATCTGGCCTGCCCCACCACCCCTCCTCCACCAACAAAATTGTTATATTCTTGTGTCATACATACTGATGATGACCCTTTGAGCGTGATTCTGCCTATAGCCTCCTGCAAGTGGATCGCCCACCAGGGCACTGGGGTACTCTGTACCCTGCCGGTGTGTTAAAGGGATGTGTCACGCCAGCAGTGACCCTGTCCATGTCCCTGGCTGTTCAATGAAAAGGGGAATAATTTACAGGGGAGGATTACATTTTGTATTACACTGTTGGTTACGCCACCTGTGGTTTATGATGAAAGCTGAACGGCGCTGCAGTGCATATCCTCTGAAAATGGTGGTGATGCAGCAGAGTTTGACTAGCTCGCCACAGGCACAGCTTCTTGCCTCAGGGCTGAAGTATGTTTTGGTGGATAAATGGTGCTGTTAAATGTAGCAGTGTGTACAAGGTGCCGCAGGAACCAATTGAGATCACACATTCAGGGGCAGTTTACAAGGCTTTACTCCGAGTTGAGGTGTGCACATATGCCTCCTTGGTACAGTATCTTCCAGGTGAGGGGCTCAGCAAACTCCCAGGTACATTGTAAAGACACCTTTCCAGGACTCATTTCAATATGTTCCTTTCTGTGTCATCTCACGGTGTAGTATTACTCCCCTGTACTTCCTGCCAACACCTCGCAATCATTGTCCCAAGGCAGTAGCCGCCTGAAGGATTCCTAATGACTCAGAACTTCATAAGTATTATGTCCCTTTTCTGAGTGTACTTTCCTCCAGAATAAGTAGATGCTACCAAGGCCTTATTGAACATCTGTATCAGTTGGTGACGTCTTTTTTCAAGGTAATCTCCTTTGCATTGCTAATAGTTGTAACATGCCTAAAATGTGGCATCTTCCATAAATTTTTAGACGGTGGCACATTATAACCTTACGAAATTCCGGTTGATGGAGGTCACAGAAGTTCCATGAGAAACCGGAAGGTAATTTTGAAAATGTTTGACAAATGTAATGGCCTTATGAGTGGTGGTTCTATTAGTGCAGTTGAGGTGCCGAGTCGATTGTGAAGGGTTTTGGTGCCAGAGGACAGCTTCATGTTTCAAGGCACAAAAACCCAGATCCTGATCCACCAAAATACAAGGTTGA
Organism: Oophaga sylvatica; assembly: GCA_033576555.1. NCBI lineage: Eukaryota > Metazoa > Chordata > Amphibia > Anura > Dendrobatidae > Oophaga > Oophaga sylvatica. The sequence continues at coordinate 489,483,008 of JARQOD010000002.1, forward strand.
ATTTATTAAAAGTACAGAACTGTAACGCTCCTTTGTGACTGATCACCATGGCCCACTGCGAACTGAAATGTCAAAGTCAGTAAATAAACGTTCAAACTAAAATCACAAAGGCATATGACTTCACACTTTGATTTTGGACTACCCATTTTAGTATTACTGTAATATTCCAAAATATTTATTGTAAATCCCTATCTGTTTAGTGCAGCAATGTAAGCTACCCTGTCACCCAGGAATATACTTGCATTTAAAATTCAACAGTGTTGTCCAGGTACACCAAGGGCTATTCTATATTTTGGTCCACATTTCATGTGCGATGACGATTCAACTGTGAATCTGAGTGAATGAAGGTGCAAAGAGTCATCAGGGATCTTAAAGGGATGTGCATTTTCTTAGGCTTTACTTCGAGTTCAGGTGTGCACACATGCACGCTTGGTACGTGTCCTCCAGGTGAGGGGCTCTGCAAAGTCACCGGTAAATTGGGAAGGCAACTTTCACTGATTCCTTTAAATATGTTCCTTTCTCTGTTGTCTGACGGTGTAGTATTACTCTTTGGTCCTTCCTGACAAGACCTTGCAATCATTGTCCCAAGCCAGTAGCCGCGGAACCTGTGGTATAACATCTGCTCTTCTATTCCTTGCTATTATATAGACACGTTTTCGGCAAACACAATTGATGTTCTGTAGCTGAGACTCATAGAGATGACACTGCCTCCGGCTTGCTATGTGAGTACGGAAGTAATATAATAGGCTAATGTCCCTTCTGCGACCTGGGTGAATGTGGTGCATGCAGTGTCCACAGGGGAAAGCGGGGTTGGGACAGTACTGCCTAGACCACAGTATAGGCAACAGGGATCTTCGATGCTCTCCGTAGCCGATGCCGGGGAAGATAAGTTTTCGTGCTCACAGTATCCAACCACACTGCCACTGTAGTGGAGCTGTGAGCCATGTTTCAGGTTGGGTTCTCAGGCCAAAGCTTACCTGACCATTAACCTTGTTTAAAAAAATTACCCATCATGACCAGAATGCCAGGAATATGGGGGGAGGGGGTGGGAGTTACTGCAGAAAGTCTGATAGGCCAGGTGCCGGGTTGCTAGGGTTTCTACAGAGTCCAACACTTTCCCAGGATGTGACTCAAAGTAAGCTCAGAATCCCACCAGCGCAACCAACTCCTGGGGCACATTGCAACCTAAGCGCTCACACAGCCTACTGACTTTGATCCTGGGGGCCATGCTTTCCACCAGATGAATACATGAGCCACCTGGCGTACTAGCAAGTGCAACAACCCACTGGGTATTGTGTAGGAATGTACACGACTGGTAGGAGCAGGCCACCTTTTGGAAAGATAATACACTTGATCTTAGCCAAAAGTCCTGGTTTATGAATTATACTGTGGCCTTTTTAATCATTTTAGATTTTTGTGTAATGGATACTGAGTAGTGTTGAGCATTCCGATACCGCAAGTATCGGGTATCGGCCGATATTCGCTGTATCGGAATTCCGATACTTAGTTCCGATATTTTTCATATATCGTATACCGGAATCGGAAGTTCCCATAATTCTTTGAGAGGCAATGTGATTTTAGTCAGCCAATGAGGAATCTTATGAAGTGTGGGCACATCCTGTAATGCTGCGGTCATCTTAACTAATGGCATGGCTGTGATTGGCTGCTGAAATGATGTCAGAATGCACTATAAAAGGCGCCGCCTCCATTTTAGCGTCACTGTGCTGTGAACTCAGTTAGGGACAGAACGCTGCTGTGCTGACTCTGAGGGACAGTTAGACATTGCGATTTTGTGTACTCTACTGTGCTTTAGGCAGGCTAGTTTACCAACCGCTGTGTAAAGCTTCCTTTTGCCAGTGTTGTTTTAACAGCTCTGTGCAAGGTGTATGTGAGAGTGCAGGTGACGCTGCAGTTTGCTCTGCATCCACCGCTGTTTGTAGGCATCTGCAAGTGTCACTCACTGACTCTTTTTTTTATTTGATTTTGTGAAATTGGTGCAGCTCCATTATATTTGAAAAAAATCTAATCTATTAGTGTGACGCGCTTCCATCCGTATACAATACAGTGGTTGCAAACACTATAAAAGTAGACAAAGGGGCCTTTCACAGCTACTGAACAGTTGTGTTTCAGTGTTCACTGTAGTCTGTGAGCTTTTCATTTTTTGAGTGCAGATCACGCTCCAGTTAGTTCTTCAACTACTGCTGGTTGTAGTCTGCTGAGCGTGTGTCACTGCCTCATCCTTCACATTTTTCTCTAATTGGTGCTGCTCCATTATATTTGAAAAAAATCTAATCTATTAGTGTGACGCACTTCCATCCGTATACAATACAGTGGTTGCAAACACTATAGAAGTAGACAAAGGGGCCTTTCACAGCTACTGAACAGTTGTGTTTCAGTGTTCACTGTAGTCTGTGAGCTTTTCATTTTTTGAGTGCAGATCACGCTCCAGTTAGTTCTTCAACTACTGCTGGTTGTAGTCTGCTGAGCGTGTGTCACTGCCTCATCCTTCACATTTTTCTCTAATTGGTGCTGCTCCATTATATTTGAAAAAAATCTAATCTATTAGTGTGACGCGCTTCCATCCGTATACAATACAGTGGTTGCAAACACTATAGAAGTAGACAAAGGGGCCTTTCACAGCTACTGAACAGTTGTGTTTCAGTGTTCACTGTAGTCTGTGAGCTTTTCATTTTTTGAGTGCAGATCACGCTCCAGTTAGTTCTTCAACTACTGCTGGTTGTAGTCTGCTGAGCGTGTGTCACTGCCTCATCCTTCACATTTTTCTCTAATTGGTGCTGCTCCATTATATTTGAAAAAAATCTAATCTATTAGTGTGACGCGCTTCCATCCGTATACAATACAGTGGTTGCAAACACTATAGAAGTAGACAAAGGGGCCTTTCACAGCTACTGAACAGTTGTGTTTCAGTGTTCACTGTAGTCTGTGAGCTTTTCATTTTTTGAGTGCAGATCACGCTCCAGTTAGTTCTTCAACTACTGCTGGTTGTAGTCTGCTGAGCGTGTGTCACTGCCTCATCCTTCACATTTTTCTCTAATTGGTGCTGCTCCATTATATTTGAAAAAAATCTAATCTATTAGTGTGACGCGCTTCCATCCGTATACAATACAGTGGTTGCAAACACTATAGAAGTAGACAAAGGGGCCTTTCACAGCTACTGAACAGTTGTGTTTCAGTGTTCACTGTAGTCTGTGAGCTTTTCATTTTTGAGTGCAGATCACGCTCCAGTTAGTTCTTCAACTACTGCTGGTTGTAGTCTGCTGAGCGTGTGTCACTGCCTCATCCTTCACATTTTTCTCTAATTGGTGCTGCTCCATTATATTTGAAAAAAATCTAATCTATTAGTGTGACGCGCTTCCATCCGTATACAATACAGTGGTTGCAAACACTATAGAAGTAGACAAAGGGGCCTTTCACAGCTACTGAACAGTTGTGTTTCAGTGTTCACTGTAGTCTGTGAGCTTTTCATTTTTTGAGTGCAGATCACGCTCCAGTTAGTTCTTCAACTACTGCTGGTTGTAGTCTGCTGAGCGTGTGTCACTGCCTCATCCTTCACATTTTTCTCTAATTGGTGCTGCTCCATTATATTTGAAAAAAATCTAATCTATTAGTGTGACGCGCTTCCATCCGTATACAATACAGTGGTTGCAAACACTATAGAAGTAGACAAAGGGGCCTTTCACAGCTACTGAACAGTTGTGTTTCAGTGTTCACTGTAGTCTGTGAGCTTTTATTTTTTGAGTGCAGATCACGCTCCAGTTAGTTCTTCAACTACTGCTGGTTGTAGTCTGCTGAGCGTGTGTCACTGCCTCATCCTTCACATTTTTCTCTAATTGGTGCTGCTCCATTATATTTGAAAAAAATCTAATCTATTAGTGTGACGCGCTTCCATCCGTATACAATACAGTGGTTGCAAACACTATAGAAGTACACAAAGGGGCCTTTCACAGCTACTGAACAGTTGTCTGCAGTGTTCACTGCAGTCTCTGAGGAATAACCACACTTAGGCCTTATAACTTTTCTGACTTTCTTTATCAATCTACCAAGATGAAGAAGGCAGGGAGTAAGGCACGTGGTCGTGGCCGGGGAGTTTCAGCAGGGAGAGGACGTGGGGATTCTGTGGCTGCTGCCGCACCCAGTGACACAGCATCCACCAGTTTTCCCCGTGAGCGTTCCTTTATGCGCACTTTTGTAGGAGCTCAGCGTACCCCTCTGCTGCGGGAAGAACAAATTGAAGCCGTTATTGGTTGGATGGCAGCCAATGCATCGACTTCAATTGCTTCCACCTCCTCTCAGGACCACAGCACTGTTGAACAACCATCTGTCTCTTCACCGCCTGCCAAATTGCCCAGGCAGTCAGAGAGTTCTGAACTGGAGCCAGCTGAGTCTCTGCTTCTGTTCTCAGAATCTGTTGGCTTGGAAACAGGGGCCCAGCCAAGCAGCATTCTGGAATGTGAAGAAGAGGCAGTATGCAGTGATGCGCAACAGCTGTGTCTATCTGAATGTGAAGAGGCGGGTGAGCCAGTGCCGATGGTCAGCACACCGCAGAACGCATCTGATGATGATGAGACTCAGTGCCATTTTCTGTTGAGCAAGGTGCTGGCCAGACCACCCAACAGCAGCAGGTGTTGGAAGAGGGTAGTGGAGATGATGAGGTCCAAGACCCAACATGGCGTGAGGAACAGGAAGGTGGTGGTAGCAGCTCTGAGGAAGAGATTGCCCCAATGGTCCAAACAGTAAGGAGAGGTAGGCTGCAGACTCGGTTGCCTGTACCCTCCAGTTTGGCACCCGTTCGTAGCAGTTCTCTTCCAACAGCCAAACCGGGCGCTCCCAGGACTTGCACTGCGTGGTCCTTTTTTGACACACTTGCAGATGATATTTGCTATGTCAAATGCAAGCTGTGTAATCAAAAAGTTAAAAGAGGTAAAAATATCAGTAACCTCAATACCACAAATATGTGGAAACATGTACGGACAAAGCACGTAGCTGAGTTACAAAGACACACTGGAGATGTAGGCCAACCTACAGCAGCACCTACATCTTCAGCTCGTGTTGGAGCCTCTTCCTCCAGCTCACACACAGCTGGTTCGGCTTCCTCACAGGATCGCCATGGAAGAACCTCTGTAACTGTTGTCCAGAGACCCAGTGTTATTCCACCCACAGCTGCAAGTTCCCTGTCATCCTCACACTCCCAGGCCACAAAACAGCCATCGGTAGCACAGGCATGGGATAAAAGACGGCCATACTCGGCAAACCATCCACGAGCACAGGCTCTGAATGCTGGCATTGCAAAACTCCTGTCCCTTGAAATGCTGTCATTCAGGCTGGTGGAGACTGACAGTTTCCGTGACTTAATGTCATTGGCAGTCCCACAATACAATGTGCCCAGCCGATTTTATTTCAGCAGGCAAGCCGTCCCTGGTCTGCAAAAGCATGTTGAGGGAAAAATTAAACATGCGCTACTAAACGCCGTCAGTAGCAAGGTCCACCTGACCACCGATGCGTGGACCAGTACCCATGGCCAGGGACGATACCTTTCCCTCACTGCCTATTGGGTCAATGTTGTGGAGCCGGGTACAGATCTTGCGAGTGGCGCTGTACGTGTTCTGCCAACTCCAAGGATTGCAGGAATCAAGTCTGTCCACATTGACTCCTCCTCCTACTCCAGTTCCTCAGAATCATCGCTGCAGGAGCCGTCACGGTCTACCTCCACATGGACCCGTGAACGTTTACCTGATGCGACCGATATGAGCACAGCCGTGGCCAAACGTCAACAGGCCGTCCTGAAATTAATTTACATGGGGAATCGAAGCCACACAGTGCAGGAGCTCTGGAATGCCATCAAGCAGGAGAGCGACGTGTGGTTTTTGCCAGCGAATCTCCAGCCAGGCTTGGTAGTGTGTGACAATGGCCGAAATCTGGTGGCAGCTCTGGGCCTTGGCAACCTCACTCACATACCATGTCTGGCACATGTGCTCAACTTGGTCGTGCAGAGTTTTTTGAGAGACTATCCGGATCTTGATGCACTGCTGCACAAGGTCCGCCTAGAGTGCGCTCACTTGCGACGTTCCAGCATGGCCAGATCGCGCATTGCAGCTCTGCAACGCAGATTTCGCCTTCCTGAACATCGCATCATATGTGACGTACCCACCAGGTGGAATTCCACGTTACATATGTTGGAGCGGTTGTGTGAGCAGCAGCCAGCAGTAATGGAGTATCAGCTGCATCAGGCGCAATCAACTCGCAATTTGCGTCGTTCACACTTCACCACTACTGAGTGGGCCTCTATGAAGGACATCTGCCACGTTTTGCGTGCGTTTGATGAGTCAACGCGGATGGCGAGTGCAGATGATGCACTAGTCAGCCTGACTGTCCCCCTTATCTGCCTGCTTCAAAAAACACTGCAAGCAATAAGGGATGAGGTTTTGGAAGAGGTGGAGGATGAGGAGTCACAAATTCCATCACCTTCTGGACAGTCAGCGCAACGTGGTTCCTCACAAAGGGCTGGGCAGTGTTCACTTTGTGAGGAGGATGAGGAGGAGTCAATGGAGGAGGAAGACATCGCTCCAGAGGGAGGTACACAACGCTCTAGTCAGTATGTAGAGCGAGGGTGGGGTGATGCAGAGCAGTCAGAGATGACGCCTCTTGCAGGGGACAGCGTTTCTTGGCCAGTTGGGAGTCTGCAGCACATGGTTGATTTCATGCTGCAGTGCCTGAGAAACGACCGCCGCATCGCCCACATTCTCACCACGTCTGATTATTGGGTGTACACCCTCCTAGACCCTCGCTACCGGGACAACTTACAAAGCCTCATCACACCGTTGAACCGGGAGCGTAAAATGCGGGAGTACCAAGACATACTGGTGCAATCCATAATGTTCTCCATTCCAGCCGAGAGCACTGCTGCTGCTACTGCTTTACAAAGCAGCTCTGTGCGTCGAGGCAGTGGAGACAGCTCTGCAACAAGAGGGAGCACAAGCAGCGCCTCTGCACAGGGCAAGACCAGTATGTTCCAAATGTGGCGAAGTTTTGTGGCAGCGCCACCAATGTCTACATCATCCGAGACGGCTCCAGTCAGCAGGAGGCAACGTTTCCGTAAGATGGTGACAGACTACATGTCTTTCCCTCTCAGTGTACTCCCAGCAGGCTCTTCCCCATTCAAGTTTTGGGTCTCTAAGCTGGATACATGGCCAGAGCTTAGCCAGTATGCATTGGAGGTGCTGGCTTGCCCTGCTGCCAGTGTATTATCGGAGCGCATCTTTAGTGCCGCAGGTGGTGTACTAACAGACCGTCGCATGCGACTATCCTCCGATAATGTAGACCGGCTTACTTTTCTGAAAATGAACAAGGCATGGATCTCGCCAGAATTTGTCTGTCCGTTTTCAGATTAAATAACTGGTTCGCAACGTTATCCATGTCTCCTGTTCCCTACACATGCACAGAAAAACCCATGTCGAACATGCTCCAAATAGGGAAGAGCCGTCACCCTGATTGTTATGCTTAAAACAGGAAATTGTGAAGTTTTCCAGGCCTAGAATGATAAATTTTTATGACAAATATGGACAAATAATAATTTGTCATCACAGCGCATATCTGCACATGTCTATTATAAATGGTAACAAAAACTAAAACATAGTCTTCACTTTTTGAAATTAATGCATAAAAGTACATTTCATACTTATCAATTAATGCTTTTTAAGGAACTTTATCTGTACCTGTAAGATAATGCAGTCAATGGATGTACAAATCATAAAATCCTCATCATCATCATCACGATTTTTATTTATGACAGACATTATAAAATACACATACTGATGCCAACTGTAACTTCACACACCATATATGAAATGGCCAGCATGTAAACCTGGTAATAATGTGCAATAATAAATTATTACATCTATAAAGTGCATCATGCATACTGACAATAGGTAGTACTAGTTATACCTGCAAGTGCTGTTGAAACAACCACAACAGATATAATAATAATAATAATAATAATAATAATCTTTATTTATATAGCGCCATCATATTCCGCAGCGCTTTACAGTTTAACAGTTTCAAAACACAAGTCATAAGTCACAACGTTAACAATACAGTAATTAAAGCAAAATAAGACGGCCCTGCTCGTGAGAGCTTACAATCTACAATGAGGTGGGGGAGATACAAAATACAGGTGTGTATATACAATGGTGCATTTACAATGATGGTCCAGCCATCTTAAGGGAGTGAGGGATGGATGGAGATAGTGAATGGGCTACACACACACACACACTTACACATAGAATGACTTTGATTAGTGAATGTGATAGGCCGCTCTGAACAGATGTGTTTTGAGGGAGCGCCTGAAACCATGCAAATTGTGGATAGTCCTAATTTCTTGGGGTAGAGCATTCCAGAGGATTGGGGCAGCGCGGGAGAAGTCTTGGAGTCGGGAGTGGGAGGTACGGATTAGTGCAGAGGTTAGTCGAAAGTCGTTTGCAGAGCGCAGCAGTCGGTTAGGCCGATAGATAGAAATGAGGGAGGAGATGTAGGGGGGTGCTGCAGTGTGGAGAGCTTTGTGGGTGAGAACAAGTACTTTGAATTGGATCCTATAATGAATGGGCAGCCAGTGTAAGGACTGGCGAAGAGCGGACGCGTCCGAGTACCGATTAGCCAGATGGATAACCCTGGCTGCTGCATTAAGGATGGACTGGAGAGGGGATAGTCGAGTAATGGGGAGGCCAAGTAATAGAGCGTTACAGTAGTCCAGGCGGGAGTGGATCAATGCTACAGTGAGGGTTTTTGTTGTTTCCATGGTGAGAAAAGGGCGGATTCTAGAGATGTTCTTTAGGTGTAGGCGGCAAGAGCGGGCAAGAGATTGTATATGGGAGGTGAAGGAGAGATTGGTATCAAACATAACACCCAGACAGCGAGCCTGCTGCCGGGGTGTTATTATGGTGCCGCCCACTGAGAGGGAAATGTCAGATTTAGGGAGGTTAGTAGACGGCGGGAGCAGAAGAAGTTCAGTTTTGGAGAGGTTGAGTTTCAGATAGAGAGCAGACATGATGTTGGAGACTGCGGACAGACAGTCGGTGGCGTTCTGTAGTACAGCGGGGGTAAGGTCGGGGGATGACGTGTATAATTGTGTGTCATCAGCATAAAGATGGTACTGAAAGCCAAATCTGCTGATGGTCTGTCCAATTGGGGCGGTGTAGAGAGAGAAGAGAAGGGGGCCAAGGACTGAGCCCTGGGGTACACCGACAGTGAGAGGGAGAGGAGATGAAGTGGAGCCAGAGAACGAAACACTGAAGGAGCGGTCAGAAAGATAGGAGGAGAACCAGGAGAGAACAGTGTCCTTAATACCTAGAGAGTGGAGCCTGGACAGTAGGAGACGGTGGTCAACCGTGTCGAAAGCTGCAGAAAGGTCGAGTAGAATGAGCAGAGAGTGGTCGCCGTTACGTTTTGCTGTCAGAAGGTCATTGGTCACTTTGATGAGTGCAGTTTCAGTCGAATGTAGGGGTCGGAAGCCGGACTGTGAAGGGTCTAGGAGGGAGTGAGTGGAGAGGTAACGGGTGAGGCGGGAGTAGACTAGGCGCTCCAAAGTTTGGAGATGAAGGGGAGATTGGAGACCGGTCTGTAGTTGTTTGTGCAGGAAGGGTCAAGAGCGGGTTTCTTTAGTAGTGGAGTAATGATGGAGTGTTTGAAGGAGGATGGGAAAATGCCAGAGGAGAGTGAGAGATTGAAGATTGTAGTTAGGTGAGTTGTGACAACAGGAGAAAGAGACTGGAGGAGATGTGAGGGGATGGGGTCGGTAGTGCATGTAGTCGGACGAGAGGAAGAGAGGAGTCTGGAGACTTCTTCTTCTGTGATGGGATCAAATGTGGAAATTGAGCCAGGGGAAATGCAGGGTGGGATGGGAGTCACAGCACTTGGTGGTTGAGAGCAGATTTCCTGACTGGATAGTATCTATTTTTTCTATAAAGTGGGAGGCCAGGTCATCAGCACAAATGTCTGTGATAGGGGCTTGTGCTTTTGGCCTGAGGAGGGAGTGAAAAGTGTCAAAAAGTTTCTTGGGGTTGTTGGCTAGTGAGGAGATCAGTGTGGTGAAGTAGGTCTGTTTGGCGAGGTGAAGGGCAGCATTATAAGTTCTTAACATGAATTTAAAGTGGATGAAGTCTTCTGGTGTGCGGGTTTTTCTCCATAGGCGTTCAGCACTCCTAGAGCATCGCTGGAGAAGGTGAGTTTGCGATGTGAGCCAGGGCTGTTTTACTGTGTGTTTGGAAGTTCTGAGGGTGAGCGGTGCTACTTGGTCAAGGGTGCTTCTAAGAGTGTCATTGTAGTGCTGAACAGCCAGATTAGGACAAGAAAAAGAGGAGATTGGGGACAGCGAAAAGTGTAGGGAGTCTGAAAGTGTCTGAGGGTTAATGGCTTGCAGATTTCTGAATGTGCGGTAGGTAGGAGTTCGCTGGGGTGGTGGAGGATTTGTGAGCGTGAAGGAGAGAATGTTGTGGTCAGAGAGTGGAAGCGGTGAGTTATTTAGGTGGGAAATTGAACAGAGGCGGACAAAGACCAGGTCAAGGGTGTTGCCATCCTTGTGTGTCTCAGAGGTTGAAAGCTGTGAGAGGCCTAGAGAAGTGGTTAGTGATAGAAGCTGAGATGCAGATGTGAAGTAGGACTGTTAATGGGGATGTTGAAGTCTCCAGGATAAGGGTTGGTAGTTCTGAGGACATGAAGTGCGGCAGCCAGGCTGAGAAGTGGTCAAGGAACTGGGTGGATGAGCCTGGGGGCCGATATATGACCGCTATTCTGAGGGAGAGGGGATGGAAGAGCCTGATGGTGTGGACCTCAAAAGAAGGGAATGAGAGTGATGGAATTGGGGGGATGACCCGGAAAGTGCATTGTGGGGACAGGAGTATGCCAACTCCACCACCATGTCTGTGGTGGATATAAATTAATAATGGTATATAGGTATCACAGTGCATAGTTACTCATGGACAATGTCGATGTAATACTGTACCTCAATAAAGTAAGCGGGAACCATTATGCTTGTTAGTCTTGTAGATTGTTAAAGAGTGAACGGTCTTTTTTTGTTGGTCATAGGTGGAGTATTAGACAGTAAATGATTACTGCTGTTGTATTTTTGGCGTCCCTAGGGCGCAATAACGCTGCGTAACGTCACATTTTATAGAGTCATCTAATTGACACACGCTACCCTACCCTACGCGTGACAGTAGGAAGGTAGTGTTGACGGATAAAGCCTTGCGCAACCAGACATGCTTTTACCCTCTTCAACACTGTCCAAGCAAAAAATGCATGATTGCAGCCGCAGACTTTATTGACGTACAGTATAACATCGCCATTACCCATCAGAGGCTGTCCACTGTCTGATACAGACATAGAATATACCTTTGCTATCCGTAGCCTTTCTTTCACCTACACTTGCAGGCACACACTTAAATTGTGACAATGCATTATGTTTTTTTAAATGGTTATTTTTTATCGTACATTATTGTGTCATCACATTGATGAGTCCATGCTGGACATGTCATACATGCTGTACAAAGTAACGATTTTATTAACTTAAATAATTGAAATGTCTGTGACTGTCACATCTAAATTGCAATGATGATGATGATGAGTGACGATTACAAAATCCATTGTCTTCACTATGTTATGGTTTAACATAGCGTTCCTTAAGCATTATTCATAAATACAAAAATGGACTTTTATTCTTAAATTTACAACACTATATTTTGTAACCAATTTTTTGGGTGGTGTGTTGTTCCATTTCTTGTTGGCATGTGCATATATGCGTTTATATTTGCAGTGTCTTTATTTTTATTATTGAAGTTAGGAAACATGTGTATCTTCGTACCGTGTTAGCCATTAGATAGAAAAATATTTACACTTGAGAGTCCACAGTGGTTGATACCTTTGAATGGATAACTGAAAAGATGGTAACAAATTGCAAGCTTTCGAGGCTACTCACGTCTCTTCATCAGGCAAAGACTAAAACAAAAAATGAAGCATCACATATTTCTATACACAACAGGACACAGGAATAGTGCAATAGGTAAGACAAGTAAGTGACGTGTAGCAGAACTGTCATTATCACAGAGGGATGAACATAAATATTGGAACAGTTCCTAGATAAGGATAGAAAGTTTTATTGCCCTCTGATTGGGGTCTGGTTTTGTGTTTTAATGCCCCTGGAAGGGCAGAGACGCAGATTCCTTAATTGATATAGAATGACATAAATCCGTGTGATCTATTCATTCCATCACTAACAGTGTCAAAGGTCATGATGAGCTTATATTCTGAAACCTTTGTATCTTTGTCATATTTGAAGTTATATTTTAATACCAGTAATTCCATATCCATCATGCTATGACCGGGCATACAAAAGTGTTTTGCCACAGGTAAATCCATTATTTTTGTCTTATCGTGTGGCGCTGATAATTCATCCTTGTTCTCATTTTTTGGCCGGTCTACCCTCACTTGTCCCTCCCTCACTTGTCTTACCTATTCCTGTGTCCTGTTGTGTGTACAAATATGTGATTCTTCCATTTTTTTTTTAGTCTTAGCCTGATGAAGAGACCTGAGTAGTCTCGAAAGCTTTGAATTTGTTACCATATTTTCAGTTAGCCATTAAACGGTATCAACCACAGAGGACTCTCAAGTATAAATATTTTTCTATTCTTGGAATTGAAATTCATCATTTTATTGTCCTAGTAAAACTTCATTTATTCTTGTTTGAAGTACATACATTTGCAATGGCCACGTAACAAGGCAATAAGTCAATATTTTGTGCCTACACCCTCCTTGACCCTGGGCTTCAACAGCGCCAGTTGCTGCTCAGAAGTGTTAGATGCACAGATGAAAACAATCGCTGATGTGTTTGTGGGGTTCAGTAACGCCTGCTGTTCCCCTGCTGTGTGTCTGGCAAAAATTACTGCTGCTAACTACAACTTCAACTTCAAACGTCTCATACTAGGCCTCTGCCTACACCCTCCTTGACCCTGGGCTTCAACAGCGCCAGTTGCTGCTCAGAAGTGTTAGATGCACAGATGAAAACAATCGCTGATGTGTTTGTGGGGTTCAGTAACGCCTGCTGTTCCCCTGCTGTGTGTCTGGCAAAAATTACTGCTGCTAACTACAACTTCAACTTCAAACGTCTCATACTAGGCCTCTGCCTACACCCTCCTTGACCCTGGGCTTCAACAGCGCCAGTTGCTGCTCAGAAGTGTTAGATGCACAGATGAAAACAATCGCTGATGTGTTTGTGGGGTTCAGTAACGCCTGCTGTTCCCCTGCTGTGTGTCTGGCAAAAATTACTGCTGCTAACTACAACTTCAACTTCAAACGTCTCATACTAGGCCTCTGCCTACACCCTCCTTGACCTCCTTGATTTTTGTTAATATAAATGATTGGCACATATTATCAGTATTACATGATGGAAATTTTAGATATTTTTTAAAAAATTGTAGTTATATTATTCACCAAATGTAAAGCTTTATGAATGTCAAAGAAAACTTGTAATTCTGATTATGTTTTTAAGTCAGCCATTCATTGTCTACACAATAAAAATGGTGTACATACTGTTACTTACCCATCATTAATGGATTCTGATGTGTACTTGTATGCTTTTATTTTAAACCGTATAGCAGATTATTTAACCTTTTTTAATTGTGGTTTGCATTGCTTTTCAACATGTTAATGTATGCGTTTATGTTTGTAAATTTTTAATTTACATATATTTTTTTAAGTTAAATCATCATCTTATGGTACTAAAGTTTATATTTCTCTTGTTTGGAGTATAGACATTTTTAATTGACATGTAACAAGGAAAATACTTGATATAGTATTTAAACATCCTCCTTGACCCTGGGCTACAACACCGCCAGTTGTAGCTCGGAAGTGCTGTTAGCACAGTCTACACTTGCTCCTGTGTTACTGGGGTTCAGTAATGTCAGCTGTTCCCCTGCTGTGTGAACGGCAAAAAGTCCTGCTGCCTCCACCCTGTTCTCTTCTCATCCCTGGGCTACAACACCGCCAGTTGTTGCTCGGAAGTGCTGTTAGCACAGTGAACACTTGCTCCTGTGTTACTGGGTTCCAGTAATGTCAGCTGTTCCCCTGCTGTGTGAACGGCAAAAAGTCCTGCTGCCTCCACCCTGTTTCTTCTCATCCCTGGGCTACAACACCGCCAGTTGTAGCTCGGAAGTGCTGTTAGCACAGTCTACACTTGCTCCTGTGTTACTGGGGTTCAGTAATGTCAGCTGTTCCCCTGCTGTGTGAACGGGAAAAAGTCCTGCTGCCTCCACCATGTTCTCTTCTCATCCCTGGGCTACAACACCGCCAGTTGTAGCTCGGAAGTGCTGTTAGCACAGTGAACACTTGCTCCTGTGTTACTGGGGTTCAGTAATGTCAGCTGTTCCCCTGCTGTGTGAACGGCAAAAAGTCCTGCTGCCTCCACCCTGTTCTCTTCTCATCCCTGGGCTACAACACCGCCAGTTGTAGCTCGGAAGTGCTGTTAGCACAGTCTACACTTGCTCCTGTGTTACTGGGGTTTAGTAATGTCAGCTGTTCCCCTGCTGTGTGAACGGCAAAAAGTCCTGCTGCCTCCACCATGTTCTCTTCTCATCCCTGGGCTACAACACAGCCAGTTGTAGCTCGGAAGTGCTGTTAGCACAGTGAACACTTGCTCCTGTGTTACTGGGGTTCAGTAATGTCAGCTGTTCCCCTGCTGTGTGAACGGCAAAAAGTCCTGCTGCCTCCACCATGTTCTCTTCTCATCCCTGGGCTACAACACCGCCAGTTGTAGCTCAGAAGTGCTGTTAGCACAGTGAACACTTGCTCCTGTGTTACTGGGGTTCAGTAATGTCAGCTGTTCCCCTGCTGTGTGAACGGCAAAAAGTCCTGCTGCCTCCACCCTGTTCTCTTCTCATCCCTGGGCTACAACACCGCCAGTTGTTGCTCGGAAGTGCTGTTAGCACAGTGAACACTTGCTCCTGTGTTACTGGGTTCCAGTAATGTCAGCTGTTCCCCTGCTGTGTGAACGGCAAAAAGTCCTGCTGCCTCCACCCTGTTCTCTTCTCATCCCTGGGCTACAACACCGCCAGTTGTAGCTCGGAAGTGCTGTTAGCACAGTCTACACTTGCTCCTGTGTTACTGGGGTTCAGTAATGTCAGCTGTTCCCCTGCTGTGTGAACGGCAAAAAGTCCTGCTGCCTCCACCATGTTCTCTTCTCATCCCTGGGCTACAACACCGCCAGTTGTAGCTCGGAAGTGCTGTTAGCACAGTGAACACTTGCTCCTGTGTTACTTGGGTTCAGTAATGTCAGCTGTTCCCCTGCTGTGTGAACGGCAAAAAGTCCTGCTGCCTCCACCATGTTCTCTTCTCATCCCTGGGCTACAACACCGCCAGTTGTAGCTCGGAAGTGCTGTTAGCACAGTGAACACTTGCTCCTGTGTTACTGGGGTTCAGTAATGTCAGCTGTTCCCCTGCTGTGTGAACGGCAAAAAGTCCTGCTGCCTCCACCATGTTCTCTTCTCATCCCTGGGCTACAACACCGCCAGTTGTAGCTCGGAAGTGCTGTTAGCACAGTGAACACTTGCTCCTGTGTTACTGGGGTTCAGTAATGTCAGCTGTTCCCCTGCTGTGTGAACGGCAAAAAGTCCTGCTGCCTCCACCCTGTTCTCTTCTCATCCCTGGGCTACAACACCGCCAGTTGTAGCTCGGAAGTGCTGTTAGCACAGTCTACACTTGCTCCTGTGTTACTGGGGTTCAGTAATGTCAGCTGTTCCCCTGCTGTGTGAACGGCAAAAAGTCCTGCTGCCTCCACCCTGTTCTCTTCTCATCCCTGGGCTACAACACCGCCAGTTGTAGCTCGGAAGTGCTGTTAGCACAGTGAACACTTGCTCCTGTGTTACTGGGGTTCAGTAATGTCAGCTGTTCCCTGCTGTGTGAACGGCAAAAAGTCCTGCTGCCTCCACCATGTTCTCTTCTCATCCCTGGGCTACAACACCGCCAGTTGTTGCTCGGAAGTGTCATTGGCACGGGTACTCACTCCTGCCCAGACTGGTTACAGCACGCCATCTGTTTCCTCTCAGTGTAAACGTCACTTAGCCTCCAATAAGTTGTCCTGTCGTGTTGCGGTCGGGTTGCTTGGAGTTTAGGTGCTTCCTATGTGTGCTGCGGGATATGCAAATAAAGGCTGTTTCCGTTGTGACAATAGGACAATCACCCACTGTAGTATTGTGGGATTCGGTAACTGCGGCCTGCTCGCGGCCTGTCATCTTAAATTTCCATGGGTACCTTCTGCTAGCCGTCCGGGTTCCAGTACCGTCAGCTGGTTCTCCGCAGTGCCTTTGGCCTAGGTGCCTCCATCTCGGTATCCGAGTTCCAGCAACGTCTGCTGGTCCTTGGTAGTGCTTTGGAGCACAGGTACCTCCTGCTTAGTAACCGTGTCCCAGTAACGTCAGCTGGTCCTCGGTTGTGCCATTGGCTCTTTTCCTTCTGCTGCCCCTCCCGGGTTCCAGCACAGTCAGCTGGTCCTCGTTACTTGCATTGGCTCTTGTACCTTCTGCTACCCGTCTGGGTTCCAGTACCGTCAGCTGGTTCTCCGCAGTGCCTTTGGCCTAGGTGCCTTCATCTCGGTATCCGAGTTCCAGCAACGTCTGCTGGTCCTTGGTAGTGCTTTGGAGCACAGGTACCTCCTGCTTAGTAACCGTGTCCCAGTAACGTCAGCTGGTCCTCGGTTGTGCCATTGGCTCTTTTCCTTCTGCTGCCCCTCCGGGTTCCAGCACAGTCAGCTGGTCCTCGTTACTTGCATTGGCTCTTGTACCTTCTGCTACCCGTCCGGGTTCCAGTACCGTCAGCTGGTTCTCCGCAGTGCCTTTGGCCTAGGTGCCTCCATCTCGGTATCCGAGTTCCAGCAACGTCTGCTGGTCCTTGGTAGTGCTTTGGAGCACAGGTACCTCCTGCTTAGTAACCGTGTCCCAGTAACGTCAGCTGGTCCTCGGTTGTGTCATTGGCTCTTTTCCTTCTGCTGCCCCTCCGGGTTCCAGCACAGTCAGCTGGTCCTCGTTACTTGCATTGGCTCTTGTACCTTCTGCTACCCGTCCGGGTTCCAGTACCGTCAGCTGGTTCTCCGCAGTGCCTTTGGCCTAGGTGCCTCCATCTCGGTATCCGAGTTCCAGCAACGTCTGCTGGTCCTTGGTAGTGCTTTGGAGCACAGGTACCTCCTGCTTAGTAACCGTGTCCCAGTAACGTCAGCTGGTCCTCGGTTGTGCCATTGGCTCTTTTCCTTCTGCTGCCCCTCCGGGTTCCAGCACAGTAGCTGGTCCTCGTTACTTGCATTGGCTCTTGTACCTTCTGCTACCCGTCCGGGTTCCAGTACCGTCAGCTGGTTCTCCGCAGTGCCTTTGGCCTAGGTGCCTCCATCTCGGTATCCGAGTTCCAGCAACGTCTGCTGGTCCTTGGTAGTGCTTTGGAGCACAGTACCTCCTGCTTAGTAACCGTGTCCCAGTAACGTCAGCTGGTCCTCGTTGTGCCATTGGCTCTTTCCTTCTGCTGCCCCTCCGGGTTCCAGCACGTCAGCTGGTCCTCGTTACTTGCATTGCTCTTGTACCTTCTGCTACCCGTCCGGGTTCCAGTACCGTCAGCTGGTTCTCCGCAGTGCCTTTGGCCTAGGTGCCTCCATCTCGGTATCCGAGTTCCAGCAAGTCTGCTGTCCTTGGTAGTGCTTTGAGCACAGGTACTCCTGCTTAGTAACCGTGTCCCAGTAACGTCAGCTGGTCCTCGTTGTGCCATTGGCTCTTTTCCTTCTGCTGCCCCTCGGGTTCCAGCACAGTCAGCTGGTCCTCTTACTTGCATTGGCTCTTGTACCTTCTGCTACCCGTCCGGTTCCAGTACCGTCAGCTGGTTCTCCGCAGTGCCTTTGGCCTAGGTGCCTCCATCTCGTATCCGAGTTCCAGCAACGTCTGCTGGTCCTTGTAGTGCTTTGGAGCACAGGTACCTCCTGCTTAGTAACCGTGTCCATAACGTCAGCTGGTCCTCGTTGTGCCATTGCTCTTTTCCTTCTGCTGCCCCTCCGGTTCCAGCACGTCAGCGTCCCGTTACTGCATTGGCTCTTGTACCTTCTGCTACTTTCATACAGTTTCCCATGCTTTGGTAGTCCTCATCGGTATCATCCACAATTGCCAGCTGGAGCCTCTGTGACCCCAAAATCTCGTTGCCTGTCTTCCCGTGGTTCAGACGTAGGCCCTCATGCCTGCTCTCTACCCTCGTTCAGTAGTCACTTCTCGCAGGCTTTGCTAGTGCCTCCATCTCGTATCCGAGTTCCAGCAACGTCTGCTGGTCCTTGGTAGTGCTTTGGAGCACAGGTACCTCTGCTTAGTAACCGTGTCCCAGTAACGTCAGCTGGTCCTCGGTTGTGCCATTGGCTCTTTCCTTCTGCTGCCCCTCCGGTTCCAGCACAGTCAGCTGTCCTCGTACTTGCATTGACCTGTACCTTCTCTACTCTTCCAGAACGTCGAGGTTTCGCATGCCTTTGGCAGTCTCACTCGGTTCCGAGTTCCACAACTCGATGTCCTTGGTAGTGCTTGAGCAAGGTACCTCCTGCTAGTAACCGTTCCCATAAGTCAGCTGGTCCCGGTTGTACATTGCTCTTTTCCTTCTCGCCACCTCGGTTCCAGAAGTCACTGTCTCTACATTGGCTTTTACCGCACCGGTTCCAGTACGTAGCTGTTCTCGCAGTGCTTTGCTAGTGCTCCATCCGGACCGAGTTCCAGCAAGTCAAGCTGGTCTTGGTAGTGCTTTGGAGCACAGGTACCTCCTGCTAGTAACGAGTCCATAACGCAGCTGTCCTCGGTTGTGCATGTCTTTCCTTCTGCTGCCCCTCCGGATTCCGCACAGCAGGTCCTACTTGCATGGCTCTTGTACTTTGCTACCCGTCCGGTAGTTACCGTCAGCGTTTCGCATGCCTTTGCTAGTGCCTCCATCTCGGTATCCGAGTTCCACAACGTCTGCTGTCCTGTAGTGCTTTGGAGCACAGGTACCCTGCTTAGTAACCGTGTCCCAGTAACGTCAGCTGGTCCTCGGTTGTGCCATTGCTCTTTCCTTCTGCTGCCCCTCCGGGTTCCAGCACAGTAGCTGGTCCACGTTACTTGCATTGGCTCTGTACCTTCTGCTACACGCCGGTTCCAGTACCGTCAGCTGGTTCTCCGCATGCCTTTGGCACTAGGTGCCTCCATCTCGGTATCCGAGTTCAGCAACGTCTGCTGGCATTGGTAGTGCTTTGGAGCACAGGTACCTCCTGCTTAGTAACCGTGTCCCATAAACGTCAGCTGTCCTCGTTGTGCATGCTCTTTCTTCTGCTGCCCTCGGTTCCAGCACAGTCAGCTGGTCCTCGTTACTTGCATTGGCTCTTGTACTTCTGCATACCCGTCGGTTCCAGTTACCGTCAGCTGGTTCTCCGCAGTGCCTTTGCCTAGGTGCCTCACATTCGTATCCGAGTTCCAGCAACGTCTGCTGGTCCTTGGTAGTGCTTTGGAGCACAGGTACCTCCTGCTTAGTAACCGTGTCCCAGTAACGTCAGCTGGTCCTCGGTTGTGCCATTGGCTCTTTTCCTTCTGCTGCCCCTCCGGGTTCCAGCACAGTCAGCTGGTCCTCAGTTACTTGCATTGGCTCTTGTACCTTCTGCTACCGTCCGGGTTCCAGTACCGTCAGCTGGTTCTCCGCAGTGCCTTTGGCCTAGGTGCCTCCATCTCGGTATCCGAGTTCCAGCAACGTCTGCTGGTCCTTGGTAGTGCTTTGGAGCACAGGTACCTCCTGCTTAGTAACCGTGTCCCAGTAACGTCAGCTGGTCCTCGGTTGTGCCATTGGCTCTTTTCCTTCTGCTGCCCCTCCGGGTTCCAGCACAGTCAGCTGGTCCTCGTTACTTGCATTGGCTCTTGTACCTTCTGCTACCCGTCCGGGTTCCAGTACCGTCAGCTGGTTCTCCGCAGTGCCTTTGGCCTAGGTGCCTCCATCTCGGTATCCGAGTTCCAGCAACGTCTGCTGGTCCTTGGTATGCTTTGGAGCACAGGTACCTCCTGCTTAGTAACCGTGTCCCAGTAACGTCAGCTGGTCCTCGGTTGTGCCATTGGCTCTTTTCCTTCTGCTGCCCCTCCGGGTTCCAGCACAGTCAGCTGGTCCTCGTTACTTGCATTGGCTCTTGTACCTTCTGCTACCCGTCGGGTTCCAGTACCGTCAGCTGGTTCTCCGCAGTGCCTTTGGCCTAGGTGCCTCCATCTCGGTATCCGAGTTCCAGCAACGTCTGCTGGTCCTTGGTAGTGCTTTGGAGCACAGGTACCTCCTGCTTAGTAACGTGTCCCAGTAACGTCAGCTGGTCCTCGTGTTGTGCCATTGGCTCTTTTCCTTCTGCTGCCCCTCCGGGTTCCAGCACAGTAGCTGGTCCTCGTTACTTGCATTGGCTCTTGTACCTTCTGCTACCCGTCGGTTCCAGTACCGTCAGCTGGTTCTCCGCAGTGCCTTTGGCCTAGGTGCCTCCATCTCGGTATCCGAGTTCCAGCAATGTCTGCTGTCCTTGGTAGTGCTTTGGAGCACAGGTACCTATGCTTAGTAACCGTGTCCCAGTAACGTCAGCTGGTCCTCGGTTGTGCATTGGCTCTTTCCTTCTGCTGCCCCTCCGGGATTCCAGCACAGTCAGCTGGTCCTCATTACTTGCATTGGCTCTTGTACCTTCTGCTACATTTACAAATTGAAGATTTTTTCAATGCTTTTTTGGGTAATCACTCTGGATCTCCAACAATGAAGACGACGACCCTGATGACCACCCCAAAGAAGATGACGACCACAAGGATGACGAGCATCAAGCCAACCAGCCTAAACACCATCACAAAGAAGAAATAAAAGATTACCAAACAGGACTAAGAAGGTTAAGACAAACTGCAAGATACAGAACAAGAGACTTAAGAACAATAAGCAGAAGATCAAAAAGCAGAAGAACATGAAGTATAAGACCAAAATGAAGAGCAAAATATATGCTCTAAATTCTAAGCAGAAGAAGACTAAGCAGTGTATGGGGGTGAGTCCGTTCCTCCTCGTGGTGCCCCTGGAAAATGCCTGCTGCTGCAGGCTAAACTGAACACGGACAAATACTGTTGTAATTTAAATCTTTTGTGACAGCAAGAACGGAAGGATGAAAAATTCATACTTTGACAGATTACAAGTACAGGATTCTCTGTCACAAATAAGAATATGATGAAGAAGATGAAGTACAATATGAATAAGAATAATAGTTTAATAAGAAGAATATGAGTAATGTTAACAAAAAGATGAATAGCAAGAAGTTTAAGAAGAAGATAAAGAAGGTGAAGATGAAGAATAATTTGATGAAAAAGATGATGCTGCTGAAGATTATGAAGGAGAAAGTGTGTGAAAAGTTAAAAAGGTGAAGAGCATGGAAGTTGTGAAATATACATATTTGCCAAAATAGAAAAAACGTTAACAACATTGTCAATTTATTCGTCAATCCGAACATCTTTAAAAAATATATATATATATATGCTATTCCATTTGATTGGGTTAAACATCTATGCCTTTAATGTCTCCTCAACCTTCCCCAATACATTCTACATTACTCTTTGTTGTTTTCCTTCATGTACAATTAACCAACAAGGCAAGAATGGTTTTTTTTTAATTCCGATATTTTGTTCCCATAGACTTACATGGGACTTCCGGTATCGGTATCGGGTATCGCCGATATTTTAATGGTATCGGCGATACCATTCCGATTCCGATACTTTTGGATATCGGAAAGTATCGCTCAACCCTAATACTGAGCCTTTGAGCATCATTGTCTGCCTCCATAAATATATACGGAGATGTTTTATTTTTTCATAATACCACATATATGCCTTTAATATGCTGCTAGAGTTCCCTTTTTTATTATTGGATTCTTATGTTATCCATACTCAGCCTGTGAGCTTGTCTGTGGGCCTCAGGAAATATATACGGAGTTTTAAATTTTTTTCATTATACTCTATCTATTCCTTGAATATGATGACACAATACCCCTTTTTCTTATTATATTATTGTTTTATCCATACTGAGACATTGATTGTTTCTGTGTGCCTCCTAAAATATATACTGAGATTTAAAATTACCCAGCCACTGTATACAGCTGTTGGGTTGTGATACAGTACCCTTTTTCTAATTTTTATCTAAAGGATACTGAGCGTGTGAGCATCTGTCTGTCTGTCTGTATGCTATTAATGCAATATAGACGTAGATTGACAATTAAAACTACACTGTCTAAAGCTGTACGCTTCACAAACATTACACTTTTAATGCTTTTTATCTTATTGTGTAATCCATACGGAGACTGAAAGCGTTTGTGTGTGACTCCTGATATATATAAGTTAAATGTTGTTGTTCTCACCTTCATAAAAATTAAACATGCCTGTTGTCACGGGGTCCGTCTCCGGTATCACACAATCAACAGAGCAAGAGAATTGCGAATAATCCCAAGAACTTTATTATAGGCCAAACGAAAAGATCCATAAACAAACCACCACACTGAGGATACAATAGTATCGAACACGAATGCAGTTCACTTGGATCGGCAGCCAGGGCAGTGGGATACTCGGTACAGGGCCGTTGTGTTACAGGGGATGTGTCACAGCGGCAGTGACCCTGTTCCTGGCCCTGGGGGCGAATAAAAAGGGAATATGTACAAGGGATGATAGAGTTTGGAGTAAGGTATTCGTGACACCACCTGTGGTATCTGGTCAGATGTGACCTGACCAGCGCTGCAGTGCAGATCCTCGGACGGAGACTGATGCTGTGATGCAGCAGAGTTGAAATACCTTCCCACAAGTGAAGCTTGTCCCAGGGCAGAGAGATGGTATAGAATGGTGCTGAAAAATTGGGCACAGTGGAGTGTGTTTGGCAGGAAGGACTTGAGGAGACACAGTCAGATGCACTTTCCAAAGCCTTACTCACATTTTTGGCTGATAAATTGTCCAGGGAACTGACTACAGATGCTGCTGTAGTCGGTCGGCCTGAAAGCTATCTTGAATACCCTTACTTGAGGTGGGATGTGAGTTCTCCTTTGTAGGTCTATTTTCTAAGGCACTGGCTGCTAGAAGCTCCATCCAAGTTCCTCTGTCTGTCTGTTGTGTAGGTATAAATTCACTCTCAAAGCAGACAGGAGTAACCTGCCTCAGGAATCACTCAGTTATGGAGTCTCCGGCTCACGTATGCTGCTGCTGCTACTGTGCAGTAGAGTATTACTTTGGGCAAAGAATCTGCTGTCTACTGTCCTCCGGATTCTGCAGCTGGGACTTTAGTTTACCCACTCAGCCTCGGACTCCGTGGGTCCGGTTTCGGCGCTCCAACCTTGGGGTGAGCTCTCTATAGCCCATCTTTTCACCAACTTGTATCCACACATCTCTCCTCTCGTGTCCCTCCAGCCACACTCACTAACTCCTCACTCAGCCTGAATGTTCTCGAGGAGCTCTCCTGAAATAAGGTGTTGGATCTCCCCCTTCTGGTCCGGAATATGAAAGGTATATACTGTGTAACCTGTTAAAGGGATCCTTCCTTGATTTCAGTCATGACATCACTACCCCCTGGGGGGAGTCAAGGTCACTGTGGCCTCCTAAATCCTGGTGTGCCACACACTTGCAAGCATGGCAGGACTACAAAACATAAAAATAGCCCCCAAATGGTCCGGCGTCAGCACCTGGCGCACACGGACAAGTGCGGGTTCACTGAGCAGGTGTAGGGGGCGACTCGTGTACAACGGCACTGGCACAGAGACCCTCATAGTACAAACATTTGCCTCTGATGGTGGGATGGGCCCTCTCGCCGTCAGACGCACCGGCGTACTATGAGGGGCCCTGTGCCAGTGCCGTCGCCCACTAGTCGGCCACCCCTGCTTGCTAAGGGCCACAGCACTTGCTATACTTACCTCACCATGCTCCACCGCTGTGACGTCTTCCGCGTTTCCTGACAGTAAAATTCAGGTTACAGAGGGAAATTACCTCACGTCTGTACTCCCTCTGCCTAAACAGTCCAAGTGCAGAGCCCTGTAAGATGGCGACGCTGAGGAGGGCAGAGTAGACCACTGCACAGCAAGGACAGTTATTAAATATTTTTAAATGTTTTCAGAAATATATGGCTAGCATTTCACACTGGATCATTAATAATGTGGACCATCATATATGGAGCTTTCTTTGGGCCCAGAACACACTGGAGCATCAGCCATGGGGCACAACATATACAGTAGCATTGTCAATGGGGCCGATCAGAGACTGGAGCAGCAGCCATGGGGCCCATCATATACAGGAGTATTGTCAATGGGGCAGATCAGAGACAGGAGCAGCAGCCATAGGGCCCATCATATACAGGAGCATTGTCAATGGGGCAGATCAGAGACTGGAGCAGCAGCCATAAGGCCCATCATATACAGTAGCATTGTCAATGGTGCAGATCAGAGACTGGAGCAGCAGCCATGGGGCCAATCAGAGACTGGAGCAGCAGCCATGGGCCCGATCAGAGACTGGAGCAGCAGCCATGGGGCCGATCATATACAGGAGCATTATCAATGGGGCAGATCAGAGACTGGAGCAGCAGCCATGGGGCCGATCAGAGACTGGAGCAGCAGCCATAGGGCCCATCATATACAGGAGCATTGTCAATGGGGCAGATCAGAGACTGGAGCAGCAGCCATAGGGCCCATCATATACAGGAGCATTGTCAATGGGGAAGATCAGAGACTGGAGCAGCAGGCATGGGCCGATCAGAGACTGGAGCAGCAGCCATGGGTCACATCATATACAGTAGCATTGTCAATGGGCCAGATCAGAGACTGGAGCAGCAGCCATGGGGCCGATCATATACAGGACATTGTCAATGGGGCAGATCAGAGACTGGAGCAGCAGCCATGGGGCCGATCAGAGACTGGAGCAGCAGCCATAGGGCCCATCATATACAGGAGCATTGTCAATGGGGCAGATCAGAGACTGGAGCAGCAGCCATGGGGCCAATCAGAGACTGGAGCAGCAGCCATAGGGCCCATCATATACAGGAGCATTGTCAATGGGGCAGATCAGAGACTGGAGCAGCAGCCATGGGCCGATCAGAGACTGGAGCAGCAGCCATGGGGCCCATCATATACAGGAGCATTGTCAATGGGGCAGATCAGAGACAGGAGCAGCAGCCATAGGGCCCATCATATACAGGAGCATTGTCAATGGGGCAGATCAGAGACTGGAGCAGCAGCCATAAGGCCCATCATATACAGTAGCATTGTTAATGGTGCAGATCAGAGACTGAAGCAGCAGCCATGGGGCCAATCAGAGACTGGAGCAGCAGCCATGGGCCCGATCAGAGACTGGAGCAGCAGCCATAGGGCCCATCATATACAGGAGCATTGTCAATGGGGCAGATCAGAGACTGGAGCAGCAGCCATAGGGCCCATCATATATAGGAGCATTGTCAATGGGGAAGATCAGAGACTGGAGCAGCAGCCATGGGCCCGATCAGAGACTGGAGCAGCAGCCATAGGGCCCATCATATACAGGAGCATTGTCAATGGGCAGATCAGAGACTGGAGCAGCAGCCATAGGGCCCATCATATATAGGAGCATTGTCAATGGGGAAGATCAGAGACTGGAGCAGCAGGCATGGGGCAGATCAGAGACTGGAGCAGCAGCCATGGGGCCCATCATATACAGTAGCATTGTCAATGGGCCAGATCAGAGACTGGAGCAGCAGCCATGGGGCCGATCATATACAGGAGCATTGTCAATGGGGCAGATCAGAGACTGGAGCAGCAGCCATGGGGCCGATCATATACAGGAGCATTGTCAATGGGGCAGATCAGAGACTGGAGCAGCAGCCATAAGGCCCATCATATACAGTAGCATTGTTAATGGTGCAGATCAGAGACTGAAGCAGCAGCCATGGGGCCAATCAGAGACTGGAGCAGCAGCCATGGGCCCGATCAGAGACTGGAGCAGCAGCCATAGGGCCCATCATATACAGGAGCATTGTCAATGGGGCAGATCAGAGACTGGAGCAGCAGCCATAGGGCCCATCATATATAGGAGCATTGTCAATGGGGAAGATCAGAGACTGGAGCAGCAGCCATGGGCCCGATCAGAGACTGGAGCAGCAGCCATAGGGCCCATCATATATAGGAGCATTGTCAATGGGGAAGATCAGAGACTGGAGCAGCAGGCATGGGGCAGATCAGAGACTGGAGCAGCAGCCATGGGGCCCATCATATACAGTAGCATTGTCAATGGGCCAGATCAGAGACTGGAGCAGCAGCCATGGGGCCATCATAACAGGAGCATTGTCAATGGGGCAGATCAGAGACAGGAGCAGCAGCCATAGGGCCCATCATATACAGGAGCATTGTCAATGGGGCAGATCAGAGACTGGAGCAGCAGCCATAAGGCCCATCATATACAGTAGCATTGTTAATGGTGCAGATCAGAGACTGAAGCAGCAGCCATGGGGCCAATCAGAGACTGGAGCAGCAGCCATGGGCCCGATCAGAGACTGGAGCAGCAGCCATAGGGCCCATCATATACAGGAGCATTGTCAATGGGGCAGATCAGAGACTGGAGCAGCAGCCATAGGGCCCATCATATATAGGAGCATTGTCAATGGGGAAGATCAGAGACTGGAGCAGCAGCCATGGGCCCGATCAGAGACTGGAGCAGCAGCCATAGGGCCCATCATATACAGGAGCATTGTCAATGGGGCAGATCAGAGACTGGAGCAGCAGCCATAGGGCCCATCATATATAGGAGCATTGTCAATGGGGAAGATCAGAGACTGGGGCAGCAGGCATGGGGCAGATCAAGACTGGAGCAGCAGCCATGGGGCCCATCATATACAGTAGCATTGTCAATGGGCCAGATCAGAGACTGGAGCAGCAGCCATGGGGCCGATCATATACAGGAGCATTGTCAATGGGCAGATCAGAGACTGGAGCAGCAGCCATGGGGCCGATCAGAGACTGGAGCAGCAGCCATGGGCCCATCATATACAGTGCATTGTCAATGGGGCAGATCAGAGACTGGAGCAGCAGCCATGGGGCCGATCAGAGACTGGAGCAGCAGCCATAGGGCCCATCATATACTGGAGCAATGTCAATGGGGCAGATCAGAGACTGGAGCAGCAGCCATGGGCCAATCAGAGACTGGAGCAGCAGCCATGGGCCCGATCAGAGACTGGAGCAGCAGCCATTGGGCCGATCATATACAGGAGCATTATCAATGGGGCAGATCAGAGACTGGAGCAGCAGCCATGGGGCCAATCAGAGACTGGAGCAGCAGCCATGGGGCCCATCATATACAGTGGCATTGTCAATGGGCAGATCAGAGACTGGAGCAGCAGCCATGGGGCCGATCAGAGACTGGAGCAGCAGCCATAGGGCCCATCATATACAGTAGCATTGTCAATGGGGCAGATCAGAGACTGGAGCAGCAGCCATGGGGCCAATCAGAGACTGGAGCAGCAGCCATGGGCCCGATCAGAGACTGGAGCAGCAGCCATTGGGCCGATCATATACAGGAGCATTATCAATGGGGCAGATCAGAGACTGGAGCAGCAGCCATGGGGCTGATCATATACAGGAGCATTGTCAATGGGGCAGATCAGAGACTGGAGCAGCAGCCATGGGGCCAATCAGAGACTGGAGCAGCAGCCATAGGGCCCATCATATACAGTGGCATTGTCAATGGGGCAGATCAGAGACTGGAGCAGCAGCCATGGGGCCGATCAGAGACTGGAGCAGCAGCCATAGGCCCATCATATACAGGAGCATTGTCAATGGGGCAGATCAGAGACTGGAGCAGCAGCCATGGGGCCAATCAGAGACTGGAGCAGCAGCCATGGGCCCGATCAGAGACTGGAGCAGCAGCCATGGGCCGATCATATACAGGAGCATTATCAATGGGACAGATCAGAGACTGGAGCAGCAGCCTTGAGGCCGATCATATACAGGAGCATTGTCAATGGGGCAGATCAGAGACTGGAGCAGCAGCCATAGGGCCCATCATATACAGGAGCATTGTCAATGGGGCAGATCAGAGACTGGAGCAGCAGGCATGGGGCCAATCAGAGACTGGAGCAGCAGCCATGGGGCCCATCATATGCAGTAGCATTGTCAATGGGCCAGATCAGAGACTGGAGCAGCAGCCATGGGGCCGATCATATACAGGAGCATTGTCAATGGGGCAGATCAGAGACTGGAGCAGCAGCCATGGGGACGATCAGAGACTGGAGCAGCAGCCATGGTGCCCATGATATACAGTAGCATTGTCAATGGGGCAGATCAGAGACTGGAGCAGCAGCCATGGGGCTGATCAGAGACTGGAGCAGCAGCCATAAGGCCCATCATATACAGTAGCATTGTCAATGGGGCAGATCAGAGACTGGAGCAGCAGCCATGGGGCCGATCAGAGACTGGAGAAGCAGCCATGGGGCCCATCATATACAGTAGCATTGTCAATGGGGCAGATCAGAGACAGGAACATTGTCAATGGGGCAGATCAGAGACTGGAGCAGCAGCCATAGGGCCCATCATATACAGGAGCATTGTCAATGGGGCAGATCAAAGACTGGAGCAGCATCCATGGGCTCATCATTTAATGAAGCATTCAAAATGGGGGACATCAGACACTGGAGCAGCATTTACGTGGCCCATTACACGCTGGAACATTAATAATGGGGCCCATTATATATGGAGCTTGATTTTGACCCATCATACACGGGAGCATCATCCATGTGGACCATATACTGGAGCATCATATGGGGTTCATTATTTATGGGGCATCATATAGGGTATGGAGCATCATATGGGGCCTATTCTGTATGGAGCATTATTTGGGGCTCATTCTTCTGTATGGCGCACTATGTGGTGGCCATAATACTGTATGGAGGAATATAGTGTCCTTTTTTCTAGCTATTGTAGATTTTAACATAGATATCAGTCATGTCATGTAAGAAGTGAAGTATTTTTCATTGTACTATACCGAGATTTCTGTGCCGTAACGGAGCATCATTAATTGTGGTATGTGTTAAAGGGGCCCACTGACACTCTTTGGGCCAGGGCCCACGAAAACCGGGAGCCAGCCCTGCCCCCCCACAAGTTGAGACAAATAATCCCCATTTTTCAATGCGTAAACATTATTATAAAGTCAATTAAGGTTGCCAAGCTTAAGTAATAATGATTGATGTAGTTGCCATTCAAATGGGCACTGTAGGTGTTTTCTGTTCTCCACTCCCTACCGACTTTGCTTCCCCATAGACTTGCATTGGGTTTCGTGTTTCATTCGAGCCGCCGATTTTTCGCGATAGTCGGCCGATTTCACTTGACCCGACTTTTGCGAAAGTCGGGTTCCGTGAAACCCGACTCGACTCGAAAAACGGGAAAGTCGCTCATCCCTAGTAGCAAACACTCAACAGTAGGTGGGGATATAAAACCACTACTGTATTAGGATTATTATATGCATGATGTATTGCCTAAATGAAATGCAAATAGAAAATGATCTACTAGACTTTATAAAACATATACATAAATAACCAGCCATTAACACTTAACTAGAAAGCGACTACATAATGAATTATGAATATTAGTGCATCTTTATTATTATCCAGTATTCACATGTAAAGCGCCATGGAATAAATGGCGCTATAATAGTAATAATAATATTTATTAATATACATTTTATTTTTTACTTGCATAGCACCATCATATGCCAACAGCGCTTTACAGACATTATAATCACTGTCCCCATTGGGGCTCACAGTCTAGATTCAAAATCAGTATGACTTTAGAGTGTGGGAGGAAACCAGAGTACCTGGAGGAAACCCACGAAAACACAGGGTGAACATACACCTTCTAGCAGATCTTGTCCGTGGTGGGATTTGAACCCAGGACCCCAGTGCTGCAAAGCAGCAGAGCAAAATAACCCCAACATTAAAAGTCTGATGGAAGAGTGAAGGCTCTTGACAATCAAAGGTCACTGATTGGCTAGAATGATCATGTAACATAACATTACGTGACCAACAGGTGTAGGAAGTACATTTTTTAACTTTGTACTATGCGCCGGAGAAATTAAGAAGGGCATATGCAGTGGTGGAAATCCCATTCAATGGTTGGTTATATATGGTAATGTTTTAGACACCTACTATTGAGTTCATACTACACCACCATGAATTAATCTGCATGATCTTCCTATGTATTTAGTTCCAGTGAAGTGTTTTGGATTTCAATATATATGCAGATATACATAAATGTCTAGTTTACATTACACTAAATTAGCAGCACTGTTTCTTTCTGTATTTAGGGCCCTGCCAACATGGATATATTAAAAAATATGGTCAATAATCTTTAGCTATTCTATATCCGCTCAATTTCTGGGCATATGATATGCATTTATTTGTAATATGCAATAAATAAGTAAAGGGGCTGGGCTGATTTTTTTACAGCTGCAAGTCGCTTTGGGTAAGTCTCTATGAGCTTTCCACAGTTTACAACTGAGATTTTTACTCATTCCAGCTCCTTCAAGTTAGATGGTTTCCTCTGGTGAACAGCAATCTTCAAGTCTGACCACAGATTCTCATTTGGATTAAGGCTTGGCTTTGACTAGACCACTCCAAACCATTTACACGTTTCCCCTGCTTTAGCAGTATGCTTTGAGTCATTGTCTTATTGGAAGGTCAACCTCCTTCCCAGTCATAAAACACTGACAATGAAATAGGTTTTGTGCTAAAATATCCTTGTATTTTGCACCCCTTGATTTGGACCATTTTCCTTGTCCCTGTTACCGAAAAACATCTCCACATCATGATGCTGCCACCACCATGTTTCACTGTGAGGATAGTACAGTCATGGCCAAAAGTTTTGAGAATGACACAAATATTATATTTTCACATGATCTGCTGCCCTCTGGTTTTTATGTGTGTTTGACAGATGTTTTTATCACGGACAGAAATTTAATTGCAAACATATGAGTAACAAAAGCTTATATTGACAGTTAGAATGAGTTAATGCAGCAAGTCAATATTTGCAGTGTTGACACTTCTTCTTCAGGACCTCTGCAATTCTCCCTGGCATGCTCTCAATCAACTTCTGGACCAAATCCTGACTGATAGCAGTCCATTCTTGCACAATCAATGCTTTCATTTTGTCAGAATTTTTAGGTTTTTGTTTGTCCACCCGTCTCTTGATGATTGACCACAAGTTCTCAATGGGATTAAGATCTGGGGAGTTTCCAGGCCATGGACCCAAAATCTCTATGTTTTGTTCCCTGAGCCATTTAGTTATCACCTTTACTTTATGGCAAGGTGCTCCATCATGCTGGAAAAGGCATTGTTGATCGCTAAACTGCTCTTGGAGGGTTGGGAGAAGTTGCTCTTGGAGGACATTCTGGTACCATTCTTTATTCATGGCTGTGTTTTTAGGCAAGACTGTGAGAGAGCCGATTCCCTTGGCTGAGAAGCAACCCCACACATGAATGGTTTCAGGATGCTTAACAGTTGGCATGAGACAAGACTGGTGGTAGCGCTCACCTTGTCTTCTCCGAATGAGGCGTTTTCCTGATGTCCCAAACAATTGAAAAGGGGATTCATCAGAGAAAATAACTTTACCCCAGTCCTCAGCAGTCCACTGCCTGTACCTTTTGCAGAATATCAGTCTGTCCATGATGTTTTTTCTGGAGAGAAGTGGCTTCTTTGCTGCCCTCCTTGAGACCAGGCCTTGCTCCAAGAGTCTCTGCCTCACACTGCGTGCAGATGCACTCACACCTGCCTGCTGCCATTCCTGAGCAAGCTCTGCACTGCTGGTAGCCCGATCCCGCAGCTGAAACACTTTTAAAAGACGGTCCTGGCTCTTGCTGGTCTTTCTTGGGCGCCCTGGAGCCTTTTTGGCAACAATGGAACCTCTCCCCTTGAAGTTCTTGATGATGCGATAGATTGTTGACTGAGGTGCAATCTTTCTAGCTGCGATACTCTTCCCTGTTAGGCCATTTTTGTGCATTGCAATGATGACTGCACGTGTTTCTTTAGAGATAACCATGGTTAACAGAAGAGAAACAATGATGCCAAGCACCAGCCTCCTTTTAAAGTGTCCAGTGGTGTCATTCTTACTTAATCATGACAGATTGATCTCCAGCCATGTCCTCATCAACACCCACACCTGTGTTAATGGAGCAATCACTGAAAAGAGGTTAGCTGGTCCTTTTAAGGCAGGGCTGCAATGATGTTGAAATGTGTTTTGGGGGATAAAGTTCATTTTCTAGCCAAATATTGACTTTGCAAGTAATTGCTGTTAAGCTGATCACTCTTTATAACATTCTGGAGTATATGCAAATTGCCATTAGAAAAAGTGAAGCAGTAGACTTTGTAAAAATTAATATTTGTGTCATTCTCAAAACTTTTGTCCATGACTGTATTCTTGGGGTGATAGGTGGTGTTGGTTATGCACCAGATTTAGTGTTTACCTTCCTCTATACATTTGAGGAGTATCCCACATGCATTTTTGCAAACTCTAAACAAGCCTTATTGCCCAATTTTTGTGTGTAAGTAAAGGCTTTTCTCTGCGCACTCTTAAATAAAGACTTATTGTGGTGGTATGGACAGATACTTTAGCCTCAACTCCTTCAGGGTTAAGTTTGATCTCTGTGCTGCCTCTTTGATTAATGCCCCCCATTGCCCAAGCTGAGAGTTTTGGTGGGCTGCCCTCTCTTGGCAGGTTTGGTATGGTACCTTGTTCTTTCCATTTGATGATAATGGATTTGATGGTGCTCTGGGGGATCATCAGAGATTGGGATATTTTTTATAACCCAACCCAGATTGTACTTCTCAACAACTTTGTCCCTGACTTGTTTGGAGATCTCCTTGGTCTTCATGGTATTTGGTTACAGTAAAGATGTATATCTTCGTACCTTGTTAGCCAGTAGATAGAAAAATATTTAGAGTTGAGAGTCCTCAGTGGTTGATACCTTTTAATGGCTAACTGAAAAGATGGTAACAAATTGCAAGCTTTCGAGACTACTCAGGTCTCTTCATCAGGCTGAACTAATACAAAATCTGAAGAATCACATATTTATACACAAAAACACAGAAAAAATGCAATAGGTAAGACAAGTGACGTGAAGCAGAATAGTCACTATGGCAGAGGGATGAGCATAAATATTGGAACAGTTCATAGATAAGGAGAGAAAGTTTTATTACCCTCTGATTGGGGTCTGGTAATGTTTTGTGATGTTTTCACAGGGTATTTGGAGTAAATTCCTTAATTGATGTAATAGGCCATAAAACCATGTGACAGGTTCATTCCAGCATTAAGAGTGTCAAAGGTCACCATCAATTTGTATTCGCAAATTCTTCTCTGTCTCTGAGATGTGAATCTGCTTCTTAGTACCAGTTGTGGCGCTTCCCACGGCTGTGGGGCGTCGGGACATGGCATAGCTTGCCTAGCTAGCCAATGCTCCCACGCCGCCAGTCCACGACGACGTGAGGCATGGGTCCCAGATGGTAAGAGAATGTGGACCCACTGGACCACGGAGGGAGACCCGGGCCTGCCCGGACTAGGGAAGGGCAGCGACCGGGATCCGTGGCAGCTGAGCATGTGGGCAAGGTGGCGACCTGCAGGACTAGACAACACCGCACAACTTCAGGTAAGAAGAAACATAAAGTTTACTTAAAGAAACAAAGTAAATAAACATAACATAAGACCGGGCTCCCGATTCCGCACATCAGAGAAGGGTACACAACTCAGGATCACAGACGAGTGCTGGAGGACATCACGGGTAGATGCAGTCCAGGGTTATCTGGCACAGGCATACTTGGACGGCCTCTCTCTCAGGCCTTAGGCGTAGCACAGGCTCAGCAGGAGAACATCAGACACCGACCTCAGACAGACTTCAGACGATGGCGGGGTCATCACGGGTTGATGAAGTCCAGAATCATCTGGCACGGGCATACTAGTATGGCCACACTCTCAGGCCTCGGGCGTAGCACAGGCTCAGCAGGAGAACATCAGACACCGGCCCAGGACGAACGTCAGACGATGGCGGGGTCATCACGGGTTGATGAAGTCCAGGGTCATCTGGCACGGGCATACTAGGACGGCCTCTCTCAGGCCTCAGGCGTAGCACAGGCTCAGCAGGAGAACATCAGACACCGACCCAGGACAGACGTCATCACAGGGTAGACCAAGGAGGAACCGGCAGGACAGGCAGGTTGTCACGGCAAGTGACCAGGCAGTCTCTGGGACAGGCAGGTTGTCACGGCTAGTGACCAGGGCAATCTCTGGGACAGGCAGGTTGTCACGGCAAGTGACCAGGGCAGGCAGGTTGTCACGGCAAGTGACCAGGGCAGGCAGTTTGTCACGGCAAGTGACCAGGCAGGCAGGTTGTCACGGCAAGTGACCAGGCAGTCTCTGGGACAGGCAGGTTGTCACGGAAAGTGACCAGGGCAGTCTCTGGGACAGGCAGGTTGTCACGGCAAGTGACCAGGCAGTCTCTGGGACAGGCAGGTTGTCACGGCAAGTGACCAGGCAGTCTCTAGACAGGCAGGTATATACGACCTGATATGGTGGAGCCTCCAGGTAGGCTGCAGTCGGATGGCAGATGATCGCTCCCAGGTGAGCAGGCAAGAGCCGGGGATCTCTGCAGATGATGTCCGAACTTCCGGATGGAGCTGCAGTCGGATGGCAGATGATCGCTCCTAGGTGAGCAGGCAAGAGCCGGGGATCTCTGCAGATGACGTCCGAACCTCTGGAAGGAACTGCAGACGGATGGCAGACAGGCAAGACGACAGGTAACAGACAGGTAACTGGAATCAGGAGCTGATGGCTGAAACAGAGTTAGACTGCACAGGAACAACAGGAACACGGATTGGATCTCAGAGAGTCAGGAACACAGACAGGAACACGGACTGGGTCTCAGGGAGTCAGGAACACGGACAGGAACATGGATTGAATCACAGGAACACGGACTGGAACACAGGCCTCGGACTCCGGACATCTGGCACCGATCAGCAGGCTCCGGACATCTGGCAATGATCGGCAGGATCCGGACATCAGGCAGGAAGGATAGGATCCGGACATCTGGAAGTGGTCGTCGGACATCGGACATCAGGCCATGGTCATCAGGCATAGGATCCGGACATCTGGCAGCGACCTGAAAAGGAACCCCAGCGGTCTGGTGCAAGCCCCGCCAGGCTCAACGGGAGCTGGCCGGGGATTGCACAGAGGCTGAGCACAGAGTAACGGAAACTCAGCACACACCGGACTCCTCCTTCCAAGATGAACTCAGGTTATATAGCAAGGATTCACAGTCACTGGCACAGGGTTCTGGACACAGCAGGATTTCAGGAACATAACACAGAGGACACAGTTCAGAAAGTCAGGTACAGGATGCGATCCAAGATCAGGGGTTCAGGTAATTAGACACAGCAGGAACAGGCCTGGATATACAGCCTCCAGGAACGGCGATCTGGGTAATCAGCCCCCAGCATAGGCGGAAACACAAGACACAATTCAGACATTCAGGTACCGGGTTTGATCCAGGATCAGGGAACAAGACACAGGAGGAACAGGGAATCAGCTCTCCAGAGCTGATCAACTTCAGAGCAGGAGCTGAACACACAACCACATACGGCTAGGTTCAGGGATTCAGTGTGGATTCAATGTGAAGCTCTGGCAACGCCCACTAGGGCTGGGGAACTTTATATATGAGCTGCTTCACAGCGATAGGCTGGAGCAGTAACTCTAGTAAACACCCAATCCACATAAAAGCAGGACAGGTGTGGGCCGCGCCCCTATGCAGAGCCAGACAGCACAACACAGAGGGAACCCAACAATGGCTGCTGCCAACCACGCAGTAAGTCATGCACCACTGCAGAGGACTTTTCAAGCTACGGACGGCTTTCACAGCAAGTCAGGAACCGCACATGCGGGCGGTCATGCAAAGCAGCGGAGCCACTCACGCAAGTACGGGTACGCAGCAGAGCCGGGAACTGAGCAGCATCCATATAGGTAACAGACAACAGTATCCCAGCTGGTTAGGGGGAAAGGAGCAAAAGGGTTAATGCAAAAAACATGCAAAGTAACGCTGGAAAACAAAGTACAGACAATACCAGCGTTACAGTAGTATTTTCATATCTGACATGCTATGATCAGGGGAGCAAAAATGTTTTGCCACAGGTAGATCCATTCTTTTTTCTCTTATTGTGTGGCGATGAGAATTCATCCTTGTTCTCAGTTTTTGCCCGGTCTCCCCCACATACAGACCCCCAGTTGGACATTTAGTACATATAATTAGGTACACAACATTAGATGTGATGCAGCTGAAAGTACCTGGTATCTTGTAGTCCTGATGTGAGTTGGGGATCTTTATCTTGTCCGTGGTCATTATAAATGGACAGGTTTTGCATTTCTTCTGATTGCAAGGCAAGGTTCCTGCAGCTGTTGGGGAGGACAGGGAACTTCTGACAATGATGCTTCTTAGATTTGGGGGCTGTCTAAAACACAGTAGTGGGGGGTCTGGAAATATGGATTGTAACCGGGCATCTTTTTGTAGTAAAGGTTGTAGTTTCCGTGCAGCTCCCCTTAGCACCTCCAGATTTGGATTGTAGGTGACCACTAGAGGCACCCGGTTATTTTCTTCTTTAGCTTTGTAATGTAGCAGGTGATCCCTTGATATTCTGGTGGCTCTTGTAATTTGGTTTTCAATTGTTCTTGGATGGTAGCCCTGATTTAAAAAGGTCTTTCTAAGGTGACCAAGGTGTTCATCTCTATCCATGGGGTTGGAACATATACGGTTGTATCTGATGGCTTGGCTGTAGACAATAGAGTTTTTTATGTGTTTTGGATGGAAACTGTCCCATTTAAGGTATGTTGGACGGTCGATTGGCTTCTGATACAGGGATGTCTCTATTTCATTGTCCTTCAGTTTAATGATGGTGTCCAAAAAGTTAATTTCAGTGCTGGAGTAGTTAAGTGTTAAGTTGATGGTGGGATGAAATTGATTGAACTGTTCGTGGAACATCTTTAGCTGTTGCTCAGACTCCGTCCAGATGATTAAAATGTCATCAATGTAGCGGTAGTAGGCCCGAGGCCTGGTGGGACATGAGGACAGAAAGTCGCTTTCAAGCTTGGCCATGAAAAGATTTGCATACTGTGAAGCCATTTTACTTCCCATCGCTGTGCCAGTCTCCTGTAAATAGATCTTGTTGTCAAATTCAAAGTAATTGTGGGTGAGGATGAATTTTGTGAGTTTCACCACAGAATCAGCATCATTCGCGGTGTTTTTCATGAAGTCTTTGCAGGCATTTAATCCATCCTGGTGTGGGATATTAGAGTACAAGGATTCCACATCCATGGTGGCCAGGATGGTTCCTTCTGGTAGAGGACCTATTGCTGCTAGTTTATTCAGTAGGTCAGTTGTGTCCTGAATGTAGCTGGGTGTATCCTTTACTAGAGGTTTAAGAATACCCTCTACCCATCCAGATACCTGCTCAGTAAGGGTGTCCACACATGAAATAATCGGCCTCCCTGGATTCCCAGCTTTGTGGATTTTGGGAAGCATGTAGAATGTCCCTGTTCTTGGACTCTCTGGTATCAGGTCATCGGCTCTTATGGATTTGTCAGACAGACAAGATACCAACTTGCTTAGTTCCTTGTAATAGTCCTGTGTAGGGTCCGACTCCAGTTTTCTGTAGTAGCGTGTGTCCGTAAGTTGTCTGTTTGCTTCCTTCATATAGTCTGATGTGTTCATCATGACTATTGCACCTCCCTTGTCAGCAGGTTTAATGATGATTTCTTTGTTGGTTTTCAGAGACTGTATAGC
Source organism: Oophaga sylvatica (assembly GCA_033576555.1). Lineage (NCBI taxonomy): Eukaryota > Metazoa > Chordata > Amphibia > Anura > Dendrobatidae > Oophaga > Oophaga sylvatica. The sequence goes on from JARQOD010000002.1 coordinate 489,520,891, forward strand.
CTTTCTCTCCTGGGCACTGATGTTGGATGCTTGTCTCTTGTTGGTGGCTATGACGGTGGATTTTATCAAATATCTGAATGAGTCTATATATTTATCCAAATGAGGGTTGCGTCCAGGAGGAGGTGTCCAGTCTGACCTCTTCTTGGTTGTTGAGATCCCTTTTCCTTCAGTCCGAGTGTTTTCTGAATCTTCTGTATCATTGAAGTATTCCCTCAGGCGCAGTCTCCTGAAAAAATGTTCCATATCACTGCAGAGTTCAGTTTTATCCAGGGCCTTAGTGGGACAAAATGAGAGTCCTCTAGAAAGCACGGCAAGCTCCACTTTGTTGGGTTTGTAATCCGAGAGATTGATGACACAGTTAGATGCTTTTGTGTCTGGAATGGAGTGGTTGTCAGAGTTGTCAGGTTTTGTTTTGGATCTGTTTGTATAGAGTCCGGAATTGAGACGCAGTCTGTGTAGTTTCTTTTCTTTGTTATGAATCAGAAAGGTCCATAGTTTGTTGTAGTATTGTTGTAATTTTTGTTCTGTGGTTTCTGGAAGTGTTTTCCTTAGGCTTTCAAATTGCCCTTGGACGTTACTCCTTATGCTGTAGCAGACATGCAAAAGATGGTTCCTAAGTCTCTCAGACGTCCTGTGACAAAGGTTTTTTGCATAATGGGTATTGTAGGTGTGAAGAATTGGGTTTGTAATCCAGAGTCCTTTGGGAATTAAATTCTCCTTTTTGCATTTAGATAAGAAAAAAAATATCGCTGTCCATTTGTGCATGTTTCTTCAGAAGTGGTTTTAGTTCCATAAAGATGCGGTACATTCTGGTATCCTCCATTTTGATACAGTAAAGATGTATATCTTCGTACCGTGTTAGCCAGTAGATAGAAAAATATTTAGAGTTGAGAGTCCTCAGTGGTTGATACCTTTTAATGGCTAACTGAAAAGATGGTAACAAATTGCAAGCTTTCGAGACTACTCAGGTCTCTTCATCAGGCTGAACTAATACAAAATCTGAAGAATCACATATTTATACACAAAAACACAGAAAAAATGCAATAGGTAAGACAAGTGATGTGAAGCAGAATAGTCATTATGGCAGAGGGATGAGCATAAATATTGGAACAGTTCATAGATAAGGAGAGAAAGTTTTATTACCCTCTGATTGGGGTCTGGTAATGTTTTGTGATGTTTTCACAGGGTATTTGGAGTAAATTCCTTAATTGATGTAATAGGCCATAAAACCATGTGACAGGTTCATTCCAGCATTAAGAGTGTCAAAGGTCACCATCAATTTGTATTCGCAAATTCTTCTCTGTCTCTGAGATGTGAATCTGCTTCTTAGTACCAGTATTTTCATATCTGACATGCTATGATCAGGGGAGCAAAAATGTTTTGCCACAGGTAGATCCATTCTTTTTTCTCTTATTGTGTGGCGATGAGAATTCATCCTTGTTCTCAGTTTTTGCCCGGTCTCCCCCACATACAGACCCCCAGTTGGACATTTAGTACATATAATTAGGTACACAACATTAGATGTGATGCAGCTGAAAGTACCTGGTATCTTGTAGTCCTGATGTGAGTTGGGGATCTTTATCTTGTCCGTGGTCATTATAAATGGACAGGTTTTGCATTTCTTCTGATTGCAAGGCAAGGTTCCTGCAGCTGTTGGGGAGGACAGGGAACTTCTGACAATGATGCTTCTTAGATTTGGGGGCTGTCTAAAACACAGTAGTGGGGGGTCTGGAAATATGGATTGTAACCGGGCATCTTTTTGTAGTAAAGGTTGTAGTTTCCGTGCAGATCCCCTTAGCACCTCCAGATTTGGATTGTAGGTGACCACTAGAGGCACCCGGTTATTTCTTCTTTAGCTTTGTAATGTAGCAGGTGATCCCTTGATATTCTGGTGGCTCTTGTAATTTGGTTTTCAATTGTTCTTGGATGGTAGCCCTGATGTAAAAAGGTCTTTCTAAGGCGACCAAGGTGTTCATCTCTATCCATGGGGTTGGAACATATACGGTTGTATCTGATGGCTTGGCTGTAGACAATAGAGTTTTTTATGTGTTTTGGATGGAAACTGTCCCATTTAAGGTATGTTGGACGGTCGATTGGCTTCTGATACAGGGATGTCTCTATTTCATTGTCTTTAGCTTAATGATGGTGTCCAAAAAGTTAATTTCAGTGCTGGAGTAGTTAAGTGTTAAGTTGATGGTGGGATGAAATTGATTGAACTGTTCGTGGAACGTCTTTAGCTGTTGCTCAGACTCCGTCCAGATGATTAAAATGTCATCAATGTAGCGGTAGTAGGCCCGAGGCCTGGTGGGACATGAGGACAGAAAGTCGCTTTCAAGCTTGGCAATGAAAAGATTTGCATACTGTGGAGCCATTTTACTTCCCATCGCTGTGCCAGTCTCCTGTAAATAGATCTTGTTGTCAAATTCAAAGTAATTGTGGGTGAGGATGAATTTTGTGAGTTTCACCACATTCTATTCTGCTTCACGTCACTTGTCTTACCTATTGCATTTTTTCTGTGTTTTTGTGTATAAATATGTGATTCTTCAGATTTTGTATTAGTTCAGCCTGATGAAGAGACCTGAGTAGTCTCGAAAGCTTGCAATTTGTTACCATCTTTTCAGTTAGCCATTAAAAGGTATCAACCACTGAGGACTCTCAACTCTAAATATTTTGGTATTTGGTTAGTGATGCCTCTTGTCTAATGTTGTTACAGCCTCTGTGGCCTTTCAGAAATGCTGTGTATACACTGACAGACCATGTGACACTTAGATTGCACACAGGTGGATTTCCTTTCACTAAGCATGTGACTTATGAAGGTAATTGCTTGAACCAGAAATTTTTAGGGGCTTTGTCCCAAAATGGGTAAAAACATATGCACACACTAATTTTTAGATAATTGACCCCATAAATTTAATTTATGCTACATTTTTTCACTTCATCAACTTAGACTACATAGTGCTGATAAAAAAAAACTAAGAAATGAACTGGGATATAAGTAGTGCATGCAGATTGGTGTGCAGTAAGTGCATGTCCTCACTGACCACTAATCAGACAAAACCCAAGATAAAAACATTATAAACAAATACCCTGCAGTAAATAAACAAAAACCTAAAGAAATAAACTGGGATAGAAGTTAGCTGGTAAAATAAGTTTAGTGGCTAGTGTGATAATGCCCTTGCATGCTGCATGCACACAAACTTATATTCCAGTTAATTTTTTTGTGTTTTTTTCAGTTTGTTTGCACCCTGTGCGTGATAAAGTGTAGTCTGTCTTTTTTTTGAGCAGGACATTATATTTATGGCCAGGTTCAGTCCTTCTTTCCTTCTTAGCACTTATCCACATGCATGTCACTTGACTACCGGTAAGGCTTTAATATTTCAAGTTAGGACCGTCCCATTTAGGGTCTCCGTGAAGTCGTGGGAAGGCTTATGCATTTTTTTAATCAAAGTTATGTTACCCTATATTATTGTCATGCACTTTTGCTGTTTATTTACTGCAGGGTATTTGCTTATTATGTCTCTATTTTTGTTTTGTCTATTTAGAACTGATGCATCACACACACATATGTAAATACAGGATGTAACAAAATATGTAAAAAGCCAAATCTTTTGTAAATAGATTTGCACACACATATATATGTATTGGTGTATTCTGCAAAATTGCTTTTAGGATTTCACTCCAAAGGCACACTAATATTGAATTTAAATTATTATCACTGTTCTCACAATGTCTGTAAAGTGTTGTGGAATATGATGGTGCTACGTACAGTGGGTTCGGAAAGTATTCAGACCCCTTAAAATTTTTCACTCTTTGTTTCATTGCAGCCATCTTGACTGGAAAAAAAAAACAGAAATGTACACATTTTTGCAAATTTCTTAAAAAAGAAAAACTAAAATATCACATGGTCATAAGTATTCAGACCCTTTGCTCAGTATTGAATACAAACACCCTTTTGACCTCATACAGCCATGAGTCTTCTTGTGAATGATGCAACAAGTTTTTCACACCAGTTCCGTCAGGTTGGAGGGTGAACGTAGGTGGACAGCCATTTTCAGATCTCTCCAGAGATGCTCAATTGGGTTTAGGTCAGGACTCTGGCTGGGCTAGTCAAGGATGGCCACAGAGTTGTGATTTTACAACACCATTTTTTTGGGGGGACCACATCACTTTGAGGGGTCTATATGATAGAAAATACCCAAAAGTGATACCATTCTAAAAACTGCACCCTTCAAGGTGCTCAAAACCACATTCAAGAAGTTTAATAACCCTCCAGGTGCTTCACAGGAATTGTTTGAATGTTTAAAAAAAATGAATATTTAACTTTTTTCACAAAAAAATTATTTCAGGTCCAATCTTTTTATTTCATGTCCAATTTTTTTTATTTTCCCAAGGGTAACAGGAGAAATTGGACCCCAAAAGTTATTGTGCAATTTTTCCTGAGTATGCTGATACCCCATATGTGGGGGGGATCACTGTTTTGGCGCATGGCAGAGCACGGAAGGGAAGGAGCGCCGTTTGACTTTTTCAACGCAATATTGGCTGGAATTGAGATCGGATGTCATGTTGCCTTTCTAGAACCCCTGATGTGCCTTAACAGGGAAACCCCCCCACAATTGACCCCATTTTGGAAACTATACCCCCCCAAGGAACTTATCTTGATGTGTGGTGAGAACTTTGAACCTCCAAGTACTTCACAGAAGTTTATAACGTAGAGCCATAAAAATAAAAAATCATTTTTTTCCACAAAAATGACATTTTCACCCCCATTTTTTTATTTTCCAAAGGGTAACAGAAGAAATTGTACCCCAAGAGTTATTGTCCAATTTGTCCTGAGTACGTTGATACCCCATATGTTGGGGTAAACCACTGTTTTGGCGCATGGCAGAGCTCGGAAGAGAAGGAACACCGTTTGTTTTTTTCAACACAGAATTGGCTGGAATTGAGATCAGATGCCATGTCGCGTTTGGAGAGCCCCTAATGTGCCTGAACAGTGGAAACCCCCAATTCTAACTCCAGCCCTAACCCCAACACACCCCTAACCCTAATCCAATCTCAACGCTAACCCTGGCCTTAACTCTAGCCCTAGCCCTAACAGGAAATGGAAATAAATACATTTTTTAAAATTTTATTATTTTCCCTAACTAAGGGGGTGATAAAGGGGGGTTTGATTTACTATTTATAGGGGTTTTTATGTTTGGCAGCTGTCACACGCTAAAAGACACTTTTTATTGCAAAAAATAGTTTTTGCATCACCACATTTTGAGAGCTATAATTTTTCCATATTTTGGCCCACAGAGTCATGTGAAGTCTTATTTCTTGCGGGACGAGGTGACGTTTTTATTGGTACCATTTTCGGACACATGACATTTTTTTATCGCTTTTTATTACGATTTTTTGGAGGCACAATGAACAAAAACCAGCATTTCATGAATTTCTTTTGGGGGAGGCGTTTATACCGTTCCGTGTGTGGTAAAATTGATAAAGAGGTTTTATTCTTTGGGTCAGTACGATTACAGCGATACCTCATTTATATCATTTTTTAATGTTTTGGCGCTTTTATACAATAAAAACAATTTTATATAAATATATATTTTTGCATCACTTTATTCTGCGAGCTATAACAATTTTATTTTTTCGTTGATGACGCTGTATGGCAGCTCGTTTTTTGCGGGACAAGATGACGTTTTCAGCGGTACCATTTTTATTTATATCCGTCATTTTCATTGCGTGTTATTACACTTTTTGTTTGGCGATATGATGATAAAGCATTGTCTTTTGCCTTTTTTTTAAGGGTGTTCACTAAAGAGGTTAACTAGTGGGACAGTTTTATAGGGCGGGTCGTTACGGACCCGGCGATACTAAATATGTGTACTTTTATTGTTTTTTTTTTACATAGAGAAATGTATTTATTGGGGAATATTTTTTTTTTCTTAGGGATTTTTTAAAAATATTTTTACACATTAATTTTCTTTTTTACATTTTTACATTGTCCCAGGGTGTGACATCACTATATAAATTCAGATCGCTGATCTGACACTTTGCAGAGCACTGTGTCACATCAGCGATCTGACAGGCAGTGTAGGAGGCTTCTCAGTGCCTGCTCTCAGCAGGCACGGACAAGCAACCTCCCTGCAAGACCTAGAAGGACCCCGCGGCCATCTTGGATGCCGGGTCCTGCAGGAAGGAGGCCCTTGGAACAACGCAATCACATCACTTTGTTCTGAGGGTCTCAGGGAAGCACGCAGGGAGCCCCCTCCCTGCGCGATGCTTCCCTATGCCATCGGAACACTGCAATCATGTTTGATCGCAGTGTGCTGGGGGTTAAAGTGCCAGGAGAGGTCTGTGACCACTCCTGGCACTTAGTGCCGGGTGTCAGCTGTGAGCGTGGCTGATTACGATGACATACTATCCCGTCCATGGGCATTAAGGCCCAGGGCACATGGATGGGATGGGGTTAAAGGGAATCTGTTAGCAGTATTTTGAGAAGAGCATGAGGTAGGGGGCTAAAATATTATCATTGTCAGGAGTACCATAGTGTGAGACTTAGTTTACTCCGCCCCTCCTGTGATAAGCACCTCACTGTCTATAGACTATGTACACAGAGTGTCTGGTGTGACCAGGGATAGCTTTCTCAGCTCTGATTGTGTCAGAACAGCTGCACCCAGTAAACTAAGTGATACTTCATTGGATTCAGCTTCTTTTCGCTTCTTTGTTGTCTACATGAGACTGCTCTCAGATGAGGTAGCAATAACCCGCTGACAGATTTCCTTTAATAAACGACAGACAAAATTAGAGAAAAACATAGTTTATAGGTTTTACTCATGCAAGGTTTATCATTTATAGGCATATCACTGCCATCATAAATTAGTAATACTATATAATATAGTCCTTGTAATTTAGTTTCACTAGGAGAATAGAACACATTTTGCTCAAAAAAGAGAGAGGACAGCACCTCCAAAAATCATACAATGATCTAATGCCTGTCGGCAAAAATATATGTAACTGAACATGAGGTTCTTAGTTTAACATTCTGATCAGACTGTATGAAGCCCACTGCAATGTCACGGCAAACCTCGCAGTGGGTCCTGACCAACCCTAACGGAGCAGAGCCGTGCGGCAACCACCGCCACAGTGCCAATGCACCAGCAGGGCAGATGGCCTGTTGCCCCACAGCACCCGTGCTCTCACTGAAGAGCTGAGGAAGGTGAGTTTCAGTGCTCCTTTCATTTTGGTGTGGGTGCCGTTTGGCGGCCATTGTTGCTGTGTCTTTGTGCTGGTGGGGCGGCACGGTCTGGAGTCATGGGGACTCAGTCTTGCAGCACGAGTGCTGTGGGGCAACAGGCCGTCTACCCTGCTGGTGCATTGCCTCTGTGGCGATGGTCGCCGCACGGCTCGGCTCCGTTAGGGCAGGTCAGGACCCACTACGAGGTTTGCCGTGACGTGGCAGTGGGCTTCCTGCAATCTGATCAGAATGGTAAACTAAGAACCTCATGTTCAGTTATATAATTTTTGCCTAGCGGCTTTAGATCAACGTATGATTTTTGGATGTGCGCTTCATGCTCTTTTTTTTTTTCTTTTTGTGCAAGCATAGAACACATTTTCTAAGTAGTCAACAGTGCAATAGATTTTCTTGAATTGTACTACAGCAATTTCTCACAAGAGAAGCATGAAAGAGTTAACTTTCTGTTCAATATTTATGGGCTACATGATAGAAGCATCCAGTTGTATTAAACAGCAAAATAATTGGACTACTTCATGAGGTGCATAGACTAGTATGATAGAAAATACAGTAATATATGAATAGAAGATCGCTGTATGCCGCTGTATCCAAAATCTTGAATTTCTTTTTGGTCCATTTAGCTTTTTAAATACACAGTTCAATCAGCTGCTTTCTCATAATCATTTTGTCTTGTCTTTTAGATTTCTTAGGTTTTGTGAAGCACTTATCAGATATTGGGTATGCGGGCTGGAGATGCAATTTTGCCATTAGAAAGGAGATAAAGAACAGCATCTTTATAACCTTGGCGATAAAAATTATGGAGTGCCTGTAGATGCAAGATAAAAACGAAAAGCAGTATAAACTACGTGTTCATTGAAAACTCTACTAACATAAATATTCAACTAATTACATCTGAATGTATTTATACACAGTACTGTGCAAAAGTTTTAGGTAGGTGTGGACAAAATCCATCAAAGTAAGAATGCTTTCAAAAACCGAAGTGTTATAGACTGGAGGAACTCTCAAGTTGGGAGACTTTTTCACACAAGCGTTTCCTAAAGATCTGGGCCCCCTGGACTAGTTGGTCCGAGAAGGAATGGGGTTCCTAGGTTATTCTTGGATGCCGCGGTATTCGAGCTTCTTGGAGGGAAGTAACCCCTGTGTTTCAGAGTGTTAGGGGCTCCCTCTATACTTTATATGGTCTCTCCTCTAGACTTTATATATTTATCATATATAATTGCTTACATGATATTCCAACGCCGCTTTGTTAGTGTATTGATACACCTGTTTTTCTTTTGTTTTGCCCCTTTTAAACCGTTCCTACTGGTTTACTAATTTATTGCGTTACAGGTTTTACAAACTCACGTGTATGTGTGTGTTTATACAAAAGATAATGCTGTCGGTGATATATTGAGCTGTGAGTTCAAATTTATTGTATGTTTATTCATAAATAAAGAATTTAAAAAAAAATAGAAGTGTTAGTTTTAGTTTACTTTTTATAAATTTATAAACTGCAAACTGAATAAACAAAAGAGAAAAATGAATCAAATCATTATTTGGTATGACGACTCTTTGCCCTCAAAATAACATCATTTCTTCTAGGTACAATTGCACACAGCTTTTTTTTAAAGAACTGGGCGGGGGTGTGGAGGAGGGGTTGTTCAAAACATCTTGCAGAACTACCCACAGATATTTTGTGGAAGTCAGCTTGAGCCAATCCTTTTGGCTAGTCATGTAATCCAACACAGACTTGACTATGATAAGATCATGGCTCTGTGAGGGCCATATCATCACTTATAGGACTCCTTGTTCTTAACCCTTTCACGACCTTGAGATTTTCCGTTTTTGTTTTTTTGCTTCCCTTTTTTCCAGAGCCATAACTTTATTTTGTGGCTTGTTTGATGGCAGTTGTTTCATGAAGACCACTTCTGGCCACATTGCTGCCAGTTCTGAACTGATGGCGCTGCTGGACATCTTCCGATTTTGAAGGAAGCGTAATGTGTCTTTCATCTGCTGCACTAAGTTTCCTTCGCCAACCATTGTGTCTACAGTCCTCAACACTAAAAAATTCAGGCAGATACTTATCCCTCATGCAATACTGTCTGATTGGCTCCATATTTATGCTGCAGGTACAGAGATCCAATATCTTAAGAACTATCTAAAACCCTCAATAAAGCAACAAATGAAAA
>JARQOD010000002.1:489530398-489579152 GCA_033576555.1 Oophaga sylvatica
GGAAAGACTTTCCCCTGACAAAGGAAGTCTTTGGAGGACTATGGGCAGTGCATTATAGTATATGGAGGACTATGGGAATGCATTATACTATATGGAAGACTATGGGGGGTGCATTATGTTATATGGAAGACTATGGGGGTGCATTATAATATATGGAGGACTATATGAAGCCAATGATACTATATGGAAGTAATTATAATATTTGGAGGGCTCTGTGGGGGGCATGATAATAATTGAAGGGCTATGAGGAAGCCTTTAATTTTTTTTGACTGGGGGGAAGAGCAATAAGACCTTCTGCTTTGGGGCCCCATGATCTCTTTGTACGCCCTGGTGCAGGATGCATTGTCCCTTTTACATGCATATGTCTCTGCTGCAGGACTGGTTGCCCATAACTTACACACCATGTCCAATGTCGTCCCTCGGTACATACAGGCATTCAGCTATGTTTCTCCTGAGCGTCGGTTGGTCAGTTGCACTCATCCCCTTCCTGCTCTCACATCCCTTACTCAACCCAATAGGAAGACCCCTGTTATTAGTTCCGGACAGCCCCGTGTGTTGAGCTTGTGATTGGCTAAGCGTTTCGGGAGAAGGAGGCGTGGTCTGTTGGGAAGACGCACCATTTTACCAGCTTAGTGCAGTGGCTGATTGTAGATGCTCAGACTGCAGGTCATTGCATGTGGTGTGTGGACGGTGCTGCATGGTGGACATGTCTGACTAGTTAGTGCCAGGCAGGGGCCACATTGGAGCTGCCCAGAGATTTGTAGGCGTGTGCCAGAGATAATAGGTTGACAATCAGTGCCTGCCCCTGTGTGTATGCTATAAGGATGCAGGACTCTGTCTGCCTACAGGAACACAGCTCTGCAGCCATCATTGTGTGTCTGTATGCTTGTGCCAGGCCTGCCATTGCCATTAATGACCCTTGTTCTGGATTCTTCTGTGTGGTTCTTATATGTGCGGTGATGGCGCTGACATACTTGTGTTCGGACATCTTTTTTTTCTATTTCACTAAATTAAAATGTTCACCTTTGTTCTCATTTTTACAGGATCGATATAAATCTGTATGAACCAGATTTATTCCTACCAATTTTAAAAAATGTACTATGAAGGGGCATTCTGCACTTCGCCTCAGGCAGCACAGATGCTAGGTTCACCCCTGGGGAGGACACTGCGGTACCGGTCGAGACTATACGACCCGGGTACCAACTGAAGGAAATGGAGAAGAGCACAGGGAAAGAGATGGATATGGACTGTGCAGAACTCTGTGTTGATGCTGTAACTGATGTGGACGTGCTGCGATTGAATTCAAGTTAAGTTCTATGTTTAAAGTTGAATTTGGACTGCCTCTTTATGTGCCAGATTAAACAAAGAAGTGTTCCTGCAACTAAAGGAGGCCTGTGAGCACCAGACAAGTGAAACAGTGAGACTTTGTGTATGTGATGCGGGTGGCCAGGGTCTTTGCAGGTCATGATTACGGCCATTGCTGCCCCTCACATGCTCCACCGTTGATCATTTTCGGGTGCATACGCATACTGAAGACTGACCCTCAGACAATAGACTAGGACGAGATGCGTAATCCTCTTCCAAACATCTTATCTCAAGTGAAAACATAAGGATCAGGCATACTGAAATTCGACATGTCTGACCCCTTTAGGGAGAGTCAGGATGTTGTCTGTTGTGAATGAGCAGAGGCTCCCTCTGGTGGTTACAGACAGTACTGAACCTTCCAGAGAGGAATGGCAATCTGGGATCACGGACTGGACTGATATAAGGGAGGTTCCCTCCCATGATGGTCACCGGTGATCAATTGTTCTGGTCTCAATTGTGGTTCCTGGTTCATTTGGAAGTTTGCTGGTGTCTTGCCTGCATCTGCAGATAAGTTATTTTCTGCTTTTCTTTTGTGCTTGCTATTTGCATTTTTTTCTGCACATTTGTGGAGGACAGCCAGGTCCCCTCCTGGGGCCTGAGCTCCTCACAGTTTGTCTGTAGCCACTGTTGTTTTTTCATTTGCTTTTTCCTGCTTTTTCAGCGGCTGCACCTTGGTTTTGTTCACACTGAGATCTGATTTAGTGGGTGGCGAGATCGTGTGATCTCAGTATTTTTGTAATCACAATTGTTGGATTTTTGTAGGGTTTTCTGGGTTGCAGAAAGTAATCTCTCCTGTCCTTTCCTATTTAGTCAGCTTGTGGCCCCAGCGTTTGCTCAATCTGTTTTCTGCCTGCGTTTGTGTTTTTATCTTGTCTAACCTCCATTATATGTTTGGGGGCTGCCTATTCCTTTGGGGCTCTACTCCGGGGCAGTTAGCTTTCCTGTTTCTATCTTTAGGTATAGCTAGCTCTCGGGCTGTGACGAGGCGTCTAGGATCAACGTAGGAACGCTCCACGGCTACCTCTAGTTGTGTGGTTAGTTCAGGTTTCTGCAACCCATTAGTTGCCAACATCTCAGGTGTTCGGCTGCCCTGCTGTTGTTCCTGTCCTCCTCAGCTACCGTACATAACAGTATCACCGGCCAAACTGAAAATTATATGGTACTCACAGAAGGGAAAAATAGTGTGGAAAGAAAAAAGTTGTCAGAGTTGTCAGAGATTTTTTTTTTTTTTTCTGTTTGTTGCATTTTTTCCCTCTTTTTCTCTGGGTGCTGAGGATGATTTTTTTTCTCTCTCAATGGAGTTTGCACAGTTGTCTGGCCGTGTGGATCAGCTTGCCACTGAGGTTCGGAGTATTGCTACCTATCTTGCTGGGTTGGCGGTTGTGGAACCTAGGATTTCCATGTCAGATTTGTTTTTGGGGGATCGATCTAAATTTCTGAATTTCAAAAATAACTGTAAGTTGTTTTTTGCCTTAAGGCCTAAGTCATCAGGGAACGCTGCACAGCAGGTTCAAATTGTCATCTCCCTGCTGCGCGGCGACCCTCAGGATTGGGCTTTTTCCCTGACACCTGGGGATCCTGTTTTGAATAATAATAATAATAATAATCTTTATTTATATAGCGCCAACATATTCCGCAGCGCTTTACAGTTTAACAGTTTCAAAACATAAGTCATAAGTAACAACGTTAACCATACAATAATTAAAGCAAAATAAGCCGACCCTGCTCGTGAGAGCTTACAATCTACAATGAGGTGGGGGAGATACAAAGTACAGGTGTGTATATACAGTCATGGCCAAAAGTTTTGAGAATGACACAAATATTAATTTTTACAAAGTCTACTGCTTCACTTTTTCTAATGGCAATTTGCATTTACTCCAGAATGTTATAAAGAGTGATCAGCTTAACAGCAATTACTTGCAAAGTCAATACTTGGCTAGAAAATGAACTTTATCCCCCAAAACACATTTCAACATCATTGCAGCCCTGTCTTAAAAGGACCAGCTAACCTCTTTTCAGTGATTGCTCCATTAACACAGGTGTGGTGTTGATGAGGACATGGCTGGAGATCAATCTGTCATGATTAAGTAAGAATGACACCACTGGACACTTTAAAAGGAGGCTGGTGCTTGGCATCATTGTTTCTCTTCTGTTAACCATGGTTTTCTCTAAAGAAACACGTGCAGTCATCATTGCAATGCACAAAAATGGCCTAACAGGGAAGAGTATCGCAGCTAGAAAGATTGCACCTCAGTGAACAATCTATCGCATCATCAAGAACTTCAAGGAGAGAGGTTCCATTGTTGCCAAAAAGGCTCCAGGGCGCCCAAGAAAGACCAGCAAGCGCCAGGACCATCTCTTAAAAGTGTTCAGCTGCGGGATCGGGCTACCAGCAGTGCAGAGCTTGCTCAGGAATGGCAGCAGGCAGGTGTGAGTGCATCTGCACGCACTGTGAGGCGGAGACTCTTGGAGCAAGGCCTGGTCTCAAGGAGGACAGCAAAGAAGCCACTTCTCTCCAGAAAAAACATCATGGACAGACTGCAATTCTGCAAAAGGTACAGGCAGTGGACTGCTGAGGACTGGGGTAAAGTTATTTTCTCTGATGAATCCCCTTTTCGATTGTTTGGGACATCAGGAAAACGCCTCATTCGGAGAAGACAAGGTGAGTGCTACCACCAGTCTTGTCTCATGCCAACTGTTAAGCATCCTGAAACCATTCATGTGTGGGGTTGCTTCTCAGCCAAGGGAATCGGCTCTCTCACAGTCTTGCCTAAAAACACAGTCAAGAATAAAGAATGGTACCAGAATGTCCTCCAAGAGCAACTTCTCCCAACCCTCTAAGAGCAGTTTGGCGATCAACAATGCCTTTTCCAGCATGATGGAGCACCTTGCCATAAAGCAAAGGTGATAACTAAATGGCTCAGGGAACAAAACATAGAGATTTTGGGTCCATGGCCTGGAAACTCCCCAGATCTTAATCCCATTGAGAACTTGTGGTCAATCATCAAGAGACGGGTGGACAAACAAAAACCTAACAATTCTGACAAAATGAAAGCATTGATTGTGCAAGAATGGACTGCTATCAGTCAGGATTTGGTCCAGAAGTTGATTGAGAGCATGCCAGGGAGAATTGCAGAGGTCCTGAAGAAGAAGGGTCAACACTGCAAATATTGACTTGCTGCATTAACTCATTCTAACTGTCAATATAAGCTTTTGTTACTCATATGTTTGCAATTATATTTCTGTCTGTGATAAAAACATCTGTCAAACACACATAAAAACCAGAGGGCAGCAGATCATGTGAAAATATAATATTTGTGTCATTCTCAAAACTTTTGGCCATGACTGTACACAGCACTAATACTTTTATACTTTTTTTCTGCACAGTTATCGAGTGTTCATATTTTACCACACCGTTTAGAGCTGTACGCTCCTCACACTACCATGTACCGGCTGGTATCACGGACAAATGCATGCTGACTATCTGTGTGTGACTCCGGAAATATATACGGAGATTTAATTTTTCCCCAAAACCGTATACAGCTGGTATCTTCTGATACAGTACCGTTTTTCTGCCTTGTGTATTACTTTCAAATCCATACTGAGAGAGCGTCTGTGTGTGACTACGGAAATATAAGTACAGACCAAAAGTTTGGACACACCTCATTAAAAGTTTTTTCTGTATTTTCATGACTATGAAAATTGTAAATTCACACTGAAGGCATCAAAACTATGAATTAACACATGTGGAATTATATACTTAACAAAAAAGTGTGTAACAACTGAAATTATGTCTTATATTCTAGGTGGAACTTGTGGTCAATCATCAAGAGACGGGTGGACAAACAAAAACCTATGAAAGCATTGATTGTGCAAGAATGGACTGCTATCAGTCAGGATTTGGTCCAGAAGATGATTGAGAGCATGCCAGGGAGAATTGCAGAGGTCCTGAAGAAGAAGGGTCAACACTGCAAATATTGACTTGCTGCATTAACTCATTCTAACTGTCAATATAAGCTTTTGTTACTCATATGTTTGCAATTATTATATTTCTGTCTGTGATAAAAACATCTGTCAAACACACATAAAAAACAGAGGGCAGCAGATCATGTGAAAATATAATATTTGTGTCATTCTCAAAACTTTTGGCCATGACTGTACAATGGTGCATTTACAATGATGGTCCAGCCATCTTGAGGGACTGAGGGATGGATGGAGATAGTGAATGGGCTACACATACACACTTAAACATAGAACGACTTTGATTAGTGAATGTGATAGGACACTCTGAACAAATGTGTTTTGAGGGAGCGCCTGAAACCATGCAAATTGTGGATAGTCCTAATTTCTTGGGGTAGAGCATTCCAGAGTATTGGCGCAGCGTGGGAGAAGTCTTGGAGTCGGGAGTGGGAGGTACGGATTAGTGCAGAGGTTAGTCGAAAGTCGTTTGCAGAGCGCAGCAGTCGGTTAGGCCGATAGATAGAAATGAGGGAGGAGATGTAGGGGGGTGCTGCACTGTGGATAGCTTTGTGGGTGAGAACAAGTACTTTGAATTGGATCCTATAATGAATGGGCAGCCAGTGTAAGGACTGGCGAAGAGCGGACGCGTCCGAGTACCGATTAGCCAGATGGATGACCCTGGCTGCTGCATTAAGGATGGACTGGAGAGGGGATAGTCGAGTAATGGGGAGGCCAAGTAATAGAGCGTTGCAGTAGTCCAGGCGGGAGTGGATCAATGCTACAGTGAGGGTTTTTGTTGTTTCCCTGGTGAGAAAAGGGCGGATTCTAGAGATGTTCTTTAGGTGTAGACGGCAAGAGCGGGCAAGAGATTGCATATGGGAGGTGAAGGAGAGATTGGTGTCAAACATAACACCCAGACAGCGAGCCTGCTGCCGGGGTGTTATTATGGTGCTGCCCACAGAGAGGGAAATGTCAGATTTAGGGAGGTTAGTAGACGGCGGGAGCAGAAGGAGTTCAGTTTTGGAGAGGTTAAGTTTCAGATAGAGAGTGGACATGATGTTGGAGAGTGCGAACAGACAGTCGGTGGCGTTCTGTAGAACTGCGGGGGTAAGGTCGGGGGATGACATGTATAGTTGTGTGTCATCAGCATAAAGATGGTACTGAAAGCCAAATCTGCTGATGGTCTGTCCATCAGTGATATCCACCATGATATTGATGTATTTTTTCAGGCTCTGGGGTTATTGTACGATGAACCTAATGTCACTGATCAAGCTGAAAAGATCCTGTTGGCATTAAATCAGGGTCTTGAAGACGCTGAGATGTACTGTCAGAAATTTCAAAAGTGGGCAGTTCTGACCAAATGGAATGATCATGCTTTGGCAGCCCTTTTTCGAAAGGGTCTGTCAGAAAAAGTAAAGGACGTTATGGTGGGATTCCCTGTTCCCTCTGGTCTCAATGATTCTATGTCTTTGGCCATTCAAATTGACAGACGTTTGCGTGAGCGCAGAGGTATGCGTGAGATAGTGTGGCCTTGTGAGCCAGCTGCTGAGCCCATGCTTTGTGATGGAGTGACTTCTGGGGCTCAGCGTCATGAGTTTCGTAGGCGCAATGGGTTATGTTTCTACTGTGGTGACGCGTCCCATGCTATTTCCGTCTGCCCTAAGCGGGGAAGACGTTTTGCGCGCTCAGTTGTCTTGGGTAGAGTTCAGACTAAATTTCTGTTGACTGTTACCCTCATTTGCTCCATGTCCACATTTTCGGCTCAGGCTTTTGTTGATTCAGGAGCGGCTATTAACCTGATGGATTTTGACTTTGCCAAACGTTGTGGCTTTCCCATGATACCCCTGCGGAACTCTATTCCTTTACTGGGCATTGATTCTACCCCTTTGGCGGAGAATAAACCCCAATTTTCTACTCAAGTGATAATGAGGGTTGAACCAGATCATCAGGAGAGTTGCAAATTTCTGGTGTTGCATAATCTGCATGACATTATTGTACTGGGTTTCCCTTGGTTACAGACTCATAATCCTATTTTGGATTGGAAATCTGTGTCTGTGACCAGCTGGGGTTGCCAATGTGTTAATACTGACACTCCTGTTTTTTCTGCCTCTCCCCAGTCTCAGGATGTCCCTGACTTTTTGACTGATTTTTCTGATGTGTTTAGTGAAAGTAAGTCTGCGTCCTTACCTCCTCACAAAGCTACGATTGCGCTATTGAGTTAGTGCCTGGTGGTAAATTTCCTAAGGGTCGCCTTTTTAACTTATCTGAACCTGAACACGATGCTATGCGATCTTATATCAAGGAGTCATTGGAGAAGGGTCATATCAGACCATCCTCTTCACCCTTGGGCGCCGGTTTTTTTCTTTGTGGCCAAAAAGGATGGTTCATTGAGGCCGTGTATTGATTATCGCCTCCTGAATAAGATCACTGTGAAATATCAATATCCGTTACCCTTGATTTCTGACCTGTTTTCCAGAGTGAAAAGTGCTAGTTGGTTACCAAGCTTGACCTCAGGGGGGCATATAACCTTATTCGCATTAAGCACCG
Organism: Oophaga sylvatica; assembly: GCA_033576555.1. Taxonomy (NCBI): domain Eukaryota; kingdom Metazoa; phylum Chordata; class Amphibia; order Anura; family Dendrobatidae; genus Oophaga; species Oophaga sylvatica. The sequence goes on from JARQOD010000002.1 coordinate 489,538,271, forward strand.
GGATGAATGGAAGACGGCGTTTAATCCCCCTGAGGGGCATTTTGAGTACCTAGTGATGCCTTTTGGGCTCACTAATGCTCCTTCCGTCTTCCAATCCTTCATGAATGATATTTTCAGGGATTTTGTGGATAAATTTCTGATTGTTTATTTGGATGATATCTTGATTTTTTCTAACGACTGGGACTCTCATGTGAAGCATGATCGGACTGTATTCCAGATTTTGAGAGAGAATGCACTGTATGTGAAGGAATCAAAGTGTCTTTTTGGCGTACAGAAGGACTCATTTCTGGGATTTATTTTGTCTCTGTCTGTTATTGAAATGGACCGGTCAAGGTTCAGGCCATCTGTGATTGGGTTCAACCTACTTCATTAAAGGCTCTTCAGAGATTTTTGAGTTTTGCCAATTTTTATCGTAAATTCATTGGTAATTTCTCCGGTATTGTTAAACCATTGACTGATTTGACCAAAAAAGGTTCTGATGTGGTAAATTTGGCCTCCTGAGGCAGTTTCTGCGTTTCAGGAACTTAAGCAGAGATTCACTTCTGCTCCTGTTCTACGGCAGTCTGATGTTTCTCTGCCTTTTCAGGTGGAGGTTGATGCTTCTGAAATTGGGGCAGGTGCCGTTTTGTCCCAAAGGGATCCAGAGACCTCTAAGAGTAACCCTTGTGCCTTTTTCTCTCGAAAGTTTTCTCCAACTGAACGTAATTATGACGTGGGTAATCGGGAGTTATTGGCCATGAAGTGGGCCTTAGAAGAGTGGAGACATTGGCTGGAAGGAGCCAAACATCAGGTGGTGGTCCTCACGGACCATAAGAACCTGGTTTATCTTGAATCAGCCAAGCGACTTAATCCTAGACAGGCCAGGTGGGCCTTGTTTTTCACACGTTTTAATTTTGTGGTTTCTTTTCTTCCTGGCACTAAGAATGTTAAGGCGGATGCCCTCTCGAGGAGTTTCTTTGCGGATTCTCCTGAGTTATCTAATCCTGCTGTTATTTTGAAAGAGGGTGTAGTACTTTCCGCCATCTCGCCCAATTTGAGACTGGCTCTGGAGGGGTGTCAGGAGGATAAACCTGAGCGTTGCCCTATTGGGAAATTGTTAGTCCCAGACCAGTGGAAGAAGAGTGTGATGTCTGAGATTCATTGTTCCGCGTTGGCTGATCATCCCGGGATTTTTGGTACCAGAGATTTGGTGAGTCGGTCCTTTTGGTGGCCTACTTTGTCTCGTGACATCAGGGACTTTGTGCAGTCCTGTGGGACTTGCTCTCGTTCCAAGCCTTGCTCTCGCTCTAGTGGTTTGTTGATGCCGTTGCCTGTGCCCAAGAGGCCATGGCCCCATATCTCTATGGATTTTATTTCCGACCTCCCTGTCTCTCAGAGAATGACCGTTATCTGGGTAATCTGTGATAGGTTTTTCCAAGATGATACATCTTGTGCCGTTACCTAAGTTGCCTTCCTCCTCCGAGTTAGTGCCTTTGTTCCTTCAGCACGTGGTTCGGTTGCACGGCATTCCGGACAAAATTGTGTCTGACAAAGGAGTCCAGTTTGTTTCCAGATTTTGGAGGACATTTTGCTCTAAACTTGGTGTTCAATTATCTTTCTCATCTGCATTTCATCCTCAGACCAATGGACAAACCGAGAGAACAAACCAGACATTGGAGACTTATTTGAGATGTTTTGTGTCTGCTGATCAAGATGACTGGGTCTCTTTTTTGCCTTTGGCTGAGTTTGCTCTTAATAATAGGGCTAGCTCTGCCACCTTGATGTCTCCATTTTTCTGCAATTCTGGGTTTCACCCTCGATGTTCTTCGGGACAGGCGGAGGCTTCTGTCTGTCCGGGTGTTGACTCTGTTGTGGAGCGAATGCAGCAGATTTGGGACCAGGTAGTGGAGAGGTTGTCTCTCTCTCAAGAGAAGGCCCAGCGGTTTGCCAACCGGCATAGGACTGGTGGTCCTCGGTTTAAAGTGGGGGACTTGGTTTGGTTGTCCTCAAGAAATATCCCTATGAGGGTTGCATCTCCAAAGTTTAAGCCTAGGTTCATTGGACCTTATAAGATCATGGAGATTCTTAATCCGGTTTCCTTCCGTTTGCTTCTTCCAGGGACATTTAAGATCCATAACGTGTTCCACAAGTCCTTATTGAAGAGGTTTGTTGAGGCAGTGGTTCCTATGGCTGCACCTCCTGACCCTGTTTTGGTTGAGGGCAATCTGGAGTATGTGGCTGAGAAAATATTTTATTCTCAGTTTTCTAGACGGAAACTCCAGTATTTGGTTAAGTGGAGAGGTTATGGTCAGGAGGACAATTCTTGTGTGTTTGCTTCGGACATCCATGCTAGGAGACTGATCCGTGCCGATCACCGAGCTCATCCTGATCGGCCTGGTTGCACAAGTGAGGGTTCGGTGACCCCTCCTCAAGGGGGGGGTACTGTTGTGAATGAGCAGATGCTCCCTCTGGTGGTTTCAGACAGTACTGAACCTTCCAGATAGGAATGGCAATCTGGGATCACGGACTGGACTGATATAAGGGAGGTTCCCTCCCATGATGGTCACCGGTGATCAATTGTTCTGGTCTCAATTGTGGTTCCTGGTTCATTTGGAAGTTTGCTGGTGTCTTGCCTGCATCTGCAGATAAGTTATTTTCTGCTTTTCTTTTGTGCTTGCTATTTGCATTTTTTTCTGCACATTTGCGGAGGACAGCCAGGTCCCCTCCTGGGGCCTGAGCTCCTCACAGTTTGTCTGTAGCCACTGTTGTTTTTTCATTTGCTTTTTCCTGCTTTTTCAGCGGCTGCAGCTTGGTTTTGTTCACACTGAGATCTGATTTAGTGGGTGGCGAGATCGTGTGATCTCAGTATTTTTGTAATCAGAATTGTTGGATTTTTGTAGGGTTTTCTGGGTTGCAGAAAGTAATCTCTCCTGTCCTTTCATATTTAGTCAGCTTGTGGCCCCAGCGTTTGCTCAATCTGTTTTCTGCCTGCGTTTGTGTTTTCATCTTGTCTAGCCGCTATTATATGTTTGGGGGCTGCCTATTTGTCATGTGTGCATTGCCACGAAGATCGTCGCGGTTGCACATTTTGACTTCTCACAGCTGAGCTGCTGTTTCTTTGTGTTTGGCAGCTAGGGAGTTTAATTCTGTCTGTGCTCGGTGCTGGGACTGGGTGCAGTTTCTCCCGGCTGCAATTGATTATTTGTTGATTGGTTTCCTTTAAATTCCTGGTTGTCTGCTTGGGGAGTTGCCAGTGAAACCTTCATGCAGACCACAGATAGGAATGAATCTGTATAGACTTTAGTTGTGAGCTCCTTAGTTGTTCTAAGCTCAACTTGGTTAGAGTTTATTTCCCAGACCATTTATGTTCCTTTGGTGTTTGAGTGTGTATGCAAGCGAGTGTTATCCTGTCTGTCTTATATGTCTAATCTGTGTATTTAGCTGAGATCAGCCCATATCCCTTTGGTGGTAGTCAGGATCCTTCTTTGGACTGATTACAGGGTTCAGGGTCTGATAGGAGACAGGGTTAGGTTGGAGACTTGGACCTCTGAACCATTATCAGTACCTCCAAGGTGAGGGATTAGTTAGGACCCCAGTTTAGGGTCAGGTTAGATCCCGGTCCACCTCTTTCCTGTTTCAGCTCATCAAGTCCTCAAGATTAACCCTGAGTTCAGCAGATATCGTGTCAGGTAAATCTATTCTATACTTACATGCTGATGTTGCTATACTAGTTGTTGTATAGAGTGTTGTTCCTGTATTAATAGTTTACTGACATTGTATACATATCATTAGACAGCGTGACACTATTCCTTTGGGGCTCTACTACGGGGCAGTTAGCTTTCCTGTTTCTATCTTTAGGTATAGCTAGCTCACAGGCTGTGATGAGGCGTCTAGGATCAACGTAGGAACGCTCCACGGCTACCTCTAGTTGTGTGGTTAGTTCAGGTTTCTGCAACCCATTAGTTACCAACATCTCAGGTGTTCGGCTGCCCTGCTGTTGTTCCTGTCCTCCTCAGCTACCGTACATAACAGTTGTTTGTTTATGTGCTGTTCCGTTTGTCTGGGTTATGTATTGTATTATTTCCATGCTGTGTATAATCTATTCTTTCATGCTCTCTGCTGTCACCTGGTGGCCCTTTCTGTATAGCAGCCTGTAACTAATTAATTCTGGTACATGCCTTTCACTTCCTGTGCTGAGGTCACTGCTTCTTCTTCCTGTTAGCAGCCTTTTGCTTGTTAGTTCTTTATGGGAGAGACACGCTTTGCACCGAGCTGTGAAAGGCATCAGTTTTCAACCACCACCCCATACATTCTCGCTGCTCACACTTCCAACCATACTTGGTGCTACATCTTCCTGCACCTCGTTTCACCTGCATTTCTGGAGAAGTTACTGTATACCAATCATAAGCTGTATGTCCAGATTTCCAAATAAACAAGTCTGGACTTCACAATCCCTGGTGTGCATCATCTCTCCGGACGCTGAACAGCACTGGTCCTGTCTGCTCTGCATGAGGAAGCGGAAGGTAGGAAAACTCTCCCAGCCCCAATCAACTATACCTCCATTTGCCTCATGTGGGGACAGAACAGTTTACATGCCATTTGTCCATACCCTCTTATGCCTGGTATACTGCTTATGTCCAATCCGAAGCTGTGGGTGTAGTCAGCCTTCATTGGTGATTTCACCATAGGATACTAGTAGTAGAAGTAAACTCTGTATCATACCATCGAATCTCTGTATTCAGGTAATATATAGTGTGTGCATATTTATTCTCAAAATGACTACTTTCATAGATTTGCTCTATGTTATTCAATTGCTTAATGTTCTACAATGTGAAGCCACTAATTTCATAACTTTTAGTTTGTGTTTAGTTTACACACAGGTCAATGACACTGGGTCATTTGTGATAATTGGCTGGATGAAGAGGACAGGAAGCAAATATTTTATATTAACTGGGACATTTGCATCTTACATAACATTACTGTATAATACTCTTAGACAGAACATGACTATGACAGAACACGACTATGTCAATGCTTATGATGCCCTATTTACCATCACACAAATGAAAGGAAGTTTACAATTTCCATAAACACAATTCAACAGAAGATTATGTAGGTACACTGAACTTTAAAGGCTGTGTGCCTATGATGAGCTTTTGGCGAGTTTCTGATGCAGCGTATTTTTTCTGCATCAAAAAAGCAGCTTCTTACTTTTCTAGCAAAGTGGATGGGATTTTATAGAAATCTCCTGCCTACAGTGTTTTTGTTTTTTTTAATTATCATAAAGTGAGCTGCGGTGTGTGTTTGAAATCCGAGGCATGTCAATTTCTCTTGCAGGTACGCTGAAATTTCCCCACTATATATCCCACTATGTTCCCATGATGAGTTTTTGGTGAGTTTTTTAAGCTGCATTTTTAAAAAAAAAAAATAGAAAATCTGCAACATCAAAAACTTGCCAAAAGCTCAAAATTCAAATTTAGCCTTAGATTTGCAGGTAAAAAGAAAAAATAAATAAATAAAGCATATGCACTAACATTTCGGCGGCAGAAACACATCAAGAATGCATGTATCAAAAACAAAGCAAATTTAAAACATGATATACCAACGAGACAAAAAAAAAAAACATGTAAAAAAAACCTCAATGAAAAAATGCAAGTAACCTAATTTACTTAAGGCTGTGTGCACACGTTGAGTATTTGTTAAGTTTTTGACCTCAGTATTTGTAAATAGAGATGGGCCAACCAGAATAGTAAAGTTCAGGGTCCATACCGAACAACTACTGTTCGGCACGTACCCCCAAATACGAATTTCACCAGGAAGTCCATGTTACTGTTTGGGTTCGGCACCCCGAACACCAAGTGTTTCCCACAGTGTCATCTGCACGACAGCATGAGAAACACCACCAACTCTGATCCGCGTAAGATCATTACCACTGGTCAGGGAGCTGCGGTTCCCACGCTCAGCCCGCAGCTGTGACTGGAGGTAAGTTTACCTATGGTTACAAGTGTCAGGATGGGACTGCTAGGCCGGGATCACATATGCGAGGAAATCGTCCGACACTCGCATGTGAAATCCCAACTCTGGTGCCGGCACTCGGGAGTGGAGTGCGCGGCTGCATGTATTTATATGCAGCTGCTCGCTCCACTCCCGAGTGCCAGCGCCAGAGCTGGGATTTCACATGCAAGTGTCGGACGATTTCCTCGCATGTTTGATCCCGGCCCTACTCTCATCAGCTTACGCTTGCTGCCGCTAATAATAGCGAGCGCAGGCGGCGGCTGATGGGAGTAACCATAATAAATAAAATATGATGTGGGTTCCCCTGTATTTTTGATAACCAGCCAGGTAAAACTGACAGCTGCAGGCTGCAACCCTCAGCTGTCAGTGTTAGCAAGGCTGGTTATCAAGAATAGAGGGGTCCGCACGCAGTTTTTTTTTTTTAAATTAAATAAATAATTGAAGAAAAATCAGTCTGGGGTCCTCCCCATTTTTGACAACCAGCCAAGCTAAAGGAGACAGTTGGGAACTGGCATTCTCAGGCTTGTCAGGAGCCATGGATCTTAGCTCCCACAGCCACCTCTGAAAATGAGCATCTATTAGATGGGGATCATATTTGTGGGGTTAATGTCACCTGTTGTGTTTCGGTAGCTGAGGAGGACAGGAACAACAGCAGGGCAGCAGAACACCTGAGATGTTGGTAACTAATGGGTTGCAGATTCCTAAACTAACCACACAACTAGAGGTAGCCGTGGAGCGTTCCTATGTTGATCCTAGACGCCTCGTCACAGCCTGAGAGATAACTACACCTAAAGGCAGAAAGATGAAAGCTATCTGCCCTGGAGCAGATCCCCAAAGAAAATAGGAAGCCCCCAAACATATAATGGCGGTTAGACAAGATGAAAACACAAACATAGGCAGAAAATAGATTGAGCAAACGCTGGGGCCACAAGCTGACTAAATAGGATAGGAAAGGAGAGATTACTTTCTGCAACCCAGAAAACCCTACAAAAATCCAACAATTCTGATTACAAAAATACTGAGATCACACGATCTCGCCACCCGCTAAATCAACAAAACCAAGCCGCAGCCGCTGAAAAAACAGGAAAAAGCAAATGAGCAAATAACAGTGGCTGTAGATAAACTGTGAGGAGCTCAGGCCCCAGGAGGGGACCTGGCTGACCTCCACAAAAGTGTAGAAAACAATGCAAAAAGCAGGCACAAAAAGAAAAGCAAAAAATATCTTATCTGAAAGCAGGAGATGCAGGCAAGACTCCAGCAAACTTCCAAATGAACCAGGAACCACAACTGAGACAAGAACAATTGATCACCGGCAACCATCATGGGAGGGAACCTCCCTTATATCAGACCAGTCAGTGAACCCAGATTGCCATTCTTCGCTGAAAGGTTCAGTACTGTCTGTAACCACCAGAGGGAGCCTCTGCTCAGAAACCATCTCTAGCACATTCATAACAGTCACCTTTGTATTGTCCGGTGACTTCAAGTTCACAGCTTAGTAGTGGAGAAGCGTCTATAAGTTGCCTCTCCATTAGTAATCCTATAGTTATATTGCAAATAAACAACTGGAATAAAGTCCTTTATTTAAAAAAAAAAACTAACTTTTTTTTTATTTCAAATTAACAAAACACAGTTATACTCACCTTACACCCTCTTGTGCATTTTTTGTCCATTTCTGATTTTGGCTTAAAAATACTGAGGTCAAAAACTCACCAAATACTGAATGTGGCCTAATAGGTGCAGAAAATCTGCAACATCAAAAACTAAGCAAAAGCTCATCGTGGGAATGACACCTAAATGCTGCTGCCAGTAATTGACAGTGAAAATAGCAAAGCGGGAACCACCTGGAGTATGAGGTTCAACTTAAAGCCGGGATCACACATCCGATGGATACGGCCGAGTCTCGCATGTTAATACCCGGCCTGTTAATATACCTTCTCACACCCCATGCTTGGCCCTGATGAAACAAAAAAGCTTATACTCACCGTGTCGGCGCCGTTCCCGAAGTCAGCACTCGTTCTCCCAAGGCTCCTGTTCGGTTATGGTGACTTGCTCAATTAGCGCTGGTGTCACTGTCCCCGCCTTCAAAAAAATTGAACATGAAAAGGAAGTCCGGACTGTCGCTGATCTCTTCCTTTTCATTTTCAATTTGTCCAAAGGCTAGGACAGTGACACTAGCACTGATTGGGCGCTGGGGTCACATGTCATACAACTGCACGAGAGCCCCAGGGAGAGCGAGTGTGACACCGCAGGAATGCAGCCAGCACGTAAGGTGACTATAGACTTTTTTATTTTATCAGGACCAAAGCACATTACCCATGATTCCCAGCACATATTAAGCCATAATGAACTAAAAAACCCAGCATATAGGGTGATCTCATTTGTGTGCAGTCACACTGTGGTAGAGGTCCTAGTAGTGGTGTGGTATTCGCAGGTACGCGGGATGCAGTGATGAGTCGGAGACGGAGCAAGCTTTAACTGTAACTTTATATATGGGGTTTTTGTATGAACAACAGGCAAAGATTAGTTCTCCACGCAGGGAAACCGTACACAATACACAATGCGACGAACTAACGAATACTTGGCGAATGTCAATGCCTCTAGGGCCGCGGTATGGCCGTTCAATGCCCTAACGTTATAAACAACGGGTAACAGAGTGTCACTTAGCTTCTCGGATGTTCTGTAAAGCGGTGGTCCGGTGGATGTTCGCCCTGCATCTCAGGCGCTGGGCCAAGCCGATGGAGGGAAGAGTTCTCCTGCCTCTCCTCCCCGCCCGGGAACATCCTCTCCCCGAGTACCGCGAGTCCTTAACCCCTCTCTGACATCTGACGTACTATCCCGTCCATAAAACCCGTGACAATCTGACCATGGACGGGATAGTACGTCATAGCGATTAGCTGCGCTCCCAGGGGAAGCGCAGCTAATCGCCGCCGGGTGTCAGCTGATTATCACAGCTGACACCCGGGACTCTGTGCCAGGAGCGGTCACGGACCGCTCCCGGAACATTTACCCCTTGCACACCGCGATCAAACATGATCGCGGTGTATTGGAGGCACAGGCGAGCATCGCGCAGGGAGGGGGCTCCAAGCGCGCCCCCCTGAGACCCTCAGAACAGCGCGATGTGATCGCGCTGTTCTGAGGGCTTCCTCCCTCCCAGGACCCGGATCCAAGATGGCGCCGAGGTCCTGGAGGGAGGCGGCTTCCTTAGTGCCTGCCGAGAGCAGGCACTGAGAAGCCTGCAGCGCTGCCTGTGAGATCGCTGGTCTCACAGAGTGCTGTGCACACTGTGAGACCAGCGATCTCACATTTTACAGTGATGTCCCACCCTGGGAAAATGTAAAAAAGTAAAAAAAAAAAAATAAACGTGTAAAAAAAAATTTCCAAAATAAATTAAAAAAAAAAAAAAATATTCCCCAATAAATTCATTTCTTCCTGTAAATAAAAAAAATAAAACAATAAAAGTACAAATATTTGGTATCGCCGCATCCGTAACGACCCCCCTATAAAACTGTCCCACTAGTTAACCCCTTTTGTGAACCCCTTAAAAAAAAATAAATAAAAACAAAGCAAAAAATCAGTGCTTTATCATCATACCGCTGAACAAAAAGTGGAATAACACGCGATCAAAAAGACCGATATAAATAAACATGGTACCCCTGAAAACGTCATCTTGTCCCGCAAAAAAACGAGCCATCATACAGCATCATCAGCGAAAAAATAAAAAAGTTATAGCTCGCAGAATAAAGCGATGCAAAAATAATTATTTTTTATATATAAACGTTTTTATTGTATAAAAGCGCCAAAACATAAAAAAAATGATATAAATGAGGTATCGCTGTAATCGTACTGACCCGAAGAATAAAACTGCTTTATCAATTTTACCACACGCGGAACGATATAAACGCCTCCCCCAAAAGAAATTCATGAATTGCTGATTTTTGTTCATTCTAACCTCCCAAAAATCGAAATAAAAAGCGATCAAAAAATGTCACGTGCTCAAAAATGGTACCAATAAAAACGTCAACTCGTCCCGCAAAAAATAAGACCTCACATGACTCTGTGGGCCAAAATATGCAAAAATTATAGCTCTCAAAATGTGGCGATGCAAAAAACTATTTTTTGCAATAAAAAGCGTCTTTTAGCGTGACAGCTGCCAATCACAAAAACCCGCTATAAATAGTAAATCAAACCCCCCTTTATCACCTCCTTAGTTAGGGAAAAATAATAAAATTAAAAAAATGTATTTATTTCCATTTTCCCATTAGGGTTATGGTGAAGGTTAGGGTTGCAGCTAAAGTTAGGGTTAGGGTTGGCACTAAAGTTAGTATTAGGGTTATGGTTGGGATTAGGGATAGGGGTGTGTTAGGGTTAGGTTTGTGGTTAGGGTTGGGACTAGGGTTAGGGGTGTGTTGGGGTTAGGGTTGGAGTTAGAATTGGGGGTTTTCCGCTGTTTAGGCACATCAGGGGCTGTCCAAACGTGACATGGCGTCCGATCTCAATTCCAGCCAATTCTGCGTTGAAAAAGTCAAACGGTGCTCCTTCCCTTCTGACCTCTGCCATGCGCCCAAACAGTAGTTTACTCCCACATATGGGGTATCAGCGTACTCTGGACCCTAAGAGTTATTGTGCAATTTGTCCTATTTCTTCTGTTACCCTTGGGAAAATAAAAAACTGGGGGCAAAAGTATATTTTTTTTAAAAAAAATGATTTTTTTTGTTTTTACGGCTGTACGTTATAAACTTCTGTGAAGCACTTGGGGCTTCATAGCGCTCACCACACATCTAGATAAGTTCCTTATGGGGTCTATTTTCCAAAATGGGGTCACTTGTGGGGGGTTTCCACTGTTTAGGCGCATCAGGGGCTCTCCAAATGCGACATGACGCCCCCAGACCATTCCATCAAAGTCTACAATCCATAACGTCACTACTTCCCTTCCGAGCCCCAATGTGTACCCATACAATAGTTTTCTCCCACATATTGGGTATCCGCATACTCAGGACAAATTGGAAAACAACTTTTGGGGTCCAATTTCTCCTGTTACCCTTTTGAAAATAAAATATTGGGGGCGAAAAAAATAATTTTTGTAAAAAAAAAAATATTTTTTATTTTTACAGCTATACATTATAAACTTCTGTGAAGCACTTCGGGGTTCAAAGTGCTCACCACACATCTAGATAAGTTCCTTGTGGGGTCTATTTTCCAAAATGGGGTCACTTGTGGGGGGTTTCCACTGTTTAGGCGAATCAGGGGCTCTCCAAATGCGACATGACGCCCCCAGACCATTCCATCAAAGTCTACAATCCATAACGTCACTACTTTCCTTCCGAGCCCCAATGTGTACCCATACAGTAGTTTTCTCCCACATATTGGGTATCCGCGTACTCAGGACAAATTGGACAACAACTTTTGGGGTCCAATTTCTCCTGTTACCCTTGTGAAAATAAAATATTGGGGGCGAAAAAAATAATTTTTGTAAAGAAAAAAATATTTTTTATTTTTACAGCTATACATTATAAACTTCTGTGAAGCACTTCGGGGTTCAAAGTGCTCACCACACATCTAGATAAGTTCCTTGTGGGGTCTATTTTCCAAAATGGGGTCACTTGTGGGGGGTTTCCACTGTTTAGGTGCATCAGGGGCTCTCCAAATGCGACATGACGCCCCCAGAGCATTCCATCAAAGTCTGCAATCCAAAACGTCACTACTTCCCTTCCGAGCCCTGACGTGCACCCATACAGTAGTTTTCTCCCACATATTGGGTATCAGCGTACTCAGGACAAATTGGACAACAACTTTTGGGGTCCAATTTCTCCTGTTACCCTTGTGAAAATAAAATATTGGGACGAAAAAATAATTTTTGTAAAAAAAAAAAAAATTTTTTTATTTTACGGCTGTACGTTATAAACTTCTGTGAAGCACTTGGGGGTTCAAAGGTGCTCACCACACATCTACATAAGTTCCTTGAGGGGTCTAGTTTCCAAAATGGTGTCATTGGTGGGGGGTTTCCACTGTTTAGGCAGATCAGGAGCTCTCCAAACACGACATGGCATCCAGCCAATTCTGCGTTGAAAAAGTCAAACGGCACTCCTTCCCTTCCAAACTCTGCCATGCACCCAAACAGTGGTTTACCCCAACATATGGGGTATCAGCATACTCAGGACAAATTGCACAATAACTTTTGGAGTCTTGTTACCCTTGGGAAAATAAAAATTGGGGTGAAAAGATCATTTTTGTGGAAAACATATGATTTTTTAATTTTACGGCTCTACGTTATAAACTTGTGTGAAGCACTTGGGGGTTCAAATTGCTCACCAAAGATCTAGATAAGTTCCTTAAGGGGTCTAGTTTCCCAAATGGGGTCACTTGTGGGGGGTTTCCACTGTTTAGGCACATCAGGGACTCTCCAAATGCAACATGGCGTCCAATCTCAATTCCAGCCAATTTTAGTTGGAAAAAGTCAAATGGTGCTCCTTCCATTCCGAGCTCTGCCGTGCGCCCAAACAGTGGTTCCCCCCACATATCGGGTATCAGCGTACTCAGGACAAATTGGACAACAACTTTTGTGGTCCAATTTCTCCTGTTACCCTTGGGAAAATAAAAAAATTAGTGACTAAAAATAATTTTTGTGGGAAAAAAATAGGATTTTTTATTTTCATGCCCGGGCATTATAAACTTGTGTGAAGCACTTGGGGGTTCAAAGTGCTCACCAAAGCTCTAGATAAGTTCCATAGGGGGTCTAGTTTCCAAAATGTGGTCACTTGTGGGGGGTTTCTACTGTTTAGGCTCATCTGGGGCACTGCAAACGGAACATGACCCCCATCAACGTCTGCATTCCAAAACGTTACTACTTCCTTTCCAAGCCCTGCCGTGCGCCCAAACAGTTTCCCCCCCCCACATATTGGGTATCAGCGTACTCAGGACAAATTGGCCAACAACTTTTGGGGTCCAATTTCCTTGGGAAAAATCAAAAATTTGGGACTAAAAAAATCATTTTTGTGGAAAATTGTTTCTTTTTTTTTCACACCCAGGCATTATAAACTTTTGTGAAACACTTGGGGGTTCAAAGTGCTCACAACAGATCTAGATAAGTTCCTTAGGGGTCTAGTTTCCAAAATGGTGTCACTTGTGGGGGGTTTCCACTTTTTAGGCGCATCAGGGGCTCTCCAAACGCGACATGGCATCCAATCTCAATTCCAGCCAATTTTAGTTTGAAAAAGTCAAACGGCGCTCCTTCACTTACGAGCTCTGCTGTGCGCCCAGAGAGTGTTTTTTCTCCCACTTATGGGGTATTGGCGTACTCAGGAGAAATTGCACAACAACTTTATCTGTCCATTTTCTCCTTTTACCCTTGTGAAAAATAAAAAAAAGTTTGTAAAAGATCATTTTTGTGGCTAAAAAGTTAAATATTAATTTTTTCCTTCCACGTTGCTTCAGCTCCTGTGAAGCACCTGAAGGGTTAATAAACTTCTTGAATGTGGTTTTGAGTACCTTGAGGGGTGCAGTTTTTAGAATAGTGTCACTTTTGGGTATTTTCTGCTATATAGACCCCTCAAAGTGACTTCAAATGAGAGGTGGTCCCTAAAAAAAATGGCTTTGTAAATTTTGTTGTAAAAATGAGAAATCGCTGGTCAACTTTTAACCCTTATAATTTCCTAAGAAAAAAAAAATTGATTCCAAAATTGTGCTGATGTAAAGTAGACATGTGGGAAATGTTATTTCTTAACTATTTTATGTGACATATTGTTTTAAGGGAATAAAAATTCAAAGTTTGAAAATTGCAAAATTTTCAAAATTTTCGCCATATTTGCATTTTTTTTCAAAAATAAACGCAAGTTATATCGAAGAAATTTTACCAATAACGTGAAGTACAATATGTCACGAGAAAACAATCTCAGAATCGCGCAGATCCGTTGAAGCGTTCCAGAGTTATAACCTCATAAAGAGACAGTGGTCAGAATTGTAAAAATTGGCCCGGTCATTAACGTGCAAACCACCCTTGGGGGTGAAGGGGTTAAGCTTGCTCATGGGTGCCCTCTGGCCCTGCCTGTCTCTCTAGTCCTCGTCAGGATTATCCTGCTTCCTTCTCCTCAGTCTCTGCGTCGAGTCTCTTCTGGGGATTTCCCAGGCTCTCTTTATAGTCGCCCCGCCCCCTTTCCTTCCAGAACCATCTCCCAGCCTACCTGCTGTTCCTTCCCCCAGGAACCTCCCCCCTGGGAACCTAAGTGACAGCTCCCTTGGTTCCGGCCTGGGCACACAGTGGGGGCTCTCTCCCCTACAGTGGACAGCCCCTTTAATTTTTATTTTATAAAACAAGCCAAATAGAACAGAATAAAAACAGTAAAAAAAAAGCCTAAGGCCTTACCGTACTGACCATTTAACCTATATAGAGTTATGGCCATATCTCTGTTATGGTTGAAAGGTCAGCACTGTGGCCGTTGCCCTTTTTAATTACCAGAGATTGACAGCAACATTTAAGGGACTAAACAGCAGAGATTGGAGCAAGCGTCAGACGCAGCTAGTAGTAACACATGCACGCTATATGGCAAAGCTGGCGCCTGCTGTGTGTGAGCAGGCTCAGCTTATGCCTTACACCCTCTCCAGGCATAAGACGTACTGTTGCAGGATGATAAATCTGGTGCTTTTGTGTAACTTTATATGTCCTCTTGCTTGGCTTAGTTTACACCAATATTTTGTGCACGTTCAATTGTTGAGACTATCTCCGTATGCACCATAGAAACTAATGAGTATAGTATAGCAGCACGTAGTGTTCCACTGTACAGACTCCACACAATAGTCATAAGACCTAAGTGTCCGCATAGTGTTAGGTCTCCTACCCCATTACCTTGTAGATTGTAAGCCCATGAGGGTCCTCTCCCCTTCTCTACCAGTCTGTCCGTATGTTTACTTTATTTTATATATGTTATATGTATATTACCTTTTTCTCCGTGGAATCAATGGTGCTTTACAAATAATCTGTAATTTTTTTTAATATTTTATGTGGTCTTTGTGTTTCAATAGCAGACTTTTAGCTCCCCACCAAGCAATACTATAAATTATCTAATTTACTAGTATCAAACATGTGCACCACTTTAAAAACAAGAACATAAAACCTCGCCTTTACAACACGTTGTCCGTGCCTGTCACATATACAGATATATTTAAAAAAAAAAATAATCGCATGGGTACAATAACAATTTTGCCATAATGAAGTCCAATAGTAGAGCAAAGCTGTGTAACTTGGATCAGTGGTAACTGCAATACTTACCAAGATTAATTTGAAAGACTACAGCAGCTGCAACAAGAGACCCCGCTGAGGCTCCATACACCTTGGGTGCGGATGTCAGTATGTCTGGGGCCAGGTGGAGCAAGGCTTTCACTGCTCCAATCTGGTACAATGACAGAAAGCCACTGCCAGAGAATGAGAGACACAGAGGGCTCCTTCCAGTCCAGTGTTCCATGGCATGAAGATGGCAGAGATTTCCTTGCCTGTGTGTACCGGAAACACACTTCTTTCTGCTTCATGAAATCATTCTGCAGAGGGTTTACATAATGAAATAGAAAGCTTCACAGACCCTCTGAGGGATTACGATCAGAGATAGTCAACAAAGGGTCTCTGTGTAGGAACCGATCACTTCGCTGCTGCGCTTGGTCTGCATGTTACACAAACTGATTGACAGGCCGACTTTCTACTCACAGTGGTGTCAACTGTTTCATAATGAGTACAATAATGTCAGACATTTCACAAAAAATTAATGATGCAGATTTATCTCGTGTCCGGGTTCACAATGTGAAGCTTTCTGCTATTACAGTATCGAGTACGAGCACAAGGTGCAGAAATACACGGACTTACACACCTTGGCTGCTATTGGTGAGGTTATTAATATAAATGAGCAAACCCGTGGATGTCCGTGTTTGGCTGGTTCGGCCGGACTTTTTTTAAAGTCTGGTTCGGGTAGCGAACTTGACGCTGGACCCCATATAAGTCAATGGGGACCCAAACATCAGAGCTGTTAAATGGCTATAAAATGGTAGTAGTGGCCTGCAAAAGGATGCTAAATGGGGGTAAGAGCAGGACACTCGATGGGTTGGCATGAAAACCCGGGGTCTGCAGGAGACCATTGTGGTTGTCATTTCCGGATTGCTATGAGCGCCACCCTGTGGCCAGCACTCATTGCAGATAAGCATTGTAGATCATCGGATGATTGCAGCTTCTAGTCTCCCATCGAGACTATCGAAAGTAGTAAAAAGTGAAAAACAGACATATCCTTTACCCCTTAAAAACATAATTCAGATGGAATTCCTGGCATTAGATTCCCTATAATGAAGCAGATGGAGGCACTGTGGATGTCATCTGACCTGTGTTCAAGCTGTGTCCATCTTTTTATTAGGAGTGCATGAAAGTGCCATGGGCCACAGTTTTGTGCACCTCTGAAAAAATTACACTGTTGAACATATGCCAGACTTAGTACAGTTCAGCGATGGCACCGGGAGGGTGAGTATGATGTCCCAGCCACAGGCTCCTGCCGCGGCACCCCCTCCCCGCTGGTTTCTGCCAGTTATGGGGTTTGGCCACTAGAGGGGGGCATAGAGCACATCCAGTCCTTTTGGGACAATAGTTAGGGACTTGCTGCTAGGGAAAGATTGCCTGCAAGCGGGAATCTATCAGGAAG
Organism: Oophaga sylvatica; assembly: GCA_033576555.1. NCBI lineage: Eukaryota > Metazoa > Chordata > Amphibia > Anura > Dendrobatidae > Oophaga > Oophaga sylvatica. The sequence continues at coordinate 489,554,932 of JARQOD010000002.1, forward strand.
TTCTCCTCGTAGCTGAGGGTAGTCAGTGGTGGACCTTGCTACTGTGAGGACATCCACATTCCTGGGCCCTGAACATAGGGTAGGAAGAATAGGGGACCAGCAACCCCCGAAGAAGCCGGTGAAGGATTCACCGTGGTAGTGTGAGCCCAAAGTGAGTGGGTTTACACAGCAGTAATCCAGTGGAAGAACCACTGTGGGAACGCTCAGCAGAAGAGGTCGTGCTGAAGCGTAGAAGCGAGTGGGCCATCAGAAGTATCCGGGCAGGATAACCAGAGAGGGGTGGACGACCTAGTAAATGTGTCTTTCTTATGCTGGATTGAAGTGTCTCCAGGGGAAGCAATTGAAGTGCCGTTTTCACCGGGCTCCTCGTCCCATCAATACTTATTGGTCCATTCTGGTGTGGCAGCGGAGAAGAAGCAGACTTGTGAAGAATGTATTGCTGGTATCGTTTAAGGAGTGCTTATGGTGTCTTGGATGTGCTGTGCCCAGAGGAAAATAAAGCAGAACTGTTTGACGTGATTCTGGACTCTGACTCTAATTGCTCTGTACGCTCCCTCACGGGAGGGGAACACCCTAGAACAATAGACACTACAGAGGTAAAACATCACACAGCTTCCAGTGTATCGGCCCCCAGCCGTCCCTTTACAAAAGGCGTTGTCGGCAGGATCTCACTGCCTCATCTGGCAGTGACACCGTAACAACGATGAAGTACATGGGAGCCGCGACATTGGAAGCTATTACCCTGTATCTAAAGATTGAGGAATGGTCTGAAAAATTCCAGGAGATGGTGGTGTCTGACATAGCAGTTGTGACCAAAGTACCAGACTTTACTAAAGAAAAGATGGAGGAAGATTCCAAGATGGCGTCTGACAAGATGGAGAATTCTGGCGCCAAAAAGGACTGTCCTTGTCATCAACCTGCACTTCCTGGGCATGACGGCGACTCAGTGGCACCACAGGAGAACTGTCAACCATGTCAGGACTGCCTCTGCGAGGAGGAGAGTGCTGAGATGGACACTTGCGGTTCCCCACCTAATGCTGGAAAAGGGGTGGAGAGGCCCGTGAGAGCCCACGCTGGAACGGGAGTGGCTCTGAAGATGGCCCTGAGTGTAACGAATCGTTGTCATTGACATCTAAGATGGCAACCACAATGCCTCGGTGCCACGAGGAGGTGTGGGCCGTTTAGAGTGGCTGTGGCGCAAGGAACAGGAACGCATGCGTCCCACGCTCCTGAGCGATGACATGTCCGAGGAGGAGTTGAACCAGAGGCTGGGGACCGTGCACCCATGGCCACTAAGCACGGTTTCCCTCTATCTTCCACAGCCGATCCCGTGCCCTCCGGCTCAGTCGGGGGCCCGAACCGGAGGCGATGATGAGGGTGAAGGAGGAGGCCTGAGTAGCTGCAGCCCTAAGCTGGGAGGACTTGGCCCGGATGGTGCGAGGTGCCTCCAGAAATTTAGAGCTGGCATGGAGCAACAGACCACAGGAGCGGAGCTGCCAGATCCTCCCAGGACAATAAAGGAAGAGCCGTGCCCCCGAGAGTCGTGCCCCCGTCCACCCGTTGCCCTGGCAGCCCCCGCGATCCGGCTGAGGCGCACCTGGGACGTGGAAGGACTCGGATCCCGCCGTCCTGTCGCCGGAGATCGTGGGGAACTGGAGTGCGGCCTGGAGAGGAAGAGGAGCCGTAGAAGCGCCGCTAGGCCTACTGCCCTGATTGGTCCGATGGGCCTACCAATGACTCCTGCGTGACTCTGCGGCGGCAAGTGTTATGGTGCCGGTTGCATCAAAGTACTGGAGAGAGACTGTTCCGCATCTCCCGCTGTGGGGATCTACAGCCTATGGACGCTGCCTCAGGGCATCGCCAGCCGGAGTCCTGGTTTTGTTTTTTTGTTTATTCCTAAGTATTAACCCTGCTTCCCTTAAAGGGAAGGGGAGTGCAGGACACTCTCTTCCCATTTTTTTTTATTATTTGTTTATGGTTCTATTAAAAAATAGAGTTTTAGTGGTTGATATGTGCCTCACTGTATAATAATTTGTAAATATGTATATATAATTATTAGAATGCCCACATTGCCGGGGCGGCAATGGTTAAAGGGAAGGGGAATGTAAGGAGGTGAAGGGTACTAACCCTTTAAGGTTTCATCCCCTTTAATTGTGTCAATATGTATATATGTGTGCTTTGTATAATGTTATGTAGATGTTTATGTGAGAGTTGAGTGTTAGGCAGACAGTGCATCCTGGGGTCACTAGAGGAGGGCACTGTGGTAGGTAGTGTGATTATGCAGGGGTTAAGTGTAGTATTGCGAGGGGTTACTAATAAGGGCATGTTAGGTTCCCAGTTAGAACGTTAGAAAAAGATGTCAGACAGTTATGGGGTTTGGCCACTAGATGGGGGCATAGAGCACATCCAGTCAACATTCAGGGACAATAGTTAGGGACTTGTTGCTAGGGAAAGTATTCACCGTGGTAGTGTGAGCCCAAAGTGAGTGAGTTTACACAGCAGTAGTCCAGTGGAAGAACCACTGTGGGAACGCTCAGCAGAAGAGGTCGTGCTGAAGCATAGAAGCGAGTGGGCCATCAGAAGTATCCGGGCAGGATAACCAGAGAGGGGTGGACGACCTAGTAAATGTGTTTTTCTTATGCTGGATTGAAGTGTCTCCAGGGGAAGCAATTGAAGTGCTGTTTTCACCGGGCTCCTCGTCCCGTCAATACTTATTGGTCCATTCTGGTGTGGCAGCGGAGAAGAAGCAGACTTGTGAAGAATGTATTGCTGGTATCGTTTAAGAAGTGCTTATGGTGTCTTGGATGTGCTGTGCCCAGAGGAAAATAAAGCAGAACTGTTTGACGTGATTCTGGACTCTGACTCTAATTGCTCTGTACGCTCCCTCACGGGAGGGGAACACCCTAGAACAATAGACACTACAGAGGTAAAACACACAGCTTCCAGTGTATCGGCCCAGCGGCTGTCCCTTTACACAGCCAGGACGAGCGATGCATCCTCAGCCACAACTGTGCTTATGACCAGCAGCATCCGCAGGTCTGCAGCTCACAGGGGTGGCAAGGGTTGCCTAGCCTGGGCCTTTTTGACACTGCAAAGGATGTGCCAACTCACGTAATCTGCCAACTTTGCAAAAAAAAACTGAGTAGACATAGAAAGTGCAATAATTTGACTACTACATGTATGAACCTTCACATGCGCAATCAACATGCTTTACTGTGGTAATCCCACTGGACAAATGTGCTGACCAGCGAACCTCAACAACCATCAGCCGCCCCATCAATCACATTTGCTGCTTCTTCCTCCTCCTCTGTTACTGTGCCAACTATTGAGACACAGGTCTTCGACTGCAGAACCGTGGGTTCTTTACCTGCTCCAGTCATGCTGACTGAGATGCCACCTTCAGCTGTAACGGAAGCTGACATGCCTGCTGTTTTTGACCAATCTCAGAGAACGAGCACACCACAAGTTTCTCAATCCACCATAAGTTCTCCGCCTGCACCTCTCTCATGATTCAGCAGTTTGTCCGGTTCACTGTATTCCACCCTCTCTCAGCACTGCAGCCAGCCAACGGTTCTGTAGTTGTGGTCACGGAAAAGATTGTTTCCTCCTACGCATGATAAAACTAAGAGGTTGAACTCCACCATCTCCAATCTGTTGGCCATGGAAATGCTGCCTTTTCGCTTGGTAGATACAGACAGTTTCCAAAAGCTGATGGCCGTCGCAGTCCCCCAGTTCCAATTACCCAGTCGCCATTCGTTTTCTAAGAAAGCTGTGCCTGCTCTACACCAGCATGTCGCAGACAACATCACCCATTCCTTGACAAAATCTCTGTCTGCTGGGTGCATTTCACCACAGACACTTGGATGAGTAAGCATTGCCAAGGGTGTTACATCTCGCTGACTGGGCACTGAGTGACTCTGGTGGCTGTGGGGACAGGAGCTGCTCCACAAGTCTTGGAATCCTCAAGGCTTGCAGGACAAACCTCTACATTTAACACTTCCTCCACTGATTCTGCCTTTATCTCCTCTAGGGCCTCCACCTGCACCCTCAACCTCAGCCTTAACGAGACACGCGTTCCAACAGTGCAGACTGAACCTCCACCACCTCCATGCTGCACATCCAGGGCTGACTGCAATCAGGCAGTCTTAAAATTGATATGCCTTGGAGATCATAGTCATACAGCTGAAGAGTTGTGGACAGCTTTCCAGGCTGAGCTTGGTCTATGGCTGTCTCCACTGAACCTGCATCCAGGGAAGGCCGTGTCTGATAACGGTGCAAACCTGGTGGTTGGCCAACGGCGAGGCAAGCTCACACACTTGCCTTGCATTGCTCACGTCCTCAACCTGGTGGTACAACGTTTTCTCAGCCATTATCCTGGCATGGGTGAGCTGCTCCAGAAAGCACATAAGCTCTGTGCTCATTTCCGCCGTTCGCACCCCTCTGGTCATCGACTTGCATCGATACAGAGGTCTTTGTCCATGCCAGCTAACAGGTTGATATGCGATGTGCTGACACGGTGGAATTCCACTCTGCACATATTGTAGCGACTGTGGCAACAGCAGCGAGCCCTAACACAGTATGTCATGTCGTAAAGCCTGGGCCAACACAGTATGGACATGACGCATATCACGTTTACAGAGTGGGCACAGATTAAGGATCTCTGCACCCTTCCGAACAGTTTCGTAATAGCTTCTAAGATGGTTAGCGCTGATGACGCCATCATCAGCATCACTATTCCAGTCATCTATATGCTGGAGCAGACTTTGAATAGCCTGTGGGAGGAGATGGTGTTCCCAGAGGAACAGGAGAAAGCAGAGAAGGATGCGGAAGGGATAACATTGTCTGGAAGTTGTCACACAGGCGGGTGCCAAGGGAGGGTGGATTACTGCGATCGAGGGGGCTGTTGATAACAAACTGTTAACGAAGATGTAAGATCCGAGGAACAAATGGAGGAGGAAGAGGTGATGGGCAAGCAACTGTCGTATGAAGAGGATAATCCTCCCCTCTCTGTTGTTCGTGGTAGGCAGGAGGGGACAGAGGAAATGAGCCTCATTGTTTCCCAGCCACCAACACAGCATGGGCTTGGACCTCATGGAAGAGCCCGACATATGAGTGCCTTCTTGCTGCATTATCTGCAACATGATCCCAGTATAGTTATGATTAGGAATAATGCTGACTGCTGGGTTGCCACTGTTAGATCCACGTTATAAAATCAAATTTTGCCCGATGATTCCCACTCTATAAAGGGACTTGCGAATGCTGGAGTATTGAAACACGCTTTTGCACAACCTTAAGAGTGCTTTTCCCAAGACAGCAGTGAAGCACACAGTTCGCATCGCAGCAGTAGACTTCCAACCTCTGGCATGTCAATTCGTCAACGTTAACATATTAGCAGCAGCAGTATTGGAAGTGGAAGAAGCAATTTCTGTGAGACCTTTGACATTTTTTTTAGACCAACTCGTGCCCCAGCACAACAGATTCCACGAATGGAGAGGATGGTGCAGGAGTATCTAGAACTAAATATCAATACCATCAGGGAGGGTTCGGACCCTTTCACATTTTAGTCTTCCTAAATTGATGAGTGTCCTGACCTTGCCTCACACTCCTTTGAGGTTTTATTGTGCCCAGCAGCCAGCGTTCTCTCAGAAGGTGTCTTCAGTGCTGCTGGTGGTGTCCTGATGGATAAGCGCATCCGGCTGTCCCCTGAAAGTGTAGACTGCCTAACTTTCATTAAGATGAACAATTCATGGATTTCCAAGGACTTTTGCATCCCAATCACAGACTGTACAGACAAGGTGATATTGCATTTTTTAGTGTGATGCATTAATGTCACGTAACTGCACTGTGATATCTTTAGTGTGGCTTCTGTGCCTGCTGTGGCTGAAGCTGCTGCTGCTGATGTTAACACAAATTTGTGGAAATGTGAACAGTCATGGTTAGTCTACTGTAACAACCCTACCAGCATCACTGCATGGCCTCCCATCCCCCACCTGCCTTACACACCAACTTACTCACTACTCCAGGCAATGCTGTGAGTTTTGTCTTCTGCCGGCTCCATGTTGTGTACATCATGTCTCCTGCCTGCTCTTTGCATACTTCCTGGCTGTGAGCATAGGGGGGCGGCGCAGGCACTTTCTGGTTCTTATAGAGTCAGTGTGCACCTTCCTAAGGTGTCCCCAGCCAATTGCCAAGAGGCCTCAGGTACTTAAGGTATTCCCAACCATAGGGGAATGCCTGAGCAATATTCTCCCTCAGTCAGTGTCTTGCTGCTGAGCTGCCAGGTTCTGACTTGGTTTCACCTTCTCTGCGAGCTGCATACCCAGACCTGTTTCTGTGCTCTGTGTGTAACTTGTTCTGCCCTCCAGGAGGCTGCATATCTTGGTCTGTATCCTAGTTCCTGTACCTTATCCCGTACCTGACCTTGTCTTGTCTGAGCTCAGTGCTATATCTGTGTCTGTTGTTTCCCAGTCTGTGGCGTTTCCTTCCGTGTTCTCTGTGTCCTTGTGTTTGCTTCTGCTCTACACACGCTCCGCATGCCTGCGGTTCTGCTCTGCACTTATTCTGGATTATCTCAATGAGAATAACTGTTTAACTTCATATCAGCATAGGTTTATGAGGAATCGCTCCTGTCAAACCAATCCAATCAATTTTTATGAGGTAAGCTATAGACTGGACCAAGGTGAATCATTGTACATGGTATATCTTGATTTTTCCAAAGCGTTTATACCGTGCCACACAAGAGGTTCGTACACAAAATGAGAATGCTGGGTCTGTAGGAAAATGTGTGTAAATGGGTAAGTAACTGGCTTAGTGATAGAAAGCAGAGGGTGGTTATAAATGGTATATTCTCTAACTGGGTCGCTGTGACCAGTGGGGTACCGCAGGGGTTGGTGTTGAGACCTATTCTCTTCAACATATTTATTAACGATCTGGTAGAAGGTTTACACAGTAAAATATCGATATTTGCAGATGATACAAAACTATGTAAAGCAGTCAATACAAAAGAAGATAGTATTCTGCTACAGATGGATCTGGATAAGTTGGAAACTTGGGTCGAAAGGTGGCAGATGGGGTTTCACAATGATAAATGTAAGGTTATACACATGGGAAGAAGGAATCAATATCACCATTACACACTGAACGGGAAACCACTAGGTAAATCTGACATGGAGAAGGACTTGGGGATCCTAGTTAATGATAGACTTACCTGGAGCAGCCAGTGCCAGGCAGCTGCTGCTAATGCAAAAACTGTAGTGAAATTGATGCCACTTTTATGGTGTCTGCCAATAATTTTTGGAAATGTGAACACTTCTGGTTGGGTGTCCGTCTGCTGGATTGGGTGTAGTGAAAGACCTGTCGGTCCCTATTATACTATTTCAACTGTAGTGAAATTGATGTCACTTTTGTGGTGTAAGCAGGCTTGGACTGGCCCACCGAAGAACTGGAGGATTCTCCGGTGGGCCCAGGCACTGACACCTGCTGGCATACTGGCCAGCAGCTGCCGAGGGCCCCCACAGCTCCAGGGGCCCTCAGCCAGTGGCTATGGAGCCCCTAAGTCAAGGGAGCCCACCCTGTGCCAGCGTAGAAGCAGCTAGAGACAGGATCCTTTCCCCGCTGCTAAAGCGAAATGAATATTCACTCTTCCCCACGCCGGAATACAATTTCTCTTTAATAGGCTGCAGCTACCACTGCCCGCATGTAAATCCCCACCACATATATAAACACACACACAAAGAACCACATACACACATGCAGGCACACAGCACAGCACATCCCGGCATCCTGCTTCCTGCCCGGCTCTTCCTGTCTGAGACAGCCCAGCTGGATGACATCATCATCCAGTGCGCTGTCTCAGACAGAAAGCTGCTGGCGAGGAAGAGGCTGCTGGGATGTGCTGCTTCTGCGGGGAGGTGAGCTGTGCTGTGTGTCTGTGTACCTGCGTGTCTATGTGGTCCGGTGCTTTGTGTGTGTGTGTGAGAGAGGGATGGTGGGGAAGGACAATGATATTGGTGGAAGAGGCAAAGATGGAGGTGATGGGCAATGATGGCGGTGGGGGGAGCAATGATGGAGGTGATGGGCAATGGCAATGATAGAGTTGATGGGCAATGATGGTGGGGGAGGCAATGATGGTGGGAGAGGCAATGATGGAGGTGATGGGCAATGATGGTGGGGGAGGCAATGATGGTGGGAGAGGCAATGATGGAGGTGATAGGCAATGATGGTGGGGGATACAATGATGGAGGTGATAGGCAATGATGGCAGTGGGGAAGGCAATGATGGCAGTGGGGGAAGGCAATGATGGAAGTGAAGGACAATGATGGTGGTGGGGGAGGCAATGATGGAGGTGATGAAATGGGCAATGATGGTGGTGGGGAGGAGGCAATGATTTTGGTGGTGGAATGGGCAGTGATGGGGTGGAGAGGGGCTGCATTATACGTTATGAGGGGGCTACATTTTATTCTGTAGGGGGACTGTATTATTCTCAGGGGACTACATCATATTCTGGGGGGCTACATCATACTATATGAGGGGGCTACAGTATACTCTATGGGGGGCTGCATTATTCTCTCAGGGGACTACATTATATTCTGGGGAGCTACATATTACTATATGAGGGGGCTACAGTATACTCTATGGGGGCTGCATTATATTCTGTGGTGGGGCTGCATTATTTTCTCAGGGGACTACATTATATTCTGGTGTGGCTACATCATATTATGTGAGGGGGCAGCATTATGCCCTATGAGGGGGCTACAGTATACTCTATGGGGGGTTGCATTATATTCTATGGTGGGGACTGCGTTATACCTTATGAGGGATTGCATTATATTGTTGGGTGCTGATTATATTCTGTGGTGGGGCTGCATTATACTATATGGGGTTGCATTATATTCTATGGTGGGGACTGCATTATACCTTATGAGGGGGTTGCATTATATTTGTGGTGCTGCTATATCTAGAGAGGGGGCTGCATTATATTTTATGAGGGGGCTACATTATATTCTATGAGGGGCTACATTAATTATGAGGGGCTATCCCTCTATGATTCTACCCCAACCCCTGCTACATAATTAAGACGTGTACTACCTAATATTATACACTGATATTAGCGTGTTTGACACACAATTTGTGGTCTTGTATTTATTTCTATGTAGCTACATAGTGGGCCCCAAGAATTATTTTCTCTGGTGGGCCCAAGGTGCTCAAGTCCGACGCTGGGTGTAAGACCCTCATTTCTTTAAATGTGAACAATCCTTGTTGGGTGTCCATCTGCTGCTTTGGGTGTAGTGGAAGAGCTGTCGGTCCCTATTATACTATTTCTACTGGGGTGAAATTGATGCCACATCTGTGGTGTAAGACCCTCATTTCTTTAAATGTGAACACTCCTTGTAGGGTGTCCATCTGCTGGATTGGGTGTAGTGGAAGAACTGTCGGTCTCTATTATACTATTTCTACTGTGGTGAAATTGATGCCACTTTGGTGGTGTCTGCCAATATGTCTGCCAATATTTTTTAAATGTGAACACTCCTGGTTGTGTCTCCTTCATGCTTGTTGCCTGTAGCAGTAGGCCTCCGAAACCGTCAGGCCTCCACCTCCTTGTACTCAACTACTCGTGTTACTATCCTTACATTTTTCTGACATTGGTAGTCTGGTAAACTGATATTTGGGCCACCTGAGTGTGGCTGAGTATGAAAGTAGGTAGAGGTGTTGCATGTGTTATCAGGGCTCCCAGCAAAGGGGCCCTACACCGATCCCTCACCCACCGTCTTACTGTAATGTTCAATTGAAAGCTGTAAATGCTGTCCCAGACCCAAATACCTCATGCCTGGCTGATTGCTGCAGTGCCATGCTAAAATCTGTACTGTGGGTGAATTGAGACCACTTTCCTAGTGTCTGTTCCTCATTTGATGTGTTTTGGCAGCATTTGGGGCCATTATAAGGTGTTGTGCGTGCATTTGTTTTTGCCTCCCATTGACGTGAATGGCGTTCAGTTATGTTCGGCGAATATTCGATGGATTAATCGGCGAATATTGCAAATTCAGCTAATGTATTTCGAACCGAACATTAAAATATTCGCTCATCTCTACTCAAAACGTCCTAACAAAAAATAATGTTTCAAAAATTGTGCTGATATAAAGTAGACATGTGGACAATGTTATTTATTAACTGATTTGTGTGACATCACTCTCTAATTTAAGTGAATAAAAATAAAAACTTAAAAATTGCAAAATTTTGGCCAAATTTCCAATTTTTCACAAATAAACATTTCATATCAAAGAAATTTTACCACTATTATGAAGTACAATATGTCACGAAAAAACAGTCTCAGAATCAATGGGATCCATTGAAGCGTTCCAGAGTTATGGCGTTATTCCACTCATAAAGTGACAGCGGTCAGAATTGAGAAAATTGGCCTGGTCAGGAAGGTGAAGATAATTAAAAAAAAAATACACATACAGTACAGACCAAAAGTTTGGACACACCTTCTCATTCAACGATTTTTCTGTATTTTAATGACTATGAAAATTGTAGAATCACACTGAAGGCATCAAAACTATGAATTAACACATGTGGAATTATACATTACACTTAACAAAAAAGTTTGAAACAACTGAAAATATGTCTTATATTCTAGGTTCTTCAAAGTAGCCACCTTTTGCTTTGATTACTGCTTTACACCCAGAAAAGGTGAACGGATGGACTCTACATGCCTGGTTCCCACCGTGAAGCATGGAGGAGGTGGTGTGATGTGTGGGGGTGCTTTGCTGGTGACACTGTTGGGGATTTATTCAAAATTGAAGGCATACTGAACCAGCATGGCTACCACAGCATCTTGCAGCAGCATGCTATTCCATCTGGTTTGCGCTTAGTTGGACCATCATTTATTTTTCAACAGGACAATGACCCCAAACACACCTCCAGGCTGTGTAAGGGCTTTTTGACCAAGAAGGAGAGTGATAGGGTGCTACGCCAGATGACATGGCCTCCACAGTCACCAGACCTGAAGCCAATCGAGATGGTTTGGGGTGAGCTGGACCGCTCACCGCTTCAATTTTGAATAAATCCCCAACAGTGTCACCAGCAAAGCACCCCCACACCATCACACCATCTCCTCCATGCTTCACGGTGGGAACTAGGCATGTAGAGTCCATCCATTCACCTTTTCTGCGTGCAAAGCAGTAATCAAAGCAAAAGGTGGCTACTTTGAAGAACCTAGAATATAAGACATATTTTCAGTTGTTTCACACTTTTTTCTAAAGTGTAATGTATAATTCCACATGTGTTAATTCATAGTTTTGATGCCTTCAGTGTGATTCTACAATTTTCATAGTCATGAAAATACAGAAAAATCTTTGAATGAGAAGGTGTGTCCAAACTTTTGGTCTGTACTGTACTTGGTATCGCGGTGTTCAGAATATATATATATATATCAGTATATAAAAGAATTACCGCATATACTCGAGTATAAGCCGAGATTTTCAGCCCATTTTTTAGGGCTGAAACTCCCCCTCTCGGCTTATACTCGAGTCATATACCGGGGGTCGGCGGGGGAGGGGGAGCGGGGGTGTCCTATATATTCACCCCCTCCTGGCGCGGTCTATGCAGCCCCTGCTCTTCTCCCACGGTCTCAGGCGCCTGTGTTCAGCGGTCCTGTGATACCACTCATTAAAGTCATGAATATGCACATATGACACCGGCACCTGTCCCCAATAGCGCGCCGGTGTCCCCGCCTGCTCAGGACACCAGCATCTGGCAACCAGAGGTGAGTATGTCTTTTTTATTATTATAATTCGCAGCAGCATATGGGGGCACAATCTATGGAGCATCATATGGGGGCATAATACATGGGGCACAATCTATGGAGCATCATATGGGGGTATAATACATGGGGCACAATCTATGGAGCATCATATGGGGCATAAGACATGGGGCACAATCTATGGAGCATCATATGGGGGCATAATACTTGGGGCACAATCTATGGAGCATCATATGGGGGCATAATACATGGGGCACACTCTATGGAGCATCATATGGGGGCATAATACATGTGGCACACTCTATAGAGCATCATATGGGGCATAATATATGGGGCACACTCTATGGAGCATCATATGGGGGCATAATACATGTGGCACACTCTTTAGAGCATCATATGGGGCATAATACATGGGGCACAATCTATGGAGCATCATATGGGGCATAATACATGAGGCACAATCTATGGAGCATCATATGGGGGCATAATACATGGGGCACAATCTATGGAGCATCATATGGGGCATAAGACATGGGGCACAATCTATGGAGCATCATATGCGGGCATAATACATGGGGCACAATCTATGGAGCATCATATGGGGACATAATACATGGGGCAGCATATGGGGCACAATCTATGGAGCATCTTGTGGGGCATAATACATGGGGCAGCATATGGGGCATAATCTATGGAGCAGCATATGGGGCTCTTGATTCAATATGGCTATTCAAAAACATTTAACCTACTTTAATTTTACTTTTATTGGTATCTATTTTTATTTTTGAAATTTACCAGTAGCTGCCTCATTTTCCACCCTAGGCTTATACTCGAGTCGATAAGTTTTCCCAGTTTTTTGTGGCAAAATTAGGGGGTCTGCTTATACTCGGGTCGGCTTATACTCGAGTATACACGGTAATCCGATCGGTAAACAGCGCAATGAGAAAGAAAATCAAATTACATTTTTTGGTTGCCTTAACATGGCACTAAAATGCAATAACGGGCGATTAAAACATTGTATCTACCCCAAAATGGTATCAATATAAATGTCCGCTTGGCACACATAAAATAAGCCCTTACTCAGCCGCAGATCATGAAAAATGAACACGTTACGAGTCTCAGAAAATGTTGCTTTTTTTTATTTCACCACAAATAAAAAAGAACCTATACATGTTTGGCATCCACACACTCATAATGACCTGGAGAAATATAATGGCATGTCACAGTTTTAGCATTTAGTAAACATGGAAAAAAATCAAAAAAATAATTGTGGAATTGCACTTTTTTTGCGAATTCACCGCATTTTCAATTTTTTTTCTTGTTTTCATGTACACTATATGGTAAAACCACTGGTGTTGCTCAAAAGTACAACAAGCCCTCACATGGCCAAATGGATTGAAAAATAAAAAAGTTATAGCTCTGGGAAAAAGAGGAGCAAAAAAAACAAAACTCAAAAATGGAAAATCTCTAGGTGGTGAAGGGGTTACAATTTAACCACACAGCATGAAGCACAGTACTCTCACAGGGGTGGTTTGCATGTTAATGACCGGGCCAATTTTACAATTCTGACGACTGTCCCTTTATGACGTAATAACTCTGGAACGCTTCCATGGATCCTGGTGATTCTGACATTGTTTTCTTGTGACATATTGTACTTCATGATAGTGGTAACATTTCTTTGATATGACTTGTGTTTCCAACCTTGAATATTCATGCATTAAATCACAGAGATATGTCACACAAAATACTTAATAAGTAACTTTCCCACATGTCTCATTTACACGAGCACAATTTTGGAAGCAATTTTTTTTGGTTAGGAAGTTATAAGGGTTAAAAGTTGAACAGCGATTTCTCATTTTTACAACCCAATTTTTTTTTTAGGGACCACATCACATTTGAAGTCACTTTGAGGGGTCTATATGATAGAAAATACCCAAAAGTGACACCATTCTAAAAACTGCACCCCTCAAGGTGCTCAAAACCACTTTCGAGAAATTTATTAACCCTTTAGGTGCTTCACAGGAATTTTTGGAATGTTTAAAAAGAATGTACATTTAACTTTTTTAACTTTTTTTCTCAAAAAATGTACTTCAGATCCAATTTTTTTTATTTTACCAAGGGTAACAGGAGAAATTTGACCCCAAAAGTTGTTGTGCAATTTGTCCTGAGTACACTGATACCCCATATATGCAAGTAAACCACTGTCTGGGTGCATGGCAGAGCTCGGAAGGGAAGGAGCGCTATTTGACTTTTCAATGCAAAATTGGCTGGAATTGAGATTGGACGCCATGTCGCATTTGGAGAGCCCCTGATGTGCCTAAACAGCGAAAACCTCCCACAAGTGAACCCATTTTTGAAACTAGACCCCCTAAGGAACTTATCTAGATGTGTGGTGAGCATTTTGAACCCCCAAGTGCTTCACAGAAGTTTATAATGTAGAGCTGTAAAATTAAAAAATCATATTTATTTCACAAAAATCTTATCACACCCAATTTTTTATTTTCACAAGGGTAACAGGAGAAATTGGACCCCAAAAGTTGTCCAATTTGTCTTGAGTACGCCGATACCCTATATGTGGGGGTAAATCACTGTTTAGGCGCACAACAGAGGTTGGAAGGGAAGGAGCACCGTTTGACTTTTCAACGCAGAATTGGCTGGAATTGAGATCAATCGCCATGTTGTGTTTGGAAAGCCCTGATGTGCATGAACAGTGGAAACCCAACAATTCTAACTCCAACCCTAACCCCAACAAACCCCTAACCATAACCCTAACCACAAACCTAACCCTAATACACCCCTAATCCTAATCCCAACTCTAAACCTAATCACAACCCTAACCCTAACTTTAGCCCCAACCCTAACTCAAACCTTAGCCCCAACCCTAACCCTAACTTTAGCCCAACCCTAACCCTAACTTTAGCCCAACCCTAACCGTAACTTTAGCCCCAACCCTAACCCTAACTTTAGCCCCAACCCTAACCCTAACTTTAGCCCCAACCCTAACCCGAACTTTAGCCCTTACCTTAACCCTAACCCTAATGGGAAAATGGAAATAAATACATTTTTTTTATTTTCTTATTTTTCCCTAACTAAGGGGGTGATAAAGGGGGTTTGATTTACTATTTATAGCGGGTTTTTATGTTTGGCAGCTGTCACATGCTAAAAGACGCTTTTTATTGCAAAAAATAGTATTTGCATCACCATATTTTCAGAGATATAATTTTCCATATTTTGTCCCAAAGAGCCATGTGAGGTCTTGTTTTTTGCGGGACGAGTTGACGTTTTTATTGGTACCATTTTCGGGCACATGACATTTTTAGATCGCTTTTTATTACAATTTTTGGGAGGCAGAATGAACAAAAAACAGCAATTGATGAATTTCTTTTGGGGGGGCGTTTATACCATTCCGCGTGTAGTAAAATTGATGAAGTGGTTTTATTCCTCGGGTCAGTACGATTACAGCGATACCTCATTTATATCTTTTATATTTTGTCACTTTTATACAATAAAAACTATTTTATATATAAAATAATTATTTTTGCATCGCTTTATTCTGAGAGCTATAACTTTTTTATTTTTTTTGCTGATGATGCTGTTTGGCCTTGTTTTTTGCTGGACAAGATGACGTTTTCAGCGGTACCATGTTTATTGATATCTGTCTTTTTGATCGCCTGTTATTCCACTTTTTGTTCGGCAGTATGATGATAAAGCATTGTTTTATTGCCTTGTTTTTTTATGATGTTCACTAAAGGGGTTAACTAGTGGGACAGTTTTATAGGTCGGGTCGTTATGGATGCCGCAATACTAAATATGTGTACTTTTATTGTTTAGATTTTTTTTTATTCAAATATTTATTTACTGATAGAATAAATATTGTTTTTTTATTATATTTTTCAAATATTTTTACAATTATTAAAAAAAAATATTTTATTTAATTCTTACTTTTACACTGTGTCCCACTATGGGACACTCATTTTCTGCAGGCTGATCGCTTATGTGGCATGCAGATCTGCATGCCATGTAAAATATCAGCACTGCAGGGATTTGTCAACGCTGCACTTAGAGCCAGGTGTCAGCTGTGAGAATCATCTGACACCCGGCCGCCATCGGCCGCGCTCCCCCCATGAGCGCAGCTGATCGCGTATAATGTACTATCCCGTCCATGGTCATACAGGCCCAGGTCACATGGACGGCATAGTACGTCGGATATCAGAAAAGGGTTAAAAATGTGAAACTCAGAGCATGGAGAACAATACCCCCACAAAAGATATATAACAAATTTCAGCCCTAAAGCATGGGGGAGAATACCCCCTGTGTCAAAGGAGAGGGTAAATATGTATCACTGAGGTTATTAGCTTCAGTGATATTAACTTAGGAAAAGGCTTGTGATGAACCCGCACCTCGCCATCCCGCCTGACGTCACTATTGCATCCGAGGGATCACGTGGTACGCCCTCCTCACTTGCACCAAAGTGACATTCCGCAAGCCCCTGGGGACACATAAGGTCAGCTTGGCACAGTTTTACCCAGACACCCCCTGTCTACATGTGTACAGGAAGGCATGAGGAGTGAGAGCCCACTCCGTCACTGACGTAGAACCACTGACAGACTGAGAGGTTTCTTTCACTAGCACCAGTGAAACAGTGCTTGGTCAGCCTGGTATGACTGTCACCAGTTCCTCTATAGATATAAGCCAAATCTGTTAATGGGATTATATCAGGCCGGAAACCAGCCCCGGTAGCATGGAAAGTTAAGCCGAGATGATGGACTGTGAATTCATGGATCGAAATAAAAGAGCAACCCAAAATTAGGTAATATATTTAATCTCCTTAAGGGCACACTAGACAAAGCACTATATACAAAATGGCTATACATAAACAATGGTTAAATATGCAACTACAATAGCGAAAGGACAAAGCATAGAGAATACAAGAGTCAGTTACCAGTCAGATGGATGAAAGGCCTGGCTTGCAGGGGATAGGCTGCCACATGGTAGGCTGGTGGTCCCCTCTGTTCCCCCATATGATGTGTCACCACAACATTCCCAGAGAAAAAGCAATAGGCCATGCTTTACACGAGCATTTAACCCCTTGGGGTCACTCCCCTCCTGCCCTATTGGCTGAACCTAAATCCCCTCCCCTTGCATCTAGCAGCTAAAACTCCAAAAACCTAAGATGGATCATAACTCCTGCATGGACTCCATATTGCAAGCAAACCTTTTGTCCTGAGCTTAGCTGGCTTAAGCTATGAGATCTGTCATCACAGTCTTCTGAGGCTTGACCACCTACTGAGCGAGTTGTCCTATTACAGCTGCACAAAGAAAGAGAGTTTTATAATCCCATGTCAAATAGGATACAAATGATTGATATTAAATATTTCCAATATCCTTCACAATGATCCAGCACACTAAGTGCTGAGAGAGGTTAATCAGCCATGTGAAGGGCTAAATTTAGAGAATGGCTGAAGAGTGGATGGAAGGCTGTTCACCATATCCAAGGTGGAGCCCAGAAGTTAAAATACCCATCCTTCTGGCTCATTCACAGTGCGGTGTGCCTGGAGATCAGAGCTCCAGAGCTGTGTAAGCTCATGATAAAGTAAGTTGGATCTTTTTTGTTTTGTTTTTCTGTTAGGCTATGTGTCCACGTTGCAGAAATGCTGCGGAATTGTCCGCAGCATTTCTGCAACTCCCCGCTGTGGGTAAAACACATGTGGAATTTGCATGCGTTTTCCCACAAGACACAAGCATTATGCAAGCATTTTTAGCTTGCGGAATTCAATCGCTTTTCCAAGTGATTTGAAGCATCGCTTGGAAAAGTGAGTGACAGGTTGGTCACACTTGTCAAGCATTGTGCTTGACAAGAGTTACCAACTTTTTACTATTGATGCTGCCTATGCAGCATCAATAGTTAAAGATAGAATGTTAAAAATAAAAAAAATAAAAAATATGGAGATACTTACCTCCTGTCTGCCCCAATCTCCTCAGCGGTGTTCCCGGTACTCAGCGGAGCTGCCGGCAAGTTCCGTTCCCAGTGAGTCATTGCAAGAATGACCTCTGATGACGTAGCGGTCACTTGACCGCAATGTCACAAATGTCATTTTGGCGCGAAACACTCCTGGGAACAAAGCCACCGCGTGCTCCGCTGAGGACCGGGAGGACTCAGGGGGCTGACAGAGGGTAAGTATATCCCTATTTTTTATTTTAATTCTATTTTTAACAGGAATATGGTACCCAGGGCCTGGAGGAGAGACTCCTCTTCTCCAGACCCTGGGTACAATCCGCACATGAAACACTCACTTTACGCATTGTGGGCATGGCCTGTGTAAAGTTAGCGTTTCAATGCAATCGCCGCGATTCCGCAAAATTAATGAACATGCTGCGTTTTTCACCGCAATGCGATTCCGCTGTGGAAAAAAACGCAGCATGGGCACAGCAATTGCGGAATGTATTTAAAATTAATGGAATGCGTTTTGTAAGCGGTTTTTAAGCGTTTCAGCAGCAGCAAAACCACTTAAAAAATGCAACGTGGGCACATAGCCTCAGGCCATAAAGGCTGTGTTTATTTTGCTAACTCTGCACTGGTTTATGCAGTATGTTTAATAAACCAGTGGAAGATTTAAAGAGACAGCATTCCTGTGTCTACCTCTATGTGCAGCTGAGTGAGCCGATCTACCACAGGTGGTATAAATGCAGGCAAGATTCCCAGGAAGCAAGTGTGATGGCAGTGGAAAAACTGCATGTTCTCGATGAAGGTAGCTATAAGGATGGAACAGACAAAATGGTGGAGCTGATCAAGCACCTGATCCTACGCCCGCAGCAGATCCCTGACCGATCTCTCTTCATCTCTTCATCATATGCTTTCCTTGCCTCCGACATTGATAGTGAGGGAGAGGATTCCACATTTCTATACTTTTTTGATTCTTCCTCCTTATCGGGTCTTGCGGAACCGCCACGCAGACGTCCCAGGACAAAAGATGAGGCAGCGCCCACCATTTCTGAAGATGAAGCTGAACCAGCGCACCCCATTGCGGACCCCGAATGCAGGGCCGGATTAAAGTAGGGGCTGATGGAGCTGCAGCTCCAGGCCCCTTGTTAGAGATAGGCCCATCCGCGGCCCAGCCAGCCGCTTGTTATCTAGTGGCTCTCTGCTCTCCTCCCTTCCCTGTGCTGCTGACGTCAGCCTGGTGGTGGAGGGGGAGGCGAGGAGCCAGGAGAGACTGTGTGCTGGAGGGGGAGAGAGGAAAGCTGCCGCTGAAAGTACTGTAGGAGAGGAGTCGGCAGCAGCACAGTGTTATCTCATTCACCCAATACAGAAGCAGGATGTAAATGAAGGCAGAACATGTGACCACAGAGCAGCCAGTCACAGCTCACCTTTCACTTGTCCTCATCCATGCACTGTCTTCTTCCATCTTTGCCTATGACAGGCAGGCAGAGGTGTGTGTGTGCTGTTACAAGAATCCCAGCCATATTACAGTGAAAGCAGATGGAGAATCCTGAAGTCTCTGCACAGGTTTGTGTTGTAAAGTGTGTGGTTTCTGACAAATTCCATCAGTAGCATTGAATGGCCCATAGTAATATAGGGCAGCATTGAGAGGCCCTCTCAATGCTGCCCTATATATACTATGGGCCATGCAATGCTGCGCTATATATACTATGGGCCATGCAATGCTGCGCTATATACTAGAATGGGCCTCTCAATGCTGCATTATATATACTATGGGCCATGCAATGCTGCGCTATATATACTATGGGCCATGCACTGCTGCGCTATATGGGCCTCTCAATGCTGCGCTATATACTAGAATGGGCCTCTCAATGATGCATTATATATACTATGGGCCATTCAATGCTGCGCTATATACTAGAATGGGCCTCTCAATGCTGCATTATATATACTATGGGCCATTCAATGCTGCGCTATATACTAGAATGGGCCTCTCAATGCTGCGCTATATATACTATGGGCCATTCAATGCTGCGCTATATACTAGAATGGGCCTCTCAATGCTGCATTATATATACTATGGGCCATTCAATGCTGCGCTATATATACTATGGGCCATGCAATGCTGCATTATATATACTATGGGCCATTCAATGCTGCCCTATATATACTATGGGCCATTCAATGCTGCGCTATATACTAGAATGGGCCTCTCAATGCTGCATTATATATACTATGGGCCATTCAATGCTGCGCTATATACTATGGGCCATGCAATGCTGCATTATATATACTATGGGCCATGCAATGCTGCATTATATATACTATGGGCCATGCAATGCTGCGCTATATGGCCCCGGAAGAAGCGGGAATGCGAAACGCGCGTCGGGGTGAGGGGGAGATCTCTGGCTGCAGCACTGCACATGTTACCACGCTATTAGGGCATTCCATGGTAAGACCTTGACTTAAGGATTTGTTTCCTATATTCATTATGTGCTTATTATGTTCTACATATGGAATGTTAGTGTGTGTATTATAGTTTATGCAGTATAGCCTGTTTCCATGTAGTATCCCCTTATTGGGTGTTTTGATTGGAGATCTATTTTAGTCTGTAATTTTTGTTATTATTTTATATGTGTCAATAAACTTTGTATTTTTTGTACGTTACCTAGGATCTCTTCGTATTTTTGGGCTATATGAGAATATAGACCCGTTTTGTGGTGATATATGAATTAGAAGTGCCTATTTGTAAATTATAAGGACTTTTTTTGTATAATGGGCCATTCAATGCTGCGCTATATACTAGAATGGGCTCTCAATGCTGCCCTATATATACTATGGGCCATTCAATGCTGCGCTATATACTAGAATGGGCCTCTCAATGCTGCCCTATATATACTATGGGCCATGCAATGCTGCACTATATGGGCCTCTCAATGCTGCATTATATATACTATGGGCCATTCTATGCTGCACTATATACTAGAATGGGCCTCTCAATGCTGCCCTATATATACTATGGGCCATTCAATGCTGCGCTATATACTAGAATGGGCCTCTCAATGCTGCCCTATATATACTATGGGCCATTCAATGCTGCGCTATATACTAGAATGGGCCTCTCAATGCTGCCCTATATATACTATGGGCCATGCAATGCTGCACTATATGGGCCTCTCAATGCTGCATTATATATACTATGGGCCATTCTATGCTGCGCTATATACTAGAATGGGCCTCTCAATGCTGCCCTATATATACTATGGGCCATTCATGCTGCGCTATATACTAGAATGGGCCTCTCAATGCTGCCCTATATATACTATGGGCCATTCAATGCTGCGCTATATACTAGAATAGGCCTCTCAATGCTGCGCTATATATACTATGGGCCTTCAATGCTGCATTATATATACTATGGGCCTCTCAATGCTGCATTATATATACTATGGGCCTCTCAATGCTGCCCTATATATATACTATGGGCCATGCAATGCTGCGCTATATATACTATGGGCCATGCAATGCTGCATTATATATACTATGGGCCATTCAATGCTGCGCTATATATACTATGGGCCATTCAATGCTGCATTATATATACTATGGGCCATGCAATGCTGCGCTATATGGGCCTCTCAATGCTGCATTATATATACTATGGGCCATTCAATGCTGCGCTATATATACTATGGGCCATGCAATGCTGCGCTATATATACTATGGGCCATGCAATGCTGCGCTATATGGGCCTCTCAATGCTGCGCTATATATACTATGGCCATTCAATGCTGCATTATATATACTATGGGCCATTCAATGCTGCGCTATATACTAGAATGGGCTCTCAATGCTGCCCTATATATACTATGGGCCATTCAATGCTGCGCTATATACTAGAATGGGCCTCTCAATGCTGCCCTATATATACTATGGGCCATTCAATGCTGCGCTATATATTAGAATGGGCCTCTCAATGCTGCCCTATATATACTATAGGCCATTCAATGCTGCGCTATATACTAGAATGGGCCTCTCAATGCTGCCCTAATATATACTATGGGCCATGCAATGCTGCACTATATGGGCCTCTCAGTGCTGCATTATATATACTATGGGCCATTCTATGCTGCGCTATATACTAGAATGGGCCTCTCAATGCTGCCCTATATATACTATGGGCCATTCAATGCTGCGCTATATACTAGAATGGGCCTCTCAATGCTGCGCTATATATACTATGGGCCATTCAATGCTGCGCTATATACTAGAATGGGCCTCTCAATGCTGCCCTATATATACTATGGGCCATTCAATGCTGCGCTATATACTAGAATGGGCCTCTCAATGCTGCGCTATATATACTATGGGCCATTCAATGCTGCGCTATATATTAGAATGGGCCTCTCAATGCTGCCCTATATATACTATAGGCCATTCAATGCTGCGCTATATACTAGAATGGGCCTCTCAATGCTGCCCTATATATACTATGGGCCATGCAATGCTGCACTATATGGGCCTCTCAGTGCTGCATTATATATACTATGGGCCATTCAATGCTGCGCTATATACTAGAATGGGCCTCTCAATGCTGCGCTATATATACTATGGGCCATTCAATGCTGCGCTATATACTAGAATGGGCCTCTCAATTCTGCGCTATATATACTATGGGCCATTCAATGCTGCGCTATATACTAGAATGGGCCTCTCAATGCTGCTCTATATATACTATGGGCCATTCAATGCTGCGCTATATAACTATGGGCCATGCAATGCTGCGCTATATAATACTATGGGCCATGCAATGCTGCACTATATGGGCCTCTCAATGCTGCGCTATATATACTATGGGCCATTCAATGCTGCGCTATATACTAGAATGGGCCTCTCAATGCTGCCCTATATATACTATGGGCCATTCAATGCTGCGCTATATACTAGAATGGGCCTCTCAATGCTGCGCAACTATGGGCCTCTCAATGCTGCGCTATATATACTATGGCCCATTCAATGCTGCGCTATATATACTATGGGCCATGCAATGCTGCACTATATGGGCCTCTCAATGCTGCATTATATATACTATGGGCCATTCTATGCTGCGCTATATACTAGAATGGGCCTCTCCATGCTGCCCTATATATACTATGGGCCATTCAATGCTGCGCTATATATACTATGGGCCATGCAATGCTGCGCTATATATACTATGGGCCATTCAATGCTGCGCTATATACTAGAATGGGCCTCTCCATGCTGCCCTATATATACTATGGGCCATTCAATGCTGCGCTATATATACTATGGGCCATGCAATGCTATAATAATGGCCTTCAATGCTGCGCTTTATATACATGGCCTTCAATGCTGCCTATATATAATGGCCTTCAATGCTGCCTATATATACTATGGCCATTCAATGCTGCGCTATATATACATGGGCCATTCAATGCTGCCTATATATATATGGGCCTCTCAATGCTGCGCTATATATACTATGGGCCTTCAATGCTGCGCTATATACTATGGGCCTTCAATGCTGCCTATATATACTATGGCCTTCAATGCTGCCTAATATACTATGGGCATTCAATGCTGCGCTATATATACTATGGCCATCAATGCTGCCTATATAAATGGCCTTCAATGCTCCTAATATACTATGGGCCATTCATGCTGCCTATTATAATGGCTCTCAATGCTGCGCTATATAACTATGGGCCATTCAATGCTGCGCTTATATATACTAATGGGCCTCCAATGCTGCGCTATATATACTATGGGCCCTCATTGCCTATATTACTATGGCCATTCAATGCTGCTATATACTAGAATGGGCCTCTCAATGCTGCCCTATATATACTATGGGCCATTCAATGCTGCGCTATATACTAAATGGGCCTCTCAATGCTGCCTATATATACTATGGGCCATTCAATGCTGCACTATATACTAGAATGGGCCTCTCAATGCTGCCCTATATATACTATGGGCCATTCAATGCTGCGCTATATACTAGAATGGCCTCTCAATGCTGCGCTATATATACTATGGGCCATCATGCTGCCTATATACTAGAATGGGCCTCTCAATGCTGCCTATATATACTATGGCCATTCAATGCTGCCTATATACTAGAATGGGCTCTCAATGCTGCCCTATATATACTATGGGCCATTCAATGCTGCGCTATATACTAATGGGCCTTCAATGCTGCCCTATATATACTAGGCCATGCAATGCTGCCTATATATATGCTACGCTTAATATACTATGGGCCATTCAATGCTGCGCTATATATAATGGGCCATCAATGCTGCCTATATATACTATGGGCCTCAATGCTGCCTATATATACTATGGGCCATTCAATGCTGCGCTATATACTAGAATGGGATGCTGCATATATATACTATGGGCCATTCAATGCTGCGCTATATATTATGGGCCTCTCAATGCTGCTTATATATAAATATGGGCCATTCAATGCTGCGCTATATATACTATGGGCCA
>JARQOD010000002.1:489579252-489631056 GCA_033576555.1 Oophaga sylvatica
TCCCCTAGGTTTTCGTTTTTTCCCTGGGGAAAAGGACGGAAGGGAAAAATTCCGAGGGAAGGGGAAAACAACAAAGAAAAAGGGACGTCGAGTTAATTGGCGAGGGAAATTCAACCCATCCACCCGGACATCACTGGTCGAGAACGCTACCAGATGTATTGCGTGACGATGAGAAAAGGTGGATGAACATGAAATTCCCTCTGCTCCTGATCCACACAAAGCTCGACTGTAAGGTGGAAGAGCAACAGTGACTGTCCCTTTAAATCATCTTAGAGGAAAATGCCGCTGTCTCTAGTGAACTTCCTGCCGGGCCACTAACGCGATCGCTTCCTCGATCGCTGTGGACATTTGTTGGCATAGTGTCCTTTTCGGCTGACAAAGGTTACAGACCACGGATACCGAGACTTAGTCCTGCACAGGAACCTCTGGGGGCTTTTGGGGTTCAACACCAGATCGGGGATTCGAGAGGTTTGGCAAAGGTGGGAGCCAACCGAAACCCTGCCACACTGGGCACGCTTCAACCTCCCTCGTGTAAACGGAGGTCGATGCGGGTAGATATGGAGATAAGCTTCTCCAGGTGGCGGGAATCTCCCTGGTACCCAAAAGCGACTTTACATGGTCAGCCAGTCCTCGCCAGTAGACTAGAATGAAACTTTATCCGACCAGTCTAGCTCTGAGACCAGAGTCCGAAACTGAGGGAAAACTGACTGACCAAAGACAATCCTGTGCCAATGCCAGCAGTTGTAGCGCGAAACGTGGTGACCTGAGGTCCTAAAAAACCTTTTTAAGAGCCTCCAGGAAACGAGGCACTCCGCACCACATGATCGTCGCGCTCCCACAGTGGCGTTGCCCACTCCAACGCTTGCCTGAGAGTAGAGACAGTACAAAAACCCACTTGTGCCCGATCCGTGGGGAAATGTGCAGCCAGAAGCTCGAGCTGATAGAGGACTGACTCATGAATCCCCGACATTGCTTGCTGTCACCGGCAAACTTGTAAAGGAAGCGGGAGGTGGGATAATGTAGGGGCAGAAGTGGCAGAGGACAAACTGGCTGCAGCCATGCTAGCAGCCTGAACAGCGACTGCGGTAACATCCACAGCTGAGGTTGTGCGCTCAAGAGCCGCCAACCTACCCTCCAGCTGCTGGATGTACTGCGGTAGACGCTGGTCATCCGCCATTTTACTAGCCAGACCCTGGCGCTAGTATTATGTTAGGGTCTGCAGAACGCACCTAATAGATATAGTAGAGAGGTGCGTTCGCAGCCCGGGGTCCACCGTGCAGGCGAAGCCCGCTGCTAGTAAGATGGCGAAAGTAGCGAACTCTGTTATCCCGCAGAGTCGCTAAAATAAACGCCGTAGCGCGCTGTGGCAGTTAGTGCGAACTCTGTTAATCACTAGAGCTGCTAACGGGAATGCCACGGCGCTATATGGTGATAAGTGCGAACTCACTTAGCTTCAGTGAGCCGCAAAGTAAAACGCTAGGGCGCTGAACTAGCGTTATAAAGCGAACCCTGTTGCGTCATAGAGCCGCTGAGAAAAAGGCTGTCCTATTAGACTCACAAGGAACACAGATGACTGCTAAGCGGATTGCAGTCTGAGGTCACGCAGTCAGAACACAAGCAACAATCTCCTCACCGGAGTAGCTGGTATTCTAATGGCGTTTTCAGCCGAGCCCTGAACACGTGCATACAATCTCCTCACCGGAGGTGCCGGTATTCTAGGGGCTTATTTCAGCCAGACCTAACCACATGCATACATGACCTCACTGGCGCAAGCATGTAACAGATTTGATACTAGCGCATGGCGGCCCAGCCATGCCACACTTTTATAGTAACAGCTACAGGACCTGCCAGAAAAAGGACCAATGAGAAACTGTTCCAAAACACATGTAGTTTCAGGACCTTCCTGACGGACCAATAGGAGCTGCTGCGGTACCTGAACATGTGACCCCTGATCTCCAATGAGAGATCTTACCCTGGGCATGCTCAGAAGGGGAAATGCAGGACTTCGTCCCAAAGACGTCTGCTCCAGCACTGGCTATAATAGAAGATCCAGGAGGGGCAGCAGCAAGTCTCTGCACAGTATCGGAATGGGCAAGACACTGGGACCGACGTCTCTGCTGAGCAGGCTCCACTGCGGCCGGAGATGGATGAGGGACCGCAGCGGGACTGGTTCAAGACTCCCCTTGTGCAGCAGCGGGAACTCGAATCCTAACAGTGGTGCTCATTCTATTAGGGCATCTATACAAAGCTCCACCAGCCTTAAAAAAAAAATTCTACCTGCATGTTGCCTGGACAATAATTTTGGGCATAGTAGCAGTCTGTGATACTCATTGTATTAGGCCATCTATACAAAGCTCCACCAGCCTTATATAAAAAAAAAGAATTTCTATCTGCATCTTGCCTGGACAATAATTTTGGGCATAGTAGCAGTCTGTGGTACTCATTGTATTAGGCCATCTATACAAAGCTCCAGCAGCATTGAAATACTCATAATTTTTTGCTGCATCTTGCCTGTAGAATAATTGTGGGCATAGTAGCAGTCTGTGGTACTCATTGTATTAGGCCATCTATACAAAGCTCCACCAGCCTTATAAAAAAAAAGAATTTCTATCTGCATGTTGCCTGGACAATAATTTTGGGCATAGTAGCAGTGTGTGGTACTCATTCTATTAGGCCATATATACAAAGCTCCACTAGCCTTAAAAAAAAAAATTCTATCTGCATGTTGCCTGGACAATAATTTTGGGCATAGTAGCAGTCTGTGGTACTCATTGTATTAGGCCATCTATAAAAGCTCCATCAGCCTTATAAAAAAAAAGAAATTCTATCTGCATCTTGCCTGGACAATAATTTTGGGCATAGTAGCAGTCTGTGGTACTCATACTATTAGGCCATCTATACAAAGCTCCACCAGCATTGAAATACTCATAATTTTTGGCTGCATCTTGCCTGTAGAATAATTGTGGGCATAGTAGCAGTCTGTGGTACTCATTGTATTAGGCCATCTATACAAAGCTCCACCAGCCTTAAAAAAAAAATCTATCTGCACGTTGCCTGGACAATAATTTTGGGCATAGTAGCAGTGTGTGGTACTCATTCTATTAGGCCATCTGTACAAAGCTCCACCAGCCTTAAAAAAAAAAAATTCTATCTGCATGTTGCCTGGACAATAATTTTGGGCATAGTAGCAGTCTGTGGTACTCATTGTATTAGGCCATCTATAAAAGCTCAACCAGCCTTATAAAAAAAAAGAATTTCTATCTGCATCTTGCCTGTAGAATAATTTTGGGCCTGTAGCAATGTGTTACTCATTCTAATAGGCCATCTATACTAAGCGCCACCAGCTCTCAAATTAATAATAATTTTTAGCTGCATCTTGCCTGTAGAATAATTTTGTATAGAAAAAGACTAAGCACTCATCTTATGATATAAGGAAAATATTTAATGGTAGTGTGTCCAAAAACGTTTCGGTCAGTCAGACCTTCGTCAGTAACTACATAAATGAAATGACATGTTATTCAAAACATTATAGATATGGACTGTAACATAATAGTCCTAGCAATTGATTTAATAACAAAGAAAGTATATACATAGGTATGGAATAAGTCAAACCATCAATAAAATTATACGGGTCAGTTATAGGGATAATAAGTGCAGTGAATCCCTGCACAGTAACCATCGCCAATCCCAGAGAAAAGATAAGGTGAGATATAAAAAGATAGAGTATTATACCTTCACTAATGATCTGAAAACAGACTCCTTAACTAGAATGCCCATAACATAGAAAGCGTGACCCTAGGAAGATAATGTCGGATGAAATAACAGATCTGACAGTATTTTCACGGTGTCTAAGATGTGACCACACTTAAAATATACTCACTTTAGAAGCGTGATAGAGATTTATCAAGCTGTTGAAATTAGAGTAAAAGAGATTAATGAGTAAAGGTGTGGTATTTATAAGGTAATAGAGAAACGTGTATATACCTCATTCAGCCAGTGGCGGGCCTGTTTGCCTCCTAATTGCGGTATCCACCGCTAATACGGCTGGTGCTGGTGGGAGAGAGGATGGGCAGAAAAGGGAAGGAGACATCTGTGACCAAAGTTACCATGTGGCAGCGTCATCAAACATTGCTGTGCGATCAATAGTCAACTATACCTTAGTGGGCAGCTGCAGAGAGAAGCAGTCACGTCTGTGTATGCGGTATCCGCTGTCAGAGTGATAATCAAGCGCCACGCTGGGTTTTTAAAAGGAAGGGGCAGAATTAAGGGGTGATGGCGCACATCAGACACCGTGGGCCGGAAGTGACTAGGCGGAAGCAGTATGGAGGTGCGTTCCATGCTACCCTGTGTTTGCGTTCCACACTCAAAACGTGGAAAATTTTAAGAGGGGATAAAAAATAATCGTACCAAATGGTGGCGTTACCCCTAGTTAGTACATAGAGAACGGCATTATATGTTAAAGATGACTAAATAAAGAGATCCCTAATTTTGACATGGTAACTGTTGGTAACAATGTGTGAGGTGGTAAACTGGATATTAGGCAAAATACCTATAAGTAATAGAGGTTAAGAGGTGGGAGATCCGGAAAAGAAATAGGTACAATGTGATAGTGGGAAAAAAAGATGAATTTTATTACGCTATATAATACGTCCAGATAGATATTGTGAGGCAACGAAGGTGGCAAAAATTTCGACGTAGTGTAGTGATCTTAGGTAAATCCTAGGTGGAATGCCAAAGTGACAAAGAGATGGTGATTTGCTGTGACAGATCCATAGGATTTTAATACAAACGGCTCTAAAAAAGAGAAGGAGTATGTTATGATCATATTGAATATAACAAAGTCAGAAAATAGCCTTAAGACACGATATTTTACTATAATAGCTAGTAATAAAATTCCACTAAGTATTGTACCATATATTATATCATATTATTTATAGAGTAGGTATGTAACCCGAGATACCATTAACCAATGACATTATAAAAATGCGGATAGTTCATACTCTCTATTCAAGCCTTTTGGGCTTAATGTATCTAGAGTATGGATCCAGAATGCCTCACGTTTTCTAAGTTGAAGAATCCTATTGCCCCCTCTCCTAGACGGTGGAACCTGCTCGATGACTTGGAATTTTAATTGTGAGATATTATGACCGGAGGATGTGAAATGATGGGGAATAATAAGGAGAAGGTTCTTGCATCGTATTGTCGATTTGTGTTTGGAGACTCTGTCACGTATGGTTTGAGAAGTTTCTCCGACGTAAAGAAGGCCACAAGGGCACTTAATAAGATAAATCACATGTGTGGAGTCACATGTGAAGAAATTTCTGATTTTAAATGTTTTACCTGAGTATGGATGAGTAAAACTGTCTCCTTTTATTATACTGTTACACTGAACGCAGTGCAAACAGGGGAAAGTGCCATATTTAGGTGTATGTAGAAACCGTTGTGTTGTTGTGGACTTGGGGCCAAAGTCTGCATGCACTAGAGAGTCACGTAGATTGGGTGGCCGTTTATAGCATGGTAGGAAGGGTTCTCTGAATTCTAAGACCTCAGGATGGGCAGTTGATAGTAAATGCCAATTTTTCCGTATAGATCTATGAATAATGTTGATGACGGGATGAAAAGTATGTACAAAAGGAATGCGCTTGCCAGTTGTACTGTTTTGTCTAGTGGTAGAGTGTTTAGATTTTTCCAGTACTGACCGAGGGTATCCTCGTGTCATGAATTTGTTAGTCATCTTGAGAAGTCGTAGTTCTTGAGTAGTGCCGTCAGTAACAATGCGTTTCACACGTTGAAATTGAGCTTTTGGAATGGCATTTTTCATGAAAGGGGGATGTAGACTCTGATAGTGAAGTAGACTATTTTTGTCAGTTTTTTTTATATAGAGGTCAGTGGATAATGTCCCATCCTGGTTTTTTATCACCATGGTATCAAGAAAGTTTATCCGCCAAGGATCGTGGCTAATAGTAAACTGGATACCAGGCCAGGAGATATTGAGGGTATCATAGAAATTTAAAAGGGATTCCAATGGGCCTCCCCATATGCAAAAAATGTCGTCAATATATCGTTTCCATGTAATGACGTGTTGACGAAATAATGGATTTTGATATATTATACTTTCTTCAAAATCAGCCATATACGCATTTGCATATGGGAGTGCTGCGTTAGAGCCCATGGCGGTCCCCCGTATTTGAAGATAGAAATCGTCCTGAAAAAGGAAAAAGTTGCAGGTAAGTATGACTTTGAGAAGATCAATGCAGAGATCTATTTGGTCACTATCCATTTTTGTAGAACGTAATAGGTGGAAGATCGACCTTATCCCTTCTGGATGAGGAATTGAGGTATAAAGGTCTTTCACATCCAGTGTTACCAATAATGCACTGAGTGGAATAGTACCTATTTGTTGAATTATTTTAAGGAAAGCCCCTGTGTCTAGAATAAACGATTTGGTTTGCTGTATGAGTGGGGTAAGGATTTTCTCTAGATAAATAGCTAGAGGTGACAAGATAGAATTAGTGGAGGCTACTATGGGTCTCCCCGGGGGTTTTTCAAGGTTTTTGTGAACCTTGGGTAGGATGTAAAAGACTGGTGTGTTAGGATTCTTGTTACTCAAGAAATCACAAGTCTTTTGATCCAACACTCCTATAGCAGAATATTTTTCTAGAATTGTGTCAATCTTGAGACTGATATCACGAGTAGGGTTTTGGGACAGGGGTTGGTAAATTGATGTATCATTCAGCTGACGTCTGATCTCTGTCACGTATAGTGATTTGTCCATCACTACAAGGGCCCCTCCCTTGTCAGCTGGTTTAATGACAATGGAGCTGTCGTTCTGTAAGGATACCACAGCCTTCTTTTCCTCTATAGATAGATTAGAGGGATGGAAGATCTTACCTTTCTCAATATCGTGTCTAAGGGTTTGGAAGGTATTATGAATGAAACCAATGAATGTTTCTACCGCATGTGAGGTTTGTGGAGGACGAAAATAACTTTTATTCCGGAGACCCAGACTCTGTGCCGAAAGTAGTTTAGGATTAGGCGGAGTGATGGGTTCTGGAGTAATGGGTTTAGAAGAATAATAAGCTTTAAGTCTTATATGACGTTAGAACCTTTGTAGGTCCATGTCCAAATCAAATGTTCGACATTTGTATGATGGACAGAAGGAAAGCCCTTTTTGTAGGACTGCATGTTCAGTGTTGGTGAGAGTCCTAGATGATATGTTAATCACCAAATTGTCCGTACCTTCGAACGGGTGATCCGGCCCTGGTCTTGTTCTCTTCTTCTGTCCCCGTCTGGTCTTCTTCTGAAGTTGCGTCCTCTGCGTGAGCCTAAAAAAGGAACTGTAGTAGAAGTTGTAGGTCCAAATTCCTGATCCGAACCTGAGGTGGAGTAGTCGGTTGAGGTATGTTGTCCTTGTCTTAAGTCCGATTTTTTCCTGAACTTTCTAGGTCAATAATATAGCGGGAAAAACGCTAGAATTCCGCAAAATTAATGGACATGTTGCTAGATTTTCCGCGATTCGTTTTTTTCGCGGAAAAAAACGCACCATGTGCACAAAAATTGCAGAATTCATTCTAAATGATAGGATGCTTAATACATGCTTTTTGACGCATTTTTTCCCGCGAAAAAAACGCAAATATTCCTGAACGTGTGCACTTAGCCAGAAAGTTCAGGAAAAAATCGCGGTAAAACGCGACAAATCCGCGCAAAAAAAACGCACCAAAAATGCGTAAAAACCGTGCAAAAAACGCGCATTTTTACCGTGAAAAAAGTCCGTTTTTGCTCAGGAATATTCTGCAAACATTCCTGAACGTGTGCACTTAGCCTTAGCGGTTGCCATGTCGCATTTGGAGAGTCCCTGTGTGCCTAAACATTGGAGCTCCCCCACAAGTGACCCCATTTTGGAAACTAGACCCCCTAAGGAACTTATCTAGATGCATAGTGAGCACTTTGAACCCCAGGTGCTTCACAAATTGATCCGTAAAAAAAAGAAAGTACTTTTTTTTCACAAAAATTTTCTTTTAGCCTCAGTTTTTTTCATTTTCACATGGGCAAGCGTATAAATTGGATCCTAAAATTTGTTGGGCAATTTCTCCTGAGTACACAGATACCTCATATGTGGTCATAAACCACTGTTTGGGCGCACACCAGGGCTCAGAAGGGAAGGAGCGCCATTTGACTTTTTGAATGGAAAATATGCTGGAATATTTAGCGGTTGCCATGTCGCATTTGGAGAGTTCCTGTGTGCCTAAACATTGGAGCTCCCCCACAAGTGACCCCATTTTGGAAACTAGACCCCCTAAGGAACTTATCTAGATGCATAGTGAGTAGGGTTGAGCATTCCGATATTGCAAATATCGGGTATCGGCCGATATTGGCTGTATCGGAATTCCGATTCCGAGTACCGATATTTTCGTCATATCGGATACCGGAATCGGAATGTTTCTGTCACGGTCAGTGTCCGTCGGTCGGGTCTGTCAGGAGTCAGCGGCACTTACCTGGCAGAAGATCTCCGGTGGTCTCGTCCTGGATTGCTTGATGGCCGCCATCATCTTCTCCCTGGCGGTCACATGCAGTTTCTCGCGATAACTGCAGTGACTGCCGGGTAATCGCGGCCGTAAAGCAGTCCGATGACGTCACCGCCGGGGAAGCAGGTAATCAGCTGTGCTGCGCCGGGATGTCAGGCTCTGCCTGGCATTCCGATGTAGCAGAGCTGGATCGTCGTGGGACCCTCGTTACTATGGACTGCGTCGGACAGGTGGTATACTGTTGGTTTGTTTTTTTCCTTTTTTTACAGGAGATCGATGGCGTCGCAGGAATGAGCGTATAATAAAATTAATGAAAACTGTGTTGTCTCTTTTATTTCATTAAAAGACTTTTTTCTTGCTGTGTCTTTTTTTTAAACATTTAAAAACTTTGGGATTAATAATGGATCGGTGTCTTATTGACGCCTCTCCATTATTAACCGGGCTTATTGTCACCGTGCAATCAACGGTGACATTAACCCCTTATTACCCCGCTTGCCACCGCTACAGGGCAAGTGGGAAGAGCCTGGTAAAGTGCCACAATTGGCACATCTTTTGATGCGCCAAATGTGGGGCTGCTGATGCCTGGTATTATCAGGCTGTTGAGGGCCAAAATCCATGGGCCTTGACAGTCTTTTAATACCAGGCCGCAGCAGTCTGCATTTTACTTGGCTGGTTAACAAAAATAGGGGGGATCCCCATGCCATTTTTTTTTCGAGGGGATCCCCTATTTTTGTTAACCAGCGAAGCTAAGCAGACTGCTGTGGCCTGGTATTATCAGGCTTGCAAGGTCCATGGATATTAGATCCTTACCAGCCTGAAAAACCAGGCCTCAGCAGTCTGCTTCATCTGGCTGGTTAACAAAAATAGGGGGGACCCCACGCCAATTTTTTTCGAGGGGATCCCCTATTTTTGTTAACCAGCCAAGATATGCAGACTGCTGTGGCCTGGTATTATCAGGCTGGCAAGGTCCATGGTCTTGGCTCCTTAACAGCCTGAAAAACCAGGCCTCAGCAGTCTGCTTCATCTGGCTGGTTAACAAAAATAGGGGGGACCCCACGCCAATTTTTTTCGAGGGGATCCCCTATTTTTGTTAACCAGCCAAGATATGCAGACTGCTGTGGCCTGGTATTATCAGGCTGGCAAGGTCCATGGATCTTGGCTCCTTAACAGCCTGAAAAACCAGGCCTCAGCAGTCTGCTTCATCTGGCTGGTTAACAAAAATAGGGAGACACCACCACGCCAATTTTTTTCGAGGGGATCCTCTATTTTTGTTAACCAGCAAAGATAAGCAGACTGCTGTGGCCTGGTATTATCAGTCTGGCAAGCAGGGTCGGACTGAGCCACCGGGACACCGGAGAAACCTCCGGTGGGCCCCAGCTCCTGCGTGGTGGGCCCTGATTTGAAAGGATAGGTCGCGGGGCAGAGGGGGCGGTGGCCCCGGGCCCCGCGCTCTGAGGGGGCCCACCCGGAGCTACGCTACAGTAACTGTATCGGCGTGCACAGCACGCCGATACAGTTACATTCTGCGGCAGACCAGGGAGAATCGCTCTCCCTGCTCTGCCGCCCGGAAGCTATGGGGCCTGAACAGGCGGTGGGGGGGCCCGGTGCCAGCAGTGGGTCCCCCACCCGTCATCAGAGGGTCAGCTGTATCGGCATCCAGCTGATACAGCTGACCGCATAGAGAGAGAAGGAGCGAGTGCTCCTTCTCTCCCATAATCCCCTCTCAGCGTCTGACAGCGGGCGCGATGACATCACCTGCCGGCGCCCGCTGTCAGACGCTGAGAGGGAGAACAGTGAGCAGCACAGGAGCCGGGAGTTGAGTATTTTATTTTTTTTTTTAATGGGGGTGCATTATACTACAGAGGCTGTATATGGGGGGTGCATTATACTACAGAGGCTCCATATTGGGGTGCATTATACTACAGAGACTCCCTATGGGGATGCATTATACTACAGAGGCTGCCTATGGGGGTGCATTATAATATAGCGGTTGCCTATGGTGGTGCATTATATTATAGACTCTGCCTATGGGGGTTTATTATAATATAGAGGCTGCCTATGGGGGTGCATTATACTATATTGAGGACTATCTGGTGTATTATGCTGTATGGATGCTATCTAGGGGCCATCATACAGTGTTGGACCCATTAAATAGTTTGGGGACATTATGGGTCAGTATATATCCAGTGAGGGGCATTATTCTGTGTATAGGGGAGATGTACAGGGGGAGACTTGGGACATTATTAAATGTAAAGTGGACACATATTGTTATAGGGGAACTCGGGTTACTGTGACTGTCAAAGGGGAACACAGGGCATTATTACAGTCTAGGGGACAAAATGTGGGCACTGTTTTCTAGGGCACTTGCACCCGGCATCACTATATTCTAGAGGGGTGCTTTAAAATTTAGAGGTCACACAGAACCACACAGCAGGTGCAGTAATAGGGACACATACGGCAGCAGCAGCTCAGTATTCGGGTATCAGGTGCAGTAATAGGGACACATACGGCAGCAGCGGCTCAGTATTGGGGTATCAGGTGCAGAAATAGGGACACATATGGCAGCAGCGGCTCAGTATTGGGGTATCAGCAGGATGAGGAGTTTGTGCAGGTTGAGAATAGTCCAATTGGTGACCGTGACAGTGCTGACAATATGAGAAGTGAAATGTGTCTTTGTTGTAATCTCTGCAGTCGAGTCCTGGCTGGAGAAGTCGTCATGTCGGTCTGGGCCAGATGGAAAAGACATGAAAAGTGAACAATTCCATTAGAAAGAACATCAGCGGTAAGTCATTATCTGTACCTGTGCTGTAATCTATTATATGTTCTGTAGGACTGGTATTATTTACCACAGACCATATGGCGGTAATATCAATATTGGTCTTTTTATATATAGATTATTTTTGGCAACAGCGCGGTCATTTGCTGAGGTTCTCTGATTAGGGGCCCACTCAGAAGTTTCGCCCCCACTAAACCAAAACCCTAGCTACGCCTCTGGCTCTCTCTCTAGTCTCTTTCTCTCTCTAGTCTTTCTCGCTCTCTGTTCTTTCCTTCTCGCTCTCTGTTCTTTTCTCTTTCTGTTCTTTCTTTCTCTCTCTCTTTTCTTTCTTTCCTCTCTTTCTTTCTCTGCTTGTTCTTTCTCTCTCGCTGCTCTTTCTTTCTTTTCCTCAGTACCAGCCACTGTGCCCTCATTACCAGTCAGTGTGATCAGCTTGGGGCGAGGATATGGGTGTGATTAGCTGTGAAATGGGTGTGGCCGGGGCGTGGCCTAAAATTTTCAGCGGCGCGCTATGCGCGCCGCATCCTTTAACCCTCTTTCCTATCTTCAAAATTTGGGAGGTATGCTGTATGACCTCCCTACAACTTCTGGGCATGCTCCTGATGAGCGTGACGGATGGTCTCCTGAGGGATCTCCTCCCACACCTGGACTAAAGCATCCACCAACTCCTGGACAGTCTGTGGTGCAACGTGGCATGGCCTAAAATTTGCTGCAGCAGGCACAGCGTGCCACAGCCTTTGTCCCTCTTTCCCTTCTTCAAAGGTTGGGAAGTATGATGGTGGGCCCCAAGAATAATTTTTCTCTGGTGGGCCCAAGGTACTCCAGTCCGACGCTGCTGGCAAGGTCCATG
The DNA here is from genome assembly GCA_033576555.1 of Oophaga sylvatica. Classification (NCBI taxonomy): domain Eukaryota; kingdom Metazoa; phylum Chordata; class Amphibia; order Anura; family Dendrobatidae; genus Oophaga; species Oophaga sylvatica. The sequence goes on from JARQOD010000002.1 coordinate 489,591,404, forward strand.
GATATTGGCTCCCTAACAGCCTTAAATACCATGACTCAGCAGTCTGCTTCATCAGGCTGGTTAACAAAAATAGGGGGACCCCACGCCATTTTTTTTTCGAAGGGAACCCCTATTTTTGTTAATCAGTTCCCTCTGACGTCACTGATGGTGTCCCTGGCTGACCTGAAGTGAAAGTGGAAAGCAATCAATTAAGCTTTCCACTTCCTCTCCTGTCAGCCAGGAGAGGAACTCATTCATTTGGGGTTTTACTGTGAGGCTGCAGCATTAGCTGCGGTCCCTGCAGTAAACATTAACCCTTTCTGAAGGATTACACCGTGGGACCTGACTGTGCATGGGATAGGTAAGAATAATTTTGCTTTTTTATTTTATTTTTATTACAGGAAATGGTTTTTGCAGTAAAATAAAAGATGGTCAAAAACATGTGTCTTTATTTCATTAAAATGATTTTTAATTAAAGTGTGTGTGTTTTATTTTATTTCATGCAATAGGATTAATAATTGATAGTTGTCTAATTGACAGCTCTCAATTATTAACCTGGCTTAAGGTCACCTTTCAATAGCAAGGTGGCTTTAACCCCATATTAACCCATTCGCCACCGCTACAGGGCAATGGGAATAGACGGGCAAAGTGCCAGAAAGGGTGAATCTAATTATAGATTTGTCTTTTCTGGGGTGTCTGGGGGCAGATGTTAGTAGCCAGGGGGGGGCAAAAATAATGGTCCCTCTCTGGGCTATTATTATCTGCCCCCACTTGCTGGCTTTGTCTGTCTGGTTGCAAAAATAGGGCGGGAGCCCACGCATTTTTTTTCAGCAATTTTACACCTCATATATATATATATACATGTCATTGAATTTGTGACACATATATATATATATATATTTATATTTATAGTTCATACACTTCTACATAGTATAATAGCCGCTAATTCAATTGCCGGCTTTTGTGAAAATGCAGAACCCGACATGAAATGACACATGGTTTACATAGAGTTAACCATGTCATTTCAAGTTGTTTGATCTATTGTTTTCACTAACAATTACATGAGTGTATGTGTGCAAAATTTCACACCTGTAGGGGTTAATTAAAGGTGTAAATTCGTAGCAAAAAAGTCCGTTTTTTTTACAACGAATTTACACCTTTAATTAACCCCTACAGGTGTGAAATTTTGCACACATACACTCATGTAATTGTTTGTGCAAATCAGATATCAAACTACATGAAAAGACATGGTTAACTCTATGTAAACCAAGTGTCATTTCATGTCGGGTGCTTCTGTCTTTTCACAAAAGCCGGCTTTACCCGGCAATTGAATCAGAGGCTATTTTACTATGTAGAAGTGTATAAACTATAAATATATGTATATATATATATATGTCACAATGACATGTATATATTAATATATATGTATTCTATGTGTGTATATTTAGTGTTTACAAGGAAAGAAAGAGGTTTTTTTAGTTACGATATTTTGTTCCCATAGACTTACATTGGATTTCCGGTATCGGTATCGGGTATCGCCGATATTTTAATGGTATCGGCGATACCATTCCGATACTTTTGGATATCGGAAAGTATCGCTCAACTCTAATAGTGAGCACTTTGAACCCCCAGGTGCTTCACAAATTGATCCGTAAAAAAAAGAAAGTACTTTTTTTTCACAAAAATTTTCTTTTAGCCTCAGTTTTTTCATTTTCACATGGGCAACAGTATAAATTGGATCCTAAAATTTGTTGGGCAATTTCTCCTGAGTACACAGATACCTCATATGTGGTCATAAACCACTGTTTGGGCGCACTACTGCAGGGCTCAGAAGGGAAGGAGCGCCATTTGACTTTTTGAATGGAAAATATGCTGGAATATTTAGCGGTTGCCATGTCGCATTTGGAGAGTTCCTGTGTGCCTAAACATTGGAGCTCCCCCACAAGTGACCCCATTTTGGAAACTAGACCCCCTAAGGAACTTATCTAGATGCATAGTGAGCACTTTGAACCCCCAGGTGCTTCACAAATTGATCCGTAAAAAAAAGAAAGTACTTTTTTTTCACAAAAATTTTCTTTTAGCCTCAGTTTTTTTCATTTTCACATGGGCAACAGTATAAATTGGATCGTAAAATTTGTTGGGCAATTTCTCCTGAGTACACAGATACCTCATATGTGGTCATAAACCACTGTTTGGGCGCACACCAGGGCTCAGAAGGGAAGGAGCGCCATTTGACTTTTTGAATGGAAAATATGCTGGAATATTTAGCGGTTGCCATGTCGCATTTGGAGAGTTCCTGTGTGCCTAAACATTGGAGCTCCCAACAAGTGACCCCATTTTGGAAACTAGACGCCCTAAGGAACTTATCTAGATGCATAGTGAGCACTTTGAACCCCCAGGTGCTTCACAGAAGTTTATAACGCAAAAATGATTTTTTAGCCCACTATTTTTTATTTTCACAATGGTTACAGGAGAAATTGGACCCCAAAAGTTGTTGTCCAGTTTGTTCTGAGTATGCTAGTACCCCATATGTGGGGGGGAACCACTGTTTGGGCACACGTCAGGGCTCGGAAGGGATGTAGTGACGCTTTGAAATGCCGACTTGATGGAATGGTCTGCGGGCATCTTGTTACGTTTGCAGAGCCCCTGATGTGCCTAAACAGTAGAAACTCCCCACAAGTGACCCCATTTTGGAAACTAGACCCTGCAAAGAACTTATCTAGATGTGTGGTGAGCACTTTGAACCCCCAAGGGCTACACAGAAGTTTATAACGCCCGGGCATGAAAATAAAAAAATCATATTTTTTCCACAATCAGGATCTTTTAGTCCCCAATTTTTTTATTTTCCCAAGGGTAACATGAAAATTAGACCCCAAAAGTTGTTGTCCAATTTGTCTTGAGTATGCTGATATCCCATATGTGGGAGAAAACTACTGTATGGGCACACGTCGGGGCTCGGATGGAAAGTAGTGACGTTTTGTAATGCCCACTTGATGGAATGGTCTTAGGGCGTCATGTTACGTTTGCAGAGTCCCTGATGTGCCTAAACAGTAGAAACTCCCCACAAGTGACCCCATTTTGGAAACTAGATCCCCCAAGGAACTCCTATAGATGAATCTCCAAGTCCTTCACAGAAGATTATAACGCAGAGCCGTGAAAATATAAAATAATTTTTTTTCCACAAAAATAATTTTTTAGTCCCCAATTTTTTTCCCAATGTTAACAGGAGAAATTAGAACCCCCAAAGTTGTTGTGCAATTTTTCCCAAGTACGCTGATACCCCATATGTGGGGATAAACCACTGTTTGGGCATACGTCGGGGCTTGGAATAAATGGAGCACTGTTTGACTTTTTGAACGCAAAATTTGCAGGAATCAATGGTGGCGCCATGTCGCGTATGGAGACCCCCTGATGTGCCTAAATAGTGGAAACCCCTCAATTCTAACTCCAACCCTAACCCAACACACCCCTAACCCCAACCCTAACCCCTACACACACCTAACCCTAATACAAACCCTAACCATAACCCTAACCCCAACACACCCCTAACCCTAATCCCAACTCTAACCATAAACCTAACCACAAGCCTAACCCTAATTCCAAGCCTAACCCAAATTCCAACCCTAACCCAAATTCCAACCCTAACCCTAATTCTAACCTTAACCCTAATTCTAACCCTAATCCTAACCCTAGTTCTAACCCTAAGGCTGGGTTCATATTTCGTTTTACCAGCCCGTTCAACATGTAGCGTTGACCGGCTGGTAACGGTATAGCATAACGCGATCACGTTATGCTATACCCGCTAGCACAGATGAATCAGCAGATGATTCATCTGTGCTAGCGGTGACGGAGCCCAGACACTGCAGCCCGTGTCCGAGGCTCCATCACTGAATGACGGCACGTCGCGAACGCATGCCGCTTTACGGCATGCATTGCGATGCGCACACAAATGGGGTGAATAGCAGCGTTAACGGACTGCGTTACACCGCGTTATACCGCGGTGAAACGCAGTCCATCTAACGGACTGCCATAATGCAATATGAACCCAGCCTAACCCTGATGTCCCCGTGCACACGTTGCGGATTTTTCTTAAATCCGCAGGTAAAATGACCTGCGTTTACCTGTGAATTTAGCGCGGATTTGCTGCGGTTTTTCCCTGCGGTTTTACACCTATAATGGAATAGGAGTAAAACCGCTGCGGAATCCGCACAAAGAATTGACATGCTGCGGATTTAAAACCGCAGCAAATCCGCATGTGCACAGCGTTTTTTTTAACCATTTATTTGCATTGTACTGTACATGGTTTCTGGATCTGCTGTGGATCCGCAGCGCCAAATCCGCTGCGGATCCGCAGCAAAATCTCCGCCGCGGATCTGCAGCAAAATCCGCCGCGGATCAGCAGCAAAATCCGCCACGGATCAGCAGCAAAATCCGCCGCGGATCCCCAGCAAAATCCGCCGCGGATCCCCAGCAAAATCCGCCGCGGATCCGCAGCAAAATCCGCCGCGGATTCCGCAGCAAAATCAGCCACGGATCAGCAGCAAATCAGCCGCGGATCCGCAGCAAAATCCACCGCGGATCCGCTGCAAAATCCGCCGCGGATCAGCAGGAAAATCCGCCACGGATCAGCAGCAATATCCGTCGCGGATCCGCAGCAAAATCCGCCGCGGATCCGCAGCAAAATTAGCCGCGGATCCGCAGCAAAATCCGCCGCGGATCCGCAGCAAAATCAGCCGCGGATCCGCAGCAAAATCCGCCGCGGATCCCAGCAAAATCTGCCGCGGATCAGCAGCAATATCCGCCGCGGATCCGCAGCAATATCTGCCGCGGATCCGCAGCAAAATCCGCCGCGGATCCGCAGCAAAATCAGCCTCGGATCAGCAGCAAAATCAGTCGCGGATCCGCAGCAAAATCAGCCGCGGATCCGCAGCAAAATCCGCGCGGATCAGCAGCAAAATCCACCGCGGATCAGCAGCAAAATCTGCCGCGGATCCGCAGCAATATCCGCCGCGGATCCGCAGCAATATCCGCCGCGGATCCGCAGCAAAATCCGCAGCGGATCGCAGCAAAATCAGCTGCGATCAGCAGCAAATCCGCTAGGAAAAAAAATAAAATTCTTTATTTATTATTTGTCCCTACCTATGACAGAGGGGGGTTCATTTACTTTTTTTTATTTTGATCACTGTGACAGTTTATCACAGTGATCAAAATAAATTTTTGAACACTGGAGGGCGCACTGCGCATGCGCCGGCCGGCGCATTGCGCATGCGCCCGCCATTTTCCAAGATGGCGGCGCCCATGAAGAATCCCGGGCAGCCGCCGGGACGGATCCAGGAACGTCGGTGGACTGGGAGAGGTGAGTAGGGGGGGTCGGATGGTGAGGGGGAGGTCGGATAGGGAGGGGGTTTTCAGAAGGTGCGGGCAGCGGATCGCAGGAGCAGATAGTGACGGCGGTGACCGGTCACTGCCATCTTTCGGTGGCGGCGGCCGATCACCGCCGTGACTCGATGTGGGGGGGGTCAGATCGCGGTCTCCAGCCATGGCAGATGCTATTGCAGCATCGGCCATGGCTGGATTGTAATATTTCACCAGTTTCATTGGTGAAATATTACAAATCGCTCTGATTGGCTGTTTCACTTTTAACAGCCAATCAGAGCGATCGTAACCACGTGGGGGTTAAGCCACCCCCACTGTGGTGATGCGCAAGGGGTCCTGTGCCTGCTGGGTCGGTTGACCTTTCAGTGACCCCGGTCAACCGGCCCGCAGGAACATGATTTATAGCATGACACCTACGTTGGCGTCATGGGTCGGGATGGCACAGGTTTTCATGACGCCAACGTAGGCGTCATGGGTCGGGAAGGGGTTAATATAATGCACCCCCATAGGCAGCCTCTAAAGTATAATGCAGCCCCTAATATAATTCACAGCCATAGGCAGCCTCTATACAATAATGAAGCCCCTAATATAGTGCACCACCATTGTATAATGCACTCCCACAGGCAGTCTCTACACAATAATGAAGCCTCTCTAGTATAATGCACCCCCATTGTATAATGTACCCACATAGGCAGACTCTATAGTATAATGCAGCCCCACAAAAAATAAATCCAATATTCACCTTTCTTCTTGGTTCCTCCGCTGCTCTGAGTGCGGGCACATCTCCGGACCGCAGGCGCCGAGAAGTGACGTCATCGCGACTCCATCAGTGTCGACATCGGTGATATCAAATGCTGAGAGGGAGATGATGGCAGAGGGAGCGTAGCTCTCCTTCTCTCATCAATGCGGTCAGGTGTATCGGAATCCAGCCGATGCAGTTGATCTTGCGATCACGGGCGTGGGGGCCATGGCTGGCACCGGGCCCCTGTGCCTGCTCAGGGCCCCATAGCAGCCTGGTGGCAGAGCAGGGAGATTGATTCTCCCTGCTTTGCCACAGAATGTAACTGCTGTGCACACTGATAGTTAGAAGTAGAGTAGCTCCGGGTGGGCCTCCTCAGAGCGCAGGGCCCGGGGCGACCACCCCCTCTGCCCTCCCAATAGCTACACTACTGGCTGATGGGGGAATGTTGGGGATTTTTGATATCTAGCTTTGCTTGGTATATTAGGTATCCATTGACCCAGTCTATATTTTGCATTTGAGCATTCTATTATCCTATGGAGTTCCTCCCTCTATTGCTCCCTGAATTGCCTTGTCATTGTAATTTATTTCTTATATCTTTGGATGTAATTGTTTGTCCAGATTTATTTCCATTTGTTCAAATTTGTAAAACTTGGAATGTCCTACTTGAAAAGGGTTTACATCCAGTAATCTGTGTTGGCCAAAATGCATATAACAATAGGGTCACGGAAAAGGCAGCAGGACTAGAGTTGAGCGATACTTTCCGATATCCAAAAGTATCGGAATCGGAATGGTATCGCCGATACCCCAAAAATATCGGCGATACCCGATACCGATACCGGAAATCCAATGTAAGTCTATGGGAACAAAATATCGGAATTAAAAAAAGCCCATTCTTGCCTTGTTGGTTAATTGTACATGAAGGAAAACAACAAAGAGTAATGTAGAATGTATTGGGGGAGGTTGAGGAGACATTAAAGGCATAGATGTTTAACCCAATCAAATGGAATAGCATTAATATTTTTTTTTTTAAAGATGTTCGGATTGACGAAGAAATTGACAATGTTGTTAACGTTTTTTCTATTTTGGCAAATATGTATGTTTCACAACTTCCATGCTCTTCACCTTTTTAACTTTTGACACACTTTCTCCTTCATAATCTTCAGCAGCATCATCTTTTTCATCAAATTATTCTTCATCTTCACCTTCTTTATCTTCTTCTTAAACTTCTTGCTATTCATCTTTTTGTTAACATTACTCATATTGTTCTTATTCAACTATTATTCTTCTTCATATTCTACTTCATCTTCATCTTCTTCATCATATTCTTATTTTGGACAGAGATTCCTGTACTTGTAATCTGTAAAAGTATGAATTTTTAATCCTTGCGTTCTTGCTGTCACAAAAGTTTAAAATTACAACAGTATTTGTCCGTGTTGAGTTTAGCCTGCAGCAGCAGTCATTTTCCAGGGGCATGTCTGGTTGCGCAAGGCTTTATCCGGCAACACTACCTTCCTTGTGTCGCGGGTAGGGTAGCGTGTGTCTATTATATGACTCTCTCTAAAATGTGACGTTACGCAGCCTTATTCTGCCCTAGGGACGCCAAAAATACGACAGCAGTAATCATTTACTGTATAAAACTCCACCTATGAGCAACAAAACAAGCACGTTCCCTCTTCTGTTTCCTGCGCTGACATGTGAGGAGGGAGTTTGGAGATGCTCCTGAATTCTCCCAGGTATCCAAGCATATCGGGCCCACAGGAGAGCAGTAAAACCACCCCCAGGAACACTGACACCTTTTACATTCATGGGGACATAATTTATGGAGCGCTACTTGCTACGGAGTTCACAACAGACCCCGAATGGTTTACCTATCCAACTGAAGCAGAAGGACAAGATGGCGCATGGAGGAGACAAAGAGGAAAGAGGCGCGATGCTGAGCGCTGCCATAGACATGCAGCAAGAGCTATTATCAGAAGCACCATGTGACCTGAGAGTTCCTCAGGAATTTGATTCGCAGAAAATGGCTGAAGAGAGGTCAAAGCCCTTCTCTTACCAGACATTCAGAAGCTGCTGGAGTCGGCATTGCAATCGTCATTGTCTTCCATACAAAAGTCTGTACACCTGAATACCATTGCAATTACCAAGCTGCAACAGGATGTGGCGCTGCTACAACAGGAGAAGCAACTTGGCCAAGACAGAGAACAGAACCTTGAGCAGAAGTTACAAAATTTGATAGACAAAACAGAGGACTTGGAAAATCGCTCGAGACAAAGCAATTTACGTCTCGTCGGACTGCCTGAATCGTTTAAATCAGCAGACTTACAATCCATCTGTGAGAATGATCTACCGAAAATATTGTGACTTAACTACTACTGTCGTGTGTAACGTGCACATCGTGTGGGACCGCCGCAAAACAACAACAGGCGAGGGGAGGCATCGAAACCAACGATGTACAGACCACAGCAAGTAATAATTAAGCTGTTACATTATAACGACAAAGTTTCATTGTTACGGCCATTCAGAGAAGCGAGGCGCCCAGTGCTACTCCATGGCTATGAGATTCTGCTCTTTGATGACTTCTCAGTATCGGTGTCCAAGAAGAGGAGGGCGTTCAGTTTAATTTGCACAACGTTGTTTGAGCGAGATGTTCGCTTTCAACTACTGTTCCCAGCGCGTTAGCGGTTCCAAAGATCTGACAGGACATATGTCATTAATGACACACCAGAACAAGCCGAAGCAGCCTTGGAACGAAATCAACAAAGTGATAGGGAAGTACAGCGACGCAGTTCCAGGTTCTCCCCACACAGACGACGACAAGATGGCAGTTCATGAAGGAGATCAGGAAAGATGAAAGAGATTCTCTCCACGTTAAATGACATATGAGATATATTTGCTGTTTGACCCGTTTCTATTGGAGTTCCTTCATACCTATGCTAAAGCATGATAGTTTTGCTGCAATTTTAGATGGTTAAATTAGTTAATTGATATTAGATGTTGAAGATCTCTCATGAGAGTTGGGGTCTTGATAAACATGGGACAAATGAGTTAAACATTACATATGGAGGGACAATAAGTGAAGCAGGCTATTGGGGTTTCATGCTTTGGACACATGGGGGGGTACACTGAATAGCCTGGGAGGATGGGGGTAATCTCCTCACAGGTTAGAAAAAAGGAAGTCACATAAACACAGGTAGTGGTGGAGAGACTACGACCGCTTACAGCGGTTTATTGGTAAACAAGAGTTACTAGAAGAGCGTAGCAAGGGACCTCTCTCCAATAATTAATCCTGGAATTGTTAATATATCTTGATTAGGTATTTGATATTGTGGTGCTGCTTCCTCCTTTCCTCGCAGGTTGGTGCCAACGACGGCCATAAGAGGGTACACCGTCTCCTCCAGCACACTCTTAATTTTTCTGCCGCCCATTCAACATGAAGATCATCTCCTGGAATGTCAAAGGCTTGCGTGCGCCGGAGAAGCGCACAAAGATTCTGAGGTACCTCCGCCGGTGGAAGCCGTACATAGCACCTTTTTTTTTTTGAAAATCTAAATAAAAAGGAACTTTCAAAAAAAAAAACCTCTTCAACAATCTACAAGACAAACAAGCATGATGGGTGACGCTGCCTTTATTGAGTTACAGTATTAGATCGACATTGTCCATGAGTAACTATGCACTGTGATAGCTATATAGCATTATTAATTTAAATCTGTTGTGGTTGTTTCAACAGCACTTGCAGGTCTAACTACCTATTGTTTGTATGCATGATGCACTTTCTTGGTGTAATTAATTAGTATTGCGCATGTTAGGGTTCGATTTCCCGCTGCTGCACAAGGGGAGTCTCGAACCCATCCCACTGCGGTCTTCCATTCATCTCCGGCCGCAGTGGAGACTGCTCAGCAGAGACGTCGGTCCAGGCGTCTTGCCCACTCCACTACTGGGCAGTGACTTGCTGTTGCCTTTCCTGGATCCGCTATTATAGCCAGTGCTGGAGCAGACGTCTTTGGGACAAAGTCCTGCATTTTCCCTTCTGAGCATGCCCAGAGTGAGATCTCTCATTGGAGATCAGGGGTCACATGCTCAGGTACTGCAGCAGCTCCTATTGGCCCGCCAGGAAGGCCCTGTTACTACTAGTCTTCTGGAACAGGTTTCTCATTGGTCCTTGTTCCTGGAAGGTCCTGTAGCTGTTGCTATAAAAGGGTAGCATGGCTGGGCCGCCATGCGCTAATATCAACCATTGTATGCTATGCGCCAGTGTGGTCATGCGTGTGTGTGTTTAGGGACCCGGCTGAAATAAGCCACTAGAATACCGACTTAATCGGTGAGGAGTTTGGTGTGCTAGCTGGTCAGGGTCGGTGTCCTAGATGCCCTAGATTACCGGCATAACCGGTGAGGAGTTTGATTGCCGTATTCAGGGTCTGGCGTTCAGACGCCATAGATTGCGGGTGACTCCCGCGAGGACATTAGCGCATGACCACGTATTATGCTCGCTTAGCAATTTTCCGTGTACCTGAGAGCCTTACAGGACATGGTACCTTTTCTCAGCGACTCTGTGACGTAACAGGGTTCGCTTTAGATGCTAGACAGCGCCCTAGCGTTTTACTTTGCGGCTCACTAAAGCTAAGTGAGTTCACACCTATCGCCATATAGCGCTGTGGCATCCCATTAGCGGCTCTGGGGATTAACATAGTTCGCATTTACTGCCACAACGCGCTACGGCGTTTATTTTAGCGACTCTGCGGGATAACAGAGTTCGCTACTTTCGCCATCTTATTAGCAGCGGGCTTCGCCTGCACGGTGGACCCCGGGCTGCGAACGCACCTCTATATTATATCTATTAGGTGCGTTCCGCAGACCCTAACATAATATTAGCGCCAGGGTCTGGCTAGTAAAATGGCGGATGACCAGCGTCTAAGGCAGTACATCCAGCAGCTGGAGGGTAGGTTGGCGGCTCTTGAGCGCACAACCTCAGCTGTGGATGTTACCGCAGTCGCTGTTCAGGCTGCTAGCGTGGCTGCAGCCAGGTTGTCCTCTGCCACCCCTGCTCTGACTATTTCCCGCCTCCCACTTCCAGACAAGTTTACCGGTGACAGTAAACAATGTTGGGGTTTCGTCAGTCAGTGCTCCATACATCTAGAGCTTCTGGCTGCACGTTATCCCACGGAGCGGGCGAAAGTGGGTTTTATCATATCCCTTTTGTCGAGCAGGGCGTTGGAGTGGGCAACGCCGTTATGGGAGCGCGATGATCGTGTGGTGCAGAGTGCTCCTCTCTTCTTGGACACTCTTATACAGGTCTTTTTAGGACCTCGTGTCACCCACGATACGGCTCTTCAACTGTTGACTATCACCCAGGGTTCATCCATGGTCAGCCAGTTTGCCGTCCAATTTCGGACTCTGGTCTCTGAGCTGAATTGGCCAGATAAAGTCCTTATACCCATGTACTGGAGGGGACTGGCAGACCATGTGAAGGACGCCTTGTCCACCAGGGAGATTCCTGCCACACTGGAGGAGCTCATTACCATATCTACCCGCATCGACCTTCGTTTTAACGAGCGGAGGTTGGAGTGGGCCCAGTGTAGGCAGAGGTTCCGGCTGGCGCCCACCTTCGCCAGACCTCTGGAGTCTTCCATTCAGGCGTCCGATTCCCCTGAGGCCATGGAGATTTCTCGAGTGAGATCTAAGTCTCGGACCACTCGAGTATCCGTGGTCTGTAGAGTGTGCCAGCAGACAGGACATTATGCCAACAAATGTCCACAGCGATCGGGGAAGCGATCGCGTCTAGTGGTCCTGGGAGGAGGTTCACTAGAGACAGCAGCATTTTCCTCCAAGTTGACACTTAAAGGGACAATCATTGTAGGCACTTCCACTATCGCCGCCGACCTTTGCGTGGACTCAGGAGCAGAGGGAACTTCATGTCCTCTGACTTTGCTCACCGTCATGCAATACCTCTGGTGGCTCTTGACAAATCAGTGACTGTCCGGGTAGTGAATGGGTCGACATTGCCCTCACAAATTACACACCAGACTTTTCCACTTGCATTGTTGGTATCTCCTTCCCATCAGGAACTTATTTCCCTACTCGTCCTTCCCGAGGGATTAGACGAGATCCTACTAGGTATACCTTGGCTCCGTTTCCACTCCCCACATATAGAGTGGACTTCGGGTAGGATACTGGGTTGGAGTGATGCATGTAGAGGCAGATGTGTCAGGAGTTGCGTTCAGGTCACCACTACTGAGTTACCCGCAGATCTTACTCCACTCCCCAAGTGCTACTGGTCATATGCAGATGTATTCTCCAAGAAGGCTGCGGAGACTCTTCCACCTCATCGTCCCTATGACTGTCCTATCGACCTCTTGCCTGGCGCAGAACCTCCTCGGGGAAGGGTCTATCCCCTCTCTCTTCCTGAGACAGCGGCCATGTCGCAATATATTCAGGAGAACCTGGCAAGAGGGTTTATTAGGAAGTCGGTGTCACCGGCTGGGGCGGGATTTTTCTTCGTACAGAAGAAAAATGGAGAATTGCGTCCGTGTATTGATTACCGGGTCTTAACGCCATCACCGTTAAAAACAAGTACCCGTTGCCCTTGATTTCTGAGCTATTTGATAGGCTTCGGGGAGCAAGGGTATTCACTAAGTTAGATCTGCGCGGTGCGTATAACCAGATTCGCATCCGTGAGGGGGACGAATGGAAGACGGCTTTCAATACCAGGGACGGGCATTACGAATATCTGGTGATGCCCTTTGGGCTCTGTAATGCTCCAGCCGTTTTCCAAGACTTTGTCAATGACATCTTCCGGGATATGCTCTCCACCTCGGTCGTAGTCTATCTGGATGATATACTCATCTTCTCTCCAGATATTGACTCCCACCGGAGAGATGTCTGCAGAGTCTTCGACCTCTTACGGGCTAATTCCCTTTATGAGAAGTTGGAGAAATGTGTGTTTGAGCTGGAGTCTTTACCTTTCCTTGGTTATATAATCTCAACCCAGGGATTGGCTATGGATCCGGCCAAACTACAGGCTGTGATGGACTGGCAGGAACCTCACTCCCTTAAAGCGGTGCAGCGCTTTATGGGGTTCATTAATTACTATCGCCAGTTCATTCCGCATTTCTCTACCTTGGTAGCTCCCTTGGTAGCCCTCACCAAGAAGGGAGCAAATCCCAAATTGTGGTCGGAAGAGGTCTCCACAGCTTTCTCTTCTGTTAAGTCTCATTTTGCTAGCGCTCCCATCCTACATCGCCCCGATGTTGATAAGCCATTTTTATTGGAGGTGGATGCCTCATCCGTTGGTGCTGGAGCAGTCCTCTTCCAAAAGGATGCTCAAGGTCGGAAGCATCCTTGCTTCTTCTTCTCTAAGACCTTCACATCAGCGGAGAGGAATTATTCCATCGGGGATAGGGAGTTGCTAGCCATGAAGTTGGCTTTCTCTGAGTGGAGACATCTGTTGGAGGGGGCCCGCTTTCCCTTCCAAGTTTTCACCGACCACAAGAATTTGGTGTATCTGCAGACAGCCCAGCGGCTTAATTCTCGCCAGGCCAGATGGTCCTTGTTCTTCTCCCGGTTTAATTTCACACTCCATTTCCTCTCGGGAGAGAACAACATTCGTGCCGACGCTCTCTCTCGCTCTGTGGTGTCCTATGAGGAGGAGGAGGTGGAGGAGCCTCGGCTTATTGTCCCCACAGAGAGCCTGAGAACAGTGGCCCCGGTTTCACTAGAGTCTGTGCCCCAGGCAAGACTTTTGTACCTACCAATTTACGACCGGAGGTACTCTCTTGGGCACATTCGTCCAGGGTTGGTGGACACTTTGGGGCAAAGAGGACATCTGAATTGCTGGCGAGGACTTATTGGTGGCCGCATATGGTCCGTGATGTTGGGGACTATGTTCGGGCGTGTGTCTCCTGCGCCAAGAATAAGTCTCCACGACAACGGCCAGCTGGGTTACTTTACCCTTTGCCGGTGGCAGACAGGCCCTGGGAGATGGTTGGGATGGACTTTGTGGTGGGCTTGCCCAAGTCTCGGGGTTGCACCATCATTTGGGTAATCACCGACCATTTCTCCAAAATGGTGCATCTGGTGCCGCTACCACGGTTACCTTCTGCACGGGCTCTGGCAGCGTTGTTCGTTAGGCATGTCTTCCGTCTACACGGCATGCCGGACAAAATTGTCAGTGACCGAGGTCCCCAGTTTGCGTCTCGGTTCTGGAGAGTGCTTTGTCGTCTACTCAGCATTGAGTTAAATCTCTCTTCAGCGTACCATCCTGAGACGAATGGGTTGGTAGAGAGGGCCAACCAGACCTTGGTCACCTATCTACGACATTTTGTCTCAGCCAGGCAGGATGACTGGGCATCCTTGCTACCATGGGCTGAGTTTGCATTAAACAATGCTGTGGCTGATTCCACCGGACAGACCCCATTCCTCCTGAACTACGGTCAGCATCCGCGGGTACCAGTGCCTATGCCCGTGTCTTCCGCCGATTCCAGGGTGGCAGACTGGGCTGTGGAGGCACGGGACATTTGGGACCGCACTCAGGATGCCATTCAGGCCTCCAAAGAGAGGATGAGGTCTTCGGCCGATGCCCATCGGCGCCCCGCTCCTACATTTGCTCCGGGTGACCTAGTGTGGCTTTCTGCCCGAAACATCAGGCTACGGGTAGAGTCCACCAAGTTGGCACCTCGCTTTTTGGGCCCCTTTAAAGTTCTTGAGCAGGTGAACCCGTAGTTTACCGCCTAGCCCTTCCGCCTCGCCTTGGTATCACTGACACCTTTCACGTGTCCCTCTTGAAACCCGTAGCCATTTCACGGTTTTCCGAGTCATCTGCCGGGACGTCAGGTTCATCTACCGATGATCATGAGGTGAACGCCATTGTTGGGTGCAAGGTGGTACGAGGCAAAAAAATTTATTTGGTGGATTGGAGGGGTTATGGGCCTGAGGATAGATCCTGGCGAGCATGTTCACGCTCCGCAGCTCATCACTGCCTTTGAGCGCAGCGAGGCCCAAAGAAGGGGGGGTAATGTTAGGGTTCGATTTCCCGCTGCTGCACAAGGGGAGTCTCGAACCCATCCCGCTGCGGTCTCCCATTCATCTCCGGCCGCAGTGGAGCCTGCTCAGCAGAGACGTCGGTCCAGGCGTCTTGCCCACTCCACTACTGGGCAGTGACTTGCTGTTGCCTTTCCTGGATCTGCTATTATAGCCAGTGCTGGAGCAGACGTCTTTGGGACAAAGTCCTGCATTTTCCCTTCTGAGCATGCCCAGAGTGAGATCTCTCATTGGAGATCAGGGGTCACATGCTCAGGTACTGCAGCAGCTCCTATTGGCCCGCCAGGAAGGCCCTGTTACTACTAGTCTTCTGGAACAGGTTTCTCATTGGTCCTTGTTCCTGGAAGGTCCTGTAGCTGTTGCTATAAAAGGGTAGCATGGCTGGGCCGCCATGCGCTAATATCAACCATTGTATGCTATGCGCCAGTGTGGTCATGCGTGTGTGTGTTTAGGGACCCGGCTGAAATAAGCCACTAGAATACCGACTTAATCGATGAGGAGTTTGGTGTGCTAGCTGGTCAGGGTCGGTGTCCTAGATGCCCTAGATTACCGGCATAACCGGTGAGGAGTTTGATTGCCGTATTCAGGGTCTGGCGTTTCAGACGCCATAGATTGCGGGTGACTCCCGCGAGGACATTAGCGCATGACCACGTATTATGCTCGCTTAGCAATTTTCCGTGTACCTGAGAGCCTTACAGGACATGGTACCTTTTCTCAGCGACTCTGTGACGTAACAGGGTTCGCTTTAGACGCTAGACAGCGCCCTAGCGTTTTACTTTGCGGCTCACTAAAGCTAAGTGAGTTCGCACCTATCGCCATATAGCGCTGTGGCATCCCGTTAGCGGCTCTGGGGATTAACAGAGTTCGCATTTACTGCCACAACGCGCTACGGCGTTTATTTTAGCGACTCTGCGGGATAACAGAGTTCGCTACTTTCGCCATCTTATTAGCAGCGGGCTTCGCCTGCACGGTGGACCACGGGCTGCGAACGCACCTCTATATTATATCTATTAGGTGCGTTCCGCAGACCCTAACAGCGCATTATTACCAGGTTTACATGATGGCCATTTCATATATGGTGTGTGAAGTTACAGTTGTCCTCACTCTGTGTATTTTATTATGTCTGTCATTAATAAAACTCGTGAGGATGATGATGATGATGATGTTTATGATTCGTACATCCATTGACTGCATTATCTTACAGGTACAGATAACGTTCCTTAAGAAGCATTAATTGATAATTATGAAATGTATTTTTATGCATTATTTTAAAAAAGTAAACACTATGTTTTATTTTTTGTTACCATTTCTACTAGCCATGTGCAGATATGCGCTGTGATGACAAATTAATATTTGTCCATATTTCTTATAAAAATTTTTCATTTTAGCCCTTGAAAACTTAAATCTTTCCTGTTTTAAGCATAAGAATCAGGGTGACGGCTCTTCCCTATTTGGAGCATGTTCGACATGGGTTTTTCTGTGCATGTGTAGGGAACAGGAGACTTCTTGCCGCTGTGGTACACCAAAGGGGATCTGGCTGGATGTGAGATATATTTCTTCTAGCAGACTGAAGTTTGCTCCGGATTTTCCATGATCACAAGGACCTGTGATAAGGTCATAGTCACGTGATCTGGTCATCTGATGTGTACCTCACCTGAGGGTGTGGAGTAGGCCTATAAAACAAGGATCTGTTGTAGTTGGTGTGTGGAAGGAAGGATTTTGGCTGGAGTCAGCCTGGAAGATTGTTTTGTTACTGTGTGCCAGTGTGCACCAAGAACGAGTACCAGACCACCCGGAATGGGACCTGGCGGTCTCTGCTTGACCTGCAGCCGCTTAGTTAAGCCCGTCCCAAGCAAGGGTGAGTCTGGCACCAGTGGTTCTCCAAACTGTGGTGATTTATGTTCTGTTTTTATTTTGTTATCTGGACTTTTTCTTGAACTCATGATTAAAACCACTGAAATTTGAAGTAAAAGGCGGTGTGTTTGCCTCATTACTGCGGCCCAGCCCTGCCTACCAGAGCGGATCCCTACAATTGGTGGCTTCAATGCGGGCAACGCAGTGAGGTCAGGCTGTTTTTTCCTGCATGACAGTAAATGTCCTAGGTAAAGAAAGTGACGCAAAACCCGGTGGATAACTGTCCCAAGATGGAGAACACAGTAAAAATGCTGGAGGAGGCCATGCGGCAGCAACAGCAGGCTATGCAGCAGCAGCAGACTATACAGCAGCAGGCTATGGAGCAGCAGCAGATATTTAATCAACAGCAATAGGAAACCAATAGTCTAGTGATGCAGCACATCACAGCGCCGCAGACAGCAGGAGCTGCCCGGGGATGGCAGGATGTCCGGAAAGCGGTGCGTACAGCGATCCGAAAGATGGAGCAATCAGATGACGTCGAGGTGTACCTGGAGATGTTGGAAGGCGTGGCTAAAAGGGAGAGACTGCCCCGGTACCAGTGGGCTGAGATCGTGGCTCCGTTTTTTTAATTCAGGACCCGCAAAAGCCTCTAGGGACCTACCCCCGAGCAACAGGAGGACTATGAGAGCGTCAAGGGTGAGATACTTGCACGTCTTGGGTAAATGTTTTGGTCCGGGCACAGCGGGTACACCAGTGGAACTTTTCCCCTTCCGAGCCAGCTCGGTCACAGTATTATGACTTGATACACCTGATAGAAAAGTGGTTGCAGCCGGAGGTGTTGTCACCCCGCGCTATGCTGGATCGTATAGTGACTGATAAATTCTTGAGAAATTTGCCACACACCCTTCAAACATGGCTTGGACAGGCAGCCCCTACTGATGGTCTCCAAATGGTAGACCTCATTGAAAGATATGGGGCTACCAAGGAGATACAGGGAGAGACTACCCGGAAGGTACCAAGTAAATTCCACAAACCTTCACCCACAGCTCGGCGAGCAGAGACTCGGTAGGCCGCCCAGGACGGGTCGGGGAACAAAATGGGCCCCATAATCTGTTGGCGGTGCCAACAACCAGGACATGTGAGAGCTGTTTGCCCCCACCTGACAGAGCCCATGGACAACAACTTTGTCTACTATCAGTCTCACTATGCAGAACACATGTGTGCAGTGGTCAAAGCAGAGGGACCCAATATGAACCATTTGTGTAAAGTGCAGGTGGAGGGTAACCCTGCTGTGGCTCTAGTGGACTCAGGGAGTCTCGTGAGTGACCCTAATACGAGCCAGCCACGTCAAAATCAGCGAGTATACTGCTGGGAAAATGGGTGTGTTGTGTATACATGGTGACTTCAAACATTATCCTACCACCCTGGTGCTGATAAACACGCCAGCGGGGAGGAGGTGACACGAGGTGGGGGTGGTGGTTAATTAGCATTAATAATGGGGAGAGATTTTCCGTTATTTTATGTGCTTTGGCCTGTAATTACCCCTCCCACAGAACAGTCGTCGGCACCAGTGGCAAACAGGTTGCATTCTCCAGAAATCAGGCATGAACCTGGTGGCCCAGAGGAAGATGTACTGGCGGTAGGAGTACCTTAGCCTTCGGTGGAGGAGGAAAACCCCTATCCTATAGAAGTGTTAGGTGGGGAGATGGAAGATTTGCAACCGGGACCAAAATTGTCATACTTAAATGTGGCAGGTGACAATTTTGGTACGGCGCAAATACGGGACCCTACGTTGACTCGAGCCAGGGAAAATATACTGGTTGTCAATAGGGAACCCCAACACCCCAGGACAGCTAAAGTATTTACCCGATTTGAGCTGAACCAAGATTTGCTGTATGGGGTTTAAAAAATACATGGGGAAATTGTCGAGCAATTGCTGGTACCGCAGTCATATCGGAGGTTGGTAATGGACCTAGCGCATGCGCATGTACTAGGGGGACATTTGGGACCAAAGAAAACCCTAGACAGAATTCTACAATAGTTTTACTTGCTATGGGTCTATGAATAAGTTAAACGGTATTGTCCCGTGTGCTAGGTAACCAGTCCGCAGCCTCATTTTCAGAGTCCCTTGGTGCCATTACAAATTATAGAGGTACCGTTTGAGAGAATAGCCAATGGATCTGGTGTGGACGGTTAATAAATCAGCAAGGGTCATCAACACATCCTCGTAGTTATAGATTACGCTACCAGGTATCCTGAGGCTATTCCCCTGCGACACACCTCGTCAAAACTGATGGCAAAATAACTCATGGGTATGTTCTCTCGGGTGGGAATCCCTCAAGAAATCTTAACAGATCAGGGGACCCCCTTTATGTCAAAAATCATGAAGGAACTCTGCCACGTGTTAAACAGTTGCGCACATCGGTCTATCATCCCCAAACAGACGGTTTAGTAGAAAGGTTCAATAAAACCCTGAACAATATGTTGAAAAAAAAAGGCTCTAAAGATGCTAAGGACTGGGATCTCTTGTTGCCATACCTGATGTTTGCAGTGCGGGAGGTGTCCCAGGCATCTACGGGCTTCTCGCCCTTTGAACTATTATATGGCAGACATCCCCGTGGCTTACTCGATATAGCTAAAGAGGCCTGGGAAAACCATACAACTCCCCACAAAAGTGTGATAGAACATGTGGCCAAAATGCAAGAGAGAATGGAGACAGTCCTACCATTAGTCCGAGAACATATGGAATCAGCACAAAGGTCACAGAGGCAGGTCTATAACCGGGAGGCATGGGTAAGGTCCTTTAACCCTGGGGATCGGGTGTTGGTACTTGTGCCTACAGTGGATAGTAAGTTCCTTTCAAGGTGGCAGGGACCCTACGACATTATAGAGAAGGTGGGACCAGTAAACTATAAAATACACCAACCAGGGCGGAGAAAGCCAGAACACGTATACCATGTGAATCTGCTCAAACCATGGAAAGACAGAGGCACGCTTGGTCAGGATTGTCCACGGCCTGCATTTCCAGTACAGATGGCTTCCTTGCCTCAGGAGAAGGCAAGAGAAGTCCTCTCCGCCATCAAAAAATCAGACACTTTGTCGCACAGGCAAGTTCAGGAAGTCAGAGAGTTTGTTAGCCGAAATACAGATGTTTTTTTGGAACTTCCTGGTCGTACCTCCCTAATACAACATGACATTGTCACTGAGCCGCAGGGCAAAGTACGATTAAAGCCATATCGGGTGCCTGAGGCCCGGCGACAAGCCATCTTGGAAGAGGTCAAGAAGATGCTGCAGTTAGGGGTCATTGAAGAGTCCCAGAGTGAGTGGGCGAGCCCAATAGTCCTAATACCAAAGCCAGATGGGACACTAAGGTTCTGTAATGACTTAAGAAAACTGAATGAAATTTCTAACTTTGACGCCTACCCCATGCCCCGGGTCGATGAGTTAATAGAGCGGTTTGGGCAGGCACGTTATTTTTCACTCATTGACCTCACAAAAGGGTATTGGCAGGTGCCACTAACAAAAGCAGCGAGACAGAAAACGGCTTTTTTAACACCCGAGGGACTGTTCCAGTGTATAGTCCTACCCTTCGGGTTGCATGGCGCTCCAGCGACATTCCAGAGGTTAATGGACGTTGTTCTTCGTCCTCATCGCCGATATGCCGCGGCCAATCTGGACGATATTGTGGTGTACAGTACAGACTGGGAAAGTCACTTAGCCAAGGTACAGGCGGTGATAGATTCGCTGAGACAAGCAGAGCTAACTGCCAACCCAAAGAAGTGTTCCATAGGGTTGGAGGAAGATCGCTACCTGGGGTATGTGATTGTGAGAGGAGTTATCAAAGGCCAAATAAACAAAGTGGAGGCAATCCAAAACTGGCCCCGTCCCCTCACCACTAAACAAGTGAAAGGGTTTTTGGGGTTAGTGTGATACTACCGGCGGTTTATTCACAATTTTGCAACACTGTCGGCGCCGTTAAATGACTGCCTAAAAGGCAGGAATTTAGTAATGGTGCGATGGAATGATCAGCTTGAAGAAGCGTTTGTAAAACTAAAAGGGGCACTGTGTGTGTGTCACCATTTTTGATCACACCCGACTTCAAAAGAGAATTCATTGTCCAGACTGATGCGTCAGAGGTAGTTGTGGGGGCCGTTTTGTCTCAGGAGGTTAACGGGGAGAAGCATCACATTACTTTCCAGAGTCGAAAGCTAACTCCAGCTGAAACCAGATACAGCATTGTAGAGAGAGAGAGTGCCTGTCGATCAAGTGGGCACTGGAGTCGTTGCGCTACTATCTGTTGGGGATAACATTTTGGTTGTTAACTGATCATTCCCCTCAGACTGGCAGTGTTGTATCCCAGGGAGTAGAGTTCAGGTGGTAGATAGATGAACATAACAGGAGAAATTGATAACGTTGCCAACCAGTTATTTAATCGGAAAACGGACAGGCAAATTCTGGCGAGATCCATGCCTTGTTCATTTTCAGAAAAGTAAGCCGGTCTACATTATCGGAGGATAGTCGCATGCCACGGTCTGTTAGTACACCACCTGCAGCACTAAAGACGCGCTCCGATAATACACTGGCAGCAGGGCAAGCCAGCACCTCCAAAGCATACTGGCTAAGCTCTGGCAATGTATCCAGCTTAGAGACCCAAAACTTGAAAGGGGAAGAGCCATCTGGGAGTACACTGAGAGGGCAAGACAAGTAGTCTGTCACCATCTTACGGAAACGTTGCCTCCTGGTGACTGGAGGCGTCTCGGATGGTGTAGACATTGGTGAAAAAATAACCGTGTGCACAACCAAGAAGGTGCCAGAGTAGGTTCCCAAACCGTATCTAATAGAAAATGAACTCGGCACTCAACTTTAGTATAGTGAGAATAAAGATTTTTATTCACAGTAGTAACACGAAACGTTTCGGTCCTATATCATGGACCTTCATCAGTCACAGATACTACTGGGAAGGGGGTTGATCCACATAGGGAAGAAAGAAAGGGCTGGATATAGCCTGTGTTGGTGGGGTGAGATGAGGAAGAGGACAATGCCTCTATTGCACTAGTAACCTGTTGTGAAGGAGTCCGGTAGTGAGGATAGGTCTCTGCATTGGACGCGGTGTCCACCGCTAGTCTGAGTCACTCAGGCTATATCCAGCCCTTTCTTTCTTCCCTATGTGGATCAACCCCCTTCCCAGTAGTATCTGTGACTGATGAAGGTCCATGATATAGGACCGAAACGTTTCGTGTTACTACTGTGAATAAAAATCTTTATTCTCACTATACTAAAGTTGAGTGCCGAGTTCATTTTCTATTAGATACGGTGTAGACATTGGTGGCGCTGACACAAAACTTCGCCACATTTGGAACATACTGGTCTTGCCCCCCTGTGTAGAGGCGCTGCTTGTGCTCCCTCTTGTTGCAGAGCTGTCTCCATTGCCTCCACGCACAGAGCTGCTTTGTAAAGCAGTAGCAGCAGCGTTCTCGGCTGGAATGGAGAACATTATGGATTGCACCAGTGTGTCTTTGTACTCCCGCATTTTACGCTCCCGGTTCAACGGTGTGATGAGACTTTGTAAGTTGTCCCAGTAGCGAGGGTCTAGGAGGGTGTACACCCAATAATCAGACGTGGTGAGAATGTGGGCGATGCGGCGGTCGTTTCTCAGGCACTGCAGCATGAAATCAACCATGTGCTGCAGACTCCCAACTGGCCAAGAAACGCTGTCCTCTGTAAGAGGCGTCATCTGTACCTGCTCTGCATCACCCCACCCTCGCTCTACATACTGACTAGAGCGTTGTGTACCTCCCTCTGTAGCGATTTCTTCCTCCTCCATTGACTCCTCCTCATCCTCCTCACAAAGTGAGCCCTGAAAAGCCCTTTGGGAGGAACCACGTTGCGCTGACTGTCCAAAAGGTGATGGAATTTGTGTCTCCTCATCCTCCACCTCTTCCAAAACCTCATCCCTTAGTGCTTGCAGTGTTTTTTGAAGCAGGCAGATAAGGGGGACAGTCAGGCTGACTAGTGCATCATCTGCACTCGCCATCCGCGTTGACTCATCAAACGCACGCAAAACGTGGCAGATGTCCTTCATAGAGGCCCACTCAGTAGTGGTGAAGTGTGAACGGCGCAAATTGCGTGTTGATTGCACCTGTTGCAGCTGATAAAAAAAAGGGGGGGGGAAGCCAGCGCAACACATGGTCAGCATGAAATAATTTAAGTGCATCTGCACATAATTCTAACTGTTTTTTTTAAAAATAGAGACATTTAGCAAACAATTGATCAATTCTTTGAGCTACCCTGCTTTTAATTATTCAGGAGGCCGCTATGGCACAGTGATATGATAAACTTAGAGTAGGTACTGCCCCATATGAGAATGCCTTGTCGTGGCGGGTAGCTCAAAGAATTGATCTATTGTTTGCTAAATGTCTCTATTTTTAAAAAAACAGTTAGAATTATGTGCAGATGCACTTAAATTATTTCATGCTGACCATGTGTTGCGCTGGCTTCCCCCCCCCTTTTTTTTTCTTGTATTGGTAAGTGGCTGCCACCACTGGTTGCCGTGCGCGCTGGGTCATGCATGCTATTTTATCTGTTGTTTTTTTTTCTTTCTTATAATTGACTTAGGCTGCTATACACATATACAGCAGCCCTGCCCTGCCCCAGGCTATATATAATTGTGCACCTGTGCCTGTGCCTGTTTCACTCTTTATCTGTGGTTGCTGGTTTGGCGGATGTGGAGGTCAGATCTGACATGTCCATTCTTGGACCTGGTCGGCCTTTTACCTGCATCTGTCTGACTGGCACCCGGGGGTGATTCAGTTATGCTTAAGGTACCCTTGCAGTTTATGCAGTCCTGCTTTACAGTTTTTTGCAGTTATGCTTTTAATTATTCAGGAGGCCGCTATGGCACAGTGATATGATAAACTTAGAGTAGGTACTGCCCCATATGAGAATGCCTTGTCGTGGCGGGGTAGCTCAAAGAATTGATCAATTGTTTGCTAAATGTCTCTATTTTTAAAAAAACAGTTAGAATTATGTGCAGATGCACTTAAATTATTTCATGCTGACCATGTGTTGCGCTGGCTTCCCCCCCCCTTTTTTTTTCTTGTATTGGTAAGTGGCTGCCACCACTGGTTGCCGTGCGCGCTGGGTCATGCATGCTATTTTATCTGTTTTTTTTTCTTTCTTATAATTGACTTAGGCTGCTATACACATATACAGCAGCCCTGCCCTGCCCCAGGCTATATATAATTGTGCACCTGTGCCTGTGCCTGTTTCACTCTTTATCTGTGGTTGCTGGTTTGGCGGATGTGGAGGTCAGATCTGACATGTCCATTCTTGGACCTGGTCGGCCTTTTACCTGCATCTGTCTGACTGGCACCCGGGGTGATTCAGTTATGCTTAAGGTACCCTTGCAGTTTATGCAGTCCTGCTTTACAGTTTTTTGCAGTTATGCTTTTAATTATTCAGGAGGCCGCTTGGCACAGTGATATGATAAACTTAGAGTAGGTACTGCCCCATATGAGAATGCCTTGTCGTGGCGGGGTAGCTCAAAGAATTGATCAATTGTTTGCTAAATGTCTCTATTTTTAAAAAAACAGTTAGAATTATGTGCAGATGCACTTAAATTATTTCATGCTGACCATGTGTTGCGCTGGCTTCCCCCCCCCTTTTTTTTTCTTGTATTGGTAAGTGGCTGCCACCACTGGTTGCCGTGCGCGCTGGGTCATGCATGCTATTTTATCTGTTTTTTTTCTTTCTTATAATTGACTTAGGCTGCTATACACATATACAGCAGCCCTGCCCTGCCCCAGGCTATATATAATTGTGCACCTGTGCCTGTGCCTGTTTCACTCTTTATCTGTGGTTGCTGGTTTGGCGGATGTGGAGGTCAGATCTGACATGTCCATTCTTGGACCTGGTCGGCCTTTTACCTGCATCTGTCTGACTGGCACCCGGGGTGATTCAGTTATGCTTAAGGTACCCTTGCAGTTTATGCAGTCCTGCTTTACAGTTTTTTGCAGTTATGCTTTTAATTATTCAGGAGGCCGCTATGGCACAGTGATATGATAAACTTAGAGTAGGTACTGCCCCATATGAGAATGCCTTGTCGTGGCGGGTAGCTCAAAGAATTGATCAATTGTTTGCTAAATGTCTCTATTTTTAAAAAAACAGTTAGAATTATGTGCAGATGCACTTAAATTATTTCATGCTGACCATGTGTTGCGCTGGCTTCCCCCCCCCTTTTTTTTTCTTGTTGCAGCTGATACTCCATTACTGCTGTCTGCTGCTCACACAACCGCTCCAACATATGTAACGTGGAATTCCACCTGGTGGGTACGTCACATATGATGCGATGTTCAGGAAGGCGCAATCTGCGTTGCAGAGCTGCAATGCGCGATCTGGCCATGCTGGAACGTCGCAAGTGAGCGCACTCTAGGCGGACCTTGTGCAGCAGTGCATCAAGATCCGGATAGTCCCTCAAAAAACTCTGCATGACCAAGTTGAGCACATGTGCCAGACATGGTATGTGAGTGAGGTTGCCAAGGGCCAGAGCTGCCACCAGATTTCAGCCATTGTCACACACTACCAAGCCTGGCTGGAGATTCGCTGGCAAAAACCACACGTCGCTCTCCTGCTTGATGGCATTCCAGACCTCCTGCGCTGTGTGGCTTCGATTCCCCATGGAAATTAATTTCAGGACGGCCTGTTGACGTTTGGCCACGGCTGTGCTCATATCGGTCGCAACAGGTAAGCGTTCACGGGTCCATGTGGAGGTAGACCGTGACGGCTCCTGCAGCGATGATTCTGAGGAACTGGAGTAGGAGGAGGAGTCAATGTGTACAGACTGGTTTCCAGCAATTCTTGGAGTTGGCAGAACACGTACAGCGCCACTCGCAACATCTGTACCCGGCTCCACAACATTGACCCAATGGGCAGTGAGGGAAAGGTATCGTCCCTGGCCATGGGTACTGGTCCACGCATCAGTGGTCAGGTGGACCTTGCTACTGACGGCGTTTAGTAGCGCATGTTTAATTTTTCCCTCAACATGCTTTTGCAGAGCAGGGACGGCTTGCTTGCTGAAATAAAATCGGCTTGGCACATTGTATTGTGGGACTGCAAATGCCATTAAGTTCCGGAAACTGTCAGTCTCCACCAGCCTGAATGACAGCATTTCAAGGGAAAGGAGTTTTGCAATGCCAGCATTCAGAGCCTGTGCTCGTGGATGGTTTGCCGAGTATGGCCGTCTTTTATCCCATGCCTGTGCTACCGATGGCTGTTTTGTGGCCTGGGAGTGTGAGGATGACAGGGAACTTGCAGCTGTGGGTGGAATAACACTTTGTCTCTGGACAACAGTGACCGAGGTTCTTCCATGGCGATCGTGTGAGGAAGCCGAACCAGCTGTGTGTGAGCTGGAGGAAGAGGCTCCAACACGAGCTGAAGATGTAGGTGCTGCTGTAGGTTGGCCTACATCTCCAGTGTGTCTTTGTAACTCAACTACGTGCTTTGTCCGCACATGTTTCCACATATTAGTGGTATTGAGGTTACTGACACTTTTACCTCTTTTTACTTACACAGCTTGCATTTGACATAGCAAATATCATCTGCAAGTGTGTCAAAAAAGGACCACGCAGTGCAAGTCCTGGGAGCGCCCGTTTTGACTTTTGGAAGAGAACTGCTCCCAACAGGTGCCAAACTGGAGGCTACAGGCAACCGAGTCTGCAGCCTACCTCTCCCTCCTGTTTGTACCGTTGGGCCAATCTCTTCCTGACCTCATCATCTCCACTACCCTCTTCCAACACCTGCTGCTGTTGGGTGATCTGGACAGCACCATGCTCAACAGAAACTGGCAACTGAGTCTCATCATCATCAGATGTGTTCTGCGGTGTGCTGACCATCGGCACTGGCTCACCCGCCTCTTCAGATTCAGAGAGACACAGCTGTTGCGCATCACTGCATACTCCCTCTTCTTCAAATTCCAGAATGCTGCTTGGCTGGGCCCCTGTTTGCAAGCCAACAGATTCTGAGAACAGAAGCAGAGACTGTCATGTGTGCATTGCCACGAAGATCGTCGCGGTTGCACATTTTGACTTCTCACAGCTGAGCTGCTGTTTCTTTGTGTTTGGCAGCTAGGGACTTAATTCTGTCTGTCCTCGGTGCGGGGACTGGGTGCATTTTCTTCCGGCTGCAATTGATTATTTGTTGATTGGTTTCCTTTAAATTCCTGGCTGTCTGCTTGGGGAGTTGCCAGTGAAACCTTCATGCAGACCACAGATAGGAATGAATCTGTATAGACTTTAGTTGTGAGCTCCTTAGTTGTTCTAAGCTCAACTTGGTTAGAGTTTATTTCCCAGACCATTTATGTTCCTTTGGTGTTTGAGTGTGTATGCAAGCGTGTGTTATCCTGTCTGTCTTATATGTCTAATCTGTGTATTTAGCTGAGATCAGCCCATATCCCTTTGGTGGTAGTCAGGATCCTTCTTAGGACTGATTACAGGGTTCAGGGTCTGATAGGAGACAGGGTTAGGTTGGAGACTTGGACCTCTGAACCATTATCAGTACCTCCAAGGTGAGGGATTAGTTAGGACCCCAGTTTAGGGTCAGGTTAGATCCCGGTCCACCTCTTTCCTGTTTCAGCTCATCAAGTCCTCAAGATTAACCCTGAGTTCAGCAGATATCGTGTCAGGTAAATCTATTCTATACTTACATGCTGATGTTGCTATACTACTTGTTGTATAGAGTGTTGTTCCTGTATTAATAGTTTACTGACATTGTATACATATCATTAGACAGCGTGACATTTTCACTGGCCACTAAAAATTATCTCCAGTTACCATGGATCCAGTAGCCCAGCTGGCTCTGCAGTTGCAGGGATTATCCATGGAGCTGACGGACATTAAGTCCAAAGTTTTGTCTCCCCTGGAGCAAATCAGAGTTGAACCTAAAGTAGCTCTCCCGGACAGGTTCACTGGTGGGCGAGACAAATTTTTCACCTTCCGGGAGGCATGTAAATTGTATTTTCGGCTTCGGCCTCGATCATCAGGGAGTGATGAGCAGAGAGTGGGCATTGTTATCTCACTTCTGCAAGGGGACCCTTAATCCTGGGCATTTTCCCTTCCTCCGGGATCCCCGGCTCTACAGTCTGTAGATCAATTTTTTACTGCCCTGGGATTGATATATGATGACCCAGATCGGGTCTCTCTTGCTGAGACAAAATTACGTAAGATACAGCAGGGAGATCGTCCGGCAGAGGAATTTGCTTCTGAGTTTCGTAGATGGGCCACAGATACTCAGTGGAATGACCCAGCTCTTAGGAGCCAGTTTTGTCATGGGCTTTCTGATAAATTAAAAGACGTTTTGGCTCAGTATGAGTCTCCTCATTCACTGGAGGCTGCTATGGCCTTAGCTATCCGTACTGATAGACGGCTTCGGGAGAGGGGTGAGGTAACCCCACTCCCTGTTGTTTCTCCACCTACCACTAAAGTCCCTTATGTTGAGGTTCCCCTTGTCTGTTCGGATGAGCCTATGCAGTTGGGAGGGACATCATTTCGTAGGAGGGGATTGGCGGTACGCCGCAGGACTAGAAGATGTTTTTTCTGCGGGAAAGAGGGACATTTTGTTGGAGAATGTCCATCCCGTGCCTTGTTGAGCCAAAAGTCGCCGGAAAACTGTTAATCCCAGGTTGTGTGGTGGACGACAACCTGGGAGTATGTATTTCATCCGCCAGTTCTTCTCAGTTCCTTGTACCAGTGGAGGTGGTAGTTGGTACGAGAGTGGAGAGATTGTCTGTTCTTCTTGATAGTGGTTCCGGGGCTAACCTGGTTGACGCTCAGTTTGCTCAGGCTCAAGGTATGCATCTGAGTGTATTGGTCAAACCGATCCCTATATTCTCCATTGACGCCAGGCCTCTCGGCCAAGGTAGCTTTGTTCATGAGGTTCATAACATTGACCTTCGGGTAGGGGCAATACATAGGGAACTATTATCTTGTTATGTGTTGGAGGGTCTACCTACTCCCATTGTGTTGGGACTTCCTTGGTTGGTTAAACATAACCCTGTGATTAATTGGCAGTCCAGAGAAATAAGCCAATGGGGTGAGTTTTGCAAAAGCAACTGCATGAACACAGTCATCAGTGCGGTCGTGCCTAGTACATTGCCTCCTTTTTTGGAGGATTTTGGGATGTTTTCTCTGAGGAGGGTGTCAGGAGTTGCCTCCTCATCGCGTGTATGACTGCTCTATTAATCTCCTTCCTGATGCTAAGTTGCCTAAAGCTAGGTTGTATAATCTTTCTGGTCCTGAGAGGCAGGCTATGAAAGATTATATTTCTGAAAGTCTCGCCAAAGGGCATATTAGACCTTCATCTTCCCCAGTAGCCGCGGGGTTCTTCTTTGTGAAGAAGAAAGATGGAGGCCTACGCCCTTGCTTGGATTTCCGCGAACTTAATCGGATTACTGTTCGAGATCCGTATCCACTCCCTCTTATTCCTGATCTCTTCAATCAAATTGTTGGCGCCAAATGGTTCTCTAAATTGGATCTCAGGGGGGCGTATAATCTGATTAGGATAAAAGAGGGGGATGAGTGGAAAACGGCGTTTAACACGCCGGAGGGACATTATGAGAACCTAGTCATGCCTTTTGGTCTGACTACTGCACCAGCAGTATTCCAACATTTTGTTAATGACATTTTTCGTCACCTTGTGGGGCTGTTTGTGGTTGTATATTTGGACGACATTTTAATTTACTCGCCAGATCTTGTGTCTCATCAGGAGCATGTGAGACAGGTGTTGCAGATCTTGCGAGACAATGGACTATACGCCAAACTGGAGAAGTGTGTATTTGCCGTACAGGAACTTCAGTTTTTGGGTTTTTTGGTGTCAGCCTCCGGTTTCCGTATGGACCCTGAAAAGGTGAGAGCAGTGCTTGAATGGGATCAGCCAGGGGATCTTAAGGCTCTGCAGCGTTTTTTGGGGTTTGCTAACTACTACCGGAAATTTATTTGTAATTTCTCATCTGTCATCAAACCTCTCACTGACATGACAAGAAAAGGGACGGATTTTTCTAAATGGTCGGACAAAGCTTGCCAAGCCTTTTCCTCTTTGAAGAAATGTTTTGCTTCGGCACCCGTTCTCATCCAACCAGATGCATCTCAGCCGTTCATTGTGGAGGTGGATGCGTCTGACGTAGGGGTGGGTGCTATATTGTCCCAGGGTCCGTCCCCTGGTAAATGGCATCCGTGCGCTTTCTTTTCTAAGAAATTGTCGTCCGCCGAAAGGAATTATGATATCGGCAATAGGGAACTTTTGGCCATTAAGTTAGCTTTTGAAGAATGGCGTCACTTTTTGGAGGGGGCAGTCCACCCGGTTACCGTTATTACTGATCACAAGAACCTGTTGTATTTGGAATCCGCTAAGCGTCTGAATTCCAGACAAGCTCGATGGTCATTGTTTTTTACCAGGTTTAATTTTGTCGTCACTTATCGCCCGGGGTCTAAGAATATAAAGGCTGATGCCTTGTCTCGCAGTTTCCCAGGGGCCGGGAAAACGGATGACCCGAGTCCTATCCTTCAGGAGGGGGTGGTAGTGTCGGCTGTATTTTCTGAGCTTGAGGAGGAGGTGTTAGAGGCTCAGGGGGACGCCCCTGCAGGACCTCCAGGGAGACTGTCCCAAATCTGTTGAGACAAAAGGTTATTGAGGCACATCATAATTCTGCTCTAGCAGGACATCCAGGGAGTAAGGCTACTTTAGATCTCCTTTCTCGCCGGTTTTGGTGGCCTAATGCTAATAAAGATGTTATAACTTTTGTCGCGTCATGTGGGGTGTGTGCTCGCTCTAAAACCCCTCATACCCGTCCGTCTGGGACCCTTTTACCCTTGAAACTTCCGGAGCGTCCATGGACTCATTTATCTATGGACTTCATTACGGACCTTCCTCCGTCGTCAGGTAATACTGTCATACTGGTGGTTGTTGACAGGTTCAGTAAGATGGCACATTTCGTTGCTCTTCCTGCACTCCCTAATGCTAAAACTCTGGCGCAGGTGTTCATTAGGGAGATCGTTAGACTTCATGGGTTGCCTTCTGATGTGGTGTCAGATAGGGGGTCTCAGTTTGTGTCCAAATTTTGGAGGGCATTTTGTTTACGTCGGGGATGCAATTGTCATTTTCCTCGGCTTTTCATCCGCAGACCAATGGTCAGACAGAGCGTCTGAATCAGAGCTTAGAGACATATCTCCGGTGTTTTGTCTCAGAGAACCAAGAGGACTGGTCTTCTTTCTTGCCTCTGGCAGAGTTCGCTCTTAACAACAGGCGGAGCGAGTCCACTGGTAAGTCCCCGTTTTTTGGGGCATATGGTTTCCATCCCCAGTTTTGTACTTTCAATGGGGGGGGCCCTTCTGGGGTTCCTGAGGAGGAGCGTTTCTCGTCGTCACTTGCTTCTGTGTGGAGAGGTGTATTGAATAATCTGAGTGCGATGGGGAACCGTTACAAACGTATGGCTGATAGGAGGAGAGTTTCTGGTCCAGATCTGAATGTGAACGATCTGGTATGGTTGTCTACCAGGAATATAAAACTTAAAGTGCCCTCCTGGAAACTGGGTCCCAGATTCATCGGGCCGTACAGGATCAGTTCCATAATTAATCCTGTGGCATTTCGTCTGGACCTCCCTCCTACGTTTAAAATTCATAATGTGTTCCACAAGTCATTACTTAAAAGGTATGTGGCACCAGTCATACAGTCACCGCTACCTCCTCCTCCTGTGTTGGTCAATGGTAACTTGGAATTTCAAGTATCAAAGATCATTGACTCACCTCTGAATCGCCGGTCCCTTCAGTACTTGGTGCATTGGAAGGGGTATGGTCCGGAGGAGAGGACGTGGGTCCCTGCGTCTGATGTTAACGCAGATCGTTTGGTTCGGACCTTCCACAGAACTCACCCGGGCAGGCCTGGCCCTGGGGTCCGGAGGCCCCTCGTAGAAGGGGGGGTACTGTCATGTGTGCATTGCCACGAAGATCGTCGCGGTTGCACATTTTGACTTCTCACAGCTGAGCTACTGTTTCTTTGTGTTTGGCAGCTAGGGAGTTAATTCTGTCTGTGCTCGGTGCTGGGACTGGGTGCAGTTTCTCCCGGCTGCAATTGATTATTTGTTGATTGGTTTCCTTTAAATTCCTGGCTGTCTGCTTGGGGAGTTGCCAGTGAAACCTTCATGCAGACCACAGATAGGAATGAATCTGTATAGACTTTAGTTGTGAGCTCCTTAGTTGTTCTAAGCTCAACTTGGTTAGAGTTTATTTCCCAGACCATTTATGTTCCTTTGGTGTTTGAGTGTGTATGCAAGCGTGTGTTATCCTGTCTGTCTTATATGTCTAATCTGTGTATTTAGCTGAGATCAGCCCATATCCCTTTGGTGGTAGTCAGGATCCTTCTTAGGACTGATTACAGGGTTCAGGGTCTGATAGGAGACAGGGTTAGTTTGGAGACTTGGACCTCTGAACCATTATCAGTACCTCCAAGGTGAGGGATTAGTTAGGACCCCAGTTTAGGGTCAGGTTAGATCCCGGTCCACCTCTTTCCTGTTTCAGCTCATCAAGTCCTCAAGATTAACCCTGAGTTCAGCAGATATCGTGTCAGGTAAATCTATTCTATACTTACATGCTGATGTTGCTATACTACTTGTTGTATAGAGTGTTGTTCCTGTATTAATAGTTTACTGACATTGTATACATATCATTAGACAGCGTGACAGAGACTCAGCTGGCTCCAGTTCAGAACTCTCTGACTGCCTGGGCAATTTGACAGGCGGTGAACAGACAGATGGTTGATCAACAGTGTTGTGGTCCTGAGAGGAGGTGGAAGCAATTGAAGTCGATGCATTGGCTGCCATCCAACCAACAACGGCTTCAATTTGTTCTTCCCGCAGCAGGGGGTACGCCGAGCTCCTACAAAACTGCACATAAAGGAACGCTCACGGGAAAACTGGTGGATGCTGTGTCACTGGGGGCGGCAGCAGCCACAGAATCCCCACGTCCTCTCCCTGCTGAAACTCCACGGCCACGACCACGTGCCTTACTCCCTGCCTTCTTCATCTTGGTAGATTGATAAAGAAAGTCAGAAAAGTTATAAGGCCTAAGTGTGGTTATTACGCAGAGACTGCAGTGAACACTGAACACAACTGTTCACTATCTCTGAAAGGCTCCTTTCTGTAATTCTATAGTGTTTGCAACCAATGTATTGGATACGGATGGAAGCGCATCACACTAATAGATTTGAGTTATTTGAAATGGTATGGAGCAGCACCAATTTGAGAAAAATGACAAGGATGAGGCAGTGACACACGTTCAGCAGACTACAACCAGCAGTGGTTGAAGAACTAACTGGAGCGTGATCTGCACTCAAAAAAAAAAACCTCACAGACTAGAGTGAACACTGAACACAACTGTTCACTATCTCTGAAAGGCTCCTTTCTGTAATTCTATAGTGTTTGCAACCAATGTATTGGATACGGATGGAAGCGCGTCACACTAATAGATTTGAGTTATTTGAAATGGTATGGAGCAGCACCAATTTGAGAAAAATGACAAGGATGAGGCAGTGACACACGTTCAGCAGACTACAACCAGCAGTGGTTGAAGAACTAACTGGAGCGTGATCTGTACTCAAAAAAAAAAAAAAACCTCACAGACTAGAGTGAACACTGAACACAACTGTTCACTATCTCTGAAAGGCTTCTTTCTGTAATTCTATAGTGTTTGCCACCAATGTATTGGATACGGATGGAAGCGCGTCACACTATAATTTCAATTGAATGGAGCAGCAAGAATTACACTAAAGAAAAAAAAAGAGTCTGTGAGTGACACGTGCAGATGCCTACAAACAGCGTTGGATGCAGAGCAAACTGCAGCGTCACCTGCACTCTCACACACACACCTTGCACAGAGCTGTTAAAACAACACTGGCAAAAGGAAGCTTTACACAGCGGTTTGTAAACTAGCCTGCCTAGAGCACAGTACACAAAATCGCAATCTCTAACTGTCCCTCAGAGTCAGCAGAGCAGCGTTCTGTCCCTGCCTGAATTCACAGCACAGTGACGCTAAAATGGCGGCGGCGCCTTTTATAGTGCATTCTGACATCATTTCAGCATCCAATCACAGCCATGCCATTAGTTAACATAACCGCAGCAGTACAGGATGTGCCCACACTTCTTAGGATTCCTCATTGGCTGACTAAAATCACATTGCCTCTCAAAGAATTATGGGAACTTCCGATTCCGGTATACGATATATGAAAAATATCGGAACTAAGTATCGGAATTCCGATACAGCGAATATCGGCCGATACCCGATACTTGCGGTATCGGAATGCTCAACTCTAAGCAGGACATAAAGTCAGCCATGTGTTCCAGACTCCCAATAGGCAAGACTTCCCTGTCCCCACCAGGAGGACAACTCCCATCTCCTCCTCCGTCTCCTCCTCCTTTTCAGCCCATTCATGCTGAACAGACGGGAAGAAGCTGGTGTGGGTAGTACTCTCTGTAGCGCAGGCAACCATCTTTTTTCCTCCTCCTTCTCAGGCTCTTGACCTCATTATCACCAAATCCACGCTAAAAAGATGAGATGAGGCTGGGCCTGTAGTATCACCCTATGTACTTTCTTCTTCCATCTGTTAGAACCCTCTTGTTAGGTTTTGTTTCAGTTTGCTGGTCACATGACCTTTTTGCCCTATTTAGTCTGGCTCCGCCCTTCTGGCTTTGCTGGACTTCATTGTATTATCTACTCTTAAGCTAGTCGGGTGCTTAGGTGCCTTACGCTGTCAGTTTTGCTTGATCTTAGGATCTCTTAGTATTTGTTTTCTATCTGATTTTCCCTGCTACACTTTCTGTTAGGAGGTGTCCACCTTTTCACCCAGTCCCTAGATCTTGTAGGGATTCCTCCCTCGCAACTATAGGTCTTCGTTCAGACTAGCTGAGGACTTTAGCGGGTTTGGTCGCAGGATCAGGTCCCCCGTTACATCGTAGGGATCCAGCTCAGTCCTATTGTAGGGACAGAATTCCCACCTTTCCTTAGTGCTTGTAGCAGATCATAACAGTAAGTCCAGCCCAAAAGAAAAAAAAAAAAAAAAATCTCTAAGGAAAGATTTTCTGTTTCCATCATGGTGTCGGTTCAGGATTTGGCTGAACGCCTGCAGGGACTCTCTCTGGAGGTGGCTGAAATCCAGCAACACGTGAGTAGTTGTTCTGGAGCACATTTCGTGGAGCCAAAGGTACGTTTGCCTGATTTATTTTTTGGTGAACAAGATTTTTTTTCTTTTAAAAATGCTTGCTTGTTGTATTTCCGTTTGAGACCCAGATCCTCTGGTGATGAATCACAGCGCATAGGGTTCATAATGTCACTTTTGCGCAAAGAACCTCAGGACTGGGCCTTTTCTCTGCAGCCTAGTGATCCATGTTTTAGATCAGTGGATAGTTTTTTTTCTGCTTTGGGGTTATTGTATGATGATCCGGATCGTGTTTCATCAGCTGAGACAGAATTGAGACGTTTGAGACAGGGATCAGGTAATGTGGAAAAATATTGTACTCACTTTCGTAGGTGGTCCACTCAGGTGGGCTGGAACGATTCAGCTTTGAAAAGTTTATTTCTTGCAGGGTTAAGTGAAAGGGTTAAAGATTTGCTGATTGCTTATCCCATACCTGGTAACTTGCAAGAGGCTATGCAATTAGCCATACGGGTGGATAGGAGACTGCGTGCAAGGGTTAATGAGAGTAAATCTGCCTTGTCAGCTCCAAGTTTGGAGAAGGTATGTACTGACATTGGAGAGCCGATGGAAATTGGAGCAATGACACCTCACTCTCGGGAAAAGGAACGCAGATTTGCTAAGGGCTTGTGTT
Source organism: Oophaga sylvatica (assembly GCA_033576555.1). Lineage (NCBI taxonomy): Eukaryota > Metazoa > Chordata > Amphibia > Anura > Dendrobatidae > Oophaga > Oophaga sylvatica. The sequence goes on from JARQOD010000002.1 coordinate 489,627,253, forward strand.
TCTATTGTGGCAAATCTGAGCATTTTATTAAGAACTGTGCGCTTCGAATGAATAAAGAGAAAAAAAAAATGAGGTCAGTTTCGCCCGCATAGCTTGTTTAAACAATAAAGGTGTCTTTCTTTCTGCTACCACTGCTGGTGAGGAGGAATTAATGGAGTTTCGGGTATTTGTGGATTGTGGTTCAACTCTCAATGTGATTGATGGGAAATTTTTGGAAAAACTAAAATTGAAGCCCAAACTTCTGTCTTCCTCTATTACTGTGGTGTCTGTGGATGGTTCTCACTTGAAAAATGTTACTCACCATATCTGTGAATTTCCTCTTACTATTAATGGTGTTCATCAAGAGAATTTGGATTTGGTAGTTTTGAATAATTTGCCCTCACCTGTGATTTTGGGGTTACCCTGGTTAAAATTGCACAATCCGGTACTGGATTGGTCTACCAATGAAGTTAAGTCCTGGAGTCCCAATTGTTATGACAAGTGTTGTAACGGGCGTATTGCTGCTGTAGTTAAGGGGGAGTTACCTGTACCTATTCAGGATTTTTGGAAAGTTTTTTCTGATAAGGAATCGCAGGTATTGCCTCCTCATAGAGATTATGATTGTGCAATTGAATTTGTCCCTGGAGCGACTCTTCCTAAAAGTCGTTTATTTAATTTGACTATTCCCGAGAGAAAGGCTTTGGAGGAATACATACAGACAAGCTTGGCCGCCGGTCACATTAGGCCTTCCAAATCTCCTGTGGCGGTTGGATTTTTTTTGTTAAAAAAAAGGACGGCGGTTTACGGCCTTGTCTAGACTTTCGTGAGATTAATAAGATTACTGTACGCAATCCTTACCCACTGCCATTGATTCCTGATTTGTTTAATCAGTTAGTGGGGGCCAAGTGGTTCTCGAAAATTGATCTTCGGGGGGCATACAATTTGTTGCGCATGAAGGAGGGGGATGAATGGAAGAGTGCGTTTAACACTCCACTGGGTCATTTTGAGAATCTGGTTATGCCTTTTGGACTTTCCAGTGCTCCGGCATTTTTTCAGAATCTTATTAATGACATCCTTAGACCTTTGATCGGCAGAAGTGTGGTTGTGTATTTGGATGACATTTTGATTTATTCACCAGATTTGGAGTCTCATTGGGGGAGTGTGGGTGAAGTATTACAGTTACTGAGTGATAATTCACTTTTTGCCAAACTAGAAAAATGTGAGTTCGCTGTACAGAGACTTAGTTTTTTGGGCTACATTGTCTCCAGTGAAGGTTTTGAGATGGACCCGGTGAAAGTGCAAGCTGTGCAGGATTGGCCTAGACCTATTGGTGTGAAATCAATACAGAGGTTTTTGGGGTTCGCCAATTATTATAGAAAATTCATAAAAAAATTTCTGTGATTGCCAAACCTCTGACCGATCTCACCAGGAAAGGTGCTGATGCGGTTCAGTGGACTACTGAGGCCATTAAGGCTTTTGTGTTGCTAAAGGAGAGGTTCAGCTCTGCTCCCATCCTTACGCAGCCTGATGTGACTAAACCATTTTTGGTTGAGGTTGATGCTTCTTCTGTGGGGGTCGGCGCGGTGCTGTCTCAGGAAAAGACGGATGGAGTACATCCCTGTGCTTTTTTTTCAAAAAAATTTTCTGAGTCTGAACTAAATTATGATATCGGTAATCGGGAATTGTTGACAATTAAACTCGCATTTGAACACTGGCGTCATTTTTTGGAGGGAGCGGAATTTCCCATTCAAGTCTTCACCGATCATAAAAATCTGATTTACCTTGATGCTGCCAAACGCTTGAATGCCCGTCAGGCTAGATGGGCACTGTTTTTCTAACGGTTTAATTTTACCGTTACTTACATCCCAGGTACTAAAAATGTTAAAGCTGATGCTTTGTCTCGCAGCTTTTCTCCTATGGTGGGTACTGAGGAGGAGGAGGAGGAAAACATCTTGCAAGAGGCGGTTGTTATTGCTGTTTTGGACTCCGTGTTGGAAGATGAGATTCTTAAAGCACAGGAAAATGCCCCATCTAACACGCTGCATGGGAGGTTGTTTGTGCCTGGTACCCTGAGGAGAGATTTGTTTGTTGAATGTCATGACTCTCGGTTGGCAGGTCATCCTGGAATCTCTGAGACCAAGAGACTTGTGGGTCGCAGTTTTTGGTGGCCAGGATGGCAGAAGGAAGTCATTAAGTGGGTGCGTCAATGCACTGTGTGTGCTAGATCTAAGTCTTCTCATACTCCTGCTGCGGGGTTGCTTTGCCCTCTGGAGGTTCCTAGTGCACCTTGGACACATTTGGCTATGGACTTTATTACTGACCTTCCCCCCTCTGAGGGTTTCACTGTCATCTGGGTGGTCGTGGACCGTTTTAGCAAGATGTGTCACTTGGTTCCTTTCATCAAACTGCCCTGCGCTAAGACTCTCGCTAAGGCCTTTGTCAAGGAAATAGTCAGACTGCATGGTGTTCCTACTGACATTGTTTCTGATAGGGGACCTCAGTTTGTGGCTCGTTTTTGGCGCGCTTTTTGTGACAGGTTGGGAGTTCATTTGTCGTTTTCTTCCGGATATCATCCTGAGTCTAATGGCCAGACAGAAAGGAAAAACCAGGATGTTGAGCAGTTCTTGCGTTGTTTTGTGACTGATAATCAAGAGGGGTGGTCTGAGTTTCTGCCACTTGCTGAGTTTGCTCTTAAGAACCATACATCCGCTTCTGCTGGTTGTTCGCCTTTTTTTTGTTGTACTGGGAGACATCCGTCATGTGGGTCATTTTCCAAGTTGGGATCGGCTGTACCTGAAGAGGAGAATTTTTCTGGTGTTTTGGAGAGAGTTTGGACTGATGTGCGTGGTAATCTTCAGGAGGCTAACAAAAGATCCAAAGTGTATTTTGATAGAAAACGACAAGAGGTTTTGTTTGCTATTGGTGATATGGTCTGGTTGTCCTCTAAAAATCTGCGCTTGAGGATTCTGTCTAAGAAATTGGGTCCCAAGTTTGTAGGGCCTTTAAGGTGCTTCAGGTTATTAACCAATCTGCTGTTAAGTTGGAGCTTCCCACCTCCTGGAAGATTAATCCGGTGTTTCATGTTTCTCTCTTGAAAAAAGCTGAGGTCTCAGATGGAGACGTCTCGGCCACTGTTCCCCTGGTGGTGGAGGACGGGCAATATGAGATTTCCCGCATCCTAAATTCTAGACGGTATAGAGGGGGTTTGCAGTACCTCATCGCTTGGAAGGGTTATGGACCCGAGGATAACTCATGGGTGAGGGCGGATGATGTTTCTGCGTCTAGACTTGTCAGAGCGTTTCACAAGAGATTTCCGGATAAGCCTAAGTCCTAGGGGATCCGGAGGATCCTCTTTGAAGGGAGGGTACTGTTAGAACCCTCTTGTTAGGTTTTGTTTCAGTTTGCTGGTCACATGACCTTTTTGCCCTATTTAGTCTGGCTCCGCCCTTCTGGCTTTGCTGGACTTCATTGTATTATCTACTCTTAAGCTAGCGGGTGCTTAGGTGCCTTACGCTGTCAGTTTTGCTTGATCTTAGGATCTCTTAGTATTTGTTTTCAGTCTGATTTTCCCTGCTACACTTTCTGTTAGGAGGTGTCCACCTTTTCACCCAGTCCCTAGATCTTGTAGGGATTCCTCCCTCGCAACTATAGGTCTTCGTTCAGACTAGCTGAGGACTTTAGCGGGTTTGGTCGCAGGATCAGGTCCCCAGTTACATCGTAGGGATCCAGCTCAGTCCTATTGTAGGGACAGAATTCCCACCTTTCCTTAGTGCTTGTAGCAGATCATAACACCATCTCCACCTGGTCCACATGCAAAGCTTGATC
>JARQOD010000002.1:489631156-489681759 GCA_033576555.1 Oophaga sylvatica
TTTAATTGTGAGTATCAAGCATTTGAGCAGACACACAAGCAGGATGGTTACGTTGATTATGGCATCATCTTTGCTGTTTCCTCAATGTTATGTAGAACTTTGCAAATGTCAGACATCCATGCCCACTCATTGGTACTTATGTGTGGAGGCTGACTGGAATACCGACAGGCTTTTTGTATTCATCTACTGCCCTTTGCTGCTCACAAAGTCTTGCCAACATGTGTAATGTGGAGTTGCAGTGCATGGTCACGTCACACACCAGTCGGTGAGCTGGCATTTGCAAGCTATGCTGCAGCACTGCCACACCACCAGCAGCTGTAGGTGACTTGCGGAAATGAGCACACATGCGACATACCCTGACAACTAACATCACATCAGGAAAAATAGTGGTGGCTGGGGACCGAGTACCAAGAGACAGCTGCCGCCAGGAGGTTGCGGAAAGCCTCAGTGTCAACAAGCCTAAACGGCAACATTTTCAGGGTAAGCAGTCTGGAAATGTGTCTGTTTAGTGTTTAAGCCTGTTGGTGGGTAGCTGGGTATTTTTGTTTGCGTTCCAAGGCCTGAGGTAGGGACAGCTGTAGTCGCAGCAGTAACATAAGTGTCAGGACTGTGGAAAGCCTTGGTAGAATGTGCACCAGGACTGTCAAGTAGCAGGAACAGTAGGGTGGTAGCTGCAGCTCCCTTACGTCAAGGTTCCAGGAAGATAAAGATTCCCTACTGAGTCACTCTGCAGTAAGCTTTATTGCAAAAACTGTGCCTAAACCTCCCTAGCATTAGAAATTATAATCTTGCCTGCCTGTCCCGCTATATAATTGACTGGCTTCATGAAAGATACACATATTCGGATCACACGCTAGAATCTGATTTTGTACACCACTTTAACTTAATTGCCCTCCTCCATTCCCGTATTGCCTCAATACCTTCTGTACTAAGGAATTCGGTTATTCTTAGGGATACTATTTCCACTTGGAAGGCGGTAAGAAAAAAGTTTGGTCTTTCTTTTAGAATCTCAAAACACCTTCCACTATGGCGAAATCCCGAGTTCCTCCAGGGTAGGGAAAATAAATTATTCTTAAAATGGCAACAGGCGGCAATAGATATGGTCTCTCATCTTCTCCACCCATCTGAATCGAGATAGCTAACTTGTGCAGAGTGTCTATAAATATATAACCTACCTCCACAACACTATTTTCAATATGAGCAAATCAGACTCTCCATTGTGACCAACTTAAAAGACGCTAAATTTGAAGTTGCTTAGAATGAGCTAGGTGTCATTTTGTTATCTCCCATGGGTACCCCTTCAATATTGGCTCCTTACTCGGTAATGAAATCTAATTTGTGGTGCACCCGGACGTCTTTTTTTAAATACTGGAAACAGCAATTAGATGATGTGGATATTCCCTATAAGATCAGAATGGGGTGGAATTTATTTAGGAAACACATCATAAACGAAATATGGAGAGAGACTCAGTATAAAATAATGCACGGAGCCATTTATGCTTTCAATATTTCCATAAAGGATCCTTTTTCAAATAAACTAACTGCTTGTCCCAAACGCCACCTCTCTTGTTTCGACCTCATGCTTGGTCTTTGTTCTTGCCCTGCATCCGTCTCCCTTTGAGGTCTAATATCAAATCTGATTAATAGCATTTGGGGTTCATCAAGTAAGTCTTTATCCCCCTATTTAGCCTTATTTTTACTTTTTTATTTTACGGATAACATAGAGGCCACTAACAAGAGGATAGCGGGTCTCCCCAAACTGCTGCACACCTTGCTTATACTAGCAAAAAGAATGCTTCTTAAATATTGGCTGGACCCGAACTTACCCTCCAATGCAGAATTGATAGCACAAATGAAGCATTTCATGGAAATAGAACAACAGGATGCTATATGTAATAAAGAATCACAGGCAGGCAAGTTTCTTTTGAAATGGAAGTAATTTATTGTGAATTGCTGCTCCTTGCGGGAAAGGGAGAAGATGGTCAAACCATTTGTATCTACAATGGAGTACCTCAAAAATAATCTGGGATTACTACGCCTGCATTAATCACAGGGAGGGAGATGACTATTCAGGGCCAATTACTCTTATCTTTGTTTTCTCTTCTCAGGATGATTTTAAGTAATTGTGATGAGTGCTGTGCTGGAATTGCTGTCCTCATCTCTTTTTTTTTTTTGTACTGCTGAAAGCCCTCCTTCTCTCTGCAGCTCTCATACTTCTCCCTTCCCCCCCTGTCAGCCTGCACTCAGGCAGTGTAATGTGAGCTGCCAGTGCTGGAAGTTTTCCCGCTTCACCGCAGGGGTCCTGCATTGTCCGAACACGTGCTTTCTTCCTATAGCAGCCATGTTGGAGTATTCATTCTTTTTTGGTTAATAACACGGTGGGAGCATTCGCTAGAAACACGAACGTCACTGTGTTGAACCATGCGCCGACGGGCATCGTTCCCGTGGTACCGGTGAACCCGTAACTCCAACAGAGCCCGAGAAATGGAATTCTCGGGTGCCCCATGAGCTATGTCACCCAAGTTTGGGTTCATTTGAACCATTATTTCAAAGCAAGACCATTGATAGGTCTGCCGTTATTCTGCTAGAGTTCCCCGCCGAGTTATGAACCTTATGATATCGCAGAGCTCAAACCATAGCTTGCAGCCAGGGGAGGTGGCTAGAGGACCAGCCCTTTTTGTGAGGTCAGAAGCTGACATGCATAAGTCTTACAGTGAAGTTCCTTAGGGGGAGTCTTTCTGCTGGGATGTGCTGAGTAAGAGATCTCCCAATGAACTATGACGTGTGGCTCCTTCCCCCAGCCTGGCTTGCCTGTAATGATCTAACAACCATGTGAGTTATCTTTCATTCTTAATCCCATTTTATTTTATAACTGCATCTGTACATAACGATATTGTCTCAGTTTGTTACATCTTTTTATATTATATAAGCATTGCCTGTTTTTTAAGGAATAAACCTATAAATTTATTAGTTTGTTTCTCCTGCTCTATAAACGAATTTGCACGTGCCTGAAGCACTACGCTACTGTTTTGGGGTTGCTACGGACCCTCTTGATAAATTGTTCATCAAAAGCCGTAGCTGGTGGCAGCTAAAAGAAAGGGGTGTAAAGTGTTAATCTATTGGGTGACGCTGGCAGTGACGCAGCGGGGTTTATAAGGGTACTGCCTGGCTGCAGCCAGGAGTAATTATAATTCCCTCACTGCAGCGTGCCCAATAGCCAGCACACATCCAAGTGACCCGTCTGGCGACCAATTATCCTAGGTGCAGTTCCCTGACTGACCTGAGGGTAAGGGGGGGCGCCAGAGAGCTGCAAGTTCCTAAGTGGAAGTGGGATAGTTATAAATCCCTGCAGTTTACTGGGTCGGATGGCAGCAGCCGTCGTGTGTGTGCACGTTCCATCACATGTGGTGGCAGCGGTGGGATCACGAGCCGTGACCCCCGGGCTACCGTGTGGCGGACTGTGTGCCCGTTCATCACATATTGGTGGCAGCGGTGGGATCACAAGCCGTGACCCCCGGGCTACCGTGTGGCGGACGGTGTGCCCGTTCATCACATATTGGTGGCAGCGGTGGGATCACAAGCCGTGACCCCCGGGCTACCGTGTGGCGGACTGGGTGCCCGTTCATCACATATTGGTGGCAAGCGGTGGGATTATAGAGCATTAGTGATCTGGTTTGAGCAATCATTCCATTCACTAAAAAACTTGCACGGTTCTTCAGCGACCCTGCATCTAAAGTTTTGGAGAACAGACTCAGTGTTTATTAGTCCTGAGACAATTGTGTGTACTTGCGGTTACCCCCCCCTTCTCTTTGTTTTTCTATCCTATCTTTTATTTGGCAACCATGGCTACGAGGGGATACGACTGGTATAATCGGAATAGCAAGGAAGCTCTTCTTGCCATGTGCGAGTGGAGGGAGATTGTCCCCATGGCCCAAACCAAGGCCGAAGTGATCCAGGCCCTGATGGCACGGGACCACGCTCAGAGCGAGGAGGGCGCAGGAGCCGGCCCAAGCCAAGTTGGTGCCGCAGGAGCAGAGGCCCGACCCCTGACTGCTTACACCCAGGGCGGGATGGACCCTTACCTGCAGGCGGCCCTGGAGGGACTCTCCACTGACGACCATGAAGAACGCCTGAAGCTGATCCAGAAAGCTCAAGAGAGAGCCGACCAGCGAGAGGCCAAACAGCGAGAGGCTGAGATAGCCGAGCGCCAAGCCCAGCGAGAGGCCGAGAGAGCCGAGCGGGAGGCCGAGAGAGCCGAGCGGGAGGCTGAGAGAGCCGAGCGGGAAGCTGCTCAGACAAGGGGCACTGCCCTCCACAGCCCAGAGCAGTGTGCCCAGCCGTGCTCAGAGTCCCAAGCCCCGGGCGGAGCACTTTCCCGTGATGAAAAGGACGGAGACTTGGACACTTTTCTGCGGGCCTTTGAGAAAGTCTGCAGACAGTACCAGCTGCCTGACAACCAATGGGCCAGGTACTTGACCCCCGGGCTAAAGGGCAAAGCTCTGGAGGCGTTTGCTTCACTCACGCCGGATCAAGATGACAACTATCAGGCCATCAAGCAGGCCCTGATCGCCAAGTACCAGCTAACCCCTGAGGTATACCGAAAGAAGTTCCGGAACCTCCAACGTGGCCCACACGACAGTTATAGCGATGTGGTGCAAGGACTCAGGAACCACTTTGACCAGTGGATCCATGGACTGTCAGTTGACACCTTTGAGAAGCTGAGGGACCTGATGATCAAAGACCAGTTCCTGCATCTGTGCCCAGCTGAGGTCCGACAGTTCATCCTGGACCGAGAACCGGAGGACGCGGTCACAACAGCACGGGTCGCCGACAGCTATGAGGCCAACCGGAAACCCGAGGGGCGGAGGCCCGTCACCGCCCGCTGGGGAGGGGGTAAGCCTGCAACCAACCCCAGTGCACCTGCCAGCCGTCCCTCTGGAGGCACTATCCCCTTTGCCAGCGCCAGGCCTACATCAGACCCCCGCCAGTGTTTCTCCTGTAAAAGGACTGGACACATCAGCGCCACCTGTCCGGAGATGCAGAAGAACCCCCCAGCCAAGGCCTCCGGGCCCAACGCCTCTGTTCTTTTGGTGGGTGGTGTGGTGGGGAGGGTTGATGACAACGTGCAGCCCGTCCGCGTGGGGGCCCGTCTTGCTACAGGCCTCAAGGACACCGGAGCTGAACGAACCCTCATCCGACCCGAACTGGCAGCCCCTGAAGAGTTGATTCCGGGGAAAACCCTAACTGTCACAGGGATTGGGGGCGTCCACTACCCCTTGCCGATAGCCCGAGTTTTCATTGACTGGGGTGCCGGGAGCGGGGTGAAGGAAGTGGGGGTGTCCGAAAACCTGCCCACTGATGTTTTATTGGGGACTGATCTGGGGAGGATGGTGGCGTACTATGTCCCTGACACCCCTTCCCAATCTGATGATAAGGTTAACGTTAACCATGATGTTGATGTTGATGGGAAACTGATTGTGTTACCTGCTAATGCTTTGCGAAGTGATGATGCAACTGATAACCTTTCTTTCCCTAGGACTGATGTTGATAGTGATGTATCTGTGCCATCTGAATCTGTTAACCCTTTCTCTGAAGTGGTAGATGTGTCCACAGGTACAGGAGCGTTCAGTCCCGTCGCTCTGCGGAGTGAGACGGCTGAGGAACCCCTAGCAGGAGCAAGCGACAGTGCTCAAGGAAATGGGGAGGTGCATGGGAACCGGGAGGAAGGTGACGCCATGACACTGACCAGTGCCACCGAGGAAGGTAACTGGCCCATAAGTAGCACTGCTCCTGAAGTGTTGGGGGTGGATGGGGAGGTAGAGCCCATAGCAGCGCAGGCTGATGGGTCTATAGAAATCCCCGGGGAGACTGCATATGTAGCTGCTGTCACCCGCAGTCAGAGTGCCCGGATCGCAGGTAGCGCCCTGCCATCTGGACCCTCCTCCGCTACAGGAGAGACTGAACCAGAGGTGGACCCAGAGCCGGTCCCAGAGGGTCCCAGTGAGGAAGGAACCCTGACGTCACTTCTGGCTGCCTCCAGCCAGGAGTTCCAGGCCGCTCTGCACTCAGATGCGAGCCTGGGGAACTTGAGGCACCTCGCCGAGACGCCCACCTCCGTGACTGATAAGGAGAGGGTGTTCTGGGAACGAGGAAGGTTGTACCGGGAGACAGTACCCGGAGGTTCCCAAAAGGAGTTGTTGAGGGAAAAACAGCTGGTCGTCCCGCACCAGTTCCGAGGTGAGTTGTTGAGGATTGCCCATGAGATTCCACTTGCTGGACACTTGGGGATTAGCAAAACTAAGGCACGGCTGTCTCAACACTTCTATTGGCCCAAGATGGGGACAGATGTGACTAACTACTGCCGCTCCTGTATCACCTGTCAAAGAGTGGGGAAGGCGGGGCCTGCTCTTAAGGCTCCCCTGATCCCGTTGCCAGTGATAGAGGAGCCTTTCCAGAGGATCGCGGTGGACATTGTGGGCCCGCTGGCCGTCCCCAGCAGCTCTGGAAAGCAATACATCCTTACTGTGGTAGACTACGCTACCCGGTACCCGGAGGCAGTAGCTCTGTCCTCAACTAGGGCAGTTAAGGTGGCGGATGCACTGGTGACCATCTTTTCACGGGTAGGATTTCCCAGGGAGATGCTTACCGATCAAGGGACTCAATTTATGTCTCGCCTAATGAAGGCTCTCTGCAGCAAAATGCAGGTGACGCGTATGGTATCGAGTGCGTATCACCCACAGACCAATGGTTTGTGTGAGCGCTTTAACGGTACCCTCAAACAGATGCTCCGCATGCTGGTTGAGACCCAGGGACGCGATTGGGAGCGGTACCTCCCACACCTGCTATTTGCCTACAGAGAAGTCCCGCAGGCCTCGACGGGGTTCTCCCCCTTCGAGCTCCTGTATGGTAGGCGAGTCCGGGGACCCCTTGGGTTGATAAGAGAATCCTGGGAAGATGAGCCAAACCCCACGGAAGTGTCCATCGTGGATTATGTCATGCGCTTCCGCGACAAGATGCAGACCTTGACGCAGTTGGTGCATGACAACATGACGCAGGCTCAGGCTGACCAGAAGCACTGGTACGACCAGAACGCCCGGGAGCGGACCTACCAGGTGGGTCAAAAGGTGTGGGTGCTGGTCCCGTACCAAAGGATAAGCTTCAGGCAGCCTGGGAAGGCCCGTACGTCGTGCACCAACAGCTCAACCCAGCCACCTACGTGGTCACGCTTGACCCACTCGGGGTAGGCGCAAGGCCTTTCACGTCAACATGATGAAGGCCCATCACGAACGTGAAGCCTGCGTCCTACCGGTCTGCAATCTGCCCGAGGACGGGGAAGAGGATCCCCTCCTAGACATGCTGGCCCAAGCTAATGCCAATGGGTCCATTGAGGACATGGAGGTAAATGCCTCGCTAACCGTCTCCCAGCGGTTGCAGTTGCTGACCACTCTGGAACCCTTCCGGGCCGAGTTCACGAACCGACCCGGAAGGACCGAGTTGGCAGTCCACGAGGTGGACACCGGGAATCACGCCCCGTTACGGCGGACACCTTATCGGATCTCTGAGGAAGTGCAGCAGATTATGCGCCAGGAGATCCATGAGATGTTGCAGCTGGGGGTGATCCGGCCGTCCAAAAGCGCGTGGGCCTCACCTGTAGTTCTCGTGCCAAAAAAGGATCGGACCACCCGGTTCTGCGTGGACTACAGGGGGCTCAACGCCATCACTACCTCTGATGCGCACCCAATGCACGCATCGAGGATCTGCTGGAGCGGTTGGCGAATGCCAAGTACATATCCATCATGGATTTGAGCCGGGGATACTGGCAGATTCCCCTGAGCCCTGCGGCGCAGGAGAAATCTGCCTTTATCACCCCTTTTGGACTGTACGAGTCCACGGTCATGCCTTTCGGCATGAAGAATGCCCCTGCCACTTTCCAGCGGATGGTCAACCACCTGCTTCAGGGACTGGAGGAGTACGCTGTGGCGTACCTGGACGACATTGCCGTCTTCAGTTCCACCTGGGAGGAACACCTTCAGCATCTCCAGGAGGTGCTCAAGCGTATTCACCAGGCAGGTCTGACCATCAAGCCGGGAAAATGCCAGATGGGCATGAGGGAGGTCCACTACCTGGGGCACGGGTAGGCGGGGGTTCCATGAGTCCAGAGCCCGAGAAAGTGGACGCGATCGTGTCCTGGCCCACCCCCAGGACCAAAAAGCAGGTGAAGTCCTTCCTGGGCACTGCAGGGTACTATAGGCGTTTCGTACCGAACTATAGCGCCATTGCAAAACCCTTGACGGACCTCACCAAGGGCGGTCTACCCCAAACAGTCAACTGGACAGATGGCTGTGAGGCGGCATTCCGAGCTTTGAAAACAGCCCTGTGCAGCTCTCCAGTGTTGAAAGGCGTCGACAGCAGTCGGCCATTCCTGGTACAGACTGACGCCAGCGAATTTGGCCTCGGTGCTGTACTCAGCCAGGTTGATTCGGGGGACCAGGAGCACCCCGTGTTGTACCTGAGCCGGAAACTTCTGCCAAGGGAAGTGGCATACTCCACCATCGAGAAGGAGTGCCTGGCCATGGTCTGGGCACTGCAACGTCTGCAGCCCTACCTGTACGGGCGCATGTTGTGAATGGGTTTGAGATGAGTTCTGAGCAGAGCCTCCCTCTGGTGGTTACAAGCGGTACTAGTGAGGATTGTGAAGACTGGGAATCAGGTGTTACTGATTGGTCTTATTTAAGGGAATCATTTTCCCATCAGGGTTGCCGGTGATCAATTGTTCTGGTCTGAATCCTTCTTTCCAGTTTCCCTTGTACCCTGCTGTGTGTGTCTGCATCTCCTGCTATCAGATAAGACAATTTCTTATTTTGTGTTTTTGCTATATTTTTGCATTTGGTCCTGCACTTCTGTGGGGGCCTTCTGGGTCCCCTCCGGGGGCTTTTGCCCTCTCAGTTTAGTTCAGCCACTGTGTTTTGTACTTTTGCTTTTTCCAGTTTTTTCAGTGGCTGCTGTTTTTGTTACACCAGAGAACTAATTTAGGTGGTAGAGGTCGTGTGATCTCAGGTGATTTTGAAATTAGTAGAGTTGGTGTTTTTCAGGGTTTTCTGGGATTGCAGTAAGTACCCTTCCTATCCTTTTCTATTTAGATAGTTTGGGCCCCAGCGTTTGCTCATACTATTTTCTTTCTGTGTCAGTATTTCCTCTTGTCTAACCGCCATTACATGTTTGGGGGCTTTCTATTATCTTTGGGGTTCTGCTCCGGGGCAGATAGCTTTCCTATTTCTATCTTTAGGTGTAGTTAGTTTCTCAGGCTGTGACGAGGCGTCTAGGACCAACGTAGGAACGCTCCACGGCTGCCTCTAGTTGCGGTGGTTAGTCAGGGTACTGCAATCTCATAGATTCCAACTGCTCTGGTGTATTTCCTTTTTTGACTGCACTCCTCAGCTACCGTAACATAACAGTATCACCGGCCATAAAGATTGTATGGTACTCACAGAAGGGAAAAAAATATTTTGAAGGAAGAAAAGTTGTCAGAGATATTTTTCTGTTTGTTGCATTTTTTTTTTTTTTTTTTTCCCTCTGTATCTCTGGGTGCTGGGGAGGATCTTTTCTCCCAATGGAGTTTGCACAGTTGTCTGGCCGTGTGGATCAGCTTGCCACTGAGGTTCGGAGTATTGCTATCTATCTTGCTAGGTTGCCTGTTGTGGAACCTAGGATCCCCATGCCAGATTTGTTTTTAGGGGATCGAGCTAAGTTTCAGAATTTCAAAAATAATTGTAAATTGTTTTTTGCCTTAAAATCTAAGTCCTCAGGAAACGCAGCGCAGCAGGTTCAAATTATCATCTCTCTCCTGCGCGGCGATCCTCAGGATTGGGCTTTTTCCCTGATACCTGGGGATCCTGTTTTGAGTGATGTTGATGCATTTTTCAGGCTTTGGGGTTATTGTACGATGAGCCTAATGTCACTGATCAAGCTGAAAAAGCCTTGTTGGCATTAAATCAGGGGGTTGATGACGCTGAGTTATACTGTCAGAGATTCCGTAGGTGGGCAGTCCTGACCAAATGGAATGATGACGCTTTGGCGGCCCTTTTCCGGAAGGGTCTGTCGGATAATGTAAAGGATGTTATGGTGGGATTCCCTGTCCCTCTGGTCTCAATGATTCTATGTCATTAGCGATTCAAATTGACAGACGTTTGCGTGAGCGGAGAAGTATGCGTGGAGTGGTGTTGCCTTGTGAGCCAGCTGCTGAGCCCATGCAGTGTGATAGAGTGGTGTCTGGGGCACAGCGTCATGAGTTTCGAAAGCGCAATGGTTATGTTTCTACTGTGGTGATGCCTCTCATGCTATTTCAGTCTGCCCTAAGCGGGGAAGACATTTTGCACGCTCAGTTGTCTTGGGTAGTGTTCAGACTAAGTTTTTATTAACTGTCACTCTGATATGCTCTCTGTCCTCATTTTCTGCTCAGGCTTTCGTTGATTCTGGAGCAGCTATTAACCTGATGGATTATGATTTTGCTAAGCGTTGTGGGTTTTCCTTGATACCCCTACAGAAGTCTATTCCTTTACTGGGATCGATTCTACCCCTTTGGCTGAGAATAAACCCCAGTTTTCTACTCAGGTGATAATGAGGGTTGAACCTGATCACCAGGAGTGCTGCAAATTTTTGGTTCTATATAATCTGCATGACATTATAGTGCTTGGGTTTCCCTTGGTTACAGTCTCATAATCCTGTTTTGGATTGGAAATCTGTGTCTGTAACCAGTTGGGGCTGCCAATGTGTTAGTGCCAACACTCCTGTTTTTTCTGCCTCCCCCAGGCTGAGGATGTTCCTGACTTTTTGTTTGATTTTTCTGATGTGTTTAGCGAAAGTAAATCTGCATCCTTACCTCCCCATAGGAGCTATGACTGCGCTATTGAATTAGTGCCGGGTAGTAAATTCCCTAAGGGTCGCCTTTTTAACTTGTCTGTACCTGAACATGACGCTATGCGGTCTTATATCAAGGAATCATTGGAGAAGGTCATATCAGACCATCCTCTTCACCCTTAGGTGCCGGTTTTTTCTTTGTGGCCAAAAAAGATGGTTCATTAAGGCCGTGTATTGATTATCGTCTCTTGAACAATATTACTGTGAAATATCAATACCCGTTACCCTTGATTTCTGACCTGTTTTCCAGGGTGAAAAAACGCTACTTGGTTTACTAAGCTTGACCTCAGGGGGCGTATAACCTTATTCGCATTAAGCACGGGGATGAATGGAAGACGGCATTTAACACCCCTGAAGGGCATTTTGAGTACCTTGTGATGCCCTTTGGGCTCACTAATGCTCCTTCCGTCTTCCAGTCCTTCATGAATGACATTTTCAGGGATTTTGTGGACAAGTTTCTGATTGTTTATTTGGATGATATCTTGATTTTTTCTAATGACTGGGACTCTCATGTGAAACATGTTCGAACTGTATTCCAGATTTTGAGAGAGAATGCTCTGTATGTGAAGGGATCAAAGTGTCTTTTTGGCGTACAGAAGATCTCATTTCTGGGATTCATTTTGTCCCCATCTGTTATTGAAATGGACCCGGTCAAGGTTCAGGCCATCTGTGATTGGGTCCAACCTACTTCATTAAAGGCTCTTCAGAGATTTTTGGGTTTTGCCAATTTTTTATCGTAAATTTATTGGTAATTTCTCTGTTATTGTTAAACCATTAACTGATTTGACCAGAAAGGGTTCTGATGTGGTGAATTGGCCTCCTGAGCAGTCTCTGCGTTTCAGGAACTTAAGCAGAGATTCACTTCTGCTCCTGTTCTACGGCAGCCTGATGTTTCTCTGCCATTTCAGGTGGAGGTTGATGCCTCTGAAATTGGGGCAGGTGCCGTTTTGTCCCAAAAAGATCCAGAGACCTCTAAAAGTAACCCTTGTGCCTTTTTCTCTCGAAAATTTTCTCCTACTGAACGTAATTATGACGTGGGTAATCGGGAGTTATTGGCCATGAAGTGGGCTTTTGAAGAGTGGAGACATTGGCTGGAGGGAGCCAAACATCAGGTGGTGGTCCTTACGGACCATAATAATCTGGTCTATCTGGAATCTGCCAAGCGACTCAATCCTAGACAGGCCAGGTGGGCCTTGTTTTTCACACGTTTTAATTTTGGTTTCCTTTCTTCCTGGCACTAAGAATGTTAAGGCGGATGCCCTCTCGAGGAGTTTCCTTGCGGACTCTCCTGAGCTATCTGATCCCTCTGTTATTTTGAAGGAGGGTGTAGTTCTTTCCGCCATCTCGCCCAATTTGAGACTTGCTCTGGAGGGGTGTCAGGAGGATAGGCCCGAGCGCTGCCCTGTTGGAAAATTGTTTGTCCCGGACCAATGGAAAAAGAGTGTGATGTCTGAGATTCATTGTTCCGCATTGGCTGGGCATCCCGGAATTTTTGGTACCAGAGACTTGGTTAGTCGGTCCTTTTGGTGGCCTACCTTGTCTCGCGATGTCAGGGAATTTGTGCAGTCCTGCGGGACTTGCTCTCGCTCCAAGCCTTGCTCTCGCTCTAGTGGTTTGTTGATGCCATTGCCTGTGCCCAAGAGACCATGGACCCATATCTCTATGGATTTCATTTCCGATCTTCCTGTTTCTCAGAGAATGACCACCATCTGGGTAATTTGTGATAGGTTTTCCAAAATGATACATCTTGTGCCATTACCTAAGTTGCCTTCCTCCTCTGAATTGGTGCCGTTGTTCCTTCAGCACGTGGTTCGTTTACACGGCATTCCTGAGAACATTGTGTCTGACAGAGGAGTCCAGTTTGTTTCCAGATTTTGGAGGACTTTTTGTTCTAAACTGGGTGTTCAATTGTCTTTCTCCTCGGCATTTCATCCTCAGACCAATGGTCAAACTGAGAGAACAAACCAGACATTGGAGACTTATCTAAGATGCTTTGTGTCTGCTGATCAGGATGACTGGGTCTCTTTTTTGCCTTTGGCTGAGTTTGCTCTTAATAATAGGCTAGCTCTGCCACTTTGATGTCTCCGTTTTTCTGTAATTCTGGGTTTCACCTCGATTTTCTTCAGGACAGACGGAGGCTTCGGTCTGTCCAGGTGTTGATTCTGTTGTTGAGCGTATGCAGCAGATTTGGGACCAGGTAGTGGGAGGTTGTCCTTCTCTCAGGAGAAGGCCCAGCGGTTTGCTAACCGGCATAGGACTGATAGTCCTCGGTTTAGAGTGGGGACTTGGTCTGGTTGTCCTCAAAGAATATTCCTATGAGAGTAGCATCTCCTAAATTTAAGCCTAGGTTCATTGGACCTTATAAGATCATGGAGATTATTAATCCTGTTTCTTTTCGTTTGCTTCTTCCAGGACATTTAAGATCCATAACGTGTTCCACAAGTCCTTGTTGAAGAGGTTTGTTGAGCCAGTGGTTCCTGCTGCTGTGCCTCCTGACCCTGTTTTGGTTGAGGGCAATCTGGAGTATGTGGTTGAGAAAATATTGGATTCTCGTTTTTCTAGACGAAGACTCCAGTATTTGGTTAAATGGAGAGGTTATGGTCAGGAAGATAATTCTTGGGTGTTTGCTTCGGACATCCATGCTAGGAGACTTATCCGTGCGTATCATAGAACTCATCCTGACCGACCTGGTTGCTCAAATGAGGGTTCGGTGACCCCTCCTCAAGGGGGGGTACTGTTGTGAATGGGTTTGAGATGAGTTCTGAGCAGAGCCTCCCTCTGGTGGTTACAAGCGGTACTAGTGAGGATTGTGAAGACTGGGAATCAGGTGTTACTGATTGGTCTTATTTAAGGGAATCATTTTCCCATCAGGGTTGCCGGTGATCAATTGTTCTGGTCTGAATCCTTCTTTCCAGTTTCCCTTGTAGCCTGCTGTGTCGTGTCTGCATCTCCTGCTATCAGATAAGACAATTTCTTATTTTGTGTTTTTGCTATATTTTTGCATTTGGTCCTGCACTTCTGTGGGGCCTTCTGGGTCCCTCCGGGGCTTTTGCCCTCTCAGTTTAGTTCAGCCACTGTGTTTTGTACTTTTGCTTTTTCCAGTTTTTTCAGTGGCTGCTGTTTTTGTTACACCAGAGAACTAATTTAGGTGGTAGAGGTCGTGTGATCTCAGGTGATTTTGAAATTAGTAGAGTTGGTGTTTTTCAGGGTTTTCTGGGATTGCAGTAAGTACCCTTCCTATCCTTTTCTATTTAGATAGTTTGGGCCCCAGCGTTTGCTCATACTATTTTCTTTCTGTGTCAGTATTTCCTCTTGTCTAACCGCCATTACATGTTTGGGGGCTTTCTATTATCTTTGGGGTTCTGCTCCGGGGCAGATAGCTTTCCTATTTCTATCTTTAGGTGTAGTTAGTTTCTCAGGCTGTGACGAGGCGTCTAGGACCAACGTAGGAACGCTCCACGGCTGCCTCTAGTTGCGGTGGTTAGTCAGGGTACTGCAATCTCATAGATTCCAACTGCTCTGGTGTATTTCCTTTTTTGCCTGCACTCCTCAGCTACCGTAACATAACAGGCGCACCTTCAAGGTGGTCACCGACCACAACCCTCTGAGCTGGCTGCACACAGTGTCCGGAACCAATGGTAGGTTGCTACGCTGGAGCCTTGCCCTGCAGCAGTATGATTTTGCCGTACAACACAAGAAAGGCAGTGATCATGGGAATGCTGATGGGTTATCACGACGTGGCGAACCCGCTGAGGTGTGCATGTCGGATTACCGACAGGTCATGCCTCCGTAGCGCCCTCAAAGGGGGGGAGGTGTGATGAGTGCTGTGCTGGAATTGCTGTCCTCATCTCTTTTTTTTTTTTGTACTGCTGAAAGCCCTCCTTCTCTCTGCAGCTCTCATACTTCTCCCTTCCCCCCTGTCAGCCTGCACTCAGGCAGTGTAATGTGAGCTCCCAGTGCTGGAAGTTTTCCCGCTTCACCGCAGGGGTCCTGCATTGTCCGAACACGTGCTTTCTTCCTATAGCAGCCATGTTGGAGTATTCATTCTTTTTTGGTTAATAACACGGTGGGAGCATTCGCTAGAAACACGAACGTCACTGTGTTGAACCATGCGCCGACGGGCATCGTTCCCGTGGTACCGGTGAACCCGTAACTCCAACAGAGCCCGAGAAATGGAATTCTCGGGTGCCCCATGAGCTATGTCACCCAAGTTTGGGTTCATTTGAACCATTATTTCAAAGCAAGACCATTGATAGGTCTGCCGTTATTCTGCTAGAGTTCCCCGCCGAGTTATGAACCTTATGATATCGCAGAGCTCAAACCATAGATTGCAGCCAGGGGAGGTGGCTAGAGGACCAGCCCTTTTTGTGAGGTCAGAAGCTGACATGCATAAGTCTTACAGTGAAGTTCCTTAGGGGAGTCTTTCTGCTGGGATGTGCTGAGTAAGAGATCTCCCAATGAACTATGACGTGTGGCTCCTTCCCCAGCCTGGCTTGCCTGTAATGATCTAACAACCATGTGAGTTATCTTTCATTCTTAATCCCATTTTATTTTATAACTGCATCTGTACATAACGATATTGTCTCAGTTTGTTACATCTTTTTATATTATATAAGCATTGCCTGTTTTTTAAGGAA
The DNA here is from genome assembly GCA_033576555.1 of Oophaga sylvatica. Lineage (NCBI taxonomy): Eukaryota > Metazoa > Chordata > Amphibia > Anura > Dendrobatidae > Oophaga > Oophaga sylvatica. The sequence continues at coordinate 489,646,711 of JARQOD010000002.1, forward strand.
TAAACCTATAAATTTATTAGTTTGTTTCTCCTGCTCTATAAACGAATTTGCACGTGCCTGAAGCACTACGCTACTGTTTTGGGGTTGCTACGGACCCTCTTGATAAATTGTTCATCAAAAGCCGTAGCTGGTGGCAGCTAAAAGAAAGGGGTGTAAAGTGTTAATCTATTGGGTGACGCTGGCAGTGACGCAGCGGGGTTTATAAGGGTACTGCCTGGCTGCAGCCAGGAGTAATTATAATTCCCTCACTGCAGCGTGCCCAATAGCCAGCACACATCCAAGTGAACCGTCTGGCGACCAATTATCCTAGGTGCAGTTCCCTGACTGACCTGAGGGTAAGGGGGGCGCCAGAGAGCTGCAAGTTCCTAAGTGGAAGTGGGATAGTTATAAATCCCTGCAGTTTACTGGGTCGGACGGCAGCAGCCGTCGTGTGTGTGCACGTTCCATCACATGTGGTGGCAGCGGTGGGATCACGAGCCGTGACCCCCGGGCTACCGTGTGGCGGACTGTGTGCCCGTTCATCACATATTGGTGGCAGCGGTGGGATCACAAGCCGTGACCCCCGGGCTACCGTGTGGCGGACGGTGTGCCCGTTCATCACATATTGGTGGCAGCGGTGGGATCACAAGCCGTGAATGTCATTTCTATTTGTCCGATCTGTGTACGGACAATTGTCTATATCACTCAGTATGATTTGTTTTGTTTTTTTTGTTATCTGAAAATGCTAATAAAAATGATGTTATAAAAAAAAGAACTGTGTCTCTGACCACTGGAAATGTGCCTTTGGATGTAAAAGAAGACAGTGGAAACTGTGTTGCATGCTATCCTCCGTATCTGAGCATATTTGTTTGTAAAAAGGACTTTGCATTTTAAAGCTGGTGTGGTTTCATCATTCTGGAGTCCATCAGCACTGGCGCCACTGTAGGCGAGGCAGAAGTGGGCATGGAAGTCTCCTCCACTGAAACACTGCAACACACACACCCCCACAGACTCAAGGGCTCTTATGATCCTCCTATTTCTATATCCAAATATGTGCCCCATGCCCAAGGCTACCAACCACCTCGGACTTTTATATTAGGCATAGTCGGCATGAAGAAATCGGGGAAGAGAATACCTGTGGCACAGAAGAGAAAGCGCCGGGATACATGCGGCCCAAGATGATAGCCAGGAATATGAATTCTAAGATGGCGATGGCTCTGGTGAAGAGAAGGAGAAAGACCGCCTATCATGGGAGTGGAAGGAATCAAAGTGTGTGAAAATGTGTTCAGCACACAGGGGTGTCGGCCCAAAGGAGAATGTTTCGCTTCTACTGCTGGGGTAACCGGTATGGGCTGGAAGAGGCCTTAATGAAGGTGGAGAAGGTGGATGAACTGTGCTGTTGTGAGGTGCCATAGGTGCCCCAAGTTCACAGACAAGAAAATCTCCAGAAGAAGAATGGAGAACCAGGAGGCCGATGAGGGGGAGGCTGAGACTCAAGAGGCCAATGAGAGAGTGGTGATTCAAGAGGCCCATGAGGGAGAAACTGATAACCTAGAGCAGTGATGGCTAACCTTGGCACTCCAGCTGTTGTAAAACTACAACTCCCAGCATGCCCTTGCAACCTGCAGCAGTTGAGGCATGCTGGGAGTTGTAGTTCTCCAACAGCTGGAGTGCCAAGGTTCGCCATCACTGAACTAGAGGGTTTGAAAGAAACCAAGTCTTGGGAGTTGGACCCCTGCTCCTTACAGGCACATCGGTGTGGATTCGGCGATGAGTCGGAGCTGCAGGCCCACCTAGGTGTGAAAGACATACACACGTAGTTAAAATCGTTTGATTACAGTGATTGCCTCAAAAGGTTGTGCAACAAAATATTAAGTTAAGGGTACCATCATTTCTGTCCAGGCCTATTTTATGAGTTTTATTTTTTTTTTTAATTCCGTGGAAGCATGGTTGAAAAGTAATGTCTGACTTTCATTTATTCACTTTCATAGATTTTTTATTTATTATTACTTTTGTAAGATTCAAGTTATTTCTGTGACCATTGTGGGTTTTTCTGTCATTAAATGAGGGGTACGAACAATTTTGACCACGTGTGTATAACCAGTGTGTATGTAGTGTATTGTCTAATGTGCCCTTAAGACAATTAAATATGTAACTTAACCTTGGGCTGTTCTTTTATCTCGATCCACGAATCCACATGTCCGTTTCTCGGCCTAATCTCACACGCTACTGGGGCTGATTTCTGGACCAGGCATACATTGAGGAACTGGTGGCAGTCCTGCCAGGCTGATAAAGTTCTGTTTCACTGGTGCTAGTGTAAGGGGCCTCTTAATCTGTAAGGGTTGTGGGCGAGTGTACCACATCAGTGACTGTGTGGGCCACTCTCTCTCACTCCCCGTGCCTCCCTGGGCCCATGTGGACAGGGGGTAGTCTGTTTAAAACTGTGCCAAGCTTACCTTATGTGTCCCTAGGGCACTGATGGCGAACCTATGGCACACCTCATCCTTGTTCCGGACTGCAGCTTCCTGCCTCACACATTGAGCGGCGCGGCCGCGGAGCTAAATGATGATGTCATCCAGCTGTGGCCACGCAGCTCAATGTGTGAGAGGAAGTGAGAGGAAGGAAGCTGCCGTAGCGCAGAGAGGTGAGTGTGGTCGCTGTGGTGTGTGTGTGGTGAGTGTGGCAGCTGTGGTGTGTACGTGTGTGTTTGTGTGGACGCTGTGGTGTGTGGGGGTGTGTGTGTGTCTCAATGATGGGGAGAAGGCCAATTAAGGGAGTAATGGGGAGAGGGCCAGTTATGGGGAGAGGGCCAATGAAGAGAGCGATTGGGGAGAGGGCCAATGATGGGAGTGATGGTGAGAGGGCCAATGAAGGGAGTGATGGGGAGAGGCATCAATGGTGGTGGGGGAGAGGGCAATGATGGGGTGATGGGAAGGAGGAAATGATGGAGGTGGTGAAATGGGCAATTTCTACATTTGTACATGAAGGAGATCATGATGGGGCATATTTCTACATGAAGGGAATCATGATGGGGCATATTTCTCCATGAAGGGGATCATGATGGGGAATATTTCTACAGTCATGGCCAAAAGTTTTGAGAATGACACAAATATTATATTTTCACATGATCTGCTGCCCTCTGGTTTTTATGTGTGTTTGACAGATGTTTTTATCACAGACAGAAATATAATAATTGCAAACATATGAGTAACAAAAGCTTATATTGACAGTTAGAATGAGTTAATGCAGCAAGTCAATATTTGCAGTGTTGACCCTTCTTCTTCAGGACCTCTGCAATTCTCCCTGGCATGCTCTCAATCAACTTCTGGACCAAATCCTGACTGATAGCAGTCCATTTTTGCACAATCAATGCTTTCATTTTGTCAGAATTTTTAGGTTTTTTGTTTGTCCACCCGGCTCTTGATGATTGACCACAAGTTCTCAATGGGATTAAGATCTGGGGAGTTTCCAGGCCATGGACCCAAAATCTCTATGTTTTGTTCCCTGAGCCATTTAGTTATCACCTTTGCTTTATGGCAAGGTGCTCCATCATGCTGGAAAAGGCATTGTTGATCGCCAAACTGCTCTTGGAGGGTTGGGAGAAGTTGCTCTTGGAGGACATTCTGGTACCATTCTTTATTCATGGCTGTGTTTTTAGGCAAGACTGTGAGAGAGCCGATTCCCTTGGCTGAGAAGCAACCCCACACATGAATGGTTTCAGGATGCTTAACAGTTGGCATGAGACAAGACTGGTGGTAGCGCTCACCTTGTCTTCTCCGAATGAGGCGTTTTCCTGATGTCCCAAACAATCGAAAAGGGGATTCATCAGAGAAAATAACTTTACCCAGTCCTCAGCAGTCCACTGCCTGTACCTTTTGCAGAATATCAGTCTGTCCATGATGTTTTTTCTGGAGAGAAGTGGCTTCTCTGCTGCCCTCCTTGAGACCAGGCCTTGCTCCAAGAGTGTCCGCCTCACAGTGCGTGCAGATGCACTCACACCTGCCTGCTGCCATTCCTGAGCAAGCTCTGCACTGCTGGTAGCCCGATCCCGCAGCTGAAACACTTTTAAGAGACGGTCCTGGCGCTTGCTGGTCTTTTTTGGGCGCCCTGAAGCCTTTTTGGCAACAATGGAACCTCTCTCCTTGAAGTTCTTGATGATGCGATAGATTGTTGACTGAGGTGCAATCTTTCTAGCTGCGATACTCTTCCCTATTAGGCCATTTTTGTGCATTGCAATGATGACTGCACGTGTTTCTTTAGAGATAACCATGGTTAACAGAAGAGAAACAATGATGCCAAGCACAAGGCCTCCTTTTAAAGTGTCCAGTGGTGTCATTCTTACTTAATCATGACAGATTGATCTCCAGCCATGTCCTCATCAACACCCACACCTGTGTTAATGGAGCAATCACTGAAAAGAGGTTAGCTGGTCTTTTTAAGGCAGGGCTGCAATGATGTTGAAATGTGTTTTGGGGGAGAAAGTTCATTTTCTAGCCAAATATTGACTTTGCAAGTAATTGCTGTTAAGCTGATCACTCTTTATAACATTCTGGAGTATATGCAAATTGCCGTTAGAAAAAGTGAAGCAGTAGACTTCGTAAAAATTAATATTTGTGTCATTCTCAAAACTTTTGGCCATGACTGTACATGATTGGGATCATGAGGGGGCATATTTCTACATAAAGGGGATCATGGTGGGGCATATTTCTGCATGAAGGGGATCATGATGGGGCATTTCTACATGAAGGGGATCATGATGGGGCATATTATTAGAAAAAGGGATCATGATGGGGCATTGTTATGAATTGGTAGCCGAGGAGGACAGTAACAAAAATAGCCAAGGCAGCAAGACACCCAGAGAGGTTGGTAACTAATGGATTGCAGACCCCTAAACTAACTGCACAACTAGAAGCAGTCATGGGACGTACCTACGATGACCTAGATGCCTCGACACAGCCGGAGAGTTAGCTAAGCCTAAAGATAGAAAGGGGAAAGCTAACTGCCCCGGAGAAGCGCCCCAAAGGAAAAGGTAGCCCCCACACATATATTGGCGGTGAGAGAAGATGAAATACAAACTCAGGCAGAAAATAGAATAAGCAGAAGCTGGGGCCCAAAACTATCTAGATAGGACAGGAGAGGAAAGAACACTGTCTGCAATCCAGCAAAATCCTAGGAAAAATTCCAACACTTCTGATTCCAAAAATACTGAGACCACACGATCTCTGCCCCGCTATATCAGAACTCTGGTGTGATCAGGTCGCTACCCAGCAGCCACTGAAATAACAGGGACTGACAAAAAACCGAGATAAATGAGAAAGAGATCAGCACTGGTCCAGCAGGGGGATCCGGCTGACCTCACTCCAGAAGGGCAGAAAAACAGAGGAAAACAAAACCACAGAAACAAGCAGAAAATAACTTATCTGTAAAATGCAGGAGACAGCAGCAAGCTGACTTCCAAACTAGAACAGAAAGAGACAACTAATCACCGGCGAGGATCATGGGAAAGTTACTCCCTTAAATCTCCCCAGTAATCACTTTCAGATTGCCAATCATCCACAGCTGAATCCTCAGCTGAATGGCCTCTGTCAGTTAAGGCAGCTTCATTATTATCAGCAGCCACCAGAGGGAGCCCTAACTCAGAATCCAGCGTGTTCACAAGAGGGCAAGTTACTACAAGAAGGGGATCATGATGGGACATATTTCTACATGAAGGGGATCATGACGGGGCATATTTCTGCAAGAATGGGATCATGAAGGGGCATATTTCCACATGAAGGGGATCATGATGGGGCATGTCTGCATGAAGGGGATCATGATGGGGCATATGTCTGCATAAAGGGGATCATGATGGGGCATATTTCTGCAAGAATGGGATCATGAAGGGGCATATTTCCACATGAAGGGGATCATGATGGGGCATGTCTGCATGAAGGGGATCATGATGGGGCATATGTCTGCATGAAGGGGATCATGATGGGGCATATTTCTGCATGAAGGGGATCATGATGGGGCATATTTCTGCATGAAAGGGATCATGATGGGGCATATTTCTGCATGAAGGGTATCATGATGGGGCATTTCTACATAAAGGGGATCATGATGGGGCATATTACTACAAGAAGGGGATCATGATGGGGCATTTGGCACATGTTGGCACTTCGTCATAAATAATTGGGTTTTAGGTTGCAGTTTGGGCACTCGGTCTCAGAAAGGTTCGCCATTAGTGATGAGCGAACGCGCTCGCCACTACTCATTACTCGCCTGAGTATCACGGTACTCGTCATACTCTGCGAGCATTTCTGGGATTATTCGGTGGGAACAGGGGTCTCCACCCAGCATTTTTGGCGGACTTTAGAGATCCAATCACACTGCAGGGAATGTCTGCCAGGCCATGAAACGCAGCAGCCATCTTTGTTGTGATCATGCTTTGATTGGCTGGCTGCACAGCATCATCAGGGGTATAAGAAGCCGGACTCCGCCCTGCTCGCCGCATTCAGCTCCAGATTCAGACAGTGTAGGGAGAGCTGCTGCTGAGATAGGGTCAGATTTGGGTGATTTTTTAGTCAGTGTGGGGTCTACCATCCTAAACTACTCAAATCCAGATAACCCAACAGTCCTTCTAAGGACTAATTCCGGAGTATATAGGTTCCAGTGTTAGGCAGGCAGGGAAGTGAACGTCGCTCTATACACATCAGTGCAAGGCCTGCAGGCACTGTATGTGCGTATATAGATCATCGCATACATCAAGAAGGTCCATTCCCTTCCTGACTTCTGTTGCTGCTGCCTGTATGATATTTTGGCCGTATATAGGTAGCTCATGGGGGTAATTGGAATACAGGCCACATATATTTTGGTGTGGTATCTCTGTGCCAGCTCATATCTGTGCATGCTCAACGTGTGGCCAGAGTACAGAAATATTTTTGCGGAGCCATGGATGTGATTTCACGTAAAAACACCAGTACTTTTTTTTTTTTAAAAAGTGCACAAATTGGTGTTAGTGGTATCTCTGTGCCAGCTCATATCTGTGCGTGCTCAACGTGTGGCCAGTGTACAGAAATATTTTTTGGAGCCCTATTTGTCCTTCCACGTAAAAACACCAGTACTATTTATTAAAAAAAAGGTGCACAAATTAGTGGTACTGTTATCTCCATGGAAGCTCTTATCTGTGCAAGGTGAACGTGTGGCCAGTGTAGGGTTTTTATTTTATTTAGCCCTGGGTGTGAGTGCACTTACAGCACCATGTTGCATTATTTATAAAAACAGGCTACATTTAACTGTGTGGTCTATCTGTGACATGCCTCATACATCCGTGTGGCAAAATTTGATGCTTTTTAGGCCTAACTTCCCTTTTTGGCCATTCTCTCATTGTCGTTATATCCAGCAGTCTTTTAAATCCACACAATCATAAAAAATTATTCCTCTCTGTTATCTCAGGCTGAGTCCTGGTGTATCTGTGGTGGAAAATTATTTTCTTGGCTGGCATATGTTGCATAATTCTGTCTGCTAGCCTTCTTGTTTGCCTTTTTTTAGTTTGTTCAAACAGTAACAAAAAACCTAAGCCAAAAAATTAATCCAGTCTGTGATTTCAGGCTAAGGTCTGGTGTATCAGTGGTATCAACATTTTTGCTTTGCAGGTATATTGATCACATATAATTTTTCTCCAAATAAATCCATTTGTATTGAGCTTTTAAAAAATTTGAGTAGTCCATTTAAAATGGGCAAGGCAAGGGGCAAGGGACGGGGAAGTGGACGTGATGCTGATGGTGAATGCAGAGGCCGAGGCCGTGGCCAAGCTGAAAGTGGGCCGCAGCAAAGACCCACATGTTCTTGCTCAACCTTCTTGTCTCAGTTTCTAGGGGACCGCAGCACACCACTATTGAAGCCCAAGCAGTGTGAAACGATAGTTGGTTGGATAGCGAATAATGCTTCAAGTCACTTAGCCACCACCACCACCACTACCATGTATACCACACGGTCAAATCTGAGTAGCAGTGAGTTTGGACAGGCTATTACCCACTTTGATCCTTCTTCCTCCTACCATGCCGAGCGCCCTGAGACACCAGCTCCCACAGTGGGACACTCCGAAGAGCTGCTCAGTTTTCCATTTGGAGATTCGTGCCTCCTGGCCGCTACACTTGAAGTGGGGAAAGATTATGTTCCATGTAGCGATGCACAAATCTTTGACCAGCCACGGTCACTAGAGGTGGATGATGATGAGACACAATTGCCGGAAAGTCAGGAGGAGGAGCATGGTGCCGATGTGGAAGACGAGGTGGTAGATGACATAGTGACTGACCCAACCTGGCAGGAGGACATGCAGAGTAAGGACAGCAGCACCCATGGGAAAGGAGGAGGCATATCACCTCAACAGGCAAGAAGAAGCAGTGTGTTGGCCTCTGACAGAAGGCGTGAATCCGTTCCCCGTAACACCAACAGGACGGAAGTTGCCATTCCAACTGTTAGAACTTCCCAGTCTGGATATTTTTTAAAGACTCTGCTGAGAACCCCAAACAGGCCATTTGCAGCACTTGCCATGCCCGCATCAGCTGGGTTAGCAAACCTACCAGCCTGACCACCACCAGCATGATTAGGCACATGGCAGCAAAGCACCCCACTTTGTGGGCCGAACCCCAGGCTCCAGGAACACTGTCTGAAAGTGACAACATTGCTCCTTCCACTGTTTTGCATAAAAGCAAATCCCCAGTTCAGCGTTCTTGTGAAGATGGCTCGGGCAATGCACCTGTTGTTGCCCACAGTCAACCAGCACCATCATCAAGCCAGTCCATGTCCTTGTCCCAGCGCAGCCTTCAGTTGTCTATACCTCAGTCATTGGAACGCAAGCGGAAATACCCAGCCAATGCTCCACAGGCCACAGTACTTAATTCGCACATTTCTCAACTGCTTGCGCTTGAAATGTTGCCTTTTCGGCTCGTTGAGATGGAAGCTTTCCGGAACCTGATGGCAATGGCAGTCCCAAGGTACTCGGTCCCCAGTCGCCACTATTTCTCCCATTGTGCCGTACCGGCATTACACCAGCACGTGTCCCACAACATTACCCGTGCCCTCAATGCTGTTACTGGGAAAATTCACCTAACCACGGACACGTGGACAAGTGCCTGTGGGCAGGGATGGTACATCTCACTGACGGCACACTGGGTTAACATAGTGGAAGCCGGGACCCAGTCGGACCTTGGGATGGAACACATCCTCCCCATGCCAAGGATTGTGGGCCTTACGTCAATCAGGGTTGCCTCCACAGTCTACAGCTCCTGCACCTCTTCCTACTCCTCCTCTTCTTCAGCCTCCATCTCTGAAAAGAACACATCAGTCAGAAGCTGGAAGCACTGCAGCACTGCCTCAGCCAAGTGTCAACAGGCTGTGATGAAGCTAATCTGCATGACAAACCGCATAATGCAGAAGAGTTGTGGACAGCGCTGAAGGAGCAGTCAGATATTTGGCTGACTCCGCTGAACCTACAGCCAGGCACGGTCGTGTGTGACAATGGCCGGAACCTGGTGGCGGCCCTGAGGCAAGGTCAGCTCACACACGTACCTTGCCTGGCCCATGTGCTTAACGTCGTGGTTCAACGTTTTTTTTCAAAAGCTACCCGGAGCTGCAGGATCTGCTGTTGCAAGTACGCCGTATGTCTGCCCATTTTCGAAAGTCAGCGACAGCTTCAGCCTCCCTTGCTGTGCTTCAACAGCGCTTGCAGCTTCCGGTTCACCGACTGGTGTGTGATGTCCCCATGCGTTGGAACTCTATACTGCATATGTTGGTAAGGATTTGTGAGCAGAAGAGGGCAGTTGTTGAGTACCAGCTTCAACAAGGTCGTCGATATTCAGGTCAGACTCCACATACAAGACCTCAGGAATGGCCATGGATGTCAGACATATGTAACATCCTGCAGAACTTTGAGGAGTGCACCAAGATGGTGAGCGGCGATGATGCCATAATTAGCGTCACCATCCTGCTTCTCAGCATTCTGAAATACTGCTCACAATAAGAGTAAAATAGGGTTTGTGAAGCTCCACACACTTGATTAATTACCTATGATATTGGAAGAATATATATGACAGAATAAAGTGGTCCCACAAAACCTGAAAAGATGGATGGCAAACCACCCGGAAGATAGCAAAAACACAGTGCACCGGATATGGATAAAAGGAGGGAGAGCCCAAAATGGTGAGGTAATAAAAAATATATATAATATATGTAATAAAAAGAAGCAAAATATGCAAATATATAATCTTTATTCAGCAATGTTATACAAACATAATACAAAACTGTAAAAACACCAAGAGCGTCTGATAATTTAACCCATATGCATAAAGGCTCAAATTAATGAACCAGGGGATAAGTAGACAAAAAGAAATACAAATCCCAAATAATATGTGTAAATAAAAAAGACACAATACTGAAAAACACACGAAAAAAAGTGCCTACAATGCAAATGACCAATAAAAAAATTGTATATATAGCTAATAAATCAGCATACAATGCCGAAATAAAGTGTGCATATACTAGTGCATATCAATAACACACCAAATACAAAAAAGTGCCAATAATACAATAAACCAGTAAAGGAAAAAATGTATATATCACTAAGTCCACATGCAATGCGTATAATAGCAAACAGGTCCGCATGCAATGCTACAATATAGGAAAAATGTGCATATACTGGTGCATATAAATGATGTGTAAACACTATAAACCCATGAGCTAGTGAGGAAAATCAGCATAAAAAACAAGGGAATGAACGAAATAATAAAGACCAGCTACCTGGGAGCCTGTGGGTAATGCAGACGGCCTGGAAAAACGCGCCCCGACTGATTTTCCTCACTAGCTCATGGGTTTATAGTGTTTACACATCATTTATATGCACCAGTATATGCACCAGTATATGCACATTTTTCCTATATTGTAGCATTGCATGCGGACCTATTTGCTATTATATGCATTGCATGTGGACTTATTAGTGATATATACATTTTTTCCTTTACTGATTTATTGTATTATTGGCACTTTTTTGTATTTGTTGTGTTATTAATATGCACTAGTATATGCACACTTTATTTCGGCATTGTATGCTGATTTATTAGCTATGTATACAATTTTTTTATTGGTCATTTGCATTGTAGGCACTTTTTTTCAAGTGTTTTTCAGTATTGTGTCTTTTTTATTTACACATATTATTTGGGAATTGTATTTCTTTTTGTCTACTTATCTCCTGGTTCATTAATTAGAGCCTTTATGCATATGGGTTAAATTATCAGACGCTCTTGGTGTTTTTACAGTTTTTTATTATGTTTGTGTAACATTACTGAATAAAGATTATATATTTGCATATTTTGCTTCTCTTTATTATTATTATTATTATACATTTATATAGCGCCATTTATTCCATGGCGCTTTACATATGAAAAGGGGAAAAATATAGACAGGTACAATAAACATGTGCTAGACAAGGGACATGCAAGTACAGAAGGAGAGAGGACCCTGCCCGCGAGGGCTCACAGACTGCAGGGATGGGTGAGAATACACTAGGAAAGGGTAGAGCTGGTCGTACGATGGTTCAGTACACTGAGGATCATTGCAGGTTGTAGGCTTGTCGGAACAGGTGGGTCTTCAGGTTTTTCTTGAAGGTCTCCGTTGTTGGTGAAAGTCTGATGTTTTGCAGCAGGGAGTTCCAGAGTATGGGGGAAGCCCGGGAGAAGTCTTGTATGCGTTTATGGGAAGAGATGAGGGGGGAGTCGAGAAGGAGATCTTGAGAGGATCGAAGGTTGCGTGTAGGTAGGTAGCGGGACACCATGTCACAGATGTATGGAGGAGAAAGGTTGTGGATGGCTTTGTATGTCATGGTTAAGGTTTTGAACTGGAGCCTTTGGGCAATAGGGAGCCAGTGAAGGGCCTGGCATAGGGGGGAGGCTGGGGAATAGCGGGGAGACAGGTGGATTAGTCTTGCAGCAGAGTGCAGAATGGATTGGAGTGGTGCCAGAGTGCTAGAGGGGAGGCCAGACAGTAGGAGGTTGCAGTAGTCGAGGCGGGAGATGATAAGGGCGTGCACTAGTGTTTTTGTGGTTTCATGGTTGAGGAATGAGCGGATCCGGGAAATATTTTTGAGTTTGAGGCGGCAGGAGGTGGCGAGGGCTTGGATATGTGGTTTGAAAGAGAGGGCAGAGTCGATGATCACCCCAAGGCACCGAGCATGTGGGACTGGGGAAAGCGAGCAGCCATTGACATTGATGGACAGGTCTGGTGAAGGGGTAGAGTGAGGTGGGGGAAAGATGATGAATTCTGTTTTGTCCATGTTCAGTTTGAGAAAGCGAGCAGAAAAGAAGGCTGAGATAGCAGACAGACACTGTGGGATTTTGGTCAGTAGGGAGGTGAGGTCAGGTCCAGATAGGTAGATCTGCGTGTCATCGGCGTAGAGGTGATACTGCAAGCCGTGGGATTCTATGAGCTGTCCCAGGCCGAAGGTGTAGATGGAGAAGAGTAGGGGTCCTAGGACTGAGCCTTGAGGAACACCGACAGACAGGGGATGAGGTGAGGAGGTGGTGTGTGAGAGGGAGACACTAAATGTTCGGTCTGTTAGGTATGATGAGATCCAGGATAGGGCCAGGTCTGTGATGTCAAGAGATGAGAGAATCTGTAGCAGGAGGGAATGGTCCACAGTGTCGAAGGCACTTTTTTATTACCTCACCATTTTGGGCTCTCCCTCCTTTTATCCATATCCGGTGCACGGTGTTTTTGCTCACAATTAAATACGATGCATTGCAGGAAGAGCACGAGGACATTGATCCAGGAAACATACTGGGTGTTTGCACTCAGCCCAACGTCATGTCGTCGCAAGGTGGATTGGTAGACAACGAAGAGGAGGAGGAGGAAGAACAGGAGCTACTTTCATGTGCTGTAGACGGCACTACAAGGAGGAGGATAAGGATGAGGAGGAGGACACCATAGTCAGTCGTACTGTTGGCGAGGACATGGAAGACATGCCTGTTAGTAGTCTGGCACGCATGGCTGACTTTATGTCGCGCTGCGTTTCCCGTGACCCTCGCATTAGAACAATTTTCGGTGACACTAATTACTGGGTGGTGACACTTTTAGACCCACGCTATAAGAAAAAATTTAAAGCTCTTATTCCAGAGTCAGACAGGGCTCTAAAAATGGTGCATTACCATAGGACCCTTGTATCGGAAATATTGAAAAAATTCCCATGTCAGAATGCTGGCAGCAGACGTCAGAGTTTGTTTTTCAGCCAAGGAGTCCAAGCGAGAGAGACAGAAGTACAATCCAGGTCAGGCAGGGGAACAATGGCAAAGTCCTGGGAAAATTTTCTCAGACCCTCCCAACGTGCCACCACAGAGGCAAGGGGTGCTTTCACAAGAAGTTCAATGTTTGTGAAGAAGGTGAGGAGTACCTTGCAGATCGCACAAACGTCCTCCGGGATTCCTCTGTGCCTTTTAATTATTGGGTATCCAAGCTGGACACGTGGCATGAACTGTCTCTCTACGCCTTGGAGGTCCTGGCCTGCCCTGCTTCTAGCGTTCTGTCAGAGCTGGTTTTTAGTGCTGCTGGGGGAATTATAACAGATAAGAGCATCCGCCTGTCAACTGACAATGCTGACAGGCTGACTCTTCTCAAAATGAACAAAGGCTGGATTGGCCAAGACTTCTGTACTCCTCCAAATGAAAACACCGAATTAGAACCTTAACTGAATTCTCTTTTTTGGAGAGGTGTATTCTCAGGCACTTTTTCACAACCACACATGGGTATCCGCTTCCTGAGTTGGTCTGTTTGCTGTTAGCCTCCTCCTTATCCTCATCATCCACAACCAGTAGAACAGGCGGAAGGGATTGTGTGATGCATAAGTCACTCTATTTTTGGCAATGGTATTATATAATATTTCTGTTTATATCACTGACTCTGAGCTGTTGATAGTGCCAAACATATCTCGTCAAACACAGTCTGGCTTCATAGCTATGAACCTGTGTTCGCCCCTCCTTTAGTTATTTTCTTTCATTCATGGCTTCACATTTGTAATTTACCGCTAGTTGGTTAATTTAACTATGATTTCTCATTGTGTCTCCTCATTGTCCACGGCTACATGACCAGGATGAACATGTTCTGTAACATTATAGGCCGTTGATTTTTGGCCAAGGTGGGCTGTGATGCCAGTACTATATTTATTTACAAAGGTACCCTCCATTACTGAAATGCTTGTCAGCCTATGCACCTCCATTACAAGGCTCAGACCCACACCCGTACATTTTGGCCTACTTCTTAACTCCGTTTCCTGCCATGTTTCTTCCTTATCTCAGACTAGATAACCTGGGTGAATGTGTTCAGTAGCATTATAGGCCATTGATTTTTGGCCAAGGTGGGGCTGTGATGACAAGACTTTATTTAAAAAGTTACCCCCATTACTGAAATGCTTGTCAGCCTATGCACTCCATTACAAGTCTCAGACCCACACCCTACATTTTGGCCTACTTCTTAACTCCGTTTCCTGCAATGTTTCTTCCTTATCTCACACTACATGACCTGGGTGAACGTGTTCTGTAGTATTACAGGCAGGGCCGGCGTCAGCACCCGGTGTACCCGGGCAAGCGCCGGGGCCCTGAGCAAGCGGGGAGGCCCACTTGCCGTCGGGCACCCGGCGCCCGTTAGCGGAGGAAAGCGGTGCCAGCGCCGCCACTGGGCCCCCCCGCTTGCTCAGGACCCCGGCAGCCTGCACAATACTTACCTCTCCCCGTGTCTCCGCAGCTCCGGACTCCAGAGGGCGCCCGCGCTTCCACTCACAGCAGCGTCACTGGATGATGACATCATTCAGTGGCCGGCTGTGGCAGAGAGAGAAAGCACGGGCGCCGGTGATGCTGCGAGTGGCTGCGGTGCGGACGCCGGACAGGTGAGATGTGGTGTGTGTGTGTGCGCGCGCGTGAATGTGCAGACAGGTGAATGTTGCTGTGTGTGTCTCTGTAGGTGGAGGAGAGGGCAATGATGGGTAGGCCATTATGGAGGTGATGGGGAGAAGGCAATGATGGAGGTGATGGGGAGAAGGCATTGATGGAGGTGATGGGGAGAAGGCAATGATGGGGAGAAGGCATTGATGGAGGTGATGGGGAGAAGGCATTGATGGAGGTGATGGTGAGAAGGCAATGATGGGGGTGATGGGGAGAAGGCAATGATGGGGGAGATGGGGAGAAGGCATTGATGGAGGTGATGGGGAGAAGGCCATGATGGAGGTGATGGGGAGGTGATACGGCCTCTCCTGAGCCGTAACAGTGCAGAGCGCAGCGCAGTGCAGAGGAGAGCTCCATATTTTGGATGGAGCATTATATGGGGACCAGTATCCTGTATGGAGCAATTTATGTGGTCCAGTATTCTGTATGGAGCATTATATGGGGGATAGGGGGTGACATCCTGCATGGGGTATTATATGGGTTATGAGGGGGAGACTATGTGGTGCCCATAATTTTGTATGGAGAACTGTACTGTCCGGTCTGTACTGTGCGCTGTGAGAATTTGGCGGTTTCTGAGCAATTGTAGAATTTACAATAGATATCACTCATGTAATGTAAGAAGTGAAATCTTTGGCATTGTACTATACCCATATTTCTCTGCAGTTTCTGTGCATCAGGGGACCATTGAGACTCTTTCGCCTGGGGCCCATAAAAACCTGGAGCCAGTTTTTGGCCAAGGTGGGGCTGTGATGGCCATTGTTTAGTTATTCAAAAAGGTATCCCCCATTACTGAAATGCTTGTCAGCCTATGCACTCCATGACCATTCTGAGATCCACACCTCTACATTGGGCCTACTTGTTAACTATGTTTCCTGCAATATCTCTTCCTTACCTGCCACTAGATGAGCAGGGTGAACCTGTTCTATACCATTATAGGCCGTAGAATTTTGGCCAACGGAGGCTGTGATGGCAATACGTTACTTATTAAAAAAGATACCCCCCATTGGTGAAATGTTTGTCAGCCTATGCACTCCATTACAAGTCTCAGAGACTTGCATCTCTACATTTGGGCCTACTTCTTAACTCCGTTTCCTGCCATGTTTCTTCCTTATCTTAGACTACATAACCTGGGTGAATGTGTTCAGTAGCATTATAGGCCGTAGAATTTTGGCCAAGGGGGATGTTATGGTAATAAATATTTATTCAAAAAGGTACCCCCCCCTTTAGTGAAATGCTTGTCAGCCTATGCACTCCATTACAAGTCTCAAACCCACACCCCTACATTTTGGCCTACTTCTTAACTCCATTTCCTGCAATATTTCTTATTTATCTCAGACTACATTACCAGGGTGAACGTGTTCAGTAACATTATAGGCCGTTGATTTTTGGCCAAGTTGGGCTGTGATGCCAGTACTTTATTTATTTAAAAAGGTACCCCATTACTGAAATGCTTGTCAGCCTATGCACTCCATTACAAGTCTCAGACCCACACCCCTACATTTTGGCCTACTACTTAAATTGGTTTCCTGCAATGTTTCTTCCTTATCTCACACTACATGACCTGGGTGATCGTGTTCTGTAGCATCATAGGCCTGTTGTTTTTGGCCAAGGAGGGGCTGTGATGGCCATTGTTTAGTTATTCAAAAAGGTACCCCATTACTGAAATGCTTGTCAGCCTATGCACTCCATGACCATTTTGAGACCCACACCCCTACATTGGGCCTACTTGTTACCTATGTTTCCTGCAATGTCTCTTCCTTACCTGCCACTAGATGAGCAGGGTGAACCTGTTCTGTACCATTATAGGCTGTAGAATTTTGGCCAAGGGGGGCTGTGATGGCAATACGTTATTTATTCAAAAAGGTACCTCCCATTGGTGAAATGTTTGTCAGCCTATGCACTCCATTACAAGTCTCAGAGACTCACACCCCTACATTGGGCCTACTTCGTAACTCTATTTTGTGCAATGTCTCTTCCTTACCTGCCACTAGATGACAAGGGTGAATGTGTTTTGTACCATTATGGCCATTGATTTTTGGACAAGGTTGGCTGTGATGGCCATAGTTTATTTATAAAAATAAGGTACCCCCCCATTGGTGAAATGTTTGTCAGACTATGCACTCCATTACAAGTTTCAGAGACCAACAACCCTACATTGGGCCTACTTTTTAACTGTTTCCTGCAATGTCTCTTCCTTACCTGCCACTACGTGGCCAGGGTGAACGTGTGCTGTAGCATTATAGGCCGTTGAATTTTGGCCAAGGGGGGCTGTGATGTCAAAACTTTATTTCTTTAAAAAGGTACCCCCCATTGGGGAATCCACATCCTTCTTGGCAAACACTTGATAACATTTATGAGATTTATTTTTAATATGTTATGTGAAAAAAACAAACATTAACCAACGGAAAAATATGTAAACTATCTTTAGAAATGTTTAATAGGTCTGTGATAAGAATAAAATTTAGATTTTTAAAACTGTAGGCATGTTCTTGAAAACATGAACAAAGTTTGCTATATACCTAGTCTAAAACCTTAAGAATTGTGTTAGAAACCTATTGCCACGTTGCTTTTAGAAAGAATAAGGGTTACTGCACGATGGACCATACAAGGTCGAAGGATCAAAGGTGGCAGCTGGATCATTGCCAAAAGAAACAGGAGCCTGAAAAGTGGGTGCCATTGGATATGATGGCCAAACAGGGGCTGCTGCTGGTATGGCGTTTGGCTGGTTAGTTGGCTGGTCAGTAGACTGAAAATTATAGTTGCTTTGGTTAGAAATTTTCTTACAGGTTATTTGACAGATAAGTTAGAATATTTATCAGTTCTGCAATGCCCACTTCTCCCACACCAGGTATCTCCTGCCCTAAAGGTGGGTGTCATTGTTCCCCGATCAAATTCTCCTCCCTTTCGACATCTTCAAATATAGACGTGAATATGTCATCAGGAATATCCTGATCCTGCTCTCTCTGAATTTTGGGAACCTTTCTGGGACATGAAGACCAGAATGGATGGTTTGGAAAAAGTAGAGCCAGTAAAAGATGAGGATGTTCATCCTCAAGACCTGGCCCCCCCCAAGGGGCAAAGTTTGGCAGGTATTGGCTGGCATGCTGGAAGTGGAATTATAAAGGCCTCCATGTTGATGGCATTGATAATTGCACATCTTAGTTTGCGGTTAAGGTAGGAATAGAGCCAACTGTAGAACACGGATCACTGCTGGTCTGGGGGCAGAAACGCAGGAGGCATATCCTTGGTACATGCAGGCCAGATGAGATACACATATTCCCAGACTGATTCCTGAGAGATGACGCCTTTAGTTGTGATCTTCTTTAGTTAGTTCTGAATAAGGTGGGCACTATATCACGAAACTTGCATGGCTGTCACTTAGAACGTCTTAATAGAAAACATCTGAATCAAGCCATTCCATATTGCAGTTTCTGATGAGGAGGCATTGTCACTTTTTATGCCTAAGACAACATTTTCCATGCAATCAATGGTCTCTGCTGCCTCTGAGGATTGTAGCTTCTGTCTATAACTCTTTTCCTTGGCATTTGTGATTGGTGATCTCATTTTTGGCCATTGGCCCATATTATTCATATCTGAAGGTTTGATTTTTAACATACAAATGATGCAATTGAGGGCCAGAAGGTGAGTTTTGTGATGAACTGTTGTATCTGTTGTGATCTCATTTATATTATTAATATCTGAACTTAGTGAATCATTGGTTTTCAAAGGTGCATGACACAGATCCTCAAAGGTAAACATTAGATCTGGTGATATATCGATTTCAATCAACCCCTTGTGTGTGAGCTTTATCATTTGCTGTTTTTGATTTATTTACTCCTCTGCTTTCTGAATCATCTCCAATGTGTGCTTCCTCTCCTGGTTTCTCCAGTCACTTAGCTCCTGGCCATCAATTTCCTGCAGGACTCATCAGAACCAGACGTTGTGGTGTGATCTCACCTAATACCACACGTTGAAAGAAACCATTATTTTTGGTGTCCTTCAGATTGAAAAGAAGACTTCTGTGCTTAGTTTTGTATCTTATACTAGTATCATGATACAAGCCAAATATGTCTTCTTCAACATTTTCAGCCAGTTTTTTCAATGTTTTATCAGGCAACTCAAGATTCTTTGTGTTGTGAACGCTCTGGATCTGACTATGGAGTTTGGACTCCCTCTGGTGGCTGCTGACAGTAATTAAGCTGCTTTGGCTGACAGAGGTTCATCAGCTGGGAGCGATGATTGGCAATCTGGGGTTGATGACTGGAGAGATTTAACCCCTCTCTGACATCCGACGTACTATCCCGTCCATGAAACCCGTGACAATCTGACCATGGACGGGATAGTACGTCATAGCGATCAGCTGCGCTCCCGGGGGGAGCGCAGCTAATCGCCGCCGGGTGTCAGCTGATTGTCACAGCTGACACCCAGGACTGTGTGCCAGGAGCGGTCACGGACCGCTCCCGGCACATTAACCCCTGGCACACCGCGATCAAACATGATCGCGGTGTACCGGGGAGCATCGCGCAGGGAGGGGACTCCCTGCGAGCTCCCTGGACCCTCAGAACAGCGCAATGTGATTGCGCTGTTCTGAGGGCTTCCTCCCTCCCAGGACCCGGATCCAAGATGGCCGCCGGGTCCTGCAGGGAGGCGGCTTCCTCAGTGCCTGCTGAGAGCAGGCGCTGAGGAAGCCTGCAGCGCTGCCTGAGATCGCTGGTGTGACAGAGTGCTGTGCACACTGTCACACCAGCGATCTGACATTTTACAGTGATGTCCCACCCTGGGACAATGTAAAAAAGTAAAAAAAATAAAAATAAACATGTGTAAAAAAAAAATTCCAAAATAAATAAAAAAATATATATATATTCCCCAATAAATTCATTTCTTCCTGTAAATAAAAAAATAAAACAATAAAAGTACACATATTTGGTATCGCCGCGTCCGTAACGACCCCCCCTATAAAACTGTCCCACTAGTTAACCCCTTTTGTGAATCCCTTAAAAAAAAAAACAAAGCAAAAAAAATCAGTGCTTTATCATCATACTGCTGAACAAAAGGTGGAATAACACACGATCAAAAAGACCGATATAAATAAATCAAACCCCCCTTTATCACCCCCTTAGTTAGGGAAAAATAATAAAATTAAAAAAAATGTATTTATTTCCATTTTCCCATTAGGGTTAGGGTTAAGGTTAGGGTTGCGGCTAAAGCTAGGGTTAGGGTTGGCGCTAAAGTTAGTATTAGGGTTATGGTTGGGATTAGGGTTAGGGGTGTGTTAGGGTTAGGTTTGTGGTTAGGGGTGTGTTGGGTTAGGGTTGGAGTTAGAATTGGGGGGTTTCCTCTGTTTAGGCACATCAGGGGCTCTCCAAACGTGACAATGGCGTCTGATCTCAATTCCAGCCAATTCTGCGTTGAAAAAGTCAAACGGTGCTCCTTTACTTCTGAGCTCTGCCATGCGCCCAAACAGTAGTTTACTCCCACATATGGGGAATCAGCGTACTCTGGACCCCAAGAGTTATTGTGCAATTTGTCCTATTTCTTCTGTTACCCTTGGGAACATAAAAAACTGGAGGCAAAAATATCATTTTTTTTAAAAAAAAAAAAAGATTTTTTTGTTTTTACGGCTGTACGTTATAAACTTCTGTGAAGCACTTGGGGCTTCATAGCGCTCACCACACATCTAGATAAGTTCCTTGTGGGGTCTATTTTCCAAAATGGGGTCACTTGTGGGGGGTTTCCACTGTTTAGGCGCATCAGGGGCTCTCCAAATGCGACATGATGCCCCCAGACCATTCCATCAAAGTCTACAATCCAAAACGTCACTACTTCCCTTCCGAGCCCCAACATGTACCCATACAGTAGTTTTCTCCCACATATTGGGTATCCGCATACTCAGGACAAATTGGACAACAACTTTTGGGGTCCAATTTCTCCTGTTACCCTTGTGAAAATAAAATATTGGGGGCGAAAAAAATAATTTTTGTAAAAAAAAAAATATTTTTTATTTTTACGGCTGTACGTTATAAACTTCTGTGAAGCACTTCGGGGTTCAAAGTGCTCACCACACATCTAGATAAGTTCCTTGTGGGGTCTATTTTCCAAAATGGGGTCACTTGTTGGGGGTTTCCACTGTTTAGGCGCATCAGGGGCTCTCCAAATGCGACATGACGCCCCCAGACCATTCCATCAAAGTCTGCAATCCAAAAAGTCACTACTTCCCTTCCGAGCCCCAACGTGTACTCATACAGTAGTTTTCTCCCACATATTGGGTATCAGCGTACTCAGGACAAATTGGACAACAACTTTTGGGGTCCAATTTCTCCTGTTACCCTTGTGAAAATAAAATATTGGGGACGAAAAATCATTTTTGTAAAAAAAAAAAAAATTTTTTTATTTTACGGCTGTACATTATAAACTTCTGTGAAGCACTTGGGGGTTCAAAGTGCTCACCACACATCCTTGAGTTCCTTGAGGGGTCTAGTTTCCAAAATGGTGTCATTTGTCAGAGGTTTCCACTGTTTAGGCAGATCAGGAGCTCTCCAAACACGACATGGCATCCAGCCAATTCTGCGTTGAAAAAGTCAAACGGCGCTCCTTCCTTTCCAAACTCTGCCATGCACCCAAACAGTGGTTTACCCCCACATATGGGGTATCAGCGTACTCAGGACAAATTGCACAATAACTTTTGGAGTCTTGTTACCCTTGGGAAAATAAAAATTGGGGTGAAAAGATCATTTTTGTGGAAAAAATATGATTTTTTAATTTTACGGCTCTACGTTATAAACTTGTGTGAAGCAATTGGGGGTTCAAATTGCTCACCAAAGATCTAGATAAGTTCCTTAGGGGGTCTAGTTTCCCAAATGGGGTCACTTGTGGGGGGTTTCCACTGCTTAGGCACATCAGGGGCTCTCCAAATGCAACATGGCGTCCAATCTCAATTCCAGCCAATTTTGGTTGGAAAAAGTCAAATGGTGCTCCTTCCATTCCGAGCTCTGCCGTGCGCCCAAACTGTGGTTCCCCCCCACACTTCGGGTATCAGCGTACTCAGGACAAATTAGACAACTTTTGGGGTCCAATTTCCTTGGGAAAAATCAAAAATTTGGGACTAAAAAATCATTTTTGTGGAAAATTGTTTTTTTTTTTCACACCCAGGCATTATAATCTTTTGTGAAACACTTGGGGGTTCAAAGTGCTCACAACAGATCTAGATAAGTTCCTTAGGGGGTCTAGTTTCCAAAATGGTGTCACTTGTGGGGGGTTTCCACTGTTTAGGCGCATCAGGGGCTCTCCAAACGCGACATGGCATCCAATCTCAATTCCAGCCAATTTTAGTTTGAAAAAGTCAAACGGCGCTCCTTCCCTTACGAGCCCTGCTGTGCGCACAGACAGTGGTTTTCCCCCAATATGGGGTATTGGCGTACTCAGGAGAAATTGCACAACAACTTTATCTGTCCATTTTCTTCTTTTACCCTTGTGAAAATAAAAAAAAGTTTGTAAAAGATCATTTTTGTTGCTAAAAAGTTAAATATTCATTTTTTCCTTCCACGTTGCTTCAGCTCCTGTGAAGCACCTGAAGGGTTAATAAACTTCTTGAATGTGGTTTTGAGTACATTGAGGGGTGCAGTTTTTAGAATAGTGTCACTTTTGGGTATTTTCTGCTATATAGACCCCTCAAAGTGACTTCAAATATGAGGTGGTCCCTAAAAAAAATGGCTTTGTAAATTTTGTTGTAAAAATGAGAAATTGCTGGTCAACTTTTAACCCTTATAATTTCCTAAGAAAAAAAAATTTTGATTCCAAAATTGTGCTGATGTAAAGTAGACATGTGGGAAATGTTATTTCTTAACTATTTTGTGTGACATATTTCTCTGTTTTAAGGGAATAAAAATTCAAAGTTTGAAAATTGCTAAATTATCAAACTTTTCGCCATATTTGCATTTTTTTCAAAAATAAACGCAAGTTATATCGAAGAAATTTTACCAGTAACGTGAAGTACAATATGTCACGAGAAAACAGAATCGCGAAGATCCGTTGAAGCGTTCCAGAGTTATAACCTCATAAAGAGACAGTGGTCAGAATTGTAAAAATTGGCCCGGTCATTAACGTGCAAACCACCCTTGGGGGTGAAGGGGTTAAGTGAGCTACCTTCCCATGATCCTCACCAGTGATTTGTTCTTCCTGGTCCCATTAGGAGTCAGCTCGCCTCCTGCTTGCCCTGCAACTTTCAGATAAGTTATTTGCTGTTTATTTCTGTGTAATTTGTCTTTGTCTATCTCAGTTTTCTGCCCCCCTGGAGTTTGTACAGCCATGTTCCCTGCTGGGGCCTGTGCTGGCCTCTGTTTCTCATTTGCCATTGTTTTGTATGTTCAGTTCCCCGTTATATCAGTATCTGCTTATTTGCTAACAGTTACACCGGAGTTCTGATCTAGCGGGGGAGAGATCGTGTGGTCTTAGTATTTTTGTATATCAGAACGTGTTGGAGTTTTTCTTAGAGTTTTTGCCGGATTGCAGACAGTATCCTTTCCTGTCCTGTGCTATCTAGACAGATTGGGCCCCAGCATTTGCTCACTCTATTTTCTGCCTGTGTTTGTATTTCAT
Source organism: Oophaga sylvatica (assembly GCA_033576555.1). Lineage (NCBI taxonomy): Eukaryota > Metazoa > Chordata > Amphibia > Anura > Dendrobatidae > Oophaga > Oophaga sylvatica. The sequence goes on from JARQOD010000002.1 coordinate 489,670,248, forward strand.
CTCGTCTCACCGCCAATATATGTTTGGGGGCTACCTATTCCTTTGGGGGCTCTACTCCGGGGCAGTTAGCTTTCCCCTTTCTGTCTCACCGGCTAGACTGTAAATTCTTTGGTACTCAAAAGAAGGAAAGAATAGTAAAAAAAATTGTCAGAATTTTTTACATATTTTTTCCTCTTTTTCTCTGGGGACCGTAGGAGGATTTTGTCTTCAATGGAAATTAAGCATTTGTCCGATCGTGTTGAGCAGCTCGTTGCTGAAGTTCGGAGTATTTCCACCTATCTCACCCGGTTGTCTGCTGTAGAACCTAAGATCCCTATTCCTGATTTATTTTTTGGGGATCGGTCTAAATTCTTGAACTTTAAGAATAATTGTAAATTGTTTTTTGCCTTGAAACCTAATTCCTCAGGGGACTCGGTGCAGCAGGTTAAAATTGTCATCTCCCTGTTGAGCAGCGACACTCAGGATTGGGCATTTTCACTGACACCTGGGGATCCTGTTTTGGCTAAAGTTGATGCGTTTTTCAGGCTCTGTGGTGTTAGGGTTCGAGTTCCCGCTGCTGCACAAGGGGAGTCTCGAACCAGTCCCGCTGCGGTCCCCCATTCGTCTCTGGCCGCAGTGGAGCCTGCTCAGCTGAGACGTCGGTCCCAGTGTCTTGCCCATTCCAGTACTGTGCAGAGACTTACTGCTGCCTCTCCTGGATCTGCTATTATAGTCAGTGCTGGAGCAGACGTCTTTGGGACGAAGTCCTGCGTTTCCCCTTCTGAGCATGCCCAGGGTAAGATCTCTCATTGGAGATCAGGGGTCACATGTTCAGGTACAGCAGCTCCTATTGGTCCGCCAGGAAGGTCCTGAAACTGCATGTGTTTTGGAACAGTTTTTCATTGTTCCTTGTTTCTGGCAGGTCCTGTAGCTGTTGCTATAAAAGGGTGGCATGGCTGGGCCGCCATGCGCTAATATCAATCGTCATATGCTTTGCGCCAGTGTGGTCATGCGTGTGTGTGGTTAGGGCTCGGCTGAAATAAGCCCCTAGAATACCGACTTAATCGGTGAGGAGTTTGGTATGCTAGCTGGTCAGGGTCGGTGTCCTAGATGCCCTAGATTACCAGCATAATCGGTGAGGAGTTTGATTGCCGTATTCAGGGCCTGGCGTTCAGACGCCATAGATAGCGGGTGTCTCCCGCGAGGACATTAGTGCATGATCACGTTCTATGTACGCTTAGCAGTTAACTGTACCTGGGTGCCTGACAGGACACAGAAGTTTTTCTCAGCGGCTCTGTAACGTAACAGGGTTCGCTTTCAACGCTAGACAGAGCCCTAGCGTGTTTATTTTGCGACTCAGTGGTGTTAAGTGAGTTCGCACACATCGCCATATAGCGCTGCGGCACTCCTTCTAGCGGCTCTGTGGAATAACAGAGTTCGCACATATTGCCACAGCGCGTTACGGCGTTTATTTTGGCGACTCTGCGGGATAACAGAGTTGGCTTCTTGCGCCATTTTACTAGCAGCAGGCTCCGCCTGCACGGTGGACCCCGGGCTGCGAACGCACCTTTTTAGATCATATATTTGGTGCGTTCCGCAGACCCTAACATGGGGTTATTGTATGATGAACCTAATGTGATTGATGTAGCTGAGAAAACCTTATTGGCGTTGAACCAGGGTCAAGAAGCGGCAGAGTTATATTGTGAGAAATTCCGAAAGTGGGCAGTCCTTACTAAATGGAACGATTATGCCCTAGCGGCTCTTTTTCGGAAAGGGCTGGCAGAGACTGTAAAAGATGTTATGGTGCGATTTCCTGTCCCCTCGGGTCTCAACGATTCTATGTCATTAGCCATTCAAATTGACAGACGCTTGAATGAACGTAAAACTATGCAAGAGGTGGTGTTGCCTTTCGAATAGGCCTCTGAACCCATGCAGTGTGATATGGTTGTTTCTAGGGCTCAGCGGCAAGAATTTGGGAAGCGTAATAAGTTGTACTTCTATTGTGGGGAAGCTTCTCATACTATTTCCGTCTGCCCTAAGCAGGGAAGATGTTTTGTGCGCTCATTTGTTTTGGGAAATGTACAGCCTAAATTTCTCTTGTCTGTTACCTTGATCTGCTCCTTGTCCTCATTTTCTACTCAGGCTTTTGTCGATTCAGGAGCAGCCCTGATTGATTTCGACTTTGTCAAATGTTGTGGTTTTCCCATGGTACCCCTGTGGACTCCTATTTCTTTGCTGGGCATTGATTCTACCCCTTTGGCGGAGAATAAACCCTAGTTTTGGACCCAGGTGATAATGCGGGTAGCCCGGACCACCAAGAGAATTGAAAATTTTGGTGTTGCATAATTTACATGACATTTTCCTTGGTTGCAGACCCATAATCCTGTTTTGGATTGGAAGTCTGTGTCTGTGGTCAATTGGGGTTGTCAATGTGCTCGTGGTGACACTCCTGTTTTTGCTACCTCTCCCAGTCTCAGGATATCCCCGACTATTTGGCTGATTTTTCTGATGTGTTTAGTGAGAGTAAGTCTGCGTCCTTGCCTCCCCACACGGAGTTATGATTGTGCGATTGAGTTAATGCCCGGTTGTAAATTTCCCAAGGGTCAGACCTTCAATCTGTCTGTACCTGAACATGAGGCTATGCGATCTTATATCAAAGAGTCATTGGAGACAGGTCATATTAGACCGTCCTCTTCAACTTTAGGTGCCGACTATTTCTTTGTAGCCAAAAAGGATGGTTCATTGAGGCCATGTATTGACTATCGTCTCCTTAATAAGATCACAATATCAGTATCCATTACCCCTGATTTCCAATTTATTCTCCAGAGTGAAAGGTGCTCGTTGGTTTACCAAGCTTGACCTTAGGGGGGCATATAATCTTATTCGCATTAAGCACGGTGATGAATGGAAGACAGCGTTTAGTACTCCTGAGGGGCATTTTGAGTACCTAGTGATGCCTTTTGGGCTCACTAATGCCCCTTCCATCTTCCAATCTTTCATGAACGATATTTTCTGGGATTTTGTGGATAAGTTTGATTGTTTATTTGGACGATATTTTGATTTTTTCCAATGACTGGGATTCTCATGTGGAACATGTTCGGATGGTATTCCGGATTTTGAGAGAAAATGCTTTGTATGTTAAGGGATCAAAATGTTTTTTGTCGTACAGAAGGTTTCATTTTTGGGATTCATTTTGTCTCTGTCCGCTATTGAAATGGACCAGGGCAAGGTTCAGGCCATTTGTGATTGGGTTCAGCCCACTTCATTGAAGGCTCTTCAGAGATGTTTGGGTTTTGCTAATTTTTACCGTAAATTTATAAGTAATTTCTCTGGTAAAAAAGGGAGAAGCCAGCGCTGCATATGGTCAGCATGCAATACATAAAGTGCATATGCACATATTGGTTTCTAACTGTATTTAAAAATGAGACAATTGGCAAATAATTGATCAATTCTTTGAGCCACCCCACCACGACAAGGCATTCTCATATTGGGCAGACCACCACGTGTTGCCGTGCGCGCTGAGTTATGCACGCCGTTCTATCAGTGGATTTTTTTGTGATTGACCTAGGCTGCTGTACACACATACAGCAGCCCTGCCCTGGGCTCTGTTTGATTGTGCACCTGTGTCTGGGCCTGTTTCACCCTTCATCTGTGGTTGCTGGTTTGGCAGTGTAGAGGTCAGATCTGAAATGTCCATCTCCGGACCTGGTCGGCTTTTACCTGCGCTTGCCTTACCGGCACCATAGGAGTGATTCACCAATGCTTCAGGTACTTTTGCTTTGATTTTTTGCAGTCTTGCTTTTATACATTTAGGAGGCCGTAATGGCACAGCGAATATAAAAAACGTAGAGTAGGACTGCCCCATATGAGAATGCCTTGTCGTGGCGGGGTGGCTCAAAGAATTGATCAATTATTTGCCAAATGTCTCATTTTTAAATACAGTTAGAAACCAATATGTGCATATGCACTTTATGTATTGCATGCTGACCATAGGCAGCGCTGGCTTCTCCCCCCTCTTTTTACTTAATTTCTCTGGTATTGTGAAACCACTGACTGATTTGACCAAAAAGGGTTCTGATGTAGTGAATTGGTCTCCAGAGGCAGTTTTGGCTTTTCAGGATCTTAAGCGTAGATTCACTTCTGCTCCTGTTCTACGGCAACCTGATGTTTCTCTACCATTTCAGGGTTAGATGCTTCTGAGATTGTTGCAGGAGCCATTTTGTCCCAAAGGGATACTGTAATCTCTAAGAGTAACCCTTGTGCCGGAATTATTGGCTATGAAGTGGGCTTTTGAAGAGTGGAGACATTTGTTGGAGGGAGCCAGACATCAAGTGGTGGTCCTCACTGACCACAAGAACCTGACCTATCTCGAATCAGCCAAGCGACTAAATCCTAGACCGGCCAGGTGAGCCTTGCTTTTCACGCGTTCTAATTTTGTGGTCTCCTTTCTTCCGGGCACTAAGAATGTTAAGATGGATGCCCTCTCTAGGAGTTTCTTTGCGGATTCTCCTGATGTGACTGAGCCTACTGCCATTCTGAAGGAGGGTGTGGTTCTTTCCGCCATGTTGCCCAATTTGAAACTGGCCCTGGTGGAATTTCAGGGGAATAAACCTGAATGCTGCCCTGTGGGGAAATTGTTTGTCCCGACCAATGGAGGAAGAAAGTAATGTCTGAAATTCATTGCTCCGCGTTGGCTGGTCATCCCGGTATTTTTGGTACCAGAGATTTGGCGAGTCGGTCCAATTGGGGACCTACTTTATCTGGTGATGTCAGGAATTTTGTGCAGTCCTGTGGGACTTGTTCTCAGTCCAAACCCTGCTCTCGCTCTAGTGGATTGTTAATGCCACCGCCTGTGCCCAGGAGGCCATGGACCCATATCTCTATGGATTTTATTTCCGACCTCCCTGTGTCTCAGAGAATGACTGCTATCTGGGTGATCTGTGATAGATTTTTCAAGATGGTCCATCTTGTGCCACTGCCGAAGCTGCCATCCTCTTCTGAGTTGGTGCCCTTGTTTTTTCAGCAGGTGGTTCGTTTGCAAAGCATTCAGAACATTGTGTCTGACAGAGGAGTCCAATTTGTTTCCAGATTTTGGAGAGGCTTTTGTTCTAAACTGGGAGTTCAGTTGTCTTTCTCCTCTGCGTTTCACCCTCAGACCAATGGGCAGACTGAGAGAACAAACCAGACTTTGGAAACTTATTTGAGATGTTTTGTGTCTGCTGATCAAGATGACTGGGTCTCTTTTTTGCCCTTGGCTGAATTCGCTCTAAATAATAGGGCTAGTTCTGCCACTTTGATGTCCCCTTTTTTCTGCAATTTCGGGTTTCATCCTCGGTTTTCTTCGGGGCAGGTGGAGGCTTCTGTCTGTCCAGGTGTTGACTCTATGGTAGAGAGAATGTAGCAGATTTGGGATCAAGTAGTGGATAAATTGTCTCTCTCAGGAGAGGGCACAATGGTTTGCCAACCGGCATAGGACTGATAGTCCCCGGTTTAAAGTAGGTTTGGATGTCCTCAAAAAATATCCCTATGAAGGTGGCGTCTCCAAAATTTAAGCCAAGGTTCATTGGACCTTATAAGATCTTGGAAATCCTTAATCCCGTTTCTTTCTGTTTGGCTCTTCCAGGGTGTGTTTGTCGAACACCGTTAAAACCAATGGCAGGCAAACCAAAACACATAGAAACACATAGAAAACACATAGAAAACACTTCAAAGGTGTCCTAACGCTGACAAATGGCTCAGAAGACACAACTAACACATGGAAAAGTGACAGGTACATATAGTCATGCGAAAAGAAAACAGGTGGAGCAGTAAAACGAGGGGGAGACACAGATATAGGCATGTCATGCCCTTCTAAAACCAAAATCCCGTCGCCAGGTTTGTGCCAGACCTGCGGTGGACCCTGACGGCCAGCACCCCTCTTCCAATACTGGTGCCTGTCCGCTGGTGGGTCGAGTGAGCCCCCTGCGGTGGAGGCAGGTCTAATCTTTTTAGTTTAAATTGTCTCTCTAATTTGAATGAGTACACTTTAAATCCTTTTACAAGGATCTATTGGAGGGAAAGTCTCATGCCAGCAGCCACAGTAATTCCAGCTCCACCCAGGAAGTGGAGAGGCGTGGTTGCTGGTGGTGGAAGCAGAGAGCAAGGCTGCTAGGAGCTAAGTGCCTGGGAAGGAGGTTTTTTTTTTTCTCTATCTGGACTGCTACCTGCCCCTTCCCAGGCAGAGAGAGACTTTCCCTGGGACTGAGCGTCGGGGCTGTGCCCCTGGCTCCCACCCCCCGGCAAGCTAGCTGGGGGTGGGGGGCCTCACATAACATCTAGAGGCCCACGCTACAGCAAGCCAGTCCCGGGGATGAATAGGAGGAAGATACCGGGGGGCCGCAAGGCTCCAGGATCCAGGACCCCTGAAGCCGGGGCCGTGGCATCTCCTTCTCCCGGTGAGGAGGCTGCAGGCAGAGGTGCGGCAGGAGCCCCCCTTAATATCTGGGGCTCCAAGGCTGCGGGAGAGCCGTCCACCATCTATGCCTCCCGCATCCATGCCCACCTCTGTGAGTATGAGGAGGCAGCTAAGCAGCTGAGGATACTCCGGGAGAGGTTGAGGGGAGCTCGAGTGACAGCAAAAAATATAGCTCCCTGCCTCAAAGAGAGCGGAGGTATCTGCCACGGTCGGAAAGCTGAAGGGGGAGATAAGAGCACTGGAAGAGAGGAGGAAGATCATCCTGGAGGGAAGCGGCCCCTTCGAGGAGAAGTTAAGGAACGATGACCGGTTCAGAGCCCTGACCGGGGGGTCTCCTGGGGGTCAGGAGGCTCCAGCCAGGTGGAGGACGAGGAGGAGGAAGATGGCGGAACATCTGCGCCAGCTCCACCTGGGGACCTGGTGAGTAAGAGCGCCCAGGACCTGGTGAGTAAGAGCGCCCAGGACCTGGTGGGTAAAAGCTCCCAGGTATCGCACAGCGGGATAGCCCCCGAACAAGTGGCTCTCCCACCGGACTCCAGTGACATGGAGGAAAGTGGGAGTGAGGGGGAGGATGGAGGGAGCGGGAGAAATAACAAGGGGGGCTGCCTCATCCTACAGCAAGTGAGGCAGATTGAGTCCCCGGCACGGTTTGGCACGCTGTTGTTTGGGGACGAGGTCTGCCTTGAGGATGAGGCAACTGGGAAGAGGGGAAGAAGGCGTAAGGCGAAGCAAGTGGTGGAGGAGAAGCTTGTTTTTGTCCCTCTTTCCGGGGCCCCCCAGTCCCGCTGTGTGGAACCCGCTGCCCACCCCAGCCCGGGCCCTGTGGTGGGTCCGGTGCAAGGGAGCGGGGAGAGTAAAGTCTGCCTGGGTCTTGCTGACACTTCTGGTGGTGGCAGTTCGGATTCAGGCAGCGATATGGAGATCGGTGCTGGTACTGGTAATGGTGGCGTTAGTGGGGGTGCTTGGGCTCAGTCCCCAGTGGCAGGGGGGGCTGGCCCAGCACCTGGTAAAGGTAAAGCCAGGGCCGCATCTCCAATTGCGGTGAGAGCAGCTTCTGGGCCCCCCACGAACGGATCCGTTAAGTCTGGATCACTTATGGGGGTCCAGAAGCATAGAAGGGGCGCAGATACTGCTGTAAAGCAGCAATTAAAGACCTGCAAGGAGTTGGTCGCTCCCCTGGAGGCGACCGTGGTGAAGCCGGGGCACTCGGCACGTAGACCCCAAAAGGGGTCCGTGCGGGGACCCCGCCACCACTGGATGCCGAAGGGGAGTGGCCAGCCTTGCCTACAGCAGGGGGTGGGTACAGAGCGGTAGTGAAGGCCTGTGGGGGGGGCGTGGCCTCCCTGAATGTTGCCCTGTCTGCAGAGGCATGCAGGGGGGGCGTGCTCTCCCTGACTGAAGTCCCGCCCGCCGTGCTCGCATCATCTGGGGTGGGTGTGGCCTCGCAAGGGGCTGCTGCCCAGCCTGGAGGGGCTGTAGCCGGCGGGGGGGGCGTGGCCTCGGCGGCCGTGGCTCCGCCCGCTGTGCCCGGGTCATCTGGGGTGGGGGTGGCCTCGCAAGGGGCTGCTGCCCGGCCTGGAGTGACTGTGGGCCGGCGGGGGGGCGTGGCCTCGGCGGATGTGGCTCCGCCCACTGTGCCCGGGTCATCTGGGGTGGGCGTGGCCTCGCAAGGGGCTGCTGCCCAGCCTGGAGTGACTGTGGGCCGGCGGGGGGGCGTAGCCTCGGCGGCCGTGGCTCCGCCCACTGTGCCCGTGTCATCTGGGGTGGGCGTGGCCTCGCAAGGGGCTGCTGCCCAGCCTGGAGTGACTGTGGCCGGTGGGGGGGGCGTGGCCTCAGCGGGTCCGCCGCCCTCTGTCCTGCCCACCCATACCATCGGGTCTGCAGCCCCAAAAGCTGGTAGGGAGTTGTCGGGGTCCCCAACCCACTTACCGTCATCTGGTGGTGCGGGGGCTCCGGCGCTCCAGGTAAAGCCGGCGGGGGAGGTGTGTGGAGGGCAGGGAGCGGTGGCAAGATCCGTCCCTGCCCTAGGAAGCACAGGAAAAAAAAAAAGAGAAAAAAAAAAAAATGTGGTTCCAGAGAGCCCAGGAGCTGCTGCTGCTCCTGAGCCCAGGCAGGGTGTACTAAGTGCACTCTGCTCTGGTGCATTTAAAGGGGCAGTGGCACTCCTGGGTAGAGGAAAAAAAAATGGAGAAGGAAAAAACAAAGACATTGTTATCCAGTCTGGGCCCCCAGCAGGAGATGTTGAAAGCCACAAAGCTACAAGCAAGGCTAAAGGCAATGTAGGCAATGTAAATGATGTAAATAATAATGTAAATAATATAAATAATGTGAATTATATGGATAGTATGGATAGTGAGGATGATAGTGATGGTGCGAGTGACATTTTTGAAGAACTGTTTGCGGAGGTGGTGCATGGAGGTGTGAGTGATGGCGAGGGTGGTATGAATGAGGGAGTGAGTCTGGGAGTGAATGCCAGGGTGGATGCAGGTGTGAATGTGGGAGCAAGTGTGAGTGGGGTAAGGGCTGGTCCATCTGCCTCCCCAGCCGTGGCTCCCAGGCGTTCATATGCGGGGGTCACGGCTGGGGGTAGGGGGGGCTCCCGGGGGGTTCTCAGGGGGTCTCCTCACCTCTGGACTCCGGGGACGGCGTTTTGCACCGCCGTTTCCTGGAAGCCCTCAAAAGGGGAGAAAGGTCGATAATTGTAGAGGGGAGGACGGTGGACTTGTCTTTCTGGATAGAGAGACATGGTTTAGCCGCCTTCCAAGAGAGAAGAGAGGGAGGGACTGTCTGGTCTCTCCCAACAGCCGGGCAAGGGCTGGTGAGGAGGAATGTGGTCCGTCTTCGGTGGGGGGGCAGTGAAGCTTGCCCACCCAGGAGTAGGGTGGTGGAGCTCCTCCTGAAGATGGGCTTCAGGGCAGATGACATCTTTGCCCTGATCCATCCCACATCAGCCCGTTTCTTTGACATCAGCTTTGTTCGGCCAGAGGGGCTTGAGCTCTTCTGGTCAAATTATGAGCTGGTGAAAGGGGAGCCCGGATGGCGAGGCTTCGTCGTACAGGCGGTTGTCTCGCCAAAATTCCGTCAAGAGAGTGACCGTGGTGACATGTAACGAGTCACTCTCAGGCGTGGACATAATGACGTGGCTTTCCCGGTATGGGGAAGTCACTGAGGTCCCAAAAAGAACAGGGACGAGTTTGGTATTTGGTCGGGGGGCTGGACCTTCATGGTTAAGTTGAAGGTCTCAGGCGATACAGTCACCCACATCCCTTCCTCGGCATTCCTGGGAAGGGACAGGATCCTGATCTTCTACCAGGGGCAGCCGAAGGTTTGTCACAAGTGCGGCGATCCCCGCCACTTCAGCGCAAGCTGCAAGGTGCAGAAATGTGCCTTGTGTGGCGGGGTGGGCCATCTCGCCGCTGCGTGTAGGGACATTCGGTGCAACCTGTGTGGTGACTTAGGTCACCCGTATAGCCGCTGCCCTCGCTCCTTCTCCAATACTGCTGCGGGCCCGGTGGGGGGAGACCGTGGGGGGGAAACCTCCGGCGGGGCTTCCTCTGTCGCGGCGGGCGGTGGTGGCGGGGAGGGGGCTGAGGGGCCAGTGAGGAAAGGCAAAGTCACTAGAGGCCCCTCATATCAGCGGAGGCAGGCGGCTCGCCAGGGGGGTAAGGAGCAGGTGGAGCCTCGGGTAACCGGGGTGATGCCTGCTCCTCCCTCTGGGTTGGTGGCTAAAGCCTCTGAGGCCCTGGGGGAGGAAGCGGTGAACGAGGAGATCAGGAGGATGGAGAGGGAGGATAAAGCGGCTGACTCAGACAACTCCTCTCAGTATGAAAGTGTTGATGAGGAAATCTTAGAGCAGCCTACAATATCAAAGGGTGGAAAAAAGCGCAACAACAGGAGGGGGAGGAAGAGGCTGAATAAGTCTTCCAAATCCCCCCCACCCCCGACCGTGAGGGTACCAACGGAAGTGCCCACCGTTCCCCCTCTGATCACACTCTCCAACCGGTTCCAGGCCCTTGAGGACTCTGCTAAAGAGTCGCCGGACGAGGGCAGGGGACCGGGGGCGGCATCGGGGGGTCTTTTAGGGGATGGCGGAGTCCAACCCTTGGGGGACGTTGTTTCTCCCAAGGGGGGGACAGACCTGGAGTCCGGAGGTGAGGACACCAGGGGAGGAGGAATGGACACATCGTCCACCTTAAAAAGGAAAGGTTCCGACTCCTCCCCAGAGGGTGGTGGGAGTGGAGTGGGTAAGAAGAAGGCCGTCGAGCTTGATCACTCATGATGGCTGAACTCGCTCCGTTGACGCTGGCGTCCATTAATGTCGCCAGCATTAAGTCAGATGCGGCTAGATTTACGGCCTTTGATTTTCTCACCCGAATTGAGGCTGAAATTTTATTTTTGCAGGAGACCAGACTAACTGACATGGGGGCCATACATAAAGCACGGAGAGAGTGGAGGTGCGGGCCCTCATACTGGTCTCTTGCGGCCGAGCCGTATAGCGGGGTGGCAGTCCTCTTTAAGACTGCAGATGTGGAATGCAGACGAGTGATCGAGCTAGAAATGGGGAGGTGCCTGGTCCTTGACGTCTTCATGAGGGGACAAGAGCTACGGCTCATAAACATCTATGGTCCACAATCAAAGTGGGACCGGAAATGTCTCTTCCTGAGGATTAAGCCCTTTCTTTTTACAAGCCGGCAGGTGGTCTTCGGTGGGGACTTCAACACCATTACGAGGTCCCGTGATCGGGGGGGTCCTGGAGATCGCCTGCCTTATGACAGTATCACGCTCAATAGCATAGCCAGTGAAGCTCGCCTGGTGGATGTCCACATCCGGCACACCCCAGGTCACGGGGGTTTCACCTATCATAGGGGTAGCTGTAGATCTAGAATAGACAGGTTTTTTTTAAAGGAGGATGCCATCTTTTCTGCTGTGTCCGCCGTTGAGGTGGAGTTCTCCGATCACTGTCTAATTTTCTTTTCTCTGAATGTTGCAGAAACTCCCGGATGGGAAGAGGGCTGTGGAAGCTGAATTCGTCCCTGCTGGAAGAAGCGAATGTGAGACAATCCTTCGAGGATTTTCTTC
>JARQOD010000002.1:489681859-489755272 GCA_033576555.1 Oophaga sylvatica
TTAGGTGTAAGGGAATCCCCCAGCTCCCCCGGGGGGCATGTTGGAGGTGTCCGTGGATTGGAAAGGGGTTTGGGGAAATTTCAGGGAAATTTGTTGGGCTGGAATCCCCCCTTGCCTTCGGGTAGGTGTGAGGCCCCAAACTTAAACTCCCAACAGGAGGTTGGGGCGATGACAGAGTGGGTTTTTTTTTTAACCGACCCCAGGTGGCTTCAGATGGAAGTTTCTTCGGATGCCAAAAAGGGTTTTTTTACTGCCTTGTCTTTCAGGGTCTCAGCTTGTTTGAATTTTCCCTTTCCGGTGAATCTTGGCCCAGGGGGTATTTTTGTCTTTCCTGTAAGGGCACGTTGTTGAGGAAAAATGAAGGGGGGGTCTAATTTTTCTTTCCCCTCGGAACCCAGATGTTGGTTTTTTAGGTTGACCGGAGTGCCCAGGTGGAGCTAAATTTTCCCTCTAAGATTTTCGGTTGTCTTGGAGGCCTTTCTCGGTTGGTGACAGAAGCAGCGGTCATCTGCATCAGCGGGGAATTTCACCTAGGTGCGTGGAGGGTGGGACCTGGTGCGGGGAAAGATTCCAGAGCGGTAGCCAGCTCGTTGATGTAAATGTTGAAGAGCGTTGGACTTAGGCTGCAGCCTTGCGACTCCACGGCTCTGCAGAAAATAAGCCGTTCTTTTACCGTTCAAAACTCACACTGCAGAGGTTTCTCGGTGTAGGAGCTTTTATAACATCGTAGGTCTTTCCTCCTATTCCGCTCTCCCAGTTTCAGGAATAAGCCCGGGTGCCACACCGAATAAAAGGCCTTTTTAAAGCCACGAAACAGGCGTTATTTTCCCCGTTTTTGATTGTGGACGTGTCTCGAATGAGGCTGTGCAGGGTTAGAGTGGCAGTGGTGCGGTGGTTTGGAAAGAACCCTGCTTGGCTCTTGCTGAGGACGTTATGTTCGGTGAGGAAACTGAGGATCCTCTTGTTCAGGATGCTGTTGAAACATTTCCCCAGGTTGCTGCTGACCATATGCCTCTGTAGTTGGCTGGGTCATACCTGTCCCCATTCTTGTGGATGGGTGTGATGAGGCCTTGGTTCCAGGTTACGAGGGAAGTAGCCGGCACTTAGCACATATTGAAGAGTTTAACCATTGCAGCCTGTATTTCTGTGGGCTGTACTTCAGCATTTCTGGTAGGATTCCATCCAGGCCACCGGCTTTTCTACATCTTATGGAAGAGATTCTCTCTGCTACTTCCTGTAATGTAATAGGGTATCCACGGGTTTTGGAAATTTTTTACTTTCTCCTCCATTGCTTTTAATTTGCCATTATGTTTTCCTGTTCTTGGTTTAGTTCTTCCTTTGGGATGTCTTTATAGAGGTCTCTGAAGTACTGGAGCCAGAGTTGCCATTTTGGATATGGATGTTGTTTTTCTTGTCTTTTGTGCCCATGTGGTTCCATAGTTCCCAGAAGGAATTGTCTTGAAGAGCATCTTGGAGTTGGTTAAGCTGGTAGAGATGTAACTCTGCTTCTTCCTCCTGAGGTATGCTTTTGTACTGTCTTTGTATGGTTTCATAGGCTTCCCTCAGACCAGGGTGGTTGGGTCTCTATGTTTCGTGTTTGAGGCTGTTCTCAGGGTCTTCCGTCGCTTTACATTCTCTGTCAAACCAAACCGTTGATCGTTTTTTTCTTTGGTCTTTGTAGTCAACTTTTTTAAGGTCGGACAGTCTGGCCATTGCATAGAATATATTGTTGAGGTCTTTTGAAGCTTGACTCTCCCTTTGGGTTAGGCTGGTACTCGTGGTTGTAGAATGGTGGATGCATCCGCTGTATTTCGGGTCTGCTGAGAGCCTCTTTATACTTTAGTGCCGACGTTTTGGACCATTTATATGATGGAGGCCGGTTTTCGAAGAGGCCGCTATGCTGTGGCTTTTGAGTGGGTGGTTTCTTTTCTGTAGATTCAAGTACAGAAGAAGTTGGCTGTGGTCTGACAGGTGCGTTTGTGGGGTGACTATGAAGGCGCTGATATTTGCGCGGTTCATGTCTGTAATGGCAAAACTACTACACTCCTCGCTTACATGGGAGTTTAGTGTATACCTCCTAAGAGTCTCCTTTGTACGTCCATTAAGAAAATGAAGTCCTAAACTTCTACATACGTTCAGGAGCTTTTTACCACTTTTGTTGACTGTACTGTCATAGCTGTTTCTCTCTGTGTGTACTGAGTCTTGGCCGTCATTCTCTGCTCCAAATATGTAGATGTTCCCATCCGTGGTCAGGAAGTCGTTTTCTCTCCCTGTTCTTGCGTTGAGGTCCCCAAAGATGTAGAACTTTGCCCAGGGCCTGATAGTGGGCGGCTTCTCTTTGGTAAGATCTCGAAGCTCTCTGATTGAAGTAGGGGACTCTGGCGGTGGTATATAGGTGGCGCAGAGGTGGACATCATACTGAGAGGGTAGGATGGGCTGCTATCCTGATCCATATGTGGCTGCCTCCTCTCTTCACCGGTTTGATGTATTGGTGGAGCTCATCTTTTATACCAGATCAGTATTCCTCTGAGCTCCGCCCTGTTTGATGTTTTTATTTTTCAGGGCAGGGACAGAGATTTCCCTGTATCCGATGGGCGCCAGGGATTCGTTTTCGGCTCTGGTCCATGTTTCCAGGAGGATCTGGATGTCTATATTTTCAGTCTTTGTATAAAGTCAGGGTCATTTGTTTTACATCCAAAGGTCGAGGTGTTGAGACCCTGAATATTCCAGCTGCTGATGTAAGTGAAGTCATTTTTCTATTTATCTTGTGTGTATATACCTTGTAATGAGTATGGCTGTGTAGGACAAACTGGATTTTCTGACTGTTTTGTAGGAGTGCTTGGTTCCATCCAGTCACATTAGTTTCCTGCATAGTGCGCTGAGCAGGGTCTTTACCTCATCCATATCTCTGCTCTGCGTGTATCTGTGTGGGGTCGGTGGACCCCTCCATGGAGGTCTCCTCCTCTGATGGTCTGATTTGGGTGTGAAGAGCTTTGTTTCCAGCTTCTGGAGATAGGATTGGGGTTTTCTGTCTTTTTATTGTTAGGGTCTTTCGGTGTGATGTTGGTCACTGTTGAATCCAGGCCTGGGTCCTCTGTTTAGTACGATGTCTTTCAGCTCTTTGGCCAGGAGGCTGACCCCTTTTGTTTGTTGAGGTGCTTATTATCATATAGGTGATGGTGGTTTATGGAAAGGTGTTGTGCCAGGGTCACCTTTGGGACAGTCTTGACCCCTTTCTGTCAGTTCCATATTGATGCTTTGGGTGGTTTGCCTGGATATGTCCTTTGTTGGGAGCAGAGATGACAGAATGATTTTGCTGTCTGGAATTTTAGTTTTGCCTTCTTTGCTAGTTGGTCCAGTTGTGCTGCGATCTTGTGCTGGTCTGGCAGACTGTTTGTACCTGTGTGTATAATAATATGGTTTGGGTTGGTAAAATGTGGATTATTGATGACCTCTGTCACCAGTTCAATAGTTGCACAGTGGATTTTTCTGACCCGTTTTTCCGGGGAACAGCCGTTGTGCATTTAGGTACTTCCCATTTGAGTCCATTATTAGGACGATATCAGGGCTTTGTGGTGTCTGGGATGGGTTAAGTGGCTGATGGTGGGGGTCTGTGAAGCTGGCTTTGCTGGTGGTTGGTTCTCTTCTCGCTGGCTCACTTTTCTTGGTTTTAGTATTATTCATATTGTAGGTTATTGCTGTGTTGTTGTTTGGCGTCTCCACATTCTGGTCAGTGGAGGCCATGTTGTCTGCTCTCTGACTTGTTCCCATTGCCCCCTGCTGGGTCAGACATTGAGGACTCTGTGTTTTGAGTTCTGCTATCTCCTTTCTGAGCCTTTCATTGTCATTTTGTAATTCGCTCATTTCCTCTCTTATTTCCTGGAGAGCTGACTTGAACTCACATTTCAGCTTATTGATCTCATTTGTTGCTTGGTCATTTGCATTTCTATGTGAGTTTCTTTGAAGTTCTTCCTTAATTTGAACCAAGTCTCGTTCTAATTGAGATAGACAGTCTCTGATGGTCTCAGGGGAGAGGTGTGAAGTGTTGGGGGTTGAAGAGCTGTGCCTGGGGGTCTGTGTAGATATGTGAGCATTAGAAATGGCCTCTGGAAGTGGCTTTTTAAGGATTTGAGCCTGTTCTTTGATATCAGTAAAATGGTCGTCAAACTGCTGCAGATTGTCCTCAGTCCCTTGCACCATGTGCCAGTGTTGTACAGGCTTATGGTGAGTGAGTGTGTGTCATCTTCTGCGTTGCTTTTAATTTTAATCTGCCGGCCATTATTAGTGTTGTACTGAGATATATGTTTATACTGCTTGCACAGGGTGGTGTGCCAGACTGAGAGATGGTCTGTGTGGAATACCACGTTGGTTCTCCTTTTTTCTTCATCTTTAGTGTAATCAGAAAAAAGGGTTTCTGGATTCCTCCCTCATTGCGTTTCCTTTCTTGACTTTACTGCTCTTCTGCCCCTGTGTTGTCTCCATATCTGACCCCCTGGTGTGCTGTGTCTCCAGCTCTGTGCTTTGCCCAATTACTTCTAAATTTGTGTTTTCCATTTTTGTGGTTATATAGTAATTATAATCCTTATTTCTAAGAAGATAGATTTGTAGGAAGTCTATAGATTGTTTTTGGGGTTGCAGGATGGTCCTACCTTTGGATGCTCAGGTCTCTGGATGTCAGATGAATGCTGCCTGTGTGCAGTCTGTCCTCCAAGAGATTCTTGCTTTGCCCTTTAAATCCTCTATTTCTTCCTCTTTCATAAAAATCCAAAGTCCAGCTCAGTCCAGGTCCCTTTTCTGTCCCACGGAGTTGATTTTTTCCAGGTTTTATCTTACAGTTGGCTCATTACAAGGTATAAAGTGATGGAAATTCAGGAGCTCATCTTCAGTGCTTCTTACTCCTAGGAATGGTGGGCGGATCATTCATCTGTGTCTTTGATATGTGGGTGTGGGTCCATGTGCCTATTGGACCACCATAGGGTGCATACTTTGTGGTAGGCAGGGTTTGGAGTCCATTAATGATAGCCTTCCTTCTTCACGTGTTGCTTTTTCCGCATTCAGTTCTTCTTCTCATTTTTGAAGCTTGGTCTTGCAACTTCTTGAGCAGATCCCAGGACGTCTTTTGTCAGGTTTCTTGTCTTCAGTCATCATGTAGTAGCCGTCCGGCTCTACGACCTCTACCACTTCTACATGTTGTCTTCCTTTGGCCGCTTCTTTGGCTGCCATGTCCGCCATGTTATTGCCTCACGCCTCTTCTGTTCTCAGTTTTCCATGCACTTTGATTTTTCAAATTGCCACCATTTTGGAAGTTGGAGTACACCCAGCAGGTCCCTGAAGGCTCCATGATGCTTCACGGTTGTCCCGTTTGCTGTGATGAAGTCTCTTGTAGCCCAGATGGGCCCAAGTCGTGTGCTATGCCATGCGAGTACCTGTAGTCTGTGTAGATGTTTGCAGTCTTGCCTTCTGCCATCTGGCAGGCCTTCGTCAGCGCTATCAGTTCTGCTTCCTGGGCTGACAGGCTAGGTGACAGACTTCTGGACCACAGGATTTCTTGATTGCTGGTCACTGCACTTCCTGTGTGGAAACTTCTTCATCATCTGCAAATCTGGAGCCATCCAAGTAGAGGATAAATTCTGTAAATTTTGTTCTGAAAAGTCCATATTGTATCCCCCCTTGGGAGTGGGAGTAGAGTGGCCGGGATGAGGACTGTAGGTCTGGAGACGGTGACATTATGAGACAAAGGCGATAGAGGTGCCACAAAGATGCCTAGCGGTGGGGAGATTATTGTTGGTTGAGCTTGATTGAAGATTGCCAAGGTGTCGTGTGGAGTGAGAGTTTCCAGTGGCTGTCCAAGAGTGATGTCAGCAACCTTGTCCAGGAAGGTGTGTGCTGCAGATACTGCCATCAGGCAGGAGGGTGCTCCTCTTGCAACTGGATCCAAGCGGGCTGAGAGGCAGCCTAAAAGTCTCTGTTTTCCCCCGTGAATCCATATCAGGACTCCAGTAGCATAACCTTCTTTCTTCCATCAGGTAGACGGAAAGACTTCTCGTAGTCAGGTAGGCCTGGTGTTGGTGCTGAGACTGTGGAGTTCTTCCAATCTCCTGAATGGGTTGAAGGCTGCGTCTGATAGAAGGAACGGGGTTGCATTGATGTAAGCGCACAGAGGCTGCATTAGGACTGAGGCATCAGGGATCCAGGTTCTGCAATACGACACTAGACCAGGGAAGGCCTGCAGCATTCTTGGAGTTGTTTGGGGAGCCATCTTCTCCACAGTGGTCTTCCAGTCTTTTGACATGTGTTTCGTCTGGTGGGCAATACAGTGTCCCAGGGATGTAACTTGCTTCTGACATCACTGGACTTTGTTCTTCCAGACCTTGCATTGCTGTTCTTCCAGGTAGAGTAGGAGAGACAAGGAATGGACTGTGCAGGTATCGATGTCAACCACACAAAAGAGAAGGTCATCCACGTGTTGTAGAAGAGTGACTCTTGCATATTCTGCAATCCAGTTGACGAGGATGGAGGACATTGTCTTGGTGAAACTTGAAGGGCTTGTTCTGAGCACCTTGAGGCAACACTGTCCATGTGCACTGCACTGGTGCGTGAAGGCAGGCCTCCAGGTGGTGGGGATATACTGAAGAAGGCACTAGCCAGGATGATCACCGTGAATACCGTTGCGGTGACTGGGACTCTTGAGAGCAGAGTGTGACGGTTCAGCACTGTTGGGGTTTCAAATACCGTAGCCTCTTTCACGGCCTCCAGGCCTTGCACAATTCTGAACTCAGTGGGGTTTACAGTCTTTTTCTTCACTGTGGAAAGCTGGATTGATTCCGATGGGCGAGGCAGCCCACTTTTGCCTTGTCCTTCACTATGTGGCAGGGGACTCCCATCTCCCGGTACAGAGCTGGCGGGAAAACAAGCCGCCTACTAGGATCCACATCATGAGAGATGACGACCAGCTGCTTTCTTGTTCTCCACCAAGGCAGTCACTGTGTTAGCACCTGCTCTGGTCACAGGGGGTCTTCTTGTTGGGACGTCTCCTTCACCGGCTGCTTTTTCTCAGCACGGGCCATCAGTAGTTTCTTTTTCTCCAGCTCGGTCTCAGGTCAGTATTTGTGCACAAGTTTGAAGAGCTGAGTGGCTTTTTGCCGGTCTAGGGCCTGGGTGAACTGGTTGATTGCAGGGGGCACCTCCTGGTGCTTGCAAAAGATGAACCTCTGGCGTTGGAGCCGGATGAGGTGTTGCCATTCCATGAAGCGAGTAGGGTCCTTTTTGAGTTGAATATCCTGGCCAATGTCAAAGTTCTCAGGCCGTCTTCTTAGGCGAGTTCACTTAGACCTTCAGTTGGTCAGAGACATCTTGACTCTGGGTGATGGAGTGGCTTTTCTGGTACTATGTCCAGCACCTACTGTGATAGGTCTGCAGTGTGGTTGTTCCTGTTTCTTCTTGGGTCAGAGGTGAAGAAAGTGTCATGGTCCCATCTTCCTGGAACACTCTGGTCGCTTTCAGCTTCTGCAGTAAGTCCACTCCCAATAGGTTGAGGGTGCAGGTCTTTGACACAACAAACTGGGACATGATGGAGTGTTCTGGCTGAGTCCACACGCTCAGGGGCTTCATAATCTGGAAATGTCTGACTTGACCATCAATTCCCATGCAGGACGCAGAAGATTCTGATAGAAAGGTGAGGTTGCGGAGTTCCACAAGAAAAGATCTGACTACGCCATCCACTCTCAGGATATTGGTCCCACTGGTGGGGTTCCCTGTGGACTTGGTGTGCTCCTGTCCTATGAATGGGGTTCTTCACTGCTTTCTGTGTTTCTTCTTCTTTGCGAAGTCGGTGTTCTGCACCGGTTCCGGAAATGACCAAACTCGCCACAGTTGTAACACCGGACATCCCTTCTGTCCCGGCGGGACTCAATCCTTTTTGCTACTGTGAGCAGGGTATCCATTGCTATTGACGTGTACTCAGGCCTGGCTACTACCAGTGGTTTCCTGATTGGTTCTCTCAGTCCATGCACAAAAGCCTGTGCCAACATCCGTCTGTGTGTCTGATCATGGGTAATGAGGCCCAAATCTTGAAACACTTGCATTACTCTGTCATGGAACTTCTCCACAGACTCTGTCTTGTCTTGACTCATGTCATGTAGGCTGAGAGTTTGTCCTATCAGTCTGCTTTTGGCCCATTCTCTGAGCTGCTCAATTAGCTTTGGTCCTGTCTCCAGACATACGCATCTAACTCTGCTGGAAGCTTGAAGTGTTCTCTCATAATTGACCAGAATGCATCACCTGCTTTTATTTCCATTTCGGTCCAGAGATCAATCCAGGCTGCTGCATACGTTCGCTGGATCTGCTGCATTTTTTGGCAAAATGGCATGGGGTGTATCCCTGGGTCTGGCAACATACTGATCACCTGGCTTGGGATGAAGGGCTCATAGGATGGTGCTTCTACCTGTCCCTGCTAGAGTTGAGCGATACTTTCCGATATCCTAAAGTATCGGAATCGGAATGGTATCGCCGATATCACTAAAATATCGGCGATACCCGATACCGATACCGGAAGTCCCATGTAAGTCTATGGGAACAAAATATCGCAACTAAAAAAAACTCATTCTTTCCTTGTAAACACTAAATATACACACATAGAATACATATATATATATATACATGTCATTGTGACATATATATATACATATATGTATAGTTTATACACTTCTACATAGTAAAATATCCTCTCATTCAATTGCCGGGTAAAGCCGGCTTCAGTGAAAAGACAGAAGCACCCGACATGAAATGACACTTGGTGTACATAGGGTTAACCATGTCTTTTCATGTCGTTTGCTATCTGATTTGCACAAACAATTAAATCAGACTATGTGTGCAAAATTTCACACCTGTAGGGGTTAATTAAAGGTGTAAATTCGTTGTAAAAAAAACGGACTTTTTTTGCTACGAATTTACACCTTTAATTAACCCCTACAGGTGTGAAATTTTGCACACATAGTCTGATTTAATTGTTTGTGCAAATTAGGCTGGAGTCACACACAACCACAAAAAATCGGTCCGTTTTAGACGGTCGACAATCGGATCAAAATAAAAACATCACACATCCTTCTGGCATCCGATTTTCCTTCAAAGATGCGATTTAATCGCATGTGTGTGTACCTTGTAACATCCGATTTTCATCCGACTTGCGAGATTTTCTCGCAGGCTTGCAAAACTGACATATAATGGATCCAAAAATAGTATTTAAATGCCAAAAGAAAGAATAGATATATACACATATATATAATATATACATATATATATATATGTCATTGTGACATATATATATACATATATTTATAGTTCTTACACTTCTACATACTGTTATAGCCGCTAATTCAATTGCCGGCTTCAGTGAAATCACAGAAGCCGACATGAAATGATACATTGTTTCCACACATTTAACCATGTAATTTCATGTATTTTTATATATGTTTGAAACATACAATTACATGAGTATATGTGTGCTAAATTTCAGACATGTAGGGGTTAATTAAAGGTGTAAATTCGTTGTAAAAAAAACGGACTTTTTTTGCTACGAATTTACACCTTTAATTAACCCCTACAGGTGTGAAATTTTGCAACATAGTCTGATTTAATTGTTTGTGCAAATTAGGCTGGAGTCACACACAACCACAAAAAATCGGTCCGTTTTAGACGGTCAACAATCGGATCAAAATAAAAACATCACACATCCTTCTGGCATCCGATTTTCCTTCAAAGATGCGATTTTAATCGCATGTGTGTGTACCTTGTAACATCCGATTTTCATCCGACTTGCGAGATTTTCTCGCAGGCTTGCAAAACTGACATATAATGGATCCAAAAGATCCAAAAGAATAGTATTTAAATGCCAAAAGAAAGAATAGATATATACACATATATAATATATATATATATATATATATATGTCATTGTGACATATATATATATACATATATTTATAGTTCTTACACTTCTACATACTGTTATAGCCGCTAATTCAATTGCCGGCTTCAGTGAAATCACAGAAGCCGACATGAAATGATACATTGTTTCCACACATTTAACCATGTAATTTCATGTATTTTTATATATGTTGAAACATACAATTACATGAGTATATGTGTGCTAAATTTCAGACATGTAGGGGTTAATTAAAGGTGTAAATTCGTTAAAAAAAAATGCGTGGGCTCCCGCTGTATTTTCTCCACCAGACAGACAAAGCAAGCGAGTGGGGGCAGATAATAATAGCCTAGGGAGGGTACATTTTTTTTGTGCCCCCCCCTGGCTACTAACATCTGCCCCAGACACCCCAGAAAGGGCAAATCTATAATTAGATTCGCCCTTTCTGGCACTTTGCCCGTCTATTCCCATTGCCCTGTAGCGGTGGCGAATGGGTTAATAAGGGGTTAAAATGACCTTGCAATTGAAAGGTCACTTTAAGCCAGGTTAATAATTGATAGCTGTCAATTAGGCAACTATCAATTATTAATCCTATTGTATGAAAGAAAAATCAAACACACACACTTTAATAAAAAATAAGTTTAATTAAATAATCACACAGTTTTTGACCATATTTTATTTTCCTGCTAAAACCATTTCCTGTAATAAAAATAAAATAAAAAAGCAAAATTATACTTACCAATCCGATGTACAGTCAGGTCCCACGGTGTAATCCATCAGAAAGGGTTAACAGGTTACAGGTCGCAGAGAGCTAATAATGCTGTCTCAGACCTGTATTCCCCTGAATGAATAAGTTCCTCTCCCAGCGAAAGTAGAGGAATAGATTCATGAATGGAGCTTAATTGATTTCTTGCCAATTTAACTTTAGTGACCTGACCTAAAGGGAAAGTGGACACAATCAATTAAGCTTCATTCATGAAACACATCCTCTCCTGTCGCCAGGAGAGGAACTTATTCATTCAGGAGCTTTGAGCTGAGCATGCAGGATTACTTGCACTGCTTGGCTCAAAGCTAGTTAACCCTTTGTGAAGGATTACAGCGTGGGACGTGACAGATCGGCGGAATAGGTAAGAATAATGTTGTTTTATTTCTTTTTCTTTATTTTAGGAGATCAATGGCTTCGCACGGATTTAGTGTAAAATAAAATATGGTCAAAAAATGTGTTTTTTATTTCATTAAAATTATTTATTCTTAAAGTGTGTGTGTTTTTTATTTACTTCAATAGGATTAATAATTGATAGTTGTCTAATTGACAGCTATCAATCATTAACCTGCCTTAAGGTCACCTTTCAATTGCAAGGTGACAGTAAGGTGAGATTAACCCATTCGCCACCGCTACAGGGCAATGGGAATAGACGGGCAAAGTGCCAGAAAGGGCGAATCTAATTATAGATTTGCCCTTTCTGGGGTGTCTGGGGGCAGATGTTAGTAGCCAGGGGGGGCACAAAAAAATGCACCCTCCCTGGGCTATTATTATCTGCCCCCACTCGCTTTGCTTTGTCTGTCTGGTGGAGAAAATACAGCGGGAGCCCACGCATTTTTTTTCAACGAAATTACACCTTTAATTAACCCCTACATGTCTGAAATTTTGCACAAATACACTCATGTAATTGTATGTTTCAAACATATATAAAAATACATGAAATTACATGGTTAAATGTGTGGAAACAATGTATCATTTCATGTCGGCTTCTGTGATTTCACAAAACCCGGCAATTGAATTAGCGGCTATTACAGTATGTAGAAGTCTAGGAACTATAAATATATGTATATATACATGTCACAATGACATGTATATATATATGTATGTGTTCTATGTGTATATATCTATTCTTTCTAGTCTTTATTAAAGCTGTCAGTGTGATTTTACAGTATAGGCGGGGATGAATTGCCGGCTTTTCTAAAGGACACCGATGCGATTTCATCGCAAGTCACACAGTGTGGTCCGTTTGTAATCAGATTTTTCATCGCTCCCATAGACTTGCATTGGCGATTGTCGACCGACAATCGGTGACAATCGCAGCATGCTGCGATTGTACACGGACGTTTAAAACGGACCACAAAAAATCTGATACTGGGAGCTGCTCCATAGATTAACATAGGTCCGACTGCAATGCGATATTTCATCGCATTGCAGTCGTCCGATTTTGTCGCCAGTGTGACTCCGGCCTTAGATAGCAAAGGACATGAAAAGACATGGTTAACCCTATGTACACCAAGTGTCATTTCATGTCACCCGACATGAAATGACACTTGGTGTACATAGGGTTAACCATGTCTTTTCATGTCCTTTGCTATCTAATTTGCACAAACAATTAAATCAGACTATGTGTGCAAAATTTCACACCTGTAGGGGTTAATTAAAGGTGTAAATTCGTTGTAAAAAAACCGGACTTTTTTGCTACGAATTTACACCTTTAATTAACCCCTACAGGTGTGAAATTTTGCACACATAGTCTGATTTAATTGTTTGTGCAAATTAGATAGCAAAGGACATGAAAAGACATGGTTAACCCTATGTACACCAAGTGTCATTTCATGTCGGGTTCTGCATTTTCACAAAAGCCGGCAATTGAATTAGCGGCTATTATACTATGTAGAAGTGTATGAACTACAAATATAAATATATATATATATGTGTCACAAATTCAATGACATGTATATATATATATGAGGTGTAAAATTGCTGAAAAAAAATGCGTGGGCTCCCGCCCTATTTTCGCAACCAGACAGACAAAGCCAGTGAGTGGGGGCAGATAATAATAGCCCAGAGAGGGACCATTATTTTTGCCCCCCCCGGCTACTAACATCTGCCCCCAGACACCCCAGGAAAGACAAATCTATAATTAGATTCGCCCTTTCTGGCACTTTGCCCGTCTATTCCCATTGCCCTGTAGCGGTGGCGAATGGGTTAATATGGGGTTAAAGCCACCTTGCTATTGAAAGGTGACCTTAAGCCAGGTTAATAATTGAGAGCTGTCAATTAGACAACTATCAATTATTAATCCTATTGCATGAAATAAAAATAAAACACACCACACTTTAATTAAAAATCATTTTAATGAAATAAAGACACATGTTTTTGACCATCTTTTATTTTACTGCAAAAACCATTTCCTGTAATAAAAATAAAATAAAAAAGCAAAATTATTCTTACCTATCCCATGCACAGTCAGGTCCCACGGTGTAATCCTTCAGAAAGGGTTAATGTTTACTGCAGGGACCGCAGCTAATGCTGCAGCCTCACAGTAAACCCCAAATGAATGAGTTCCTCTCCTGCCTGACAGGAGAGTAAAGGCTGGGTGTCACATAACGATACACCAGCGATCCCGACAACGATATGCACTTGTCAGGATCGCTGGTGTATCGCTACATGATCGCTGCTGAGCTGCCAAACAGGCAGCGATCTGGGACAGCGACACTGCGGGTAACATCGCTTAAGGGCCCGTCTCACATAGCGATATCGCTACCGAGATCGCTGCTGAGTCACTAGTTTTGTGACGCAGCAGCGAGCTCACCAGCGATATCGCTGTGTGTGACATTCAGCGACGATCAGCCCCCTGCCGGGTATCGCTGATCGTCGCAGAAATGTCAGGACCTTTTTTTGATCGCTGGTTTCCCTCTGACAGGCACGCATCGCTGCGTGTGACAGGCGGGAGACCAGCGATCCGCTGGTAACCAAGGTACAGAGCGGGTTTCCAGGCACCGCGCAGCGCTTGGAAACCCGCTGTGTACCTTGGATACCAGCTCCCTGCATCAGGGCGCTGGTATCCAAGGTACACAGCGGGTTTCTAGGCACAGCCCCGCGCCTGGAAACCCGCTGTGTACCTTGGTTACCAGCGGATCGCTGGTCTCCCGCCTGTCACACGCAGCGATGTGTGCCTGTCAGCGGGAAACCAGCGATCAAAGGTCCTGACATTTCAGCGACGATCAGCGATACCCGGCAGGGGGGCTGATCGTCGCTGAATGTCACACACAGCGATATCGCTGGTGAGCTTGCTGCTGCGTCACAAAACTAGTGACTCAGCAGCGATCTCGGTAGCGATATCGCTATGTGAGACGGGCCCTTAAGTGGAAAGCTTAATTGATTGCTTTCCACTTTCACTTCAGGTCAGCCAGGGACACAATCAGTGACGTCAGAGGGAACTGATTAACAAAAATAGGGGTTCCCTTCGAAAAAAAAATGGCGTGGGGTCCCCCCTATTTTTGTTAACCAGCCAGATGAAGCAGACCGCTGAGGCCTGGATTTTCAGGCTGTTAAGGAGCCAAGATCCATGGACCTTGCCAGCCTGATAATACCAGGCCACAGCAGTCTGTATATCTTGGCTGATTAACAAAAATAGGGGATCCCCTCGAAAAAAATTGGCGTGGGGTCCCCCCTATTTTTGTTAACCAGCCAGATGAAGAAAACCGCTGAGGCCTGGATTTTCAGGCTGTTAAGGAGCCAAGATCCATGGACCTTGCCAGCCTGATAATACCAGGCCACAGCAGTCTGTATATCTTGGCTGATTAACAAAAATAGGGGATCCCCTCGAAAAAAATTGGCGTGGGGTCCCCCCTATTTTTGTTAACCAGCCAGATGAAGAAAACCGCTGAGGCCTGGATTTTCAGGCTGTTAAGGAGTCAAGATCCATGGACCTTGCCAGCCTGATAATACCAGGCCACAGCAGTCTGCATATCTTGGCTGATTAACAAAAATAGGGGATCCCCTCGAAAAAAATTGGCGTGGGGTCCCCCCTATTTTTGTTAACCAGCCAGATGAAGCAGACCGCTGAGGCCTGGATTTTCAGGCTGTTAAGGAGCCAAGATCCATGGACCTTGCCAGCCTGATAATACCAGGCCACAGCAGTCTGCATATCTTGGCTGATTAACAAAAATAGGGGATCCCCTTGAAAAAAATTGGCGTGGGGTCCCCCCTATTTTTGTTAACCAGCCAGATGAAGCAGACCGCTGAGGCCTGGTTTTTCAGGCTGGTAAGGATCCAATATCCATGGACCTTGCAAGCCTGATAATACCAGGCCACAGCAGTCTGCTTAGCTTGGCTGGTTAACAAAAATAGGGGATCCCCTCGAAAAAAAAACGGCGTGGGGATCCCCCCTATTTTTGTTAACCAGCCAAGTAAAATGCAGACTGCTACGGCCTGGTATTAAAAGACTGTCAAGGCCCATGGATTTTGGCCCTCAACAGCCTGATAATACCAGGCTACAGCAGCCCCACATTTGGCGCATCAAAAGATGTGCCAATTGTGGCACTTTACCCGGCTCTTCCCACTTGCCCTGTAGCGGTGGCAAGTGGGGTAATAAGGGGTTATTGTCACCGTTGATTGCACGGTGACAATAAGCCCGGTTAATAATGGAGAGGCGTCAATAAGACACCGATCCATTATTAATCCGAAAGTTATTAAATGTATAAAAAAAAGACACAGCAAGAAAAAAGTCTTTTAATGAAATAAAAGAGACAACACAGTTTTCATTTCTTTTATTACTCTCTCATTCCTGCGACGCCATCGATCTCCTGTAAAAAAAGAAAAAAAACAAACCAACAGTATACCACCTGTCCGACGCAGTCCATAACGATAGTCCCACGACGATCCAGCTCTGCTACATCGCAATGACAGGCAGAGCCTGTCATTGCAACGCAGCACAGCTGATTACCTGCTTCCCCGGCGGTGACGTCATCGGACTGACTGCTTTACGGCCGGGATTACCCAGCAGTCACTGCAGTTATCGCGAGAAACTGCATGTGACCGCCGGGGAAAGAAGATGGCGGCCATGAAGCAGTGCTGGACGTGACCGCCGGAGATCTTCTGCCGGGTAAGTGCCGCTGACTCCTGACAGACCCGACAGACGGACACTGACAGTGACAGTGACAATCCCGATTCCGGTATCCGATAAGACGAAAATATCGGAACTCGGAATCGGAATTCCGATACAGCTAATATCGGCCGATACCCGATATTTGCAGTATCGGAATGCTCAACACTAGTCCCTGCTCTATTGGTGCTTGTGTGTTTTCTCCCCTAGTATTGAGCAGCATGTGTGACGTTGCATCTTCATCTTCATCAGATAAGAAGTGACATGATGTGCTTGGTGCATACACTGGGTGAGATTTGGGCTTAAAA
This sequence comes from Oophaga sylvatica, assembly GCA_033576555.1. Classification (NCBI taxonomy): domain Eukaryota; kingdom Metazoa; phylum Chordata; class Amphibia; order Anura; family Dendrobatidae; genus Oophaga; species Oophaga sylvatica. The sequence continues at coordinate 489,697,962 of JARQOD010000002.1, forward strand.
GTTGTCTTGCTGCTTGGGGATTTCCCACTTCCTTGCTGAGGCTGCGGTGGATCAGTGTCATGGTTCCATGCTGGCAGCCCTGCTCAGTACTGAGGTTCCTCATTTGTGTCTGTAGCTACACTACCCCCCTGTGAAGCCATAGCTGTGGGCTCTACTAGTTGTTGTGTCTGGGGGCTACATGCAGCGTTTTGTGTAGGTAGATTTGCACTTTCTTCTCCTGATATAATGACTGGCAATGTTTGTACTGTGCTTGGGATAGACAGGGTGCCCTGTGCTGGAGGCACTGAATACAGGGACACCACATTGCTTTGATGGGGCGTTGACCCAATTGATAACGAAGTAGAAAAAAAAGGAAGAGAAGGGAGGTGTGAGGGGAGCGAGGGAAAGAGGAGGGGGGAGAGATGGCAGGGGAGAGAAAAAATTGAAGGAGGAGAGGGTGAAGAAGAGGTGGGATGTGCCTGAGAGGAGGAAGGAGGAGGAGTAGAGCAAGCACGAGCAGGTGGGTGTGGTGTGGAAGGAGAAAGGGAGGAAAAGGAAAGAGGGGAGGGAGAGAAGAGTGAAAGGGGGAAAGGAGAGAAAGATGGAGGAGAGAGAGAGGAGAAAGATGGAGGGGAGAAGTAGAAGAAGGTGAAGAAGAAGATTTGAGAGTTGGAGAGGAAGAGATAGACGAAGAAAAAGAGGAAGAAAATGGATGTGTCAGAGATGTGAGGGAGGGGAAAGAAGGATAGAGAGGGATGGCAGCGAGGAAAGAGGAGAAAAGTCTGAAGAAGAAGGAGAAAGGAACTGAGAGAAGAAAAAGGATAGGGTGTCCCCCCTGTGACTCTTGAGAGGGGATCGTTGAAACAAAAATGCCTTCTCCCTGTGGAGAGAGGCAGGGAGCGTTTTTCCCTGTACAAGGCTCCTTATTCAATGAGAGCAGACTACACCTGTCCCATGTCTCCACATGATGGACATGTGATGTGTGTGTGACTCTGAATTCTGCTCTTGTGACATGTCAGTGATCATTTTCTCACAGACGATTTAACACCTTTTCAATCTTATTCACATGAAAAATCACTTCCTGGTCCGTTCAAATTAACTTGCTGTACCTTCTACACGATGCACCACTGCTCTTTTATAGCAGACGGTAATCTATAAACAAACTTTCCTATTGCCTTTCAAACAAAAAACAAGAAAAAACATTTCATTATGCAGCGTAAAATCTGCCTGTCCATTTGCTTCTCACGTACTCTGACCTTCTATTCACATGCCTAGCCCTTCGATTCTTACGTACTGTGTCTATTCCAAAACCTATTCAACAAAGGTGATTAAAAAAAAAAAAATCTGAAAACTGCTGCACTCTGGCTCTGCGTGTCTTCGCTGAATGCCTGATGGGAGGGGTACGTCAAGCCGCTGCGCAGTTTGTGTGTGTGCTCTCCCTCAGCCTGCAGTTTCCTTATCTGTGGAGTGACCTTGGTCTAAAGCAAGCTAGTAGAAAAAAAAAAAAAAATGGTTGGAGAATAAAACTCTAAAATAAGTTGATTAGAAAAATCTCTCCAAAATCATTTAAAAATGTACTTAAAAGAAAGCTTTAAAAACAAAAGTTAGATTTAGTAAAAAACTCTCGGAAAAAAGATTGACCAAAAAGGGGAGGGAAAAAAAACGTATTAATCATAAAACTCTGAAAAACAACCCTTGTTACTAAAACAGCTAATTAAAAACAGAAAAGAGGTGTAAAAACTGATTGTAAAATGATAAAAACAAAAAGAAAAGTACTTTAAAACTTTTGTCTGGTAGCGTAGGCTTTTTCCTACCGCCCTGGAATGTCATCTCGCTGCTGCCAGCACTTCCCCCTTCCCTTATATCTCTGCTTGCTGCCTCTACAGGCACTGAAATCACGTATCAAAAAAAAGAAAATATCCATATAGAATAGCAAAAAATGAATATAGTTCAGTCTGAATGCCTGAGAATTTTCACGTTAAAACCTGTAGCCAAAAAAACTAGCTTAAAAAGATCAAAACCAGGAAACAGATGTGACAATGTGATTAGCAGAGGAGGGGGGGTCAAAGGGGTTTCTCGCTGCTGCAGCCAGCAGTGAATGATATACTGACAGAGCACACGCTGCTCTGAATGAGATTTAAAGCGACAGTACCTGATACAGACAGTGACACGTACAATGACAGACAGACACCCGGGAGAATACGAATCCCTCTTTTGATGATCTGTGACACATACAAGCTGCCCTGGTAACTGATAACTCACCAATTGCACTGAGCGCGGTGATGCTCAAGGTCTACCACTGTAATGTATGTGGTACAGTTCATATAGCGTCTTGTGCTTGGGTGCGATGAAAATACTTGAGACACAGGTTGATAAAGAAAGTCTTGTATTGCTTCATACAAATTGGCAAAATAAACACACAGGTTGCAAACACAGAAGCAGGAGACACAGCAGGCCAGAGTAATCTAAGCTCAGCAATAACTCTCCACAACAGATTCAGATCTTCTTCTCTGTTACCGCAAGTCCATGCAAACATGAGGCTCTCAAGAGCAGAGTTCAGAGTCCACAAGTGCTTCAGAGTTCCTCAGTAGGAATGGCTGGAGTACAAGGTCCAAGGCTTCAGGAGTCAGAACACAGGTTCACTGCAGGCTAGATTCTGAAGCACTGATTGCTCAGCTGTGGCTGTTTAAGAAGCAAACGGAGAGAATCAGGGCGGGAACATGCAAGCTGGAAAACTCCATTTTGACTGAGGGCAAGATAGCTGCAGCAAAACAGAAAGCAAAATGGCCGACGAACAAACTGAGTTTCAGAAACAGATACACAGAACCTTACATTACTCCCCCCTTAGGGACAACCTCCGGATGACCTCAGACCAGGCTTGTGTGGGTACCTCTGATGAAACTGACGGAGCAAGCGAGGAGCATTAACGTTATTGACTGGCTCCCATGAGTTGTCCTCCACTGGGTAGCCCTGCCATTTAATCAGATATTGTAACTGATTTCTATACAACCTGGAATCTAAAATCCTTTCCACCACAAATTCTTCCTGACCATCGACTAGCACTGGGTCAGGGCAAGGAGAAGAACGTCCAGGAAACGTATTGGGTGTCGCAGCCTTTAGTAGGGATACATGAAAGACAGGGTGGATTCTCATAGTTCTGGGCAATTGAAGACGACAAGCAACGGCACTTATAATCTTACTGATTTTATAGGGTCCAATGTACTTATGTCCCAACTTAGACGATGGAATCCTTAACTTAAGATTTCTTGTTGACAGCCAGACCAGGTCTCCTACCTTAAAAGCTGGTGCAGGTTTACGAAATTTATCTGCTGCCTTCTTGTACCTTTCCTGAGCCGATTCCAGATTCTCCTTTAGAAGATCCATATTCTTCTGTAAAGTCGTGACTCTTTCAGCCACTGCTGGCAAAGGCGTCTCTATGGGAAATCGTGGTAGAATGTTAGGATGATAACCTAGATTAGAGTAAAAAGGAGACTGTTTAGTGGAGGCACTCTGAGAGTTGTTGTAAGAGAACTCAGCCAATGGAAGTAGATCCACCCAATCATCCTGTAGGTGGCAGATAAAGCAGCGGAGATACTGCTCCAGGGTTTGATTGGTTCGTTCGGTTTGTCCATTAGTCTGGGGATGAAAAGCAGAAGAAAGGTTTACTTTAATGTCCAATGCTGCACAGAAATTTTGCCAAAACCTAGAAGTGAATTGCACCCCTCGATCCGAAATAACCTCATCCGGTACTCCATGTAAACGAAACACATCTTTAATCATCAAATCTGATGTCTGTTTTGCAGTGGGTAAGCCGACACAAGGGATAAAATGAGCTGCCTTTGTTAAACGGTCAACCACCACTAGAATAGTGTTCTTCCCTTGAGAGGTTGGTAATTCCACAATGAAGTCCATAGAAATGGATCCCCACGGGCGGGACGGGGTGGGAAGAGGCTGTAACAGACCAGTTGGTGAAGAGCGAGGTGTTTTGCATCTTGCACAAACCTCACACGAAGTGACATAGTCCAAAACATCCTTCCTACAAGTGGGCCACCAAAAGAAACGAGAAAGAAATTCCTGTGTCTTTAGAATTCCTCTATGCCCGGCTATTTTGGAATCGTGAATGAGTTGCAATACTCTCAATCTGACTGTTTCAGGTATATACAGACGTTGTCCCAGAATCCACACACCATTCTCAAAGACAAGACTTACGTCCCTTGGGGGTTGAGCCAAAAAAGAATCCGCATGGTATGCTTCCTTGATGTCTTTAATTAGGTCTTGATGATGAATCACTCCTAGGAATCTAGAGTCAGGAAGAATAGTCTTAGGAGGAGTAATTGGACGTGTCTCTGCTGAGTAAATCCTAGAGAGTGCATCAGCCTTTCCATTGCGCGATCCTGGTCTATAAGAAATAATAAAATTAAATTGGTTTAAGAAAAGATTCCAGCGAGCCTGGCGAGGAGTCAGGCACTTAGCCGACCTGATAAACTCAAGATTACGATGGTCTGTCAGAACGACTATTTGCTGTGCAGCTCCTTGAAGAAGGTGTCTCCATTCTTTGAAGGCGGCAATAATGGCCAACAACTCTCTATTGCCCACATCGTAGTTCTTCTCAGCCCAAGACAACTGCTGGGAAAGAAGGCACAGGGATGCAAGACATTCTTCTCACCTGTTCTCTGAGAGAGTATAGCTCCCACGGCACAGTCTGAAGCATCCACCTCTATTATGAAGGCAAGCTCTGGGTTGGGATGTACTAGGATAGGTGCAGTGGTAAATTTATCTTTTAGACGGGAAAATGCTTCCTGGGCTTGGGGAGTCCAGGAGAACTTAGACTCTTTCCGGGTAAGTTGGGTGATAGGTGACACTACCTCAGAGAAATTTCTAATGAAACGTCTATAGAAGTTTGCAAACCCGATGAAGCGCTGTACCTCCTTCACATTTCTAGGACTTGGCCAATCATTGATGGCTTGGGTTTTACTTCCATCCATACTAATTCCTTGTGTAGACAGTACATACCCCAGAAATTGAATTTCGGTCTTATGGAATTCACACTTTTCAAGCTTGATGTAAAGATGATTTTGTCTTAGACGTTCCAAGACCATTCTCACATGTCCATGATGTTCCTCTGTGGAGTTAGAAAAAATTAAAATATCATCCAAATAAATTACCACGAATGTATCTAGGAGATCCCTGAAGATGTCATTCACCAAGTGTTGGAAAGTGGCTGGGGCGGTACTCAGACCAAAAGGCATAACCAGATATTCAAAGTGTCCATAGCGTGACCTGAATGCAGTCTTCCATTCATCCCCAGGTCTAATACGGACTAAGTTATAGGCCCACGAAGATCTAGTTTAGAAAAAATTTTGGCATGTCGCACTCTCTCCAATAACTCAGGGATTAAAGGCAATGGATAACGGTTTCTAATAGTAACCTTATTGAGTTCCCTATAGTCTACGCATGGTCTCAGGGATCCATCTTTCTTCTTTACAAAGAATATGGGTGCCCCTGCAGGAGATGAAGAGGGGCGTATGAAGCCCTTGGCTAGATTTTCGTCTATGTACTCTTTTAAAGCCTTCAGCTCGGGCCCCCCAGGGGGTAGATCTTACCAAAAGGTATCTCTGCTCCAGGCAATAATTCAATTGGACAATCATATGGACGGTGAGGAGGAAGCTGGTTAGCGTTCTTCTTGTCACATAAATCCACATAGTCCTGGTATACAGCTGGTAGTTCAGGGACTGACATGGTTCCTTTAGGAACAGAGCAAGCTGAAATTTTTGGACTCATCTGTTTCTCTGGAAAGTGTAATTCCTTGGTCTCCCAGTTAATGGTAGGATTCTGAGCCTGCAGCCATGGTAGCCCTAGAATAATGGGAAAGTGAGGAGAAGAGATAAGCATAAAGGACAGTTTCTCTTGATGATCTTTACCCATAAGAACCTTTAAAGGCTCTGTTTCCTGATCCACTGGTCCAGAGGTCAGCAGGGAGCCATCCACAGTTTCCATCTGTACTGGAGTAGCCTTCTTCACTGAACGTATTCCCTGTTTTAGAGCAAAGGAGACATCCATAAAATTTCCACTTGCACCTGAGTCGATCATAGCAGAGCTAGACACCCAGGCTGAGTCAACCCAGAGTTTGATGGAAAGAAAACAGTGAGAATTGTTTTTCTTACAACTCAGCTGGGACACCGCTGAGGAAACTTGAAAGATGGCAGCATTTACACAGCAACGTCCTCAGAGGTAACGGAGTTTAAGTCCGAGAAATCAAGATCTGTTGCTGCAGCTCTCTCTGGAGCCTGAGGCTCGGACCTGACAGATCCCCTCTTGCAACACTCACATGAATGAGTTGCTGCGTAGTCTTGCGAGAAGGCTGGGACAGTTAATAATAAAGTGCCCTGACTTACCACAATAAAAACATAGATTCTCCTTAAAACGATGTTCCCTTGCGTGCATCACTAACCCGTCGTATAAAGAGTCTACCTGCATGGGTTCAGGTTCAGGTTCCCGTGTAATCCTATTCAAAGGTTCCTTAGCTGGAGAGGAAGGTAGGAAAAGGTTAGTACGATTGCTTTCGAACCATCTCTCTTGCCTGCGTTCAGTTAAACGAGTATCAATACGGATGCAGTAGTTAATAAAGTCACCTAACGCAGTGGGAGGGTCGGCACGAGCAAGTTCATCCTTAATCAGTGGGGATAACCCTTTCGAAAAATAGATTTTTTTTGGCGGAATTGTCCCAGGTGGTATCAAGGGCCCTCTCCTGAAATCCAAGGCATATTCAGCTACCGAGTGCTTACCTTGGCGCAAAGCTAACATGGCTGCTTCAGCTGTTGCACCTCGATTGGGGTCATCAAACACCTGCCCCATGGCTGAAATAAAATCATCAAGGTGATTCAAACAATCATCCTCAGTCTCAATCAGAGGTTTTGCCCATATCAAAGCCTGTTGGTAAGCAACATAATTATAGTAAAGACCTTAGATCGTTCAGTAGGAAATTGTGAAGCATGTGCAAAAAAAAAAGATTGCATTGATTAACAAATCCCCTGAATTTTTCACGTTCACCACCAAAACGAAAAGGGGGCAACTTGGGAATCCCAGAACTCGGGGCCACGGCAGAGAGCCTGGACTCGCCCCTCCAGAACCTCAATCCGGCTCGCAAATCCTGGGTAGTCTGTCCAACCACTTGCAAATTGTGATTATTTAGGTCCTGAAGATTTGATAAAACGGGTCTTTATATTCTGCAAATCTGCAAGGATATTATCAGTCACTCCGCAAAGTTCCTTATGCGGGCCTCCATTTTCCAGATCTTTTAAGACAGGATACTGGAAGAAGAGGAGAAAAAAAAAACAATAGTGTTCCCTGTGGCAAACACTGAAGAAAGAAAAAACTTTAAGGGAAACTGCTCACCGAATGGTTGTGAGAAGTCACAACCACTTCATCACAGAAGCTTTCAACCAGACATCTGATATCCAGAGTTTCAGCAACAAAAAGAGAAGAGAAAAAAAAACAAAACAATATGTGTTTACCTGTGATAAACACTGCAGAAAAAAAAACTTAAGGGAATTGCCACCTGGAATTGGTTTGAGAAGTCCAAAACCCCTGTCCACAAAAGTACAACCGACATCCGATATCCACGACAGCAACAAGCCTTTCCGACCCCCAGACACTAACGTTTGGCTTCGAATTTGTAATTATGTGGACGTTCATATAGCGTCTTTTCTTGGGGCGATGAAAAAACTTGAGACACGGTGATAAAAAAAATTTGTATGTTCATCAAATTGGCAAAAATAAACCACAGGTTCAAACACAGAACAGGGACACGAGGCCGAGTAATCTAAGCTCAGCAATAACCCCCAACAATTAGATCTTTTTCTCTGTTCCGCAATCATGCAAACGGAGGCTTAAGAGCAGAGTTCAGAGTCCACAAGTGCTTCAGATTTCCCATAGGAAGGCGGGTCAAGGGCCCCAAGGCTTAGGAGTCAAAACACGGTTCACTTCAGGCTGATTCTGAAGCATACTAATTGGGGTTTTTTAAGAAGCAAACGGAGGAACAGGCGGGAAAATGCAACGGAAAAAATCCTTTTTTTACTGGGGGCAAATAGCGCGCAAAAAGAAAACAAAAGGCCGACAAAAAACTGAGTTTCGAAACGATACCAAACCCCTTTCAACCACTTTTTTAAAACCGTCCCCCGGCCCCGGGGCGCCGGTACAGAAATCTGTAAACCTTAATAAAAAAAACCACCTTCCACTTGATTTGATGGGATGCCCCCCCCCCTTGCGGGGACGATTAGTGAGAACTTTTAAAAAAGCCCCTCCCCCCCCCACCTGGATTGATCTGGGATGCCCCCCCTCCTTTTTGTGAAAGATAATGCAGAAATTTTAAGATTCAAAGCCCCGCTCCCCACCCGGGGTTGTCGGGGGTACCTCCCTCCAAAGGGAAAAAAAAATTGCGGGACTTATCCAAAACAAGCTCCCCCCCCTCACCCCTGGTTTTTGGGATGACTCCCCCCTGTGTGTGAAAATTTCTGCGGAATTACCGCAATTTGGTTTTTTTATAACCCCCCCCAAAAAAGCAAGAAAAAGGGGACAGACCTTCCAACTTTCTCCCGGTTCACATAAAACATAAAACATACAAGCACAGCAGCAAACAACTCAGCTTTTAATCCAGGGCTTTTTGGATAAGGGGGGACTTTTTCACAACCTGGGGAATGCGTGGGTGACCACGTCCAACCGGGTAGAAGTTTGCTAGGATGCACAGGGAACATTCAGGTAAGTGAACAGAGTTTTTTACCTTACTTATGGGCTGCACTCGCTCCGGGCCCAACAGGCCAGGGACCCCCCCCTTCCGCCGGCGGTCTCGAGCCCGTAAGAGCCCCGTTGGGGCAGCTGTTTGGAAATTAATTGGGAAAATTATCCTTCGTTTGTGCCTCCCAATTCTATATAAATTTTTTTGAGCGCTCAGAACGAAATGAAATGTCCACGAACGAGTGTCAGTGTAGTCTGAGCTAGATTATATTCTTAAGGTTTTATACGGTTTACAAAAGGGCTGTTTCAAACAAACTACATTCTGAAATAGCTTGGAGAGTTTGATTTGAAAAGTGAGAGCAAGTTGCAGATTTATTGTTTTTGTTCATTCCTATTCTTAGCTGTATAAAAACAAAAATACTTAAAACTGCAGACTTTCGTTTAAAGGCGGGTCGACTGCTTAATAGCTGACCCAGTACTTTTTGCATAGATTGTGGCACAGGATTTTAGCAAGGATCTAACGGTGGAGATGTATTATGTTAACTTGGAATATTAGAATACTTTATATTTCCATGACACAGGACTACCAAGGCACAACGGGGCCACGACTACGAGGCCCAGGCAAAAGGCACTGCAGTGAACCAAGACTCGAGGAGAACCCGGGATGGTAGCAAAGGACCAGAAACAATGAAGGCAACGGCCGCATTCGATCCCGCAGTCCACAGGGGGGCTTGTCCTTGGCCAGGAACAGCCTTTATTTACATATCCCGCAGCCCAATAGAACCAACTGCAGGCCCAAGGTCGGCTAACCCACTCAACACGCGACAACTATTGGAGGCAAGTACGTTGACACGCCAGAACGGCGTGCTTACCGGGCAGTGAGTACCCTGCAATACACTTCCGAGCACAACTGTTGTTGGCCCCGGTGAAGGAAACATGGGAGGCAGCAGGACTTTTTGCCGTACACACAGCAGGGGAACAGCTGACATTACTGAACCCCAGGAACACAGGAGCAAGTGTTGAACTGTGCACACAGCACTTCGAGCAGCAACTGGCGGTGTTGGAGCCCAGGGATGAGAGGGAAACATGGGGAGGCAGCAGGACTTCTTGCCTACACACAGCAGGGGAACAGCTGACATTACTGAACCCCAGTAACACAGGAGCAAGTGTGACTGTGCACACAGCACTTCCCTTCCGAGCAGCAACTGGGGTGTTGGAGCCAGGGATGGAGGAGAACATGGTGGAGGCAGCAGACTTCTTGCCGTACACACAGCAGGGGAACAGCGACATTACTGAACCCCATAACACAGGAGCAAGTGTTGACTGTGCACACAGCCCCTTCTGAGCAGCAAATGCGGTGTTGGAGCCCAGGGATGAGAGGAGAACATGGTGGAGGCAGCAGGACTTCTTGCCGTACACACAGCAGGGGAACAGCTGACATTACTGAACCCCAGTAACACAGGAGCAAGTGTTGACTGTGCACACAGCACTTCCGAGCAGCAACTGGCGTGGTTGGAGCCCAGGGATGAGAGGAGAACATGGTGGAGGCACCAGGACTTTTGCATACACACAAGCAGGGAACAGCTGACATTACTGAACCCCAGTAACACAGGAGCAAGTGTTGACTGTGCACACAGCACTTTTCCCAGCAGCAACTGGCGGTGTTGGAGCCAAGGGATGGAGGAGAACATGGTGGAGGCAGCAGGACTTCTTGCCGTACCACACAGGGGAACAGCTGGACATTACTGAACCCCAGTAACACAGGAGCAAGTGTTGACTGTGCACACAGCACTTCCGAGCAGCAACTGGCGGTGTTGGAGCCCAGGGATGAGAGGAGAACAATGGGAGGCAGCAGGACTTTTTGCCATACACACAGCAGGGAACAGTGACATTACTGAACCCAGTAACACAGGAGCAAGTGTTGACTGTGCCACAGCACTTCCGAGCAGCAACTGGCGGTGTTGGAGCCCAGGCTCAGGGTGTGGCTGAGGCTAGTATGAGCAACTTTGTAACTTAAATGGAGGCAGCAGGACTTCTTGCCGTACACACAGCAGGGGACACAGCTGACATTACTGAACCCAGTAACACAGGAGCAAGTGTTGACTGTGCACACAGCACTCCGAGCAGCAACTGGCGGTTGTTGGAGCCCAGGTTCAGTCAGGGTGTAGGCTGAGGCCTGTATGAGCAACTTTGTAACTTTAAATTGGAGGCACAGGATTCTTGCCGTACACACAGCAGGGGAACAGCTGACATTACTGAACCCCGTAACACAGGAGCAAGTGTTGACTGTGCACACAGCACTTCCGAGCAGCAACTGGCGGTGTTGGAGCCCAGGGTCAGTCAGGTGTAGGCTGAGGCCTGGTATGAGCAACTTTGTAACTTTAAATTGGAGGCAGCAGGACTTCTTGCCGTACACACAGCAGGGGACCAGCTGACATTACTGAACCCCAGTAACACAGGAGCAAGTGTTGACTGTGCAGACAGCACTTCCGAGCAGCAACTGGAGGTGTTGGAGCCCAGGGATGAGAGGAGAACATGGTGGAGGCAGTAGGACTTCTTGCCGTACACACAGCAGGGGAACAGCTGACATTACTGAACCCCAGTAACACAGGAGCAAGTGTTGACTGTGCACACAGCACTTCCGAGCAGCAACTGGCGGTTTTGGAGCCCAGGGTCAGTCAGGGTGTAGGCTGAGGCCTAGTATGAGCAACTTTGTAACTTTAAATTGGAGGCAGCAGGACTTCTTGCCATAGACACAGCAGGGGAACAGCTGACATTACTGAACCCCAGTAACACAGGAGCAAGTGTTGACTGTGCACACAGCACTTCCGAGCAGCAACTGGCGGTGTTGGAGCCCAGGGTCAGTCAGGGTGTTTGCTGAGGCCTGGTATGAGCAACTTTGTAACTTTAAATTGGAGGCAGCAGGACTTCTTGCCGTACACACAGCAGGGGACCAGCTGACATTACTGAACCCCAGTAACACAGGAGCAAGTGTTGACTGTGCACACAGCACTTCCGAGCAACAACTGGCAGTGATGGAGCCCAGGGTCAGTCAGGGTGTAGGCTGAGGCCTGGTATGAGCAACTTTGTAACTTTAAATTGGAGGCAGCAGGACTTCTTGCCGTACACACAGCAGGGGAACAGCTGACATTACTGAACCCCAGTAACACAGGAGCAAGTGTTGACTGTGCACACAGCACTTCCGAGCAGCAACTGGCGGTGTTGGAGCCCAGGGATGAGAGGAGAACATGGTGGAGGCAGCAGGACTTCTTGCCGTACACACAGCAGGGGAACAGCTGACATTACTGAACCCCAGTAACACAGGAGCAAGTGTTGACTGTGCACACAGCACTTCCGAGCAGCAACTGGCGGTGTTGGAGCCCAGGGATGAGATGAGAACATGGTGGAGGCAGCAGGACTTCTTGCCATACACACAGCAGGGGAACAACTGACATTACTGAACCCCAGTAACACAGGAGCAAGTGTTAGAATCATAGAATCATAGAATCATAGAATGGTAGAGTTGGAAGGGACCTCCTGGGTCATCTGGTCCAACCCCCTGCTCAAAGCAGGATTCTCTAAATCATCCCAGACAGATGTCTATCCAGCCTCTGTTTGAAGACTTCCATTGAAGGAGAACTCACCACCTCTTGTGGCAGCCTGTTCCACTCATTGATCACCCTATGTCATGGGTGCATCGCCACAAAGATCGTCGCGATTGCACATTCTGACTTCTCACAGCTGAGCTTCTGTTTCTTTGTTTTTTGGTAATGTGAGAGTTAATTTTTCCTAGCTCTTTGCTAAGGCTAGGTGCAGCCTCGCCCGGCTGCTTTTGATTATGTTCTAATTAGTTTCCTTTATATTTCTGCCAGTCTGGGTGTTAGAGGCCGGTGAAAGCATTCATGTAGTTCAGCAGTCTGGATCGGTTCTGAGAATATTTAAGCTAAGAGTTCATTAGTTGTTTTTACTCTTATAGCTTATAGTTTATCTCTGAGACCTTAGGTGTTCCTACTGTGTGTGAGTGTTGTATGTAAGACTTTATTTACTTTATTCCTTCTCTTTCTTGTATGTCTTTCTGTTCATTATCCGTTACCTGTTCATTCCTTTGGTGGTATTCAGGGTCCTTCTTAGGACTAGATTACAGTTGGCAGGGATTGATAGGAGACAGGGTTTACGCTGGTGGCCTGGACCTCTGTACCTTTAACAGTACCTCCAGGTTGAGGGATTAGTTAGGACCCCAGTTTAGGGTCAGCTTAGACCCCGGTCACCCTCTAGCCGGAGACAGCGTATAACGGATTCCGTTTTGACCCACTGGACATTCTATCAGGTAAATCCATGTTATAATATATCTATGCGCATGTTATATAGTATGTTGCCCTTTTGATATAGATTACTGACATCTCATATATATATCTGCTATACAGCGTGACATTTTCACCGGCCTAAAAAGATTCTCCCCAGCTGTCATGGATCCAGTAGCCCAGCTGGCCCGACAGTTGCAGGGGTTGTCCATGGAATTTGCAGACATTAAGTCCAAGGTTTTGTCCCTCCCAGAGCAAACCAGATCTGAACCTAAGGTTGCTCTCCCGGACAGGTTCACTGGTGGGCGGGACAAATTTTTTACTTTCCGGGAGGCATGTAAATTGTACTTTCGGCTGCGGCCTCGGTCATCTGGGAGTGAAGAGCAGAGGGTGGGAATTGTTATCTCGCTCTTACAAGGGGACCCTCAATCTTGGGCGTTCTCTATTCCTCCAGGCTCCCCAGATCTCCAGTCAGTGGATCGATTTTTTACTGCCCTGGGTCTGGTATATGATGATCCGGATCGAGTTTCCCTTGCTGAAACAAAGTTACGTAAAATACGGCAGGAAATCGTCCAGCGGAGGAATATTCTTCTGAGTTCCGTAGATGGGCAACAGATACTCAGTGGAATGACCCAGCTCTTAGGAGCCAGTTTTGTCAAGGGTTGTCTGACAAATTAAAAGATGTGTTGGCTCAGTATGATTCTCCTCCATCACTGGAGGCTGCTATGGCCCTTGCTATTCGCATTGATAGACGACTTCGGGGAAGACGCGAGGTAACTCCGCCCCCCATGATGACTCCACCTACTACTAAAGTCCCTTATACTGAGGTTCCCCTGGTCTGTTCTGAGGAACCCATGCAGTTGGGAGGGACATCATTTTGTAGGAGGGAATCGGCGGTGCGCCGCAAGGCTAGAAGGTGTTTCTTTTGCGGGAGAGAGGGACATTTTGTTGGGGGTTGTCCATCCCGGACCTCTTTGACCCAAAGAGTTAACCTGGGAGTCTGTATTTCGTCCCCAAATCCCTCTCAGTTTATCGTGCCTGCGGAGGTGGTGATTGGTACTAGAACTGAGAGGATTTCTGTTTTTCTTGATAGTGGGTCCGGGGCTAATCTTGTGGACGCTCGGTTTGCCCAGGTGCATGGTATGCAACTGAGTGTATTGGCCAAACCGGTCCCTATACTCTCTATTGATTCTAGACCTCTTGGTCAAGGTAGCTTGGTTCAAGCTGTTCATAACATAGATCTTCGAGTAGGGGTAATGCATAAAGAGCAATTGTCTTGTTATGTGTTGGAGGGTCTACCTACTCCTATTGTGTTGGGACTTCCTTGGTTGGCTAAACATAACCCAGTGATTGATTGGCAATCCAGAAAGATAAGCCAGTGGGGTGAATTTTGCAAGAATAACTGCATGAGCACGGTCATCGGTGCAGTTGTGCCTAGGACTTTGCCTCCTTTTCTGGAGGACTTTGGGGAGATGTTCTCAGAGAAGGGGTGTAAAGAGTTACCTCCTCATCGCGCATATGACTGCTCAATAAAGTTGCTTCCTGATGCCTTATCTCGTACTTTCCCAGGGACCGGAGGATGGATGATCCGGTTCCTATTCCTCAGGAGGGAGTTGTGGTGTCAGCTGTATGCTCTGAGCTTGAGGGGGAGGTATTGGGGGCTCAGGGGGACGCCCCTGTGGGACTTCCAGGGAGACTGATAGTTCCAGATCAGTTAAGACTGAAGGTTACGGAGAACCGTTACAAACGGATGGCTGATAGGGGGAGAGTTTCTGGTCGAGATCTGAAGGTGAATGATCTGGTGTGGTTGTCTACCAGGAATATTAAACTTAAAGTTCCCTCCTGGAGGTTGGGTCCCAGATTCATCGGGCCGTACAGGATCAGTTCCATAATTAATCCTGTGGCATTTCGTCTGGACCTCCCTCCTACGTTTAAAATTCATAATGTGTTTCACAAGTCATTACTTAAAAAGTATGTGGCACCAGTCATACCGTCACCTCTACCTCCTCCTTCAGTGGTGGTCAATGATAACGTGGACGGACCTTTCACACAACTCACCCGGACAGACCTGGTCATGAGGGTCCGGAGGCCCCTCGTAGAAGGGGGGGTACTGTCATGGGTGCATCGCCACAAAGATCGTCGCGATTGCACATTCTGACTTCTCACAGCTGAGCTTCTGTTTCTTTGTTTTTTGGTAATGTGAGAGTTAATTTTTCCTAGCTCTTTGCTAAGGCTAGGTGCAGCCTCGCCCGGCTGCTTTTGATTATGTTCTAATTAGTTTCCTTTATATTTCTGCCAGTCTGGGTGTTAGAGGCCGGTGAAAGCATTCATGTAGTTCAGCAGTCTGGATCGGTTCTGAGAATATTTAAGCTAAGAGTTCATTAGTTGTTTTTACTCTTATAGCTTATAGTTTATCTCTGAGACCTTAGGTGTTCCTACTGTGTGTGAGTGTTGTATGTAAGACTTTATTTACTTTATTCCTTCTCTTTCTTGTATGTCTTTCTGTTCATTATCCGTTACCTGTTCATTCCCTTTGGTGGTATTCAGGGTCCTTCTTAGGACTAGATTACAGTTGGCAGGGATTGATAGGAGACAGGGTTTACGCTGGTGGCCTGGACCTCTGTACCTTTAACAGTACCTCCAGGTTGAGGGATTAGTTAGGACCCCAGTTTAGGGTCAGCTTAGACCCCGGTCACCCTCTAGCCGGAGACAGCGTATAACGGATTCCGTTTTGACCCACTGGACATTCTATCAGGTAAATCCATGTTATAATATATCTATGCGCATGTTATATAGTATGTTGCCCTTTTGATATAGATTACTGACATCTCATATATATATCTGCTATACAGCGTGACACCCTAACTGTCAAAAAGTTTTTTCTAATATCTAATCTGTGTCTCCTCCCATTCAGTTTCATCCCATTGCTTCTAGTCTTTCCTTGTGCAAATGAGAATAAAGATGATCCTTCTACAATGTGACAGCCCTTGAGATATTTGTAGACAGCTATTAAGTCTCCTCTCAGTCTTCTTTTTTGCAAGCTAAACATTCCCAAATCCTGCAACCGTTCCTCATAGGACATGGTTTGCAGACCGGTCACCATTCTGGTGGCTCTTCTCTGAACTTGCTCCAGTTTGTTGATGTCTTTTTTAAAATGTGGTGCCCAAAACTGGACACAGTATTCCAGATGAGGTCTGACCAAAGAGGAGTAGAGGGCAATAATGACCTCACGTGATCTAGACTGTATGCTTCTGTTGATACATCCTAGAATTGCATTTGCCTTTTTTGCTGCTGCATCACACTGTTGACTCATGTTAAGTCTGTGATCAATTAGTATACCCAAGTCTTTTTCACATGTGCTGTTACTTAGCCCTATTCCTCCCATTTTGTATATGCTTTTTTCATTTTTATTGCCCAGATGTAGTACTTTGCATTTTTCCCTGTTAAAATCCATTCTGTTAGTTGCTGCCCACTGCTCCAGTTTATGTATATCTTTTTGAATCCTCTCTCTCTCTTCTCTAGTATTAGCTACCCCTCCTAGCTTTGTGTCATCAGCAAATTTGATCAGTTTACCCTCAATTCCTTCATCTAAATCATTGATAAAGATGTTGAACTATACAGGGCCCAAAACAGAGCCTTGTGGTACCCCACTTGAGACATTCTTCCAACTGGATGTGCAGCCATTTACAACCACTCTTTGGGTCCGATCACTAAGCCAGTTATGAATCCACCTAACAGTTGCCTTGTCCATTCCATACTTAGTCATTTTTTCAATAAGGATTGTGTGAGATACTTTGTCAAATGCTTTGCTGAAGTCAAGATATACTATATCTACAGCATTTCCCTGATCCACCCAGTCAGTGATTCTGTCATAGAAGGAAATTAAGTTAGTCTGACATGACTTATTAGTTACAAACCCATGCTGACTCTGTTTAATCACTTCATTCTTATCCAGGTACTTGCATACATGTTCTTTAATAATTTGTTCAAAGATCTTTCCTGGTATAGAAGTCAGACTCACCGGCCTGTAGTTCCCTGGGTCCACCTTCTTCCCCTTTTTGAAGATAGGAACAACATTTGCTCTTCTCCAGTCTTCTGGGACTTCTCCTGTTCTCCAAGAATTTTCAAAGATTATGGACAGTGGTTCAAGAATTTCTTCTGCTATCTCCTTCAGTACCCTGGGGTGTAATTCATCTGGACCTGGAGACTTGAATTCATTTAGGTTAGCTAAGTGTTTCCTCACTGTCTTTCTGTTTATAGATATCCTGGATTCTTCTATTCCTTTAATAGGACAGTGAAGATCAGTTGATGTTACATTTCCTTTCTGAGAGAAAACAGATGCAAAATAGGAATTTAAAAGTTCAGCCTTCTCAACATCATGACTTACCATTTCATCATTTTCATCCTGTAAAAATCCTATAGCATCTTTGACTTTTCTTTTACTTTTGACGTATCCCCAAAATCCTTTTTTGTTGCTTTTGACGTCACTTGCAAGCCTTAATTCATTGTCAGCTTTAGATAATCTGATTTGTGCCCTGCAGGTTCTGCAGACGGCATTATATTCTTCTTTAGATATGCCTCCCTCTTTCCATTTGATAAACATTTCTTTCTTCCTTTTTAGCATGTGTTTAAGTTCTATGTTCATCCATCCTGGTTTCCTTAAATGCTTCCCATTCTTCCCTCTTTTCGGAATTGTTAACGATTGTGCTTTGAGAATCTCATTTTTCAAGATTTTCCATCCTTCCTGGACATTTTTGTCCTTAAGGATATCCAGCCATTGGATCCCTCCAATTCTCTTTCTGAGTTCCTTAAAATCTGCCTTTCTGAAATCTAACCTTGACGTCTGAGTCTTCACAGGTCTTCCTCCTCTTGTTATCCAAAATTCTAAAATAGCATGGTCACTACCTCCTAGGGTCCCAGCCACTCTTACCTCCTCCACCATTTCCTCCCTGTTTATGAGGATTAGATCCAAGGTAGCAGATCCCCTTGTTTTCTCCATTACCTTTTGGAAGATAAAGTTGTCAGCAAGAGAGGATAAGAATTTCCTGGACCTGTTAGTTTTGCCTGAGAGAGATTCCCAACAAATGTCTGGATAGTTGAAATCTCCCATGACCACTATGTCATATTTTTTGGAGAACTTGGCCATTTGATGCATAAAGAGTTCATCCATATCTTCAGCTTGCACAGGCGGCCTGTAGTAAATGCCTACAATGGTGTCCTTTCCATTGTTCTGTCCTTGTATTCTTACCCAAACAGTTTCCACAGAATTCCCAGTCTCTGAAGCTTCAATCTCTGTGCAGATATACGCTTTTCTAACATACAATGCAACACCTCCTCCTCGTTTATCAAGTCTGTTTCTTGCAAATAAGTTGTAACCTTCTAGCCTTGTATTCCAATCATGTGTATCGTCCCACCAAGTCTCAGTGATTCCAATGACATCATATTTCTTCTCCTGCGTTAGTAGCTCCAGTTCTCCTTGTTTGTTGCCCATGCTTTGTGCATTCGTATAGAAACACTTTAGTTTGTGATTGGTTTCTCTTTCTTCAATATTTTTATTATGTAGATTTTTTTGTCTTTGTTCTTCCCCTTCACTTCTAATAGCAGAGTTCTCAATAGCATTTGTCAGGTGTATGGCTTTTGCTGGCGTTTTGCTTCCCTTCCCACATTGTTCTAGTTTAAAGCTCTCCTAATGAGTGTAGCAAGGCGACTTCCAAATACATGTTTTCCAGTCTTCGTAAGGTGCACCCCATCTCTAGCAAGTAGTCCATCGTACAGGTAATTCACTCCGTGATCCAGAAATCCAATCCTTGCTGACGGCACCATCGACGTAGCCAGTTGTTCACCTGCAGAATCTTATTCCACCTCCTTGTTCCATGGCCATCCACTGGAAGGATGGAGGAGAAGACCACCTGCGCTCCCAGTTCTTTCACTTTCTTACCTAAGTTTTCAAAGTCACTGCAGATGGTTTCCAGGTCACTTCTTGTGGTGTCATTTGTCCCCACATGTATTAGCAGGAATGGGTAGTCATCTTTAGGTCTGAAGAGTCCTGATATCCTGTCAGACACATCTTTAATTTTTGCACCTGGAAGACAGCACATTTCTCTTGAGGTTATATCCGGTCTGCAGATAGCGGCCTCTGTTCCTCTCAACAGGGAATCCCCCATGACAACAACTCTCCGTTTCTTCTTCACAACATTTTTCTTTCTCCATTCAGGAGGACTCTGAGGGCGTACAAGGTTGTTTGTGGGCAAAGTCTTATCCTGATGTATTTCTTCGTCGTTCTCCTGTGTAAGAGCCTGGTACTGGTTTCTGAGCAGAATTGGTGCTGACTGCCTCCTGATCCTCCTGCTTCTCTGGGTCACATGCTTCCATTCCTCTGTTTCTTCAGTTGCACTTCGAATTTCTTCTCTTTCTGTACCATGAAGAGATAATTCTGCTCTGTCTAAGAACTCTTCACCTTCCTTAATGGTCTTCAATGTAGATAACCTCTCTTCCAGATTTTGCAACTTTTCCTCCAACGTGGACACAAGCTTGCATTTGTGGCATGTGAAATTTGGCTTTTCCACTGGTAAGTCTATGAACATGTAGCAAGAAATGCAGCTCACCACATGGCTCCTAGCCTCTTCCATGTTCTTATTGTTCAAGAGATAATCAAGCGGTGAAATATAAGCCAAAACTCGCGCACCTAGCGGCGCGCGGTTTACTGATGTCCTCCTTTCAGCTGCAACAGCCAAAATCCAGTGTTCCTTGAGCTCGCGGAGACTCTTCACTTATCCCAGAAGGCACTGGGAATATGCAAATTATCTCCTCGGGACTCCTCCCCTGGTTTACTGATGTCCTCCTTTCAGCTGCAACAGCCAAAATCCAGTGTTCCTTGAGCTCGCGGAGACTCTTCACTTATCCCAGAAGGCACTGGGAATATGCAAATTATCTCCTCGGGACTCCTCCCCTGGTTTACTGATGTCCTCCTTTCAGCTGCAACAGCCAAAATCCAGTGTTCCTTGAGCTCGCGGAGACTCTTCACTTATCCCAGAAGGCACTGGGAATATGCAAATTATCTCCTCGGGACTCCTCCCCTGGTTTACTGATGTCCTCCTTTCAGCTGCAACAGCCAAAATCCAGTGTTCCTTGAGCTCGCGGAGACTCTTCACTTATCCCAGAAGGCACTGGGAATATGCAAATTATCTCCTCGGGACTCCTCCCTGCACTTCCGAGCAACTGGCGGTGTTGGAGCCCAGGGATGAGAGGAGAACATGGTGGAGGCAGCAGGACTTCTTGCCGTACACACAGCACGGGAACAGCTGACATTACTGAACCCCAGTAACACAGGAGCAAGTGTTGACTGTGCACACAGCACTTCCGAGCAGCAACTGGCGGTGTTGGAGCCAGGGATGAGAGGAGAACATGGTGGAGGCAGCAGGACTTCTTGCCATACACACAGCAGGGGAACAGCTGACATTACTGAACCCCAGTAACACAGGAGCAAGTGTTGACTGTGCACACAGCACTTCCTCGAGCAGCAACTGGCGGTGTTGGAGCCAGGGATGAGAGGAGAACATGGTGGAGGCAGTAGGACTTCTTGCCGTACACACACAGGGGAACAGCTGACATTACTGAACCCCAGTAACACAGGATATGACCAGTTGCACAAGCATTCTGACAGCAACTGGCGTTCGAGCCAGGGGGTGGAGCATGGTGGAGGCAGCAACTTTTGCCTACACACCAGGGGAACACTGACATTACTGACCCCGTAACACAGGGACAGGTGAATTGAACCAGAGCACTGCAGGCAACTGGCGTGTTGAGCCACGGGGTGGAGCGTGAGGTGAGGCTGGATGAGAACTTGAACTTAATGGAGGCAGCAGGACTTCTTGCCTACACAAGCAGGGGACACTGAATACTGAACCAGTACACAGGAGCAAGATTGCTGTGCACAAGCACTTCGGAGCACGGGTGATTGAGCAGGTCATCAGGTGTAGGCTGAGGCTTTGAGCACACATTTGTAACTTAAATGGCAACTGACTTCGCCGTACAAGCAGGGAACAGCTGACATTACTGAACCCAGTAACACAGGAGCAGTGTTGACTGTGCACACAGCACTTACCGAGCAGCAACTGGGTGTTGGAGCCAGGGATCTTGACGAGCAGAGGAACTGATATGAAAGTACAAGAGGACTTCTTGCGTACACCAGCAGGGGAACGCGATTACTGAACCCAGTAACACAGGAGAAGTGTTGACTGTGCAACAGCTCCGAGCAGCAACTTGCCGCCGTGTGGGACCAGGAATGAGCGAACCAGATGAGGAGCAGGCTACTGCCTACACACAGCAGAGGGAACTGACATTCGAACCCCAGTAACACAGGAGAGTGTTGACTGTGCACACAGCACTTCCGAGGCAATGCGGTTTGGACCCAGGGGGAAGTGATACAATGGAGGAGGCAGCAGGATTTTGCGTACACACAGAGGACAGCTGACATTTGACCCAGAAAGGAGAGTGTTGACTGTGAACAGCTTCGAGCAGCAGACTGGCGGTGTTGGAGCCCAGGATGAGAGTGAATAGTGGACGGCAGCAGGATCTTCTTGCCATCACACAGCAGGGGAACAGCTGACATTACTGAACCCCAGTAACACGGAGCATGTTGACTGTGCACCAGCACTTCTTCCGAGCACAACTGGCGGTGTGAGCCAGGGATGAGAGGAGAACAATGGAGGACGGCCAGGCATTCCTACAGCACAGCAGGGAACAGCTGACATTACTGAACCCAGTAACAGGAGCAAGTGTTGACGTCACACGCAGCACTTCCGAGCAGAACTGGCGGGGCCCAGGTGAGGAGACATGTGAGCAGCAGACTTCTTGCCGTCACACAGCAGGAGAACAGCTGAGCATACTACTCCAGTACACAGGCAGTGTGACAGTGACTACGAACTCCGACAGGAGGAGGTGTTGGAGCCAGAGTCATTCGGAGCATGCGTAGTTTGACTTAATGGGGAGCGAGGCTTCTGCGTAACAGAGGGACAGTGAATTACTGACCCTAACAAACAGCAGGGACAGTGACATACTGAAACCCATACACAGGACAGTGTTGACTGTGCACAGAGCACTTCGAGCAGCAACTGGCGTTTGGAGCCAGGCAGTCAGGTGAGGCTGAGGCTGTATGAGCAACTTTGTAACTTAATTGGAGGCAGCAGACTTCTTGCCTACACACAGCAGGGAACAGTGACATACTGAACCCGTAACCAGGAGAGTGTTGACTGTGCACCAGCACTTCGAGCAGCAACTGGCGGGTTGGAGCCAGGTCAGTCAGGGTGTAGGCTGAGCTGGTATGACACTTGTAACTTTAAATTGGAGCAGCAGGACTTCTTGCCGTACACACAGAGGGACAGCTGACATTACTGAACCCCAGTAACACAGGAGCAAGTGTGACTGTGCACACAGCACTTCGAGCAGCAACTGGCGGTGTGAGCCAGGGTATGAGAGGGTTGGCACAACAAATGGAGCAGCAGACTTCTTGCGTACACACAGAGGGGAACGCTGACATACTGAACCCCGTAACACAGAGCAAGGTTGACTGTGCACACAGCACTTCCGAGCAGCACGGCGGTGTTGGAGCCAGGGATGAGAGGAGAACTGGTGGGGCAGCAGGACTTCTTGCTACACACAGCAGGGGAACAGCGACATAGAACCCAGTAACACAGGACAAGTGTTGATGTGCACACAGCACTCGAGCAGCAACTGCGGTGTTGGAGCCGTGAGAGGAGAACATGTGGAGGCAGCAACTTCTTGCGTACACACAGCAGGGAACAGCTGACATTACTGAACCCCAGTAACACAGGAGCAAGTGTGACTGTGCAACAGCACTTCAGCGCAACTGGCGGTGTGAGCCAGGGATGAGATGAAACATGTGGAGGCAGCAGACTTCTTGCCATACACACAGCAGGGAACAATGAATTACTGACCCAGTAACACAGGAGCAAGTGTTGACTGTGCAACAGCCTTCCGAGCAACTGCGTGTTGGAGCAGGTGAGAGGAGAACATGGTGAGGCAGAGGATTTTGCCTACACACAGGGGGAACAGCTGACATTACTGAACCCCAGTAACACAGGAGCAAGTGTTGACTGTGCACACAGCACTTCCGAGCAGCAACTGGCGGTGTTGGAGCCCAGGGTCAGTCAGGGTGTAGGCTGAGGCTTAGTATGAGCAACTTTGTAACTTTAAATTGGAGGCAGCAGGACTTCTTGCTGTACACACAGCAGGGAACAGCTGACATTACTGAACCCCAGTAAAGCAGGAGCAAGTGTTGACTGTGCACACAGCACTTCCGAGCAGCAACTGGCGGTGTTGGAGCCCAGGGACAAGGAGGGTGTGTAAATACTATATACAGTATTTGCCTTGTTACGTGGCACTTAAAAATGTAGATACTCCAAATAAGAGAAAGATAAGCTTTACTACCATAAGATGATGAATTGAATTTAAAAAATATATATAAATAAAGAATTTACAAAGATAAACGCATAGATTCACATGACGAAAAGCAATGCAAACAAAAACAAAAATATTAAGGAATCGGATATACGCGTTTAAATAAATGCATACAAGTACATTTCAGAATCCATTAATGCTGGCTAAGTAACAGTATGTACACCTGTAATATAGTCTAGACAATGAATGTAGGACTTCGAAACATCATCAGCATTACAAGTCATATGTGACATAAAAAAAAAAAAATTGCTGAATAATGTAACTTAACCGGTTCTGCAAATATATTAAATATCCATCATGTAATCCTGATAATATGGGCCAATAATCAATTTTCTGATCAAACATAACCTCGAAAAAGTGCATAGTGCATTGTGAAAATTGCTATTTATGCCTGACAGTGGACTTGTAAGCATGACAACGGATAGATAAGGTATATATCGATCAGACTGCATAGCCACTGATGCTGAATGGCGATATAATACTGTACCTCAATAAAGTGTGCGTCACTACTCAAGCTCGTTTTTCATATAGCTTGATAAAGAGGGGACGTGCATGTATGCTTGCGCCTTTGTTTTGACGCACAGACTGGCTTCCTGCTGTGACGCGTTGGGTAGTGGAGCGTCTGTGCGTCATATGACGCTGACTAACATTCACGTTGCGCATCGTTCATCATCGCTAGCGTACCGACAACACAAAGCCGTTGTCATGACTGCTCTACACAGTAAACATGCACCTATGATGAAACATACACGCACGTCCCCTCTTAGAGAAGAAGCTACAAGAAAAACGTGCGGAAGGTGTGCCGCAGCCTTTTTTGAGGTACAGTATTATATCGCCATTGTACAGGTGTCGCTATTCACTCTGATACCTAGATATCATTAACCTTTTCTATTACTTGTCGTTGTTTCAGCTGCACTTGCAGGTATATATTTGGCTATTGTCAGTATGCACAATTCACTTTTTCGAGGTAATGCATGATTTGTGGGCCTTATTATCAGGATTACATGATGGACCTTTCTGATATGGGGTGTGAAATAAGATTGTGGCTAAATCTGTATATTTTTTAATGTCACTAATATAAGTAATGATGATGAGGAGTAGTCCTACATCCATTGTTTGCACTATATTAGAGGTGTAGATCCCGTTCTTTAAGCAACAATGGATTATTAAATGTACTTGTATGCCTTCATTTCCAAACCGAGACCACTGAAGGCTAACCTTCGCACTCCAGCTGTTGTCAAAGTACAACTCCCATTATGCACTTCCAACCTTGCAGCATTTGAGGCATGCTGTGAGTTATATTTCTCCAAGTAGTGGAGTGCCAAGGTTCGCCATCACTACCCTATACCATATGTAGGCTTTTTGATTTGCATTTGTATTTGACATGTGCATATATGCACTAATATTTACAAATTATTTAGTAACATATTTGGGCCAACGATTAATCATTTTCTGGTTTTAAAGCTGCCATTTCACTCGTTTAGAGCATAAAAATCAGGGTGTAGCCTCATACCTATGTGGAGCCAGTTAGGCTACTTTTACACTTGCGTTTTTTTGCGCTGCGCATCGAGCGCACATCAAACGCATGAAAAAAACGCGTGCAAACGCGTGTAATCGCTGCGATATTTTGCCAACGAATAGTGCGCATTGTTTTTGAAAAGCGCAGCGATTGTAAGCGATTCTATGCGATTTAAAGCGTTTTTGTCTGCGTTTGCGTTTTTTCTGTGCAAAACACATGATGAAAATCCTTGAAAAATTCTTTCAACAGAACCCACCAATGGGACACCAGTGGGCGTGTCTTATTGAAAATATAAATAGAGCCTGTTCACAGCCATTCTTCACATTTGCTTGCATTTGCCTTGGTGAACATGGATCAGCTTATGGAGACTTTCTTCTTCAACCTTGATGTGGACATGGATATGGCTCGGGCTTATGCCTTTGCTTGCCATGAACAAAGGAAGAGAGATAGACAGTGGAGACGGCAGCGTCGTCGTTTGTGGGTACATCCCATTGTAGAACTCCGGGAGAGCCGTGGAGCGTATCACACCCTCTACAGTGAGCTGCAGTCAAACCCGGAGAAATTTAACGACTACACCCGGATGTCACAACAATCCTTCATGGATTTACTTGCTCGGGTACAACAATTAATAAGGAGACAGGACACACAGCTCCGTCGGGCGATTCCTCCAGAGGAAAGACTCCTGGTGACTTTACGGTACGTATTATTGAGAAACCAATGCCTGCATAATTGTATTACCATATATACCATGTATGCCTTGTACTATTCCAAAGATGACATCATTCTTGTTCTGCCAGCTAGTAAACAAAGACCTGCAGAATTATTTTTATTTCATTTTTTGGATTATTAATGTTTTACAAAAACATATACAATAATATTTTTTTTGTTCTTTCTCTAGATTCCTTGCTACTGGAGAGAGCCTGTCTTCACTCCACTTCCAGTACAGGATTGGTATCTCCACGTTGTCAGAAATTGTTCTGGACACCTGCTGGGCATTGTGGACTGTTCTCTGTCCGGAATTTATGCCCCTGCCCACCACAGAAAAGTGGCTACAAATTGCTGACAAATTCTGGACAACCTGCAATTTCCCCAACTGTTTGGGAGCAGTTGATGGGAAACACATACGGATTATCAAACCCAAAAGAACAGGCTCGGAGTACTACAATTACAAGAAGTACTATTCTACAGTTCTTATGGCCATTGCGGATGCAGACTGTATGTTTGTTGCGGTGGACATTGGTGCATTTGGCCGTGGAATGACTCACAGGCGTTTAAGAACTCGGACATGGGACGGAGGTTGTATGAAAACCAGTTTAATTTCCCCATGCCACGGCCTCTTCCCCACACCGAAACTCCACCATTGTCATTTGTAATGGTTGGGGATGAGGCATTCCAGATGAGCCAACACCTGCTTAAACCCTACTCCAGCCGGGACTTGGACCACAACAAAAGAATTTTCAATTACAGGCTGACCAGGGCAAGGAGAACTGTAGAGTGTGCCTTCGGTATACTGGTTTCCAGATGGCGCATTCTGGGCACAGCCATTCATCTGAAACTGGAAACAGTGGATGAAGTGGTGAAGGCCTGTGTGGTGCTTCATAACTTTGTGATGTCTAAAGAGCACCCAAACTTTGAACTTGATGATGCAGCTCCTAACCCATTGCCTGACTTCACTCAGCACCCTCTCAGGTCTTCTGTTGAAGTCTGCCAAATGAGGGACCAATTTGCGGCCTACTTCATGTCAGATGTAGGACGGGTGGATTGGCAAGATGAAATGGTGTAAAATAATGTTCTTGTCTGTATGTTAATACATTTTTTTTTTAATGTAAATAAAATAACTCTGTTTATACCTGTACCACGTGCAGTCTGTTTTTAATTTTAAAAAAAATTATGAAATGGCCAGGTTTACCAGTGAATTCATGATGCATATTTTTGGGTGCATCATCAAATCATTTGTAATCCTGACTATGTAGTTAAATATACATGCACACAAGTTGTATGACCTTTATTATTTATCCACTTTTGCTTCCATTTTCAGTGACGGTGGAGATAACACAACAATTATTTGTGGCACTGTGAATTGATTTGTATTGCAGAGATAAAAGATTAGACATCTTGTTCTATACCAATGCCTGGTGGCATGCTGAAGTGGTGATGCCCCAAATAACACATGTATCAGGCCTGGGCAGGTGAGTACACGAGTTATAAACAGCAGCATCGCTACAGTATGCTTCAAATTAATGCATACTGAAGCAACGCTGCTGGTTAAAACTCATGTCTGTTCACCTGCCCAGGTGTGATAGTAATGATCGAAGGTCAGGGTATTGTACATATATAGTGTATTTTCACCATCATTTCCTCTGTTTCTTCAACACACACTGAATAGAGGATGTGCTCAATTACAAGCTATATGTAGAATCCCTGGCCTTCTATCACCAAGTGAAATAATGTAAAAAACACACCACACTCAATTCAGTTTTTAGTATATATGGCAAGGTTAAATAGATATGCCTTGCACGGAACCCCATCCTCTATTCAGTCTGTTCAATATTAGCAGACTGACAGAGTGGTTGTGAAGAAAAAAGGAATATATTTGTGTTTTGGAGTAAACATATCTCCATGAAGTACACAAACTTGTGTCATTCGTGGAGTTATGTGTACTCAAAAACGCAAAGTGTACGGCGCAGTGTGTGTACGGCCAAGTGTGTGGGCGGCAAAATAAACACAAAGCAAACCAAAATTACTAAAAGAAGATTGGCACATTTATTTTCTACAACCGTAAAACAACATTTGAATTACCAATTTTATTTTTGGCTGACATTTCTACATATCACATTAAATAATTTTTTGGTTTACTCATAAAAATGAAAAATAGTCACACAAAGGTTTTGGATATCAGATTATTAAAATTTGGGTCAAACATGACCATGGTATCGTCACTGCCACAGAAATTGTATAGAAATGTGAGAAATTTTTATTGCTATATGACGTTGGGTGGTGATTTTGAGACTTGGGGTTGCAGAGATGAGACCGGCGGAAAGCGATGAAGGGGTTTGAGGGAAGGGGAAACAAAAGTAGTAGTGAAGGAAGCTGAGACATCAAATGAGAGTCACTTTCAGACACATTAGGAGGAGAGGTGGATGCACCACAAAGATTTTTTTTTCTCTTGCTGGGACTGGAGTTACCTTGCGTGGACCGACTTCTCTGTGTCCGCCTTAAGCTGGTTGACTGTGGCCTTGACCTAAAAGACAGAATGAGGTCAACGCACTCATGCTCCTGGATGCAGTGGCGGTGGAAGTGTTGCCAGTGCTCGGAGTATACAGAAGGTTGGCGGTGTTCCAAGGAGAAGTGGCTGCCCTTGAAATGCATGGTTGATGACTGGTGGCGGTACTCATAGCATCAGTGGCTGGTGTGTCCATAAATTGATGACGACTCGTGGCGCTATTCATAGAAGGAGAAGTGGGTGCCCTTGAAATGCATGGTGATGGACTGGTGGTGCGTATCATAGGATTCAGTGGCTGGTGTGTCCAACAATTGTTGACGACTCGTGGCGTGTATCATAGAAGGAGAAGTGGGTTGCCCTTGAAATGGCTTTCTGACTGGTGTGGTACTCTTGATCAGTGGGTGCTGTTCCAGAAAATTGTTGACTGGTAGCAGTACTAGTAGAAGGACAATTGGTATGTTGGCCCAAGCAGGTAGTGTGCTAGCTTGAGTCCATGACTGGGACCAGTTGTCAGTGGTGGTGTTGCTCCACACAAGAGCACGGCTTGCCAATGGTGGTGGCAACGGTCGGACTGTCCAACAGTACTTGGACTTGTGGTGGTGTAGTGTTGACTTGGAATGCATGGTGGCCGTGCAGGGGGTATGCAGCAGAAGTCGGTAGTGATGTGTGCGAAATCAGTGTGGGCACTGTTGGATATGCAACACTGACTGCTGCGCGTACCGATTCTGCTGGTAATACTTGCATGTAAGCCATTGTTGCAGGCCTGCATCACAACCCAGTCAGTTGTGCTCAGGAGTAGGTTTTACCTGCCATGCCCCGTTCTATTTACTAAAAAAATGGTGGCTGCGGTCTGTTGAGGTCGGCCTCCAGGCGATCAAAACGCTGGTCGACAGCGTTGAAGCGGTGATCCATATGGGTAAAACCACGTTCCATCAGTGAAAAACCGCTTCCAACTCTGCCTCCAAGCGTCTTGATATTGCCTTGAAAGGACTCGCTCAAGTGAACAAACTCGGGCAAGACATTCCTCTCCATGGCCCTCTGCCGCTGGCGGGAAGTGCCCGCATAACCAGTGGCAGAGACCTGGGAGAGGGGAACACCTGATGGACCAGCTTCCTGGTCACCAGCTGTCCGTGTTGCTGACCTGCAAGTTGCTTCTTGGCTGTCGGATGGCTGGGACGTGTCCAAGGTCGTCCGAGGAAGGACCGCTTCAGGGACAGGCTGCATGGTGCTGCTCCAGGTGCTGTGGAAAGAAAAACAAAACATTACTATAATGCATGAACAAGAAGCATCAGCTGTAGAAAAGAAAAAATAAATTAAAAAATAACAAAAAATTTGAAAATCTAAAAACTTACGCTCTGCTGGCAAGGACCGGTCTCAGGAACGCCAACTCGCGATAGTAGCGATATTTCTTTTTGTGCCTTGCTGCAGAACCACTGCGAACCTGTCCCTCTGCTCGAACATCAGTGTTGAAGCGGTCTTTCATCGAGCGCCATCGTGTGCGTATTTTGTTCACTGTTTATAAAAAAAAAAAAAAAATTAATACAATGCAGTATGTGCAAATTCACTCTCAACACACATAACTCAATATAAATGTCAAACTGTTAATGAAGCATTATAAAAAGCTTTAGAATCCACATGTCATTGACTGTTGACCACATGACACTGTTATGTTTGCTGTTAGAATATATCAGGCAGCAAAAACAAACTTCACATGAGGAACAAGAGTGAGTGCAGCATAAAAACAAACACTAGAATGCAGAACTCATAGCAATAGCATACACAGGGCAGTCACTTTTGAACCTGAGGGCACTGTTGGGTTTGCTTGCAGAATATATCTGCAAGTAAACCCATCAGTAGACACAGGAACAAGAGTGAGTGCAGCATAAAAACAAACACTAGAATGCAGAACTCATAGCAATAGCATACACAGGGCAGTCACTTTTGAACCTGAGGGCACTGTTGGGTTTGCTTGCAGAATATATCTGCAAGTAAACCCATCAGTAGACACAGGAACAAGAGTGAGTGCAGCATAAAAACAAACACTAGAATGCAGAACTCATAGCAATAGCATACACAGGGCAGTCACTTTTGAACCTGAGGGCACTGTTGGGTTTGCTTGCAGAATATATCTGCAAGTAAACCCATCAGTAGACACAGGAACAAGAGTGAGTGCAGCATAAAAACAAACACTAGAATGCAGAACTCATAGCAATAGCATACACAGGGCAGTCAGTGTTGAAGCAGAGGGCACTGTTGGGTTTACTGGCAGAACATATCTGCCAGTAAACCCATCAGTGGCCTCAGGAACAACACCGAGTGCAGCATAAAAACAAACACTAGAATGCAGAACACATTGCAATAGCATACACAGGGCAGTCAGTGTTGAAGCAGAGGGCACTGTTGGGTTTACTGGCAGAATATATCTGCCAGTAAACCCATCAGTGGCCTCAGGAACAACACTGAGTGCAGCATAAAAACAAACACTAGAATGCAGAACACATTGCAATAGCATACACAGGGCAGTCAGTGTTGAAGCAGAGGGCACTGTTGGGTTTACTGGCAGAATATATCTGCCAGTAAACCCATCAGTGGCCTCAGGAACAACACTGAGTGCAGTATAAAAACAAACACTAGAATGCAGAACACATTGCAATAGCATACACAGGGCAGTCAGTGTTGAAGCAGAGGGCACTGTTGGGTTTACTGGCAGAATATATCTGCAAGTAAACCCATCAGTAGACACAGGAACAAGAGTGCAATATTACAGAGAATGAAAAGACTTACTAAACGCCTTTTTCAGGTTTGGAGAGGCGCTGTCCCAGCCATCCATCAACGCTGCGGCCACCTCGTTCCATAGCCGCCGGGTCACCACATTGTCCTTGTACTGGGTATTTCGGCTGTCCCACAACGGGACACGCTCCTGGACCTGGCAGATCAGGGCATCGTTGTCCACATACATGTCCTCGTCCCCTTGTGGAACCTAGAAGAAACAAAAACAAAATTACAATCTTGTATATTTTAGACAAAGAAAAGAACAATAGGAGTAGAAAAGAAATAGACATTCAAAGGCTATATACTTACATTCCGTCTCGCCACCGGGACTTGACTCGGCTGCGACTGCTCCTGCTGAGACTCCTCAATGGCCGTGTCCGACGATGATGTCTGAAAAAGGAACCCAAATTTAAGCCATTTGTAGATTCAGCAGCAATACTTACCCAAAGGCAGGAAGATACTCACATCATGCTCTGCTTCGGCCAGTTCTTGCCGGGATGGGGAATATTCAGATCCAGAAGACATGCTGCAAAAAAAAAAATAAAAAATACATGAACACATATTACATTATAAGGACAGTCTGTCATTTGGTTAAAGAATACTCACATTCTTGCCCTTTGGATCTGTCTTGATTCAAGAAGCAGTGTCTCCAGACAATGTTCAGCCTTGGTCCAAGATGGATCTTCAAGTGTTCAGCTACAGTCTCCAGGCAGTGTATGTAGCTTGTTGGTTGCTGGCCTTTTATAGGGATCCAGGCTGTATAATCTTCAGGTGTTATCAGCATGCAGTCTCCAGATAGTCTGAGGGGTCTGTGTGTCACTTCCTTTTTACTATACTACTTTTATCTAGACTCCTCACAAACAATGTATCTTGTCTAGGGGGTCATTTGACAAGTGTCTAGACATGTTTACTAAAATATCGCATGCGCACACAATCGCTGACAAGCGCACAGCCATGCGCACACCAGCGTTCACATAGACTGCAATTATATTTTTATGCGCATAGCGTGCGCACACGTGCGCACGCGCATTTTTATAATGGTGTGCTGAAAAAAAAAATGCAACATGTAGCGTCTGGCGCGTCTGGGCGCACACCTGGAAAATGCGCTGCGCACGTAAAACGCTGATGAACGCGTGCAAGCGCAATACAATGCGCCCGCCATGTTAATGATAGGGGAAAATTGCGCATGCGAACAATAGCGCACGATGTGCAGCGCAAAAAAAACGCAAGTGTGAAAGTAGCCTTAGACATGTCATGTTGTTTTCAGCATGTTTAGGTAGCAGGAATTATTGCCGGACACACAGCAGGGGAACAGCTGGCGTTACTGAACCCCACAAACACATCAGCGAGTGTTTTGATCTGTGCATCCAGCACTTCTGAGCAGCAACTGGCGGTGTTGAAGCCCAGGGTCAAGGAGGGTGTAGGCTGAGGCCTAGTATGAGCTGGTGTAACTTTTATTTTGAGGTAGCAGGAATTATTGCCGGACACACAGCAGGGGAGCAGCTGGTGTTACTGAACCCCACAAACACATCATCGAGTGTTTTGATCTGTGCATCCAGCACTTCTGAGCAGCAACTGGCGGTGTTGAAGCCCAGGGTCAAGGAGGGTCTTGAAATACAATATAGAGTTGTTGCCTTGTTACGTGGCACTTGGAAATGTATATACTCCAAACAAGATAAACGTAAGCTTTACTAGGACCATAAAATGATGCATTTCAATCAAAAATATAGAAATAAAGACAGTTAAAATATAAACGCATATAAGCACATGGCAACAAGAAATGTAACACCACACCACCCAAAAATTTTAAAAAAACATATAGGGGCTGAAATGAATGCATACAAGTCCATTTCGGTATAAATGAATGCTGCCTAAGGAACGCTATGTACAACCGTAATATAGTGCAGACAATGGATTTAGTAATAGTCATCATCATCATTCCAATTTATATGTGACAGTCACACAGTTAAAAATACTTTAATTTACGAAAATTGTTACTTGAGACACCATATATTACATGTCCAGCATGGACTCATCAATTTAATGCCGCAATAATCGAAGATGAAGCATAACTGATAAAAAAAAGCATCATGCATAGTCCAA
Source organism: Oophaga sylvatica (assembly GCA_033576555.1). Classification (NCBI taxonomy): domain Eukaryota; kingdom Metazoa; phylum Chordata; class Amphibia; order Anura; family Dendrobatidae; genus Oophaga; species Oophaga sylvatica. The sequence continues at coordinate 489,731,071 of JARQOD010000002.1, forward strand.
ATTGCTGTGGGTGCCTGCAAGTGCAGGTGAAACAAAGGCACCGGATAGCAAAGATATATACTATGTCTGTATCAGACAGTGCATAGCCTGTGATGGCGAATGGCGATGTCATACTGTACGTCAATAAAGGCTGCGCCAGCACTCATGCACTTTTTGCTTGTACACTGTTGAAGAGGGGAAGTGCATGTATGGTTGCGCAACGGTTTATCCGCCCACACTACCTTCCTGCTGTCACGCGTCGGGTAGGGGAGTGTTTGGCTATTATATGACGCTCACTTGCAGTGACATTACGCAGCGTTCTTCTGCCCTAGGGCCGCAACAAAGACGACATCAGTAATGATTTACTGTGTAAACATCCACCTATGAGCAACGAAACAAGCACGTTCCCTCTTGAACAAGCTACAAGACAAACAAGCATGAGGGGTACCGCTGCCTTTATTGAGGTACAGTATTAGATCGCCATTGTCCATCAGTAGCTATGCACTGTGATATCTAGATACCATTAACATTTTATATCAGTTGTCGTTGTTTCACCTGCACTTGCAGGTATAACTAGCTATTGTCAGTATGCACGATGCACTTTTTAGATGTAATGCATGATTATTGCGCCTTATTATCAGGTTTAGATGCTGGCCATTTCATATATGGTGTGTGAACTTACAGTTGGCCTCAATCTGTGTATTTTAATATGTCTGTCACAAACAGAACTCATGATGATGATGATGATTATGAGTCGTACATCCATTGTCTGCAGTATCTTACACGTGGAGATTCCGTTCCTTAAGCAGCATTAATGGATTATGATGAAATGTACTTTTATGCATTCATTTCAAACCCTAAACCCTATGTTGGGTTTTTTGTTACCATTTTTACTCGCCATGTGCATATATGCGCTTCGATGACAAATTAATATTTGTCCATATTTCTTATTAAAATTAATCATTTTATGGTTTGAAAACTGTATTTTTTCCTGTTTTGTGCATAACAATCAGGGTGTCGGCTCTTCCCTATGTGGAGCAAGTTAGACATCTGTTGTTGTGTGCATGTGGAGGGAGCAGGAGACTTCTTGCCGGACACACAGCAGGGGAACAGCTGGCGTTACTGAACCCCACTAACACAGGAGCTTGTGTATTGGTCTGTGGACACGGCACTTCTGAGCAGCAACTGGCAGTGTTGTAGCCCAGGGAGTAGAGTTCAGGTGGTAGAAAGATGAACATAACAGGAGACATGGATACCGTTGCCAACCAGTTATTTAATCGGAAACCGGACAGGCAAATTCAGGCGAGATCCATGCCTTGTTCATTTCCAGAAAAGTAAGCCGGTCTACATTATCGGAGGATAGTCGCATGCGACGGTCTGTTAGTACACCACCTGCGGCACTAAAGACGCGCTCCGATAATACACTGGCAGCAGGGCAAGCCAGCACCTCCAATGCATACTGGCTAAGCTCTGGCCATGTATCCAGCTTAGAGACCCAAAACTTGAATGGGGAAAAGCCGTCTGGGAGTACACTGAGAGGGCAAGACATGTAGTCTGTCACCATCTGACGGAAACGTTGCCTCCTGCTGACTGGAGGCGTCTGGGATGGTGTAGACATTTGTGGCGCTGACACAAAACTTCGCCACATTTGGGCCATACTGGTCTTGCCCTGTGCAGAGGCGCTGCTTCTGCTCCTTCTTGGTGCAGAGCTGTCTCCACTGCCTCGACGCACAGAGCTGCTTTGTAAAGCAGTAGCAGCAGCAGTGCTCTCGGCTGGAATGGAGAACATGATGGATTGCACCAGTGTGTCTTGGTACTCCCGCATTTTCCGCTCCCGGTTCAACGGTGTAATGAGGCTTTGTAAGTTGTCCCAGTAGCGAGGGTCTAGGAGGGTGTACACCCAATAATCAGACGTGGTGAGAATGTGGGCGATGCGGCGGTCGTTTCTCAGGCACTGCAGCATGAAATCAACCATGTGCTGCAGACTCCCAACTGGCCAAGAAACGCTGTCCCCTGCAAGAGGCGTCATCTCTGCCTGCTCTGCATCACCCCACCCTCACTCTACATACTGACTAGAGCATTGTGTACCTCCCTCTGGAGCGATGTCTTCCTCCTCCATTGACTCCTCCTCATCCTCCTCACTAAGTGACCCCTGCCTAGGCCTTTGTGAGGAACCACGTTGCGCTGACTGTCCAGAAGGTGATGGAATTTGTGACTCCTCATCCTCCACCTCTTCCAAAACCTCATCCCTTAGTGCTTGCAGTGTTTTTTGAAGCAGGCAAATAAGGGGGACAGTCAGGCTGACTAGTGCATCATCTGCACTCGCCATCCGCGTTGAGTCATCAAACGCACGCAAAACGTGGCAGATGTCCTTCATAGAGGCCCACTCAGTAGTGGTGAAGTGTGAACGGCGCAAATTGCGAGTTGATTGCGCCTGATGCAGCTGATACTCCATTACTGCTGGCTGCTGCTCACACAACTGCTCCAACATATGTAACGTGGAATTCCACCTGGTGGGTACGTCACATATGATGCGATGTTCCGGAAGGCGAAATCGGCGTTGCAGAGCTGCAATGCGCGATCTGGCCATGCTGGAACGACGCAAGTGAGCGCACTCTAGGCAGACCTTGTGCAGCAGTGCATCAAGATCCGGATAGTCCCTCAAAAAACTCTGCACGACCAAGTTGAGCACATGTGCCAGACATGGTATGTGAGTGAGGTTGCCTAGGCCCAGAGCTGCCACCAGATTTCAGCCATTGTCACACACTACCAAGCCTGGCTGGAGATTCGCTGGCACAAACCACACGTCGCTCTCCTGCTTGATGGCATTCCAGAGCTCCTGAGCTGTGTGGCTTCAATTCCCCATGGAAATTAATTTCAGGACTGCCTGTTGACGTTTTGCCACGGCTGTGCTCATATCGGTCGTAACAGGTAAGCGTTCATGGGTCCATGTGGAGGTAGATCGTGACGGCTCCTGCAGCGATGATTCTGAGGAACTGGAGTAGGAGGAGGAGTCAATGTGTACAGACTGGATTCCTGCAATCCTTGGAGTTGGCAGAACACGTACAGCGCAACTCGCAAGATCTGTACCCGGCTCCACAACATTGACCCAATGGGCAGTGAGGGAAAGGTATCGTCCCTGGCCATGGGTACTGGTCCACGCATCGGTGGTCAGGTGGACCTTGCTACTGACGGCGTTTAGTAGCGCTTGTTTAATTTTTCCCTCAACATGCTTTTGCAGGCCAGGGACGGCTTGCCTGCTGAAATAAAAGCGGCTGGGCACATTGTATTGTGGGACTGCCAATGCCATTAAGTTACGGAAACTGTCAGTCTCCACCAGCCTGAATGACAGCATTTCAAGGGACAGGAGTTTTGCAATGCCAGCATTCAGAGCCTGTGCTCGGGGATGGTTTGCCGAGTAGGGCCGTCTTTTCTCCCATGCCTGTGCTACCGATGGGTGTACAGTGGCCTGGGAGTGTGAGGATGACAGGGAACTTGGTGCTGTGGGTGGAATTACACTGGGTCTCTGTACAACAGTGACAGAGGTTCTTCCATGGCGATCCTGTGAGGAAGCCGAACCAGCTGTGTGTGAGCTGGAGGAAGAGGCTCCAACACGAGCTGAAGATGTAGGTGCTGCTGTAGGTTGGCCTACGTCTCCAGTGTGTCTTTGTAACTCCACCACGTGCTTGGTCCGCACATGTTTCCACATATTAGTGGTATTGAGGTTACTGGCACTTTTGCCTCTTTTGACTTTTTGATTACACAGCTTGCATTTGACATAGCAAATGTCATCTGCAAGTGTGTCAAAAAAGGACCACGCAGTGCAAGTCCTGGGAGCGCCCGTTTTTGCTTTTGGAAGAGAACTGCTCCGAACGGGTGCCACAGTGGAGGCTACAGGCAACCGAGTCTGCAGCCTACCTCTCCCTCCTGTTTGGACCGTTGGGGGAATCTCTTCCTCAGAGCTGCTCCCACCACCTTCCTGTTCCTCACGCCATGTTGGGTCAAGGACCTCATCATCTCCACTACCCTCTTCCAACACCTGCTGCTGTTGGGTGGTCTGGCCAGCACCATGCGCAACAGAAACTGGCACCTGAGTCTCATCATCATCAGATGCGTTCTGCGGTGTGCTGACCATCGGCACTGGCTCACCCGCCTCTTCAGATTCAGAGAGACAAAGCTGTTGCGCATCACTGCATACTCCCTCTTCTTCACATTCTAGAATGCTGCTTGGCTGGCCCCCTCTTTCCAAGCCAACAGATTCAGAGAACAGAAGTAGAGACTGAGCTGGCTCCTGTACAGAGCTCTCTGACTGCCTGGGCAATTTGGCAGGCGGTGAAGAGACAGATGGTTGCTCAACAGTGCTCTGGTCCTGAGAGGAGGTGGAAGCAATTGAAGTCGATGCGTTGGCTGCCATCCAACCGACAACGGCTTCAATTTGTTCTTCCCGCAGCAGGGGGGTACGCCGAGCTCCTACAAAACTGCGCATAAAGGAACGCTCACGGGAAAAACTGGTGGATGCTGTGTCACTGGGGGCGGCAGCAGCCACAGAATCCCCACGTCCTCTCCCTGCTGAAACTCCACGCCCACGACCACGTGCCTTACTCCCTGCCTTCTTCATCTTGGTAGATTGATAAAGATAGGCAGAAAAGTACTAAGGCCTAAGTGTGCTTATTCCTGAACAGCTGCTAACAGGTATAAGAAACACAAAGTTTACAAAGTGTGGACTACACTTTAATAACAGCTAATGTGGCCTATCAAGTGTCAAGTGTAGTGTTTGCTGAACTTTATTAACTTTTCCCTGTTTTTCAACCTAAAACCAAAGGTTGTGATTCAGACAAAAAACAATCTACAATGGATAGTATCACTCACAAATTTTTTTTAGCTATTACAATACACGAAACTAGAATGCAATAGCTAAGGCAAAAAAAAAAAAGTGGGTAATACTAATCTGTCTGTTCCTGCAGGCCGCAAACAAGCAAAAAGTCTCCTTTATGTACTTCTATAGTGTTTGCAACCAAGGTATTGGATACGGATGGAAGCACGTCACACTAATAGATTTGAGTTTTTTGAAATAGAATGGAGCAGCACCAATTAGCAAAAATGTAAAGGATGAGGCAGTGACACACGCTCAGCAGACTCCAACCAGCAGTGGTTGAAGAACTAACTTGAGCGTGATCTGCACTCAAAAAAAGAGACCTCACAGACTGCCGTGAACACTGCAGACAACTGTTCACTAGCTCTGAAAGGCTCCTTTATGTACTTCTATTGTGTTTGCAACCAATGTATTGGATACGGATGGAAGCGCGTCACACTAATAGATTTGAGTTTTTTTAAATAGAATGGAGCAGCACCAATTAGCCAAAAATGTAAAGGATGAGGCAGTGACACACGCTCAGCAGACTCCAACCAGCAGTGGTTGAAGAACTAACTTGAGCGTGATCTGCACTCAAAAAAAGAGACCTCACAGACTGCCGTGAACACTGCAGACAACTGTTCACTAGCTCTGAAAGGCTCCTTTATGTACTTCTATTGTGTTTGCAACCAATGTATTGGATACGGATGGAAGCGCGTCACACTAATTGATTTGAGTTTTTTGAAATAGAATGGAGCAGCACCAATTAGTCAAAAATGGAAAGGATGAGGCAGTGACACACGCTCAGCAGACTCCAACCAGCAGTGGTTGAAGAAGTAACTTGAGCGTGATCTGCACTCAAAAAAAGAGACCTCACAGACTGCCGTGAACACTGCAGACAACTGTTCACTAGCTCTGAAAGGCTCCTTTATGTACTTCTATTGTGTTTGCAACCAATGTATTGGATACGGATGGAAGCGCGTCACACTAATAGATTTGAGTTTTTTAAATAGAATGGAGCAGCACCAATTAGCCAAAAATGTAAAGGATGAGGCAGTGACACACGCTCAGCAGACTCCAACCAGCAGTGGTTGAAGAACTAACTTGAGCGTGATCTGCACTCAAAAAAAGAGACCTCACAGACTGCCGTGAACACTGCACACAACTCTTCACTAGCTCTGAAAGGCTCCTTTATGTACTTCTATAGTGTTTGCAACCAATGTATTGGATACGGATGGAAGCGCGTCACACTAATAGATTTGATTTTTTTGAAATAGAATGGAGCAGCACCAATTAGCCAAAAATTAAAAGGATGAGGCAGTGACACACGCTTAGCAGACTCCAACCAGCAGTGGTTGAAGAACTAACTTGAGCGTGATCTGCACTCACAAAAAGAGACCTCCCAGACAGCCGTGAACACTGCAACAACTGTTCACTAGCTCTGAAAGGCTCCGCTCTATACTTCTATTAGTGTTTGCAACCAATGTATTGGATACGGATGGAAGCGCGTCACACTAATAGATTTGAGTTTTTTAAATAGAATGGAGCAGCACCAATTAGCCAAAAATGTAAAGGATGAGGCAGTGACACACGCTCAGCAGACTCCAACCAGCAGTGGTTGAAGAACTAACTTGAGCGTGATCTGCACTCAAAAAAAGAGACCTCACAGACTGCCGTGAACACTGCACACAACTCTTCACTAGCTCTGAAAGGCTCCTTTATGTACTTCTATAGTGTTTGCAACCAATGTATTGGATACGGATGGAAGCGCGTCACACTAATAGATTTGATTTTTTTGAAATAGAATGGAGCAGCACCAATTAGCCAAAAATTAAAAGGATGAGGCAGTGACACACGCTTAGCAGACTCCAACCAGCAGTGGTTGAAGAACTAACTTGAGCGTGATCTGCACTCACAAAAAGAGACCTCCCAGACAGCCGTGAACACTGCACACAACTGTTCACTAGCTCTGAAAGGCTCCGCTCTATACTTCTATTAGTGTTTGCAACCAATGTATTGGATACGGATGGAAGCGCGTCACACTAATAGATGACTGTTAATTTCAATTGAATGGAGCAGCACCAATTCCACAAAAGAAAAAAAAATTGAGGCAGTGAGTGACACGTGCAGATGACTACAAACTGCGGTGGATGCAGACCAAACTGTAGCGTCACCTGCACTCACACACAGACCTTGCACAGAGCTGTGAAAACAGCACTGCAAGGCAAAAGGAAGATTTACACAGCGGTTTCTCAAATAGCCTGCCTACAGAACAATTCACAAAAACGCAATCTCTAACTGTCCCTCAGAGTCAGAAGAGCAGCGTTCTGTCCCTAACTGAATTCACAGCACAGTGAAGCCAAAATGGCGGCGGCGCCTTTTATAGTGCATTCTGACATCATTTCAGCAGCCAATCACAGCCATGCCATTAGTTAACATGACCGCAGCATTACAGGATGTGTCCACACTTCTTAGGATTCCTCATTGGCTGAATAAAATCACACTGCCTCTCAAAGAATTATGGGAACTTCCGATTCCGGTATACGATATAGCAAAAGTATCGGAACTCAGTATCGGAATTCCGATACCGCGAATATCGGCCGATACCCGATACTTGCGGTATCGGAATGCTCAACACTACTTAGGACTCTTTCACACTTCAGTCGTTCGGCGTCAGTCAAAATCCGCCAAAGTGTGAAAAAAACGGATCCACCTTTTTTTTTGGCAGATCCGTTTTTTTGCCATTGAGTTGCATTAGTGACGGATTTTGACGGATGGTCGTCCGTTTGATTCATCAAATTACGGATCCATCAGAAATTTGGCGTCCGTTCTATTGTGAAAACGGACAATGGGATGTTTTTTGTGTGCGTCGAAATAGTGGACCATGACAGATCCATCACGTCCACCATTTTGTATAATGGACACCTATGGGTGGCAGATCCGTCTTCGTCCGTTCTTGTATGCAAACCCATTCATTTCCTCTCTCTCTCTCTCTAAAAAACGGATCCGCTGCATCAGTTTTCACCCTAATACAACGGATCCGTTATTTTCAGTCATCTGGCGGACTGGGACTGATGCCAGATGACTGAAGTGTGAAAGAGGCCTTAGATTACAATAGATAGAATTGAGATATATACACAAAGAATACGTGTGTGTGTTTATGTGTGTGTATGTATATATACTGTATATATATATATATATCTCGCTATAATATACCGCTGGGAGCGTCACTCTGTTTGAAGCCTTTATAGACTGCGCAGTCTGGCTCCAGACAGAACACGGCATCCAGCGGTAAGAATTGTGTATGGCGCTGGAGATCGCAGTACGCGTAGACACTGGATGCATACCCGATCTCCGGCTCCATACTTATATACTTACCTCACCAGGAGGAGCGTTGTCGCAGCGCTTCTCTTTTCACCGTAGACCCAGGCAGGAGTGCGAACGGAATCGTGCATGCGCATAGCGCTATCTGGCGCCATTTTACTGAAGACACATTTGCAGTGTGTCTTCAGCAATATGGCGCCGGACAGCGCGGTATGGGCATGCGCATACTCCGGCGCCACACTCCTCCCCCGGCCTCCAGCAGAACGGGACAGCGCTGGAGCACAGAGAAGAAAGGTGAGTATATACTATATATATTTTTTTTGGTATGTGTGCAATTTACCATGGATATTAGGATTGGGGGGTGAGGGGACCATACATACCAGGATTGGGGGGTGAGAGGACCCATGCATACCAGGATTGGGGGGTGAAGGGACCATGCATTCCAGGATTGGGGAGCTGAGGGAACCATGCATACCTTGATTGGGGGGTGAGGTGACCATGCATACCAGGATTGGGGGGTGAGGGGACCATGCATTCCAGGATTGGGGGGTGAGGGGACCATGCATACCAGGATTGGGGGATGAGGGGACCATGCATACCAGGATTGGGGGTGAGGGGACCATGCATACCAGGATTGGGGGGTGAGGGGACCATGCATACCATGATAGGGATGAGGGGGTACTATGCAAACCAAGATTGGAGGGTGAGGGAACCATACATACCATTATAGGGATAAGGGGGTACAATGCATACCAGGATAGGAGGGCAGCAGCATACCAGGATTGGGTGGGGGTGATGGGTCCACACATACCAGGATAGGGATGAGGGGTGCCATGCATACCAGGATAGGAGGGCAGCAGCACATACCAGGATGAGAGACCATATGCCAATAAAAATACTTGCCACCCGGGCGTAGAACTGGTTCATAGCTAGTATATATACACTGCTCAAAAAAAATAAAGGGGACACTCAAATAACACATCCTAGATGTGCTCAATCGGATTCAGGTCTGGGGAATGGGCAGGCCAGTCCATAGCTTCAATGCTTCATCTTGCAGGAACTGCTGACACACTCCAGCCACATGAGGTCTGGCATTGTCCTGCATTAGGAGGAACCCAAGGCAGCCGCACCAGCATATGGTCTCACAAGGGGTCTGGGGATCTCATCTCTGTACCTAATGGCAGTCAGGCTACCTCTGACAAGCACATGGAGGGCTATGTGGCCCTCCAAAGAAATGCCACCCCACACCATTACTGACCCACTGCCAAACCGGTCATGCTGAAGGATGTTGCAGACAGCAGATCGCTCTCCACGGCGTCTCCAGACTCTGTCACATCTGTCACATGTGCTGAGTGTAAAACTGCTGCCTGCAACATCCTTCAGCATGACCGGTTTGGCAGTGGGTCATTAATGGTGTGGGGTGGCATTTCTTTGGAGGGCCACATAGCCATTATGGGGGATCTAAGGGAGGAATGAGATAAGTGGCTCAAAGTCATTTAACCCCTTAAAACATCTGTTACTTATTAAAATCTGTGAAAATTGGCTGTTTGCCCACTTTGATGCCAATTCTGATGCCCAGAACCCATCTGGGCCAGGCAGGAGGGACTTGGGTTTGATGTGAGGCATCACTATTTGTATATTCTTAGTGTGAGATCAGTGGCCCAAAGTCATTTAACCCCTTAAAAACATCTGTTACTTATTAAAATCTGTGAAAATTGGCTGTTTGCCCACTTTGATGCCAATTCTGATGCCCAGAACCCATCTGGGCTAGGCAGGAGGGACTTGGGTTTGATGCGGGGCATCACTATATGTATATTCTTAGTGTGAGATCAGTGGCCCAAAGTCATTTAACCCCTTAAAAACATCTGTTACTTATTTAAATGTGTGAAAATTGTCCGTTTGCCCAATTTGATGCCAATTCTGATGCCCAGAACCCATTTGGGCCAGGCAGGAGGGACATGGGTTTGATGCGGGGCATCACTATCTGTGTATTCTTAGTGTGAGATCAGTTTCCCAGAGTCATTTAACCCCTTAAAAACATCTGTTACTTATTCAAATCTGTGAAAATTGGCTGTTTGCTCACTTTGATGCCAATTCTGATGCCCAGAACCCATTTGGGCCAGGCAGGAGGGACCTGGGTTTGATGTGAGGCATCACTATTTGTATATTCTTAGTGTGAATCAGTGGCCCAAAGTCATTTAACCCCTTAAAAACATCTGTTACTTATTCAAATCTGTGAAAATTGTCCGTTTGCCCAATTTGATGCCAATTCTGATGCCCAGAACCCATTTGGGCCAGGCAGGAGGGACCTGGGTTTGATGCGGGGCATCACTATCTGTGTATTCTTAGTGTGAGATCAGTTTCCCAGAGTCATTTAACCCCTTAAAACATCTGTTACTTATTCAAATCTGTGAAAATTGGCTGTTTGCTCACTTTGATGCCAATTCTGATGCCCAGAACCCATTTGGGCCAGGCAGGAGGGACCTGGGTTTGATGCGGGGCATCACTATATGTATATTCTTAGTGTGAGATCAGTGTCCCAAAGTCATTTAACCCCTTAAAAACATCTGTTACTTATTCAAATCTGTGAAAATTGTCCGTTTGCCCAATTTGATGCCAATTCTGATGCCCAGAACCCATTTGGGCCAGGCAGGAGGGACCTGGGTTTGATGCGGGGCATCACTATCTGTGTATTTTTAGTGTGAGATCAGTGACCCAGAGTCATTTAACCCCTTGAAAACATCTGTTACTTATTCAAATCTGTGAAAATTGGCTGTTTGCCCACTTTGATGCCAATTCTGATGCCCAGAACCCATTTGGGCCAGGAAGTAGGGACCTGAGTTTGATGCATGGCATCACTATCTATGTACTCATAGTGTGAGATCAGTGGCTTAAGTCATTTAACCCCTGAAAAACATCTGTTACTTATTCAAATCTGTGAAAATTGGCTGTTTGCTCACTTTGATGCCAATTTTGATGCCCAGAACCCATTTGGGCCAGGCAGGAGGGACCTGGGTTTGATGCGGGGCATCAGTATTTGTGTATTCTTAGTGTGAGATCAGTAGCCCAATGTGATGAAAACGGCACACACACGACGGCTGCTGACATCCGACCCAATGTGTCAGGAATAATCTGCAGGGATTTATAATTATCCCACTTCCACTTAGGAACTTGCAGCTCTCTGGTGCCCTCTTTTAGCCTCAGGTCAGTCAGGGAACTGCACCTGGGATAATTAGTCGCTGCTTGGATGTGTGCTGGCTATTGGGCAGTCTGCAGTGAGGGATTTATAATTACTCCGGGCCGCAGCCAGGCAATACACTTATAAAACCCGCTCCGTCACTGCCAACGCCATCCAATAGGTCAACACTTTACACCCCTTCTTTTTTAGCTGCCACCAGCTATGATTTTCTTAATGAACAATTTATCTAGAGGGTCCATAGCAACCCCGAATTAGTAGCGTAGTTACTTCAGGCACGTGCTAATTTGTTTATAGAACAGGAGAACCAAACTAATAATTTTATATGTTTATTCCTAAAATGCAGGCAGTGTTTATACAGTATAAAAAGATGTAACAAGCTGAGACAATACAATTATGTACAATGCAATTTAAAATAAAACAGGGTTAAAGGTGAAAAACTTACATGGCACTTGGTTACTTGCAGGCAAGACAAGCTGGGGGGAGGAGCCACACGTCATAGTTCATTTGGAGATCTTTCCGTTAGGTCATCTCCAGCTAGATCTGGCAGGGGGGGCTAGTTTGCAGACTTATACCCCTGGCTTGTGACCTCCCAAAAGAGGATGGTTTCTGGCCACCTCCCATAGCTCGAAGTTACAGTTTTAAGCTCTGGAAACTTATAAAGACCATAACTCGGCGGGCGAACCTAGCAGAATAACGGCAGATCTATCAGTGATCTTATTCTGAAATGACTGTTCTAATGAGTCCAAACTTGGATGAGATAGTCCACTGGGCGCCAGAGTATTTCAAATCTCTGGTTCCGTTGTACTTACGAACTCACCAGTACCACAGTAACGACGCCTGATGGATGCATGATTCAGCACAGTAGCTTTCGTGTCTCTAACATAAGCTCCCCGCAAGCTATGACCAAAAGAATGAATTCCCATGATAAGCTATAGGACAGACTGCAGGTCTGAGGAGACAAAGAAATTCTTGATGTGGGGGCGAAAGGAAGGAGCGAGTAAGAAGGAGAGAGAAGAGGAGGGGTTTTGCAGGCTGTGGGCTGTCAGCAGCAAGGATTAAGGACTGATTTTCCAGTCCAGCTCTGTACTGGCCAAAGCACGATGGGGGTCGTAGTTCTCTTTGTGGAAAGTTCTAGAACAGCACAAGGAATGGAGCTCCCATTCCAGGGTATCATCACACCCAAAGTCATTTAACCCCTTAAAAACATCTGTTACTTATTCAAATCTGTGAAAATTGGCTGTTTGCCCAATTTGATGCCAATTCTGATGCCCAGAATCCATTTGGGCCAGGCAGGAGGGACCTTGGTTTGATGCGAGGCATCACTTCCTGTGTATTCTTAGTGTGAGATCAGTGGCCCAAAGTCATTTAACCCCTTAAAAACATCTGTTACTTATATAAATCTGTGAAAATTGGCTGTTTCGCCCAATTTGATGCCAATGCTGATGCCCAGAACCCATTGGGCCAGGCTGGAGGGACCTGGGTTTGATGCGTGGCATCACTATCTGTGTATTCTTTGTGTGAGATCAGTGGCCCAAAATCATTTAACCCCTTAAAAACATCTGTTACTTATTCAAATCTGTGAAAATTGGCTGTTTGCTCAATTTGATGCCAATTCTGATGCCCAGAACCCATTTGGGCCAGTCAGGAGGGACCTGGGTTTGATGCAGGGCATCACTGTCTGTGAACTCATAGTGTGAGATCAGTGGCCCAAAGTCGTTTAACCCCTTAAAAACATCTTTTACTTATTCAAATCTGTGAAAATTGGCCGTTTGCCCACTTTGATGCCAATTCTGATGCCCAGAACCCATTTGGGCCAGGAAGTAGGGACCTGGGTTTGATGCAGGGCATCACTATCTGTGTACTCTTAGTGTGAGATCAGTGGCCCAAAGTCATTTAACCCCTTAAAAACATCTGTTACTTATTCAAATCTGTGAAAATTGGCTGTTTGCTCAATTTGATGCCAATTCTGATGCCCAGAACCCATTTGGGCCAGGCAGTAGGGACCTGGGTTTGATGCAGGGCATCACTGTCTGTGAACTCAGTGTGAGATCAGTGGCCCAAATTCGTTTAAAACCCCTTAAAAACATCTGTTACTTATTCAGATCTGTGAAAATTGGCCGTTTGCCCACTTTGACGCCAATTCTGATGCCCAGAACCCATTTGAGCCAGGCAGGAGGGACCTGGGTTTGATGCGGGCATCACTATCTGTGTATTTTTAGTGTGAGATCAGTGACCCAGAGTTATTTAACCCCTTGAAAACATCTGTTACTTATTCAAATCTGTGAAAATTGGCTGTTTGCCCACTTTGATGCCAATTCTGATGCCCAGAACCCATTTGGGCCAGGCAGGAGGGACCTGGGTTTGATGCGGGGCATCAGTATCTGTGTATTCTTAGTGTGAGATCAGTAGCCCAATGTGATGAAAACGGCACACACACGACGGCTGCTGACATCCGACCCAATGTGTCAGGAATAATCTGCAGGGATTTATAATTATCCCACTTCCACTTATGAACTTGCAGCTCTCTGGTGCCCCCTTTTAGCCTCAGGTCAGTCAGGGAACTGCACCTGGGATAATTAGTCGCCGCTTGGATGTGTGCTGGCTATTGGGCAGTCTGCAGTGAGGGATTTATAATTACTCCGGGCCGCCGCCAGGCAATACACTTATAAAACCCGCTCCATCACTGCCAACGCCATCCAATAGGTCAACACTTTACACCCCTTCTTTTTTAGCTGCCACCAGCTATGATTTTCTTAATGAACAATTTATCAAGAGGGTCCATAGCAACCCCGAATTAGTAGCGTAGTTACTTCAGGCACGTGCTAATTTGTTTATAGAGCAGGAGAACCAAACTAATAATTTTATATGTTTATTCCTAAAATGCAGGCAGTGTTTATACAGTATAAAAAGATGTAACAAGCTGAGACAATACAATTATGTACAATGCAATTTAAAATAAAACAGGGTTAAAGGTGAAAAACTTACATGGCACTTGGTTACTTGCAGGCAAGACAAGCTGGGGGGAGGAGCCACACGTCATAGTTCATTTAGAGATCTTTCCGTCAGGTCATCTCCAGCTAGATCTGGCAGGGGGGCTAGTTTGCAGACTTATACCCCTGGCTTGTGACCTCCCAAAAGAGGATGGTTTTCTGGCCACCTCCCATAGCTCGAAGTTACAGTTTTAAGCTCTGGAAACTTATAAAGACCATAACTCGGCGGGCGAACCTAGCAGAATAACGGCAGATCTATCAGTGATCTTATTCTGAAATGACTGTTCTAATGAGTCCAAACTCGGATGAGATAGTCCACTGAGCGCCAGAGTATTTCATATCTCTGGTTCTGTTGTACAATAGCAGCTAATCGTATCACCTCTATATACACCAAGAGCTGCTACTGCGCAGGTGCAGCGGGCGCCATTTTAAAATTGATTTTTTATATACTCCTCAGGATAACCTCAAGCACATTTATTAATAACACAGTAAACATGCTATTATGCTGTAGCACAGGTGCCACGGCGAGCACCTGCCTGCAGAAGGGTTTTTTTTTTTGCATTTAGTACATATATTCATTATATAAACTAGAGGGCAGGTCACTGAGGGATCAGTGACCTGTCAGCAGTTTGCATTATGAATACCTAATCAGAGCACCACATGAAGACCCCCCACAGGCCGCCCTGGAGCACGAGCATATCATTAACGAAAAACTGAAAATAAAGATTAAACAACAACCACAAGACGGATTTCATCAACCAAGGTATCTTTTTAATCAGTATAACGGCGCCGACCAGACACTGTCTGTAGGTCACTGTGAACAATCCTGCTGTCAGGTTCCCTTTAAAAGCACAAATCTCTCAGCTCACACTATACCCAGCAGCACAGAAATACAGAGAACTTGCACGCAGCTCAATCATCCCTCCACTCATGTACCAGCAGAGATAAGAACTTACAGTATCTCGCACACGGAACTGAAAGAATGTTCAGCTCTTGGTAGTTTCTATATTCAGCATGTCACTCAAAGTCCAAAAACTCCATTTGAAACACTGGACCCTCAGATCTTTGGCACACTACACTGTGTTCCAAATTATTATGCAAAAATTGTTTAGGAGGGATAAGGTGAGAATTTTTTTGTTTGTCAGTTAAAACCATTGATGGTGATGTGTGTCACGGCTCTTTATATCACTGTAAGCAATTGCAGACACCTGTGCTAATTAGTTTGTCAGGTGTGTCCAATGAAAGGCAAGACTACTTAAGAAGGCTGTCCCACATTATTAAGCAGCCTACATTTTCTGCCAAAATGGGAAAGAAAAAGGATGTGTCGGCTGCTGAGAAGCAACAAATTGTGGAGTGTTTAGGTCAAGGCATGACTACAATCAACATTGCCAAGACACTTCTTCGTGATCATCGCACAATCGAGAAGTATGTAGCTGATTCACAGTACAAACGTGTACGTGCTGATAAGGGAAAATTGAGGCCTCTGTTGTGAATGTGCTAGAAATGAATTCTGAGCAGAAGCTCCCTCTGGTGGTTACAAACAGTACTGAACTATCCAATGAAGATTGTGAAGATTGGCGATCAGGTGTTACTGACTGGTCTTATATAAGGAGGTTCCCTCCCATCAGGGTTGCCGGTGATCAATTGTTCTGGTCTCATCTTTGATTCCTGTTCACTTTGCTTGCTGTTTCGTGCCTGCATCTTCTGCTAACAGATAAGACATTTTCTTCTTTTAGTTTTTTTGCTTGCTTTTTGCATTTTGTCCTGCACTTCTGTGGGGGTCTGCCGGGTCCCCTCCGGGGGCTTGTGCTCCTCTCAGTTTAGTTCAGCCACTGTTGTTTGTTCATTTGTCTTTTTCCAGTTTTTTCAGTGGCTGCTGTTTTGTTTTGTTACACCAGAGAACTAATTTAGGTGGTAGAGGTCGTGTGATCTCAGGTGTTTTTGTAATTAGTAGAGTTGGTACTTTTCAGGGTTTTTTGGGATTGCAGTAAGTGTTCTTCCTATCTTTTTCTATTTAGGAAGTTTGGGCCCCAACGTTTGCTCATACTATTTTCTGTCTGTGTCTGTATTTTCCTCTTGTCTAACCGCCATTACATGTTTGGGGGCTTTCTATGTTCTTTGGGAATCTGCTCCGGGGCAGATAGTTTTCCTCTTTCTGTCTTTAGGTGTAGTTAGCTTCTCAGGCTGTGACGAGGCGTCTAGGACCAACGTAGGTACGCTCCACGGCTGCCTTTAGTTGTGGTGGTTAGTCAGGGTACTGCAATCCCATAGATTCCAACCTCTCTGGTGTATTTCCTTTTTTGCCTGCTCTCCTTAGCTACCAAATCATAACAGGCCTCTTTCCTACACGCAATTACGTCAGGTTAAAAGAACAGCGGCAAAAAAGCCTTGTCATTAGTGTTGAGCGATACTGCTCGATATCTAAAAATATCGGATCGGAATGGTATTGCCGATATCACTAAATATCGGCGATCTCCGATTCCGATACCGGAAGTCCCATGTAAGTCTATGGGAACAAAATATCGCAACTAAAAAAACCTTTATTTCCTTGTAAACACTAAATATACACACATAGAATACATATATATATATATATATATACATGTCATTGTGACATATATATATACATATATGTATAGTTTATACACTTCTACATAGTAAAATATCCTCTGATTCAATTGCCGGGTAAAGCCGGCTTCTGTGAAAAGACAGAAGCACCCGACATGAAATGACACTTGGTGTACATAGGGTTAACCATGTCTTTTCATGTCGTTTGCAATCTGATTTGCACAAACAATTACATCAGTCTATGTGTGCAAAATTTCACACCTGTAGGGGTTAATTAAAGGTGTAAATTCGTTGTAAAAAAAAACGGACTTTTTTGCTACGAATTTACACCTTTAATTAACCCCTACAGGTGTGAAATTTTGCACACATAGACTGATGTAATTGTTTGTGCAAATCAGATAGCAAAGGACATGAAAAGACATGGTTAACCCTATGTACACCAAGTGTCATTTCATGTCGGGTTCTGCATTTTCACAAAAGCCTGAATTGAATTAGCGGCTATTATACTATGTAGAAGTGTATGAACTATAAATATAAATATATATATATATTGTGTCACAAATTCAATGACATGTTTATATATATATATATATATATATATATGAGGTGTAAAATTGTTTAAAAAAAATGCGTGGGCTCCCGCCCTATTTTCGCAACCAGACAGACAAAGCCAGCGAATGGGGGCAGATAATAATAGCCCAGAGAGGGACCATTATTTTTGCCCCCCCCTGGCTACTAACATCTGCCCCCAGACACCCCAGAAAAGACAAATCTATAATTAGATTCGCCCTTTCTGGCACTTTGCCCGTCTATTCCCATTGCCCTGTAGCGGTGGCGAATGGGTTAATATGGGGTTAAAGCCACATTGCAATTGAAAGGTGACCTTAAGCCAGGTTAATAATTGAGAGCTGTCAATTAGACAACTATCAATTATTAATCCTATTGCATGAAATAAAAATAAAACACACACACTTTAATTAAAAATCATTTTAATGAAATAAAGACACATGTTTTTGACCATCTTTTATTTGACTGCAAAAACCATTTCCTGTAATAAAAATAAAATAAAAAAGCAAAATTATTCTTACCTATCCCATGCACAGTCAGGTCCCACGGTGTAATCCTTCAGAAAGGGTTAATGTTTACTGCAGGGACCGCAGCTAATGCTGCAGCCTCACAGTAAACCCCCAAATGAATGAGTTCCTCTCCTGGCTGACAGGAGAGGAAGTGGAAAGCTTAATTGATTGCTTTCCACTTTCACTTCAGGTCAGCCAGGGACACAATCAGTGACATCAGAGGGAACTGATTAACAAAAATAGGGGTTACCTTCGAAAAAAATTGGCGTGGGGTCCCCCCTATTTTTGTTAACCAGCCAGATGAAGCAGACCGCTGAGGCCTGGATTTTCAGGCTGTTAAGGAGCCAAGATCCATGGACATTGCCAGCCTGATAATACCAGGCCACAGCAGTCTGCATATCTTGGCTGATTAACAAAAATAGGGGATCCCCTCGAAAAAAATTGGCGTGGGGTCCCCCCTATTTTTGTTAACCAGCCAGATGAAGCAGACCGCTGAGGCCTGTTTTTTCAGGCTGGTAAGGATCCAATATCCATGGACCTTGCAAGCCTGATAATACCAGGCCACAGCAGTCTGCTTAGCTTGGCTGGTTAACAAAAATAGGGGATCCCCTCGAAAAAAAAAACGGCGTAGGGGTCCCCCTATTTTTGTTAACCAGCCAAGTAAAATGCAGACTGCTGCGGCCTGGTATTAAAAGACTGTCAAGGCCCATGGATTTTGGCCCTCAACAGCCTGATAATACCAGGCTACAGCAGCCCCACATTTGGCGCATCAAAAGATGTGCCAATTGTGGCACTTTACCCGGCTCTTCCCACTGCCCTGTAGCGGTGGCAAGTGGGGTAATAAGGGGTTAATATCACCGTTGATTGCACGGTGACAATAAGCCCGGTTAATAATGGAGAGGTGTCAATAAGACACCGATCCATTATTAATCCCAAAGTTATTAAATGTATAAAAAAAAGACAAAGCAAGAAAAAAGTATTTTAATGAAATAAAAGAGACAACACAGTTTTCATTAATTTTATTATACACTCATTCCTGCGACGCCATCGATCTCCTGTAAAAAAAGAAAAAAAACAAACCAACAGTATACCACCTGTCCGACGCAGTCCATAGTAACGACTGTCCCACGACGATCCAGCTCTGCTACATCGCAATGACAGGCAGAGCCTGTCATCGCGACGCAGCACAGCTGATTACCTGCTTCCCCGGCGGTGACGTCATCGGACTGACTGCTTTACGGCCGGGATTACCCAGCAGTCACTGCAGTTATCGCGAGAAACTACATGTGACCGCCGGGGAAAGATGATGGCGGCCATGAAGCAGTCCAGCCCGTGACCGCCGGAGATCTTCTGCCAGGTAAGTGCCGCTGACTCCTGACAGACCCGACCGACGGACACTGACAGTGACAGTGACAATCCCGATTCCGGTATCCGATAAGACGAAAATATCGGAACTAAGTATCGAAAGGCCGATAGAGCTAATATCGGCCGATACCCGATACTTGCGGTATCGTATCGCTCAACGCTACTTGTCATAGCAGCAGACAAGTTTTTGAAGCTGCTGGTGCCTCCAACATCCCCCGAACAACAAGATGCAGGGTCCTTCAGAGGTTTGCAGCTGTGCTTAAGCCATCTTGTCGACCTCCTCTATCCACTGCACACAAGCAGAAATGGCTCCAGTGGGCCAAACAATACATGAAGACTGACTTCAAAACTGTTTTGTTCACCGATGAGTGCCGTGCAACGCTCGATGGTCCAGATGGATGGAGTGGAGGATGGCTGGTTGATGGACACCCCATGCAAACACGGCTACGGTGCCAACAAGGAGGAGGTGGAGTAATGTTTTGGGCTGGAATCATGGGGAGAGAGATTGTCGGCCCCTTTAGGATCCCTGAAGGGGTAAAGATGAACTCTATAGTGTATGTTAAGTTTCTCAAACAGCACTTCCTGCCATGGTTCAAGAAGAAGAACCGTGCATTCTGCAGCAAGATCATTTTCATGCATGATAATGCACCATCTCATGCTGCACATAACACATCTGCATCTCTGGCTGCTATGGGCATAAAAGGGGACAAACTTATGGTGTGGCCCCCATGCTCCCCTGACCTCAACCCCATTGAGAACCTCTGGAGCATCATCAAAAGGAGTGTCTATGATGGCGGAGGCAGTTCACATCTAAGCAACAGCTCTGGGAGGGTATTCTGTCCTCATGCAAAACAATTGAAGCAGAAACCATCCAAAACCTGACAATTTCAATGGATGAGAGAGTTCAGAAGCTCCTTTCGAACAAGGGGTCCTATGTGCAAATGTAACAACACCTAGAATAAAGTTTTGAGTTGAAAACTGTTTGATTTCAGTTTGTAAGAACCTGCTAATGCTTATAATTTCAAAAATGACCATTTTTTGTTCTTTATTAAAATGAAAAGGTTGAAAACTCTACTGTGCATAATAATTTGGAACATGCATTTTGAGCGCAGTTTGAGTGTTTTATTTTTTACAAAATATACTGTTATCATAGGCAGTTTGTACAAAAACCTTTCAATTGTACTCTAATAGTTATTTGACTGGAAAATTACAATGACTGAAATTCATATAGGTAATTTGGGAAAATCTGAGAAAATATTATTTACATAATAATTTGGAACACAGTGTACACCCAGGATACCTATGCACCTTTCACTGAGTGACAAGTGACAAATCATTCATACATGCTCATTCAGGGATTTATTTCCCAGCGATCTGAAATCAGCTGATTTTACACAGAAACAGAATCCCTTATCTCAATCACTCCCCCTGATTCAGCTCAAAGTGAGTTGAATAATGTCCTCTGTCACATACAGATGACCACACCTGCCTACTGTAACTAGGAATTAGTACAAAACTTATGAGACTGTGGTGCTCACTGAAACTCCGGGAACGCCCGAAGCAAATTCCATAAACATAAACACAGCTAATCCGAGATGACCACAGCAATAAAATCGCACAGAGACTGTACCACCTCTGCACTACACAACCAATTAGTAGTCAGACAGATAATACAGATTAGGCTAGTTTCACACTAGGGTATGGCTGTGCTGCGGAGGGCTATGGACTTCCTCCGTGAAGCTCCTCCCAGCGCCACACCTCCTCCAGTCAGCTCCACCTATGTCTGCATGCGGCCTGCGTACCTATATTTAACATTAGGTACGCAGGCCATGCAGATGTATGCGGATGCTGCCGCATGCGTTATTTTGACGGTGCGGTGACCGCAAAAAAATGCAACATGTTGCGCTCTGCGTAGGTCGCCACACCGTCAAAACGACGCATGCGGCGGCATCCGCATACATCTGCACTGCCTGCGTACCTAATGTTAAATATAGGTATGCAGGCCGCATGCAGGCAGCTTGCAGACGTAGGCGGAGCTGACTGGAGGAGGTGCGGCGGTGGGCGAAGCATCACGGAGGAAGTCCTCAGCCCTCTGCAGCACAGCCATATGCTAGTGTGAAACTAGTCTAAGGCCGGTGTCACACACAACCACAAAAAAACGGTCCGTTTTAGACGGTCGACAATCGGATCAAAATAAAAACATCACACATCCTTCTGGCATCCGATTTTCCTTCAAAGATGCGATTTAATCGCATGTGTGTGTACCTTGTAACATCCGATTTTCATCCGACTTGCGAGATTTTCTCGCAGGCTTGCAAAACTGACATATAATGGATCCAAAAGAATAGTATTTAAATGCCAAAAGAAAGAATAGATATATACACATAGAGCACATATATATATATATATATGTCATTGTGACATATATATATACATATATTTATAGTTCTTACACTTCTACATACTGTAATAGCCGCTAATTCAATTGCCGGCTTCAGTGAAATCACAGAAGCCGACATGAAATGATACATTGTTTCCACACATTTAACCATGTAATTTCATGTATTTTTATATATTTTTGAAACATACAATTACATGAGTATATGTGTGCTAAATTTCAGACATGTAGGGGTTAATTAAAGGTGTAAATTCGTTGAAAAAAAATGCGTGGGCTCCCGCTGTATTTTCTCCACCAGACAGACAAAGCCAGCGAGTGGGGGCAGATAATAATAGCCTAGGGAGGGTACATTTTTTTTGTGCCCCCCCTGGCTACTAACATCTGCCCCCAGACACCCCAGAAAGGGCAAATCTATAATTAGATTCGCCCTTTCTGGCACTTTGCCCGTCTATTCCCATTGCCCTGTAGCGGTGGCGAATGGGTTAATAAGGGTTAAAATGACCTTGCAATTGAAAGGTCACTTTAAGCCAGGTTAATAATTGATAGCTGTCAATTAGACAACTATCAATTATTAATCCTATTGTATGAAAGATAAATCAAACACACACAGTTTAATAAAAAATAAGTTTAATGAAATAATCACACAGTTTTTGACCATATTTTATTTTCCTGCTAAAACCATTTCCTGTAATAAAAATAAAATAAAAAAGCAAAATTATACTTACCAATCCGATGTACAGTCAGGTCCCACGGTGTAATCCATCAGAAAGGGTTAACAGGTTACAGGTCGCAGAGAGCTAATAATGCTGTCTCAGACCTGTATTCCCCTGAATGAATAAGTTCCTCTCCCAGCGAAAGTAGAGGAATAGATTCATGAATGGAGCTTAATTGATTTATTGCCAATTTAACTGTAGTGACCTGACCTAAAGGGAAAGTGGACACAATCAATTAAGCTTCATTCATGAAACACATCCTCTCCTGTCGCCAGGAGAGGAACTTATTCATTCATGAGCTTTGAGCTGAGCATGCAGGATTACTTGCACTGCTTGGCTCAAAGCTAGTTAACCCTTTGTGAAGGATTACAGCGTGGGACGTGACAGATCGGCGGAATAGGTAAGAATAATGTTGTTTTATTTCTTTTTCTTTATTTTAGGAGATCAATGGCTTCGCACGGATTAAGTGTAAAATAAAATATGGTCAAAAAAATGTGTTTTTATTTCATTAAAATTATTTATTCTTAAAGTGTGTGTGTTTTTTTATTTACTTCAATAGGATTAATAATTGATAGTTGTCTAATTGACAGCTATCAATTATTAACCTGCCTTAAGGTCACCTTTCAATTGCAAGGTGACAATAAGGTGAGATTAACCCATTCGCCACCGCTACAGGGCAATGGGAATAGACGGGCAAAGTGCCAGAAAGGGCGAATCTAATTATAGATTTGCCCTTTCTGGGGTGTCTGGGGGCAGATGTTAGTAGCCAGGGGGGGCACAAAAAAAATGCACCCTCCCTGGGCTATTATTATCTGCCCCCACTCGCTTGCTTTGTCTGTCTGGTGGAGAAAATACAGCGGGAGCCCACGCATTTTTTTCAACGAAATTACACCTTTAATTAACCCCTACATGTCTGAAATTTTGCACAAATACACTCATGTAATTGTATGTTTCAAACATATATAAAAATACATGAAATTACATGGTTAAATGTGTGGAAACAATGTATCATTTCATGTCGGCTTCTGTGATTTCACAAAACCCGGCAATTGAATTAGCGGCTATTACAGTATGTAGAAGTCTAGGAACTATAAATATATGTATATATATATGTCACAATGACATGTATATATATATATATATATATGTATTCTATGTGTGTATATCTATTCTTTCTAGTCTTTATTAAAGCTGTCAGTGTGCTTTTACAGTATAGCCGGGGATGAATTGCCGGCTTTTCTAAAGGACACCGATGCGATTTCATCGCAAGTCACACATGCGGTCCGTTTGTAATCAGATTTTCATCGCTCCCATAGACTTGCATTGGCGATTGTCGACCGACAATCGGTGACAATCGCAGCATGCTGCGATTGTACAAGGACGTTTAAAACGGACCACAAAAAATCTGATACTGGGAGCTGCTCCATAGATTAACATAGGTCCGACTGCAATGCGATTTTTCATCGCATTGCAGTCGTCCGATTCTGTCGCCAGTGTGACGCCGGCCTAACACTTATTATCTTATTACTATATTATTCAACTCTCATACATACATAAAATTGCAAAACTCACTGGTGATGTCGGTTCTTGAATCATGTTTGCAGCCTTTACCCAGAGATATGGAGAGATCCAGAGAGATTGCAAGCACAAAAGTATAAGAATAAGGTTCCTACCTTGCTGCAGTTAGAATTTGAATTTCCAATCTCTCAGGACACTCCCACATACGGATTCGGAATAG
>JARQOD010000002.1:489755372-489810249 GCA_033576555.1 Oophaga sylvatica
GATTGTCCTGTATGGTGTATATTGGGGGGATGTTTCCGTGTGTTGATTTTTTGTATTATTTCATTAACTCAGGGGGCCTCAAGAATGACTTTTCTCTGGTCCCCAAGTACTCCTCCCCCTTTTTCCTCCTTTTACCCTTTTAAAATAAATATTTGGACCAAAAAACATTTTGGGGGAAATGTGATCTTTTTTTTCACACCTCATTAAAATTTTTCGTAAGCCCTTTGGTTTAAAAGGTACTACTACACCCTAATAAATTCCTTGAGTTGTCAGTTTCCAAAAGGGGTTTTTTGTGGGGGGTTTCCACTTTTAAACCCGGGGCTCTTCAACCTAGGGGGTTCCTTCTCGATTCCACCAATTTTGGTTAAAGAGTCACCCCTTTCCCCCTTCTAGCCCGACCCGCGTTCCCCCTTTTCCCCACATGGGGGGTAAAAAAAATGACGGGGGTTTGTACGTTTTGATTTTTTTTCTCCTTTTCCCCTTTAAAAAAAAAAAAGGGGGGTTTCACAATTTTTTAAAAAAAAAAAAATTTTTTTTTTTCCTTTTCCACATTTTTTTTTGTAACACCTAATTTACTAAACTTCAAAGGGTTTTTTTTTGATACTTGGGGGCCGTTTTTAGAAAGATGTCATTTGGGGGTTTTTTTTCTATAAAAAACCCCTCGCGTCATTTAAAAAGGATTCCCCAAGGCCCCTTTTCACACGTTCAGTTTTGGGGTCAATTTTCAACAGATTGTAAGACAAAATCGAAAGGGGAAAAATCGGAAAAAAAATTTTATAATAAAGCACTCCCCCACTTTTGCTTTTTCACCCACTTTTGATTTGTTTTGAAATATGATAAAAATCTGACCAAATACGAGCAAGGGCATGTAATTCTAAAAAAAAAATTTTTTAAATTTTTTGGGAAAAAATTAAAAATTCCATAATTTTGCAAATTTTCATAAAAAAACGAAAATCATGTCGACCAAAATTTCAACAAAAGAAGTAAAAATTTTGGTATAGGCAAAAGGGGAAGTAAAAAACACGGCTTAATAAATTTGGGGCCCTTTTTTTTAAAATTGGGGAAAAAAGAAAATTCACTTTGTCCAAAAAATTTGGACGTGACCAGGTTTTGCATGCCACAAATTTTTTTTAAAATGAAACTACAGTTTGCCCCTTTTCTGGGGAAACCCTTTCATACCCCTTTTCCCCATAAAATAAAAAAATAATTCACCTCCCTCCTTGTTTTCCCCTTTTGGCACTCCCTCCCCCTGCTGCTCTTGGGGTTGTTACACTGACCCTGGCACCCAATCAGCCTGGCATCACTGTCCCCGTTTGGGGAAAAAAATTTAAAAAATAAAAAAAAGTAAAAATCACTGTACCCCGGCTTCCTTTTTATTTTAATTTTCAAAGGGGGAGACGTGAGCCCGGGGAGGGGGCCAAAAATCACATTCAA
Organism: Oophaga sylvatica; assembly: GCA_033576555.1. NCBI lineage: Eukaryota > Metazoa > Chordata > Amphibia > Anura > Dendrobatidae > Oophaga > Oophaga sylvatica. Next base: position 489,756,807 of record JARQOD010000002.1, read on the forward strand.
AAAAAAAAAAAAAAAAAAAAAAAAAAAAAAAAAAAAAAAAAAAAAAAAAAAAAAAAAATTTTAAAAAAAAAAAAAAAAAAAAAAAAAAAAAAAAAAAAAAAAAAAAAAAAAAAAAAAAAAAAAAAAAAAAAAAAAAAAAAAAAAAAAAAAAAAAAAAAAAAAAAAAAAAAAAAAAAAAAAAAAAAAAAAAAAAAAAAAAAAATTTTTTCCCCCCAAAAAAAAAAAAAAAAAAAAAACCCCCTTTAAAAAATTTTTTTAAAAAAATTCCTAAATTAAAAAAAAATTCCCCAAAAAATTATTTTTTTATGAACTAAAAAAAAAATTTTATGCCGCTCCTACGCCCGCCTTATAAAACTTCCCCATTCCCCTTTTTAACCCCTTAAAAAAAAAAAAAAAAAAAAAAAAACTTTTTATCAAATACCCCAACAAAAACAAAACCCAAAAAAAAAGACAATATAAATAAACCTTTTTGCTAAAACGTCATCTTTTTCCCCAAAAAACACCCCATACAGCATCATCCAAAAAAAAAAATTAACTCCAGAGTAAAAATCAAAAATAATTATTTTTTATATAAATTTTTTTTTTGTATAAAAGGGGCCAAAAAACAAAAAAATTTTAAAAAAAGGGGAAATTTTTTTCCTACTAACCCAAGAAAAAACTGCTTTTATCAATTTTTTCCCACCAAAAACGTTTTAAAGTCCCCCCAAAAATTTTCCGAATTCTGTTTTGTTATTCTCCTCCCAAAAACGTAAAAAAAAAAGTGATCAAAAAATGTCATTCCGAAAATGGGATCAATAAAAACTCAAATTCCCGCAAAAATAAACCCACAGCCTGTGGGGCCCAAAAATAAAAATTTTTTTGCTCCAAAAATGGTGATGCAAAAACTATTTTTCAAAAAAACGTCTTTTAGCGTTTACGCTGCCAACATAAAAACCTGCTATAAATAGTAAATCAAACCCCCTTTATCACCCCCCTTTTTAGGGGGAAAAAAAATAAAAATTAAAAAAATGTATTTTTTTCCCTTTTCCCATTTGGGTTTGGTAAAGTTAATGTTTGGGTTTTGGGTTGGATTAGGGGTTTGGGTGGGTTAGGTAAGGGGTTGGGGTTGGGTTAAGGTGTTTGGGGTTTGGGTTGGGTTACTTCGGGGGTTCCCCTGTTTTGGCACATCAGGACTCTCCAAATGCAACATGGGGTCCGATCTCAATCCACCAATTTTTCCTGAAAAATAAAACGGGCTCCTTCCCTTTCCATCTGCCATCCCGAAACATGGGTTTCCCCCCCCCATGTTGGTATACGTACTCAGGGGAAAATCACAATAACTTTTGGGGCCAATTTTTCCCTTTTCCCTTGGGGAAAAAAAAAAAAAATTGGGCCTGAAATAATTTTTCTTGTGAAAAAAAGTTATGTTAATTTTTTTTAAACATTCAAAAAATTCCTGTGAAGCACCTGAAGGGTTAATAAACTTCTTGAATGTGGTTTTGAGCACCTTGGGGTGACGTTTTTAGAATGGTGTCACTTTTGGGTATTTTCTATCATATAGACCTCTCAAAGTGACTTCAAATGTGATGTTGTCCCCCCCAAAAAATGGTGTTGTTAAAATGAGAAATCGCTGGTTAACTTTCAACCCTTATAACTTCGTAACAAAAAAAAATTTTGCTTCCAAAACTATGCTGATGTAAAGTAGACATGGGGGAAATGTTACTTATTAAGTATTTTGTGTGCCATATCTTTGTGATTTATGGGCATGAAAATTCAAAGTTGAAAAATTTCAGTTTTTTTTCACAAATAAACGCAAGTTATATCAAAGAATTTTACCACTAACATGAAGTATGATATGTCACGAGAAAACAAAGTCAGAATCACCAGGATCCATGGAAGTGTTCCAGAGTTATAACCTCATAAAGGGACAGTGGTCAGAATTGTAAAAATTGACCCAGTCATTAACGAGCAAACCACCCTTGGGGGTAAAGGGGTTAAATATATTTACTTAGAAAATTAGTGACATGTTCAATACGCATTTCACCCGATATATAAACAAAGGTTTAGCCTCTTAAGAGCGCAGCAACATTGTTTTCTTATTTTTTCACTAAAAGCCCTGCATTTTTTTTTCTTTATTGAAGGACCTTAAGAAATGAGATATATTTTTATTGGCAGCATTTTCTAGGGTCTATCTAATCTTTGAATAACCTACTTTCTAGAATTTATTTCCATGGAATTCACAACGCCGTTAATGACATGTTGATGTTGTTTTGTGGCTCGTTAAATTATGATGTTGTTTTACTTTTTTTGGACTATAATAAAACAATTTTTTAAAATAGTGTGGCTTTTTTTTATAAATCTTCATAGCTTTTGCAAGCTGTTCTTTGTGACACAACTTATAATTTTCATTTGTAACATTTTTGAGCACATACAACGTATTAAAGGTAACCTGTCACAGGTTTGGCTGATACGAGTTACAGCCACCTCCTTTCAGGGCTGATATACAGCATTATATAATGCTGTATATCTGAGAAGAAAAATAACTTTTATTATACTCACCTGCGGTGCTGTCCGGTCCAATGAGTGTCGCTCTTCTTGGTCCGGCGCCTCCCATCTTCTTATGATCGCCGTCTTCCTTCTTGGTTCGTGTGTACAATATGACGTGTTCCTACATCATCCACACAGTCTGCTCTGCATCACACTCCTGCGCAGGCTTACTTATCTGCCCTATTAAGGGCAGAGCAAAGTCCTGCAGTCCACAGGCACTGGACCTCTCTGACCTTTCCTGGCGTCTGCGCACTGCAATACTTTGCTCTACCCTCAATAGGGCAAAGAAGTTCCCCTGAGCAGGAGTGCGATGCTGAGCAGACTGTGTGGATGATGCAAGGACGTGTCATCCACATGAAGCAAGCAGTAGGACGACATCGCAAGAAGATGGGAGTCGCTGGACCAAGAAGAGTTATTAATCAGTTCTTCCAGGTTGGGTTGGGGGACAGATATACAGCATTATAGAATACTGTATATCAGCCCTGAAAGGCGTTGGCCGTAACTCGTGTGACAGGTTTCCTTTAACTTTCATTTTTGTTTTTAGGTTTTTTTTTTGTCAATAAGGTTCATAAACTTGCCATCTGCTGATTAATTGTATAGTACATTGCAATGTTTCTACGTGCTGAAGTGTTATGGACATCTCAGCTCTGAAATTGCATTGTTGGTTGATTGGTAAATTGCTTCCGATGTAATACAAACATACATCATTTTTAAAAATACGTAAAATAAATGTATCTCACTAGCCATATGCAGCACACACGGAACTGTTCAAATTATCGCCCAATACAAGAAATGGGAAAAAAAACACGGTGCACATTGGTAATCTCTTTGTTGCCTTTATAGCAGCTCAGTGCATAAATGAGGTGTATTTTGCCACTAAAAACTTATTTATTTTATATCCAAAAGGAGGAATCCATAAAAGTTCAAAAGGAGTGGAGAAGAAGGTTGGCAAGGAAAATTCTGAAATTACAATTTTAAAGAACAAAGAGCAAGATCTGCTCATTAGTCAAAAAAATATTCAGGTAGCCTAAAATGCAGTACACATTTTTCTACAAATCTAGCCATTTTCTCAAAATATTTTGTTGTTTATTGGGGATGTCTTACTTCTCAACATAAACTGGTTGGGATGATATACTTACTTTGAAAATACATGTTGGAATTGCTGCATAATCCTGATGCTAAAATGATCATTTTAGTCTGTCTAATGAATGAGAGAGCTCATGAGTCTAAGTGTGTTCAGCATATGCGCCCACCCAGCCCGACTGATACCTTATTTTTTGGACCATAAGACGCCCTTTTTTTTCTCAAAATTTGGGAGGAAAGTGTGGGTGCGTCTTATGGTCGCAATGTAACATGTGTGGAGGGGGGAAGGGGGCAGCGGTGGAGTGAGATCGCAGGAGGCAGGAAAATATCCCCTCCACTGCAGGAATCCAGCGCTGGGGAAACCACCGTCCCGATACTTAAGTGAAGTGCATATTCATTAGCCGCTTCCCCACCCACCTATCAGCTGAGCAGTGAGTTAGGAGCAGCAGATGACAGAGCCACATGGTTCCCCAGCGCCTGATTCCTGCAGCAGCCGGGAGATGTGTGCTGGAAGGAGAAGGAGGCGACAGGAGCAGAGTGCAGCAGGAGGCATCTCATCCCTGACAGCACAGGGGCTGTGCTGATGCCATGCTGAATGCTCCTGTGGAGGACCTGTGATGAGGTCATGAAGAGGGCGGGCTGGAGCATCACATGACCACACAAAGCCCTGCCTCTTCATGATGTCATCACAGGTCCTTCAGACACACTGTACAACTGAGAATTAATTAAAAGGTTAGTAATGACAGCACATATAAAAGCGCTCAGCCATCCTGTGGTGGACTATAACTCCCAGCATGCCATAGGATCTGCAGGACATGCTGAGAGTTATAGTTTTCCCATGGAATCTTAAAGCAGCACTCCAGTGTTATTTTTCAGTGCTGGAGTGGTGCTTTAAATATAAGCCCCGAGCCCCCATTCTGAGGCTACTTTCACACATCATCTGTCTCTATCATCTCTGTCTCTATCATCTGTCTCTATCATCTCTGTCTCTATCATCTGTCTCTATCATCTCTGTCTCTATCATCTGTCTCTATCATCTCTGTCTCTATCATCTGTCTCTATCATCTGTCTCTATCATCTCTGTCTCTATCATCTCTGGCTCTATCATCTGTCTCTATCATCTCTGTCTCTATCATCTCTGGCTCTATCATCTCTGGCTCTATCATCTGTCTCTATCATCTCTGTCTCTATCATCTCTGTCTCTATCATCTGTCTCTATCATCTCTGTCTCTATCAGCTCTGTCTCTATCATCTGTCTCTATCATCTCTGTCTCTATCATCTGTCTCTATCATCTCTGTCTCTAACATCTCTGTCTCTATCATCTGTCTCTATCATCTGTCTCTATTATCTCTGTCTCTATCATCTCTGTCTCTATCATCTCTGTCTCTATCACCTTTTTATCTACACTCCTCACAATGTTGCTTGTGTAGGGGGTTGTTTAAACAAGTGTTTAGACATTATTTAATCCAAAATCGCGTGCGCGCAAAAGCGCTGACGAGCGCAAAGCCATGCGCACGCCAGCGCACCCATAGACTGCAATGTTATTTTTTGCGCATAGCGTGCGCACACGTTTTTTTAAAGCGGTTGGGTGGAAAAAAAAATGCAACATGTAGCGTCTAGCGCGTATGGGTGCACACCTGGAAAATGCGCAGCGCACGACAAACGCAGATGAACGCGTGCAAGCACTTGACCCTACGCCCACCATGTTAAAGATAAGGGAACATTGCGCATGCGTCCGATAGCGCACGATGCGCTGCACAAAAAAATGCAAGTGTGAAAGTAGCCTTATACTCACCCTCCAGCGTCTTCATATAGTACTTTACAGACACCACACTGGTCCCGCAGCTTCCAACATAATAACATACTATTATATAGAATAACACCACATATAATAGTATGTTATTTATGTTATTATTTTACCAAATTTTTTGCTTCAAATATATTTTTCCCTATTTTCCACCTCTAAAACCTGGGTGCGTCTTATAGTCCAGTGCGTCTTATAGTCCGAAAAATACGGTACCTGAAGCTTGTGGGAAGCAGTTTGAGATGTCAGCAGAGATGAGTGATTCTGAGAGGTTGTCAATCAGGCTAGGTGGGCAGAGATTGAGGTAAAGTCTTAGGCCGGGGTCAAACTTGCGAGAAACTCGCACAAGTCTCGCACCTCAATACCTGACACTGCCGCCAGCATTCGGACCGGAGCGTTCAGCTGCATAGAAATACATACAGCTGCACACTCCGGTCCCGAGTGCCGGCAGCAGTGCCAGGTATTGAGGTGCGAGACTCGTGTGAGTTTCTCGCAAGTGTGACCCTGGCCTTATAAAGGATTATGCAACCATTCAGACATATTAAAGTGAACGAATGTCACATGCAAGCACATACCTTAACAAATGCACAGGAATATTCTGCGGCCTCCTGTCTCTTCCTGTGTACTAACCTTCCAACTCATTCACCCAATGTTGGAGGCTATTTGTAGACATCAATCACTAATAGATTGTGAAATTCAATGGTTAAATTTACCCCATTGTCTCTGAGCATCCTTTTCTCAAGGGCGGAAAAGTAGAAAAAAGTTCTATTGTACCTGCTGTCTCAATGGTGTGGTGGTGTGTGTGTGTGTGTGTGTGTGTGTGTGTGTGTGTGTGTGTGTGTGTGTGTGTGTGTGTGTGTGTGTGTGTGAAGCATACAAAGAAATACACCTTGCAGCAAATTCATGAGCTTGTGAAAAACCATACAGAATTTTTCCTAAAATCTGGAATTGTTTTAAAACAGTATACAATCTAATCTGCAATCACTGTTCCTACATTTAAATTAAATATCAAATACAATACCTGTTTCTTTTTAATGTTTCTTAAATATTTAATAGGAACAGTTTCACAGTACTGTAAAGGAAAATGCAGATCTCTGTAAGTCAATTTGTGATTTAGAAGATGGTCAGTTTCAGCTTCAGGAGAAACTTAAAAGCAAACAGGTAAGAAAACATGAAATTTATTCTGTCAAATTAATTCTTTCTGCGTGTGTGAACCATATTTTTGAAACATTTTTTTGCATATGAGTTTCATTCTTTCTGATTTTTAGTCTTCTGGTTTGGAAAAAGAAACATGGCCAAAACTTCAGTAAACTATTTATTTCAAAATTATAAGTCTGTAATTTAGGTGCTGTAAAGATTTGCCAGCAGCGAGCGGTCATGTGACCGCAAGTAAGCGATTGCAAACTTCTGGCCACATTCCGACTAGACTGGTTCCGGCCTCTCCGAATACACTTGAATTGAGCGAGGCTGGGTACAGTCTAGTTAGCATGTGACTGCATGTATGCAGTCGCATAATTGTGGTCCCTCCCCTCCTCTCCAGGCATCGGCCCCGGAGAATGCTAATGCTAAGGCTAACGCTAGTCTTTTTTTATCGCGTTTGTGCGATCACGTTAGCGCATCTGCTCGTTCTGCGCTAGCTGTGCCAGACCCTCAAACGCGGTAGACCGCGTCCGAGGGTCCGTCACAGCATAACGGGACATCGCTAACGCATGCCGATTTTGACATGCGTTAGCGATGCGCTAGGTTATGGTAATCTATGGGTGCGTTAACGGATGCGTTACATCGTGTTAATGCTGCTTTGTAACGCATCCGTTAAACGGACTGCCATAACGTGATGTGAACCTGGCCTTGGGGTACTTAAAATACAGTAAAAATTAAGAAAATGTTTTTAAAAAACATGAAAAAATATAAAAGTTCAAATCAACCTACCCTTCTCACATTAAAAATTAATAAAAAAATCAAAAATATACAAGTGTTGTATTGCTATATTTGTAAAACTAATTAACATGATAAATAAATGGTGTGGTATTTCGACAGTTGCAACAGGATAAAAAATTGTAATACCAGGTGATCAAAACATAATTTCTATCCGAATTATGGGTCTTAATAAAAACATCACCTCAAGGCACAAAAAACAAGCCCTCACACAGCTTTATCACCTGAAAATTAACCCCATAGTGACCAAGCCAATTTTGACCATAATGACCAAGCCAAATTTTACAATTCTGCCACTGTCACTTTATGTGGTAATAAATCTGGACCATTTCAATATATTCCACTGATTCTGAGACAGTTTTTTTCGCAACATATTGTACTTCATGATAGTGGTATAATTTTGTTAAGTTAGAAGGGTTAAAAGTTGACCAGCGATTTCTAATTTTTCCAACAAAATTTATAAAACCATTTTTTTAGGCGCCACATCACATTTGAAGTTACTTTGAGGGGCCTATATGACAGAAAATACCCAAAAGTGACACCATTTCAAAAACTGCACCCCTCAAGGTGCTCAAAACCACATTTAAGAAATGTATGAACCCTTCAGTTGCGTCACGAGAACAGAAGCAACGTCGAAGGAATAAGTGAATATTTAACTTTTTTCACAAAAAAATTACAGAAACTTTTTTATTTTCACAAGGGTAACAAGAGAAAATTGAATATACAATTTGTTGTGCATTTTCTTCTGAGTGCGGCAATAACCCATATGTAGGGGAAATCCACTCCTTGGGCGCACGAAGGGAAGGACTGCCATTTGACTTTTTGAATGCAAAATAGTCTGGAATCGAGAGCGGACCTAAACAATGGAAACCCCCCACAAGTGACACCATTTTGGAAAACACACCCCTCAAGGATTTTATCCAGGAGTATAGTGAGCATTTTGAACCCACAGGTACAACATAGAATTTGATAACATTAGGTTGTCATATTGAATATGTAGCCATTAGTTTTGAGCGCAAGTGTTCGCTACTCCTGTTTGCATCGGGTGCTCAGGTATGCACCAAATATCGTGGATGCTCAAGTGGCATGCTCGAGTCCCAGCTGTTAGACACCCAGATAGACATGCGGGGATCCGTGATATTCAGTGAATACCCGAGCATCCAATGTAAACTCGAGTAGTGAGCACTTGCGGTCAGCTCTAGCCGTCATACGTCACTTTTTTTTTTTTTTTTGTACTTTTGAAACAATTAAAACTTAACATTTATTAACCAGTACGTTTAAAATGGACACACGTATACAAAAGCCATCCTCAAAAAAAAGTGTATAAAAGAGGTCATATGATATGTTCAGATCAAGATTATGATTAACCAGTATCTTATTAAATCAATAATCTTTATGGAGAATGACTCTAATGAGGGTGTATTACTTTTCAACCTTGCACCGCTAAAGTTGCAACCCTCACTTATATATTATTGTTTTTGGATTATACCTATAACAATAGGCCATAAATATATTAATCAGAAACACATCATGGGATCATTCTGAGGTAAATTGGAACGCTCTCACCCATAAAGATGTCAGTTTCATGTGTCATCTCCTCATTACAGAATCCAAAGATGTCATAAATTCAGAACGTAACAGGCCGTTTCCCTTATACTATATATTTTGCTATTACTTTTGCTTACTTTTGAAACAATCCCAAATCTAACTCCAACCCTAACATAACCCTAACCTAAACTCTAACCCTAACACAGCCCTAACCACAATCCAAACTCTAACCCCATCAATAAATGCAAAGAATGGAAAAAAAAAGATATATACTGTATATTTTATAATGTTTATCTAAGGGGAAGACAAAGGGGGATTTGATTTACCATATTTTGCGGTTTATAAGACGCACCTCAAATTTTGAGGATAAAAATTGGAAAAATAACTTTTTCTTAATAAAATGGTGCCACTTCTTACAATCCTTGCGTTTTATTGCTTACTGGGGTGGTGGCTGTGGTGAAGCGGGGTCTCAGGGTCGCTGCTGGTGGAGGCAGGAGTGGGGCGATGCTGTGGACCCCAAACTGAGAGAAAGGGGTGTTCGGATGTGCGACGCTGCAGGTGTTTGGTGTTGCTGGGGCTCCGCCGACATTTTGTGAAAGCCCAGAGCCCCCGTACTTCCATGGTTTATTTTGCGGTGGACTCTGGGAAAATGCCACCGGGGGCGGCACATGTCAGATGGAGATCTTGGTGCTGAGATCTCATCTCCCGAGAGGAAAAAGCGTGTCTTACAATCCAAAAAATTCGGTACTATTTTTTTATTTTGATCACTGTGATAGGGCTTATCACAGTGATCAAAAGGAACCAATAGGAAAAAATCGCTTTTGTTGCCTGGTACCGGAAGTCAGATCTCAGCTGGCACACTGCGTATGTGCCCCATATTTTTTTTCCAGGAATATGACACGGAGGGCCGGGGGACAGAGCAAGAGGGTCCGGGGATGGTGGAGGTATGGGGGAAACTCGGTGGACTCCATTTCTCTCTTCTCTGATGTGCTAGCTCATATCAGAGGAGAAATGAATTGTAAATCAAACTTTTTTTCGTGGTTGACGTTTTTCAGCGAATAACGCCTATCTCGTAACAAGGAACCATAAAAACCGACCCTCATCATGTTCTCCAGGGAGTAACCAAGACCTCTGGAGATTTTCCGACGCCGGGGGACGCTGTAATCTTATTTCTCAGCGCCGTTAAAAAGTGGCGCTGAGGGATAAGTACCCTCAACTGCCACCGTTAAAAGGCGTATTGGTGGTTGTTTAAGGGGTTAAATGCGTTACAGCTTCCGGATAATAGTGACTAGCAAAAAACATTTTTTGTTACTAATTGCTGAAATCTTTTTTTTAAACATTTAAATGAAAAGAACCAAACAAAAAATAACAATGTATGTTTGGTATCGCCGCAATTATACTGACCTGGAGACTTAAATTTGAACCAGGTCATTTTTACTATATAATGAATGCTGTAAATAAAAAAGAAATTGCACTTTTTCCATTAATTTGTCACATTTGGAATTTGTTTTTCTCTCTTTCCATTACATAACATGATAAAATTGATTATATCATTCAAAAGTACAATTCGGCAAATAACAAGCCCTCATAAGTCAATGTCAACTGAAATATTTAAAAGTTATGTCTCTTGGAAGAAAGTGAGGAAAAAAACAAAGCTAAAAAATAGAAAATCGTGGTGTGGGGAAGGGAATAAACACATATTTCAACAATTCTGCAGACAATAGGCGGCTTCCCCATTCGATTTACAGTTGAAACCAGAAGTTTACATACACTATATAAAAGACACGTATGCATGTTTTTTCTCAATATCTGACATGAAATCAGAATAAACCTTTTCCGTTTAAATTCAATTTGGATAATCATAATTATTAATATTTCATTTGTATTTGTGACCATTGCACTTAAATTGAATGACTTGTGTCAAAGATTTGGGATATCCTTCCAATAGCTTCTCACAATAGTTGGTCGGAATTTGAGCCCATTCCTCCTGACAGAACTGGTGTAACTGATCCAGGTTTGTTGGTCGCCTTGCTCGCACCTGCCTTTTCAGCTTTGTCCACAAATTTTCAATAAGATTGAGATCAGGGTTTTGTGATGGCCACTACAAAACATTGACTTTGTTATCCTTAAGCCACTTTATTACCATTTTGGCAGTATGCTTCGAGTCATTGTCCATTTGGAAGACCCATTTTCACCCAAGTTTTAACTTCCTGGCTGATGTCTTGAGATGTTGCTTCAATTTTGCCACAAAATCTTCTTTTCTCATGATGCCATTTATTTTTTGAAGTGCACCAGTCTATCCTGCAGCAAACTGACCCCACAACATGATGCTGCCACCCCCATGTTTCACAGTTGGGATGGTGTTCTTAGGTATCCAAGCTTCTCCCCTTTTCCTCCAAATGTTATGGTCATTATGCCCAAAAAGTTCAATATTAGTTTCATCAGACCACAGGACATGTCTCCAAAAATTAAGGTCTTTGTTCCTATGTGCATTTGCAAACATTAATCTGGCTTTTTTATGTTTCTTTTGGAATAATGGCTTCTTTCTGGCACAGTGGCCTTTCTGCCCATGTTGATACAGTACTCGTTTCCTGCCTTCATCTTCACAAGGTCTTTTGCTTTTGTCCTCAGGTTAGTATGCACATGCTGGACTAAAGCACGTTCATCTCTGGGACATAGAACCCATCTCCTTCCTGAGCGGTATGATGGCTGGACATTTCCATCTTGTTTATACTTGCATTTAATTGTTTGTGCAGTTGAACAAGGCACCTTCAGGTATCTTGAAATTGTACCCAATGATGAGCCAGACTTGTGCAAGTCCACAATTCTCTTCCTGATATCTTGGCTGATTTCTTTAGACTTTGCCATGATGCTACACAAAGAAGCAGTGTGTTTAAGGTGTGCATATACATCCACATGTGTGTCTCAATTAAGTCTGATGTTTCCAAAAAACAAGGGGAAGAACAAAGACAAAAAAAGACAAAGACAAAAAAATCTAAATAATAAAAATATTGGAGAAAGAGAAACCAATCACAAACTAAAATGTTTCTATACAAACGCACAAAGCATGGGCAACAAACAAGGAGAATTGGAACTACTAATGCAGGAGAAGAAGTATGATGTAATTGGAATCACTGAAACTTAGTGGGACGATGCACATGATTGGAATACAAGGCTAGGATACAACTTATTTGCAAGAAACAGACTTGATAAATGAGGAGGAGGTGTCGCATTGTATGTTAGAAAAGCGTATATCTGCACAGAGATTGATGCTTCAGAGACTGGGAGTTCTGTGGAAACTGTTTGGGTAAGAATACAAGAACAGAACAGTGGAAAGGACACCATTGTAGGTATTTACTACAGGCCACCTATGCAAGCTGAAGATATGGATGAATTCTTTATGCATCAGATGGCCAAGTTCTCCAAAAAATATGACATAGTGGTCATGGGAGATTTCAACTATCCAGACATTTGTTGGGAATCTCTCTCAGGCAAAACTAACAGGTCAAGGAAATTCTTATCCTCTCTTGCTGACAACTTTATCTTCCAAAAGGTAGGGGAGAAAACAAGGGGGATCTGCTACCTTGGATCTAATCCTTATAAACAGGGAGGAAATGGTTGAGGAGGTAAGAGTGGCTGGGACCCTAGGAGGTAGTGACCATGCTATTTTAGAATTTTGGATAACAAGAGGAGTAAGACCTGTGAAGACTCAGACATCAAGGTTAGATTTCAGAAAGGCAGATTTAAAGGGACTCAGAAAGAGAATTGGCAGGGATCCAATGGCTGGATATCCTTAAGGAAAAAAATGTCTAAGAAGGATGGGAAATCTTGAAAAATGAAATTCTCAAAGCACAATCGTTAACAATTCCGAAAAGAGGGAAGAATGGGAAGCATTTAAGGAAACCAGGATGGATGAACACAGAACTTAAGCACATGCTAAAAAGGAAGAAAGAAATGTTTATCAAATGGAAAGAGGGAGGCATATCTAAAGAAGAATATAATGCCGTCTGCAGAACCTGCAGGGCACAAATCAGATTATCTAAAGCTGACAATGAATTAAGGCTTGCAAGTGACGTCAAAAGCAACAAAAAAGGATTTTGGGGATACGTCAAAAGTAAAAGAAAAGTCAAAGATGCTATAGGATTTTTACAGGATGAAAATGATGAAATGGTAAGACAGGATGTTGAGAAGGCTGAACTTTTAAATTCCTATTTTTCATCTGTTTTCTCTCAGAAAGGAAATGTAACATCAACTGATCTTCACTGTCCTATTAAAGGGAATCTGTCACCCTAAATTGGCAGGATATTTAAATGATGGCAGTCAGGTCAGATGGGCGGTGTTTTGGGTACTTGCCTTAACATGTTGTTCGCCGCTGTCTCCATTATTTCTGGGAATTGTAGACGTTGCCCTCCATATAACGCGCCTGCGCATTGCAATCTTGAATTGCACACGCGCAGTATGCTTTGCCCGCAGATTGCAATGAGCAGGCACATTATATGGAGGGCAATGACTACAATTCCCAGAAATAATGGAGATAGCGGCGAACAACATGTTAAGGTGTCAAGGTAAAAATAATTTTCTATCTTATATTTTATATATATGTGTTTTGCTATTTTTATACCTTTATAAAAATATGTTTATATGTACTTTGTTAGGCTACTTTCACGTTTGCGCTCGGGCGACCTGCGCCTATCTGCGCACGGCCGCCTCTAAGCTCCGCCCCCGGCCGCGCCTCCTCCCGGCGGCTCCGCCTATGGGCGCATGACGGCGCATGCGACCTGTGTACCCTATCTTTTTCATTGGGTACGCAGGCCGTGCGCAGTATGCGATTGACTGCGCATGCGTCCTTTTGACGCTGCGCCGAGCGCACCAAAACTTAGCATGTTGCATTTTAGTGCGCTCGGCGCACCGTCAAAAAGGACGCATGCGCAGTCAAACGCATACTGCGCACGGCCTGCATACCCAATGATAAAGATAGGGTACACAGGTCGCATGCGCCGTCATGCGCCCATAGGCGGAGCCGCCGGGAGGAGGCGCGGCCGGGGGCGGATCTTAGCGGCGGCCGTGCGCAGATAGGCGCAGGTCGCCCGAGCGCAAATGTGAAAGTAGCCTTACTTTGATATGTCAAGATAAACACAAAGTTTTCCTTGAATGAGTACTATTCAGATTGAAACTTATTCTAAGATGACGTCAGTACCAGCTAGTCTGTCTCCAAGAAATTCACTGATGACTGCCCCCACCTTTGGGGAACTGAGGATTGCACCAGCAAGTCTGCCTGGATACAAGACCTATGGAATGTGAACCAATAGAGATGGCCAGATGCTGGACATGTACATATATGGACATATATAGCTTACCTCCCCGCCCCCATCCACCCTTAACTCCACCCTGACATCCTGTGTAGATAATCCCATGCTTGCAGAAATAAAGATCAGTACTTTGCTGAGATTGGTGCCTGCATACAGCCCTCTAAGCATGCTCTGAAGTTTGAACCAGCCTATTGTCTGACTCATTCTTTAAACGGTTAACCCATGCTTATAATCTAATTTGGAGTGACTGGAGGACGAGTGGTTTGTCGTTTCGACCCCGACAAAGGCAAGTACCCAAAACACTGCCCATCTGACCTGACTGCCATCATTTAAATATCCCGCCAATTTAGGGTGACAGATTCCCTTTAAAGGAATAGAAGAATCCAGGATATTCATAAACAGAAAGACAGTGAGGAAACACTTAGCTAACCTAAATGAATTCAAGTCTCCAGGACCAGATGAATTACACCCCAGAGTACTGAAGGAGATAGCAGAAGAAATTCTTGAACCACTGTCCATAATCTTTGAAAATTCTTGGAGAACAAGTGAAGTCCCAGAAGACTGGAGAAGAGCAAGTGTTGTTCCTATCTTCAAAAACGGGAAGAAGGTGGACCCAGGGAACTACAGACCGGTGAGTCTGACTTCTATACCAGGAAAGATCTTTGAACAAATTATTAAAGAACATGTATGTAAGTACCTGGATAAGAATGAAATGATTAAACAGAGTCATCATGGGTTTGTAACTAATAAGTCATGTCACACTAACTTAATTTCCTTCTATGACAGAATCACTGACTGGGTGGATCAGGGAAATTCTGTAGATATAGTATATCTTGACTTCAGCAAAGCATTTGACAAAGCATCTCACACAATCCTTATTGAAAAAATGACTAAGTATGGAATGGACAAGGCAACTGTTAGGTGGATTTATAACTGGCTTAGTGATCGGACCCAAAGAGTGGTCGTAAATGGCTGCACATCCAGTTAGAAGAATGTCTCAAGTGGGGTACCCCAAGACTCTGTTTTGGGCCCTGTATTGTTCAACATCTTTATCAATGATTTAGATGAAGGAATTGAGGGTAAACTGATCAAATTTGTTGATGACACAAAGCTAGGAGGGGTAGCTAATACTAGAGAAGAGAGAGAGAGGATTCAAAAAGATCTAAATAAACTGGAGCAGTGGGCAACAACTAACAGAATGGTCTTTAACGGGGAAAAATGCAAAGTACTACATCTGGGCAATAAAAATGAAAAAAGCATATACAAAATGGGAGGAATAGGGCTAAGGAACAGCACATGTGAAAAAGACTTGGGTATACTAATTGATCACAGACTGAACATGAGTCAACAGTGTGATGCAGCAGCAAAAAAGGCAAACACAATTCTAGAAGCATACAGTCTAGATCACGTGAGGTCATTATTGCCCTCTACTCCTCTTTGGTCAGACCTCATCTGGAATACTGTGTCCAGTTTTGGGCACCACATTTTAAAAAGACATCAACAAACTGGAGCAAGTTCAGAGAAGAGCCACCAGAATGGTGACCGGTCTGCAAACCATGTCCTATGAGGAACGGTTACAGGATTTGGGAATGTTTAGCTTGCAAAAAAGAAGACTGAGAGGAGACTTAATAGCTGTCTACAAATATCTCAAGGCTGTCACATTGTAGAAGGATCATCTTTATTCTCATTTGCACAAGGAAACACTAGAAGCAATGGGATGAAAGTGAATAGGAGGAGACACAGATTAGATATTAGAAAAACTTTTTGACAGTTAGGGTATTCAATGAGTGGAACAGGCTGCCACGAGAGGTGGTGAGTTCTCCTTCAATGGAAGCCTTCAAACAGAGTCTGGACAGACATCTGTCTGGGATGATTTAGAGAATCCTGCTTTGAGCAGGGGTTGGACCAGATGGCCCAGGAGGTCCCTTCCAACTCTACCATTCTATGATTCTATGATTCTGTGACATCAGAAGCTTCCAAACACATGACATCATCATATGGGCAGTCCAGAATTGTTTAAAGGCATTGTTATCTTAGTGTATGTAAACTTTTAACTTTGCAGTAAGTAATAAAAATGTCTTAATACAGTCTCTCTCTCTCATTATTCTGGCATTTGGCAAATATTAATAATTATGTTAATCCTAATTGACCTAAAACGGGAAGGGTTTATTTGGATTTCATGTCAGAGATTGATAAAAAGCATGCATATGTGTCTTTTTATATAGTGTATGTAAACTTCTGATTTCAACTGTATACTACAGGTATTCATTAAACTGCTGTACAACTCGGCAGAAATTACAGAGGTCATTAATATGTCTTCATGATTAGAACATTTGGTAGGAGCATTTTGATCATTTGAGTAACTTCTTCCTGTGCCACATATATTAAGGGCTCTTCTCAAGTTATCAAATAGCTTTAGTTAGGTAGAGAGCATGAAAATAAGCAAGTTTGCAACTGACTTGCTGTTTCTCTCTGTAGTCATTCTCCTGCAATGAGAGCTTTTATCTTTCATAGTGTACAGCTGATTTCCATGCAGCATGGTCACTAGTGGCTGCCCAGACCCCGGACAAGAGAGTGTGCAGTAGATACATTCCAGGGAAGACGTTAACTCCTAACATAGCAGCTATGTCTCTTCTGCCCATCTGTATGCAGCAGTTATCTGCCGACCTGCTTCCACTCACTCTCAACTTTTGAAGAGCTGGTGTTATAAATCCTGCAAAAATCACCAGTCCCCAGGCAGCATTCAGAGCAGGTCTACTGATCACAGCTCTTGCTGACCTTACTGTGTGCTTATTTAAATGCCATGTTATTGCTATATGTAAATATAACGATAGCCGTGTACACACCAGAACAAACCAGTGTTAAAGCAGAACTTTTGCTGACATGTTTTCAACAGCTGACATGTACCCGCAATAGCCGCGGGTGGAATCGAGATCCACCCGCAGTTATTAACTAGTTAAATGCCACTGTCAAATGCTGACAGCGGCATTTAACAAGCTCTTCCGGCAATTGCACAGGAAATACGCTCACCAGTGACCTGCGTCACGTGATCGCGTGTCACCGATTCATTGACATGACAGCCAGTTGTCTCCTGGAGACCTCTATGGTTGTCAGTGCCGGCTTGCTGTGAGCACCACCCAGTGGTCTGCGCTTACAGCGAGTGAGTAATTCTGCTACATAGAGGTGATCTGATCATTGCCTCTATGTAGCAGATCCGATCGGGTAATGGCAGCTTCTAGTCTCCCATGGAGCCTATTGAAGCATGCCAAAAGTGAAAAAAAATGTTTTAAAAATATTAAAAAAATAAAAAAATCTAAAAGTTTAAATAGCCCCCCTTTCAAAATAAAACAAAAATAAAATCAAACATACACATATTTGGTATCGCCGCGTTCAGAATTGCCCGATCTATCAATAAAAAAAGGATTAATCTGATCGCTAAACGGCGTAGCGAGAAAAAAATTCAAAATGCCAGAATTACGTTTTTTTGGTCGCTGTGACAAATGCAATAAAGGGCGATCAAAAGATGGTATCTGCACCAAAATGGTATCACTAAAAACATTAGCTTGGCACTCTAAAAGAAAGCCCTCACCCAACCCAAGATCATGAAAAATGGAGACGCTACACGTCACGGAAAATGGCGTTTGGAATTTTTTTTCACCACTTAGATAAAAAACTACCTAGACATGTTTGGTGTCTATGAACAGTGTATGATCAGCAAGTCTTCCTGTCAGTGCAGCGCTGACAGCTTCTATGGCATGCAGATGCTGCTCCATCTGCATGCTATAGAAGCGATCAGCCTGCAAAAAAGATTGTCCCATAGTGGGACAAAGTAAAGAACTTAGGAAAAAGTACAAATATTTTTTTAAAATAATTGTAAAACTATTTTTAAAAAAATTTAAAATAATAATAAAAAAATCAATATATATTCTATCTCTAAATAAATATTTGAATGAAGAAAAAATCTAAACAATAAAAGTACACATATTTGATATCGCTGAGTCCGCAACAACCTGACTTATACAACTGTCCCACTAGTTAACCCCTTTAGTGAACACCATGAAAAAAATAAAACAAGGCAAAAAACAATGCTTTATCATTATACCGCCAAACAAAAAGTGGAATAAAATGTGATCAAAAAGATAGATATAAATAATCATGGTACCGCTGAAAACGTCATCTTGTCCCGCAAAAAACAAGACCCCATACAGCGTCATTAGGGAAAAAATAGAAAAGTTATAGCTCTCAGAATAAAGCGATGTAAAAATGATTATTTTTTCTATAAAATAGTTTTTATTATATAAAAGTGCCAAAACATAAAAAAAATAAGTGAGGTATCGCTGTCATCGTACTGACCCGAAGAATAAAACTGCCTTATCAATTTTACCACACACGGAACGGTGTAAACCCCCCCCAAAAAAGAAATTCATGAATTGCAGGTTTTTGCTCATTCAGTCTCCCAAATATCAGAATAGAATGTGATATTAAAATGTCATGTGCCCTAAAATGGTACCAATAAAAACGTCAACTTGTCTAGCAAAAAAACAAGACCTTACATGACTCTGTGGGCCAAAATATGGAAAAATTATAGCTCTCAAAATGTGATGATGCAAAAAAAGCGTCTTTTAGTGTGTGACAGCTGCCAAACATAAAAACATTAGTTTTCAACCTGGACTGTGCCAAGATGCGACTGTCCATGCTGACAATCACTGGTGAATGAGCTGCTGGGAACACAGTGTCAGTAACCACGGGCGACGTCATAGAGGTTACCTCCGGTCACTGTGCTCTGTTCCCAGGCGGGCTGAGCTGTGGTGAGATCCGGGGGCACTTATAAAATTCACATACCTGGAAACAGTAGCTTAGTTTCAAAAAGGGCCACTTGTTGGGCATTGCCATTGTTAAGGCACATCTAGATAAGTTCCTTGGGGGGTCTAGTTTCCAAAATGGGGTCAATTGTTTGGCATTTCCACTGTTTAGGACATCAGGGGCTCTACAAACGCAACATGACGCCCACAGACCATTCCATCAATGACGTGTGCTCAAACAGTAGTTTTCTCCCAAATATAGGGTATCAGCGTACTCAGGACAAATTGGACAACAACTTTTGGAGTCCAATTTCTCCTGTTACCCTTGTGAAAATTAAAAACTTGTGACTAAAAGATCATTTTTGTGGGAAAAAAAATATTTTTTATTTTCACGGACGGCGTTATAAACTTTAGTGAAACTCGTGAGGGTTAAAAGTTCTCACCACACATCTAGATAAGTTCTTGGGGGGTCTAGTTTCCAAAATGGGGTCACTTGTGCCTAAACAGAGGAAGCCCCCCACACCAGGGGCTCTCCAAACGCGACATGGCATCCGATCTCAATTCCAGCCAATTATGCATTGAAAAGTCAAAAGGTGCTCCTTCCCTTCCGTGCTCTGCTTTGCGCCCAAACAGTGGTTTACCTGCACAAGTGGGGTATCAAGCGCACTCAGGACAAGTTGCACAATAACTTTTGGAGTCCAATTTCTCCTGTTACCCTTGGGAAAGTAAAAAAATGTGGATCTGAAGTAAATTTTTTATGAAGAAAGGTTAAATGTTCATTTTTTTAAAACATTCCAAAAATTCCTGTACAGCACCATAAGGGTTAATAAACTTCTTGAATGTGGTTATGAGCACCTTGAGGGGTGCAGTTTTTAGAATGGTGTAACTTTGGGGTATTTTCTATCATATAGACCCCTCAAATGTGATGTTGTCCCTAAAAAAAAAATGGTGTTGTAAAAATGAGAAATTGCTGTTTAACTTTTAACCCTTATAACTTCCTAACAGAAAAAATTTTGGTTCCAAAATTGTGCTGATGTAAAGTAGACATGTGGAAAATGTTATTTATTAAGTTTTTCATGTGGCATATCTTTGTGATTTAAGGGCATGAAAATTCAAAGTTGGAAAATTGCGAAATTTTAAAAATTTTCGCCAAATTTCCATTTTTTTCACAAATAAATGCAAGTCATATCAAAGAAATTTTACCACTATCATGAAGTACAATGTGTCACGAGAAAACATTGTCAGAATCACTGGGATCCATGGAAGCGTTCCAGAGTTATTACTTCATAAAGGGACAGTTGTCAGAATTGTAAAAATTGGGCTTGTCATTAAAAATGCAAACCACCCTTGGGGTTAAAGTGGTAAAGTAAGGTATCGGGTGTATCGTATATCATATTTGTATACATAAATTATGGCACATCCAAGGAATGAAATAACAGAATTTTCTTCACTGCTTAATACAAAGGAATATAAATCCTTGCAGAAGATAAGATTCTCATTATAATCATGATAGCCTCATCTAACAGTACCAAACAAATACAGTAGAGCAACACAACATACCTCCTAGAAGTGCCAACAACACCTCATTTCAGCTCAACATAGCTGTCCAGCATCATCAGTAACTACTGCAGTGCATATTTACTGATAGCGAAGATTGTTTCATGCCTGTAGAGATTAAGAGAAGGCAGCACAGAGGAAAACATACAAGAGGGAGAGGTGCTGGGCTGTGAAGAAGCAATGACAGCCGCATATGAGAGCCAGATTCTGGCTTGACACCCAGCTATAGTGAGATCTTTTGCCACGGTTGTGCACCTGTTGTACTTTCCAGGCAGCAATAATTCAGCTGAAGCAAGAGGTCCAGACAAAGAGGCTCTGAATGTATCCCCTTTGTTGTATTGGCCTCATAGAGCCCCCTCTATCCACCATACAGCATTGTAATGAGATCTGCAACTTCTCCCTCTAGCTCCCATATCTCCTCCATATTGTGCTTCTCCCGCCTTATGGGTAAAATGGTTACTTCATTAAATATAGAGCAAGTTGTACTATGTATACATCACTTTAGAGCCCTATTACTTTAGGCATATATAAAGTGTGGCGTGTGGTTTAATAGCATACTGTATATGCAAAATGTAGGGATAACTCAGCCAACGAATGCCAAAACATACTGTATCATTAGGTCCTTAACTCTAAGTTGTTTTTTTCTATGTGGAATAGTAGAATAGACCACGCTAATCCATAAAAATTTGTATAAGTTTACGTAGGGACAGTTGTCTAATGTAAAACACAATAAAATGATAAGGTGATATGAACATAGGCTAACCTTCACTATCATGAAGGTATTGCTGCAGTTGTAATGACCTAAAGAATAACATTGAGGCTATGTGCACATGTTGCATGAAGCATCCTATTAGTAGAATGCATTCCGCAATTTTTGTGCACATGCTGCATTTTTTTCCGCGAAAAAAACGCATCGCAGAATAAAAGGCAGCATGTTCATTCTTTTTCCAGAAACGTGGCGATTCCGCCGCCATAGGAATGCATTGAACCGCTTACTTTCCGCAAGTGGCTATGCCCACCATGCGCAAAGTGAGCGGTTCATGTGCGGATGGTACCCAGGGTCTGGAGGAGAGGAGACTCTCCTCCAGACCCTGGGTACCATATCAATATTAAAACAATAATTAAAATAAAAAATAGTGACATTCTCACCTTCCGGCAGCCCCCGCAGCCTTCCCGCCTCTCAGCGACGCTCCTGGCCAATCCCGTTCCCAGGCGTCCTTAGCGACAATGACTCCAGATGACGTAGCGGTCTCGCGTGATGCTACGTCATCTGAGGTCATTGTCGCTAAGCATCCTTGGGAACGGAACTTGCCGAGAGCATCGCTGAGAGGCGGGAAGGCTGCGAGGGCTGCCTGAAGGTGAGAATATCACGATTTACAGTGGTGGCCAAAAGTATTGGCACCCCTGCAATTCTGTCAGATAATACTCAGTTTCTTCCTGAAAATGATTGCAAACACAAATTCTTTGGTATTATTATCTTCATTTAATTTGTCTTCAATTAAAAAACACAAAAAGAATTGACCTAAAGCCAAATTGGATATAATTCCACACCAAACCTAAAAAAGGGGGTGGACAAAAGTATTGGCACTGTTTGAAAAATCATGTGATGCTTCTCTAATTCGTGTAATCACCAGCACCTGTAACTTACCTGTGGCACCTAACAGGTGTTGGCAGTAACTAAATCACACTTGCAGCCAGTTAACATGGATTAAAGTTGACTCAACCTCTGTCCTGTGTCCTTGTGTGTACCACATTGAGCATGGAGAAAAGAAAGAAGACCAAAGAACTGTCTGAGGACTTGAGAAACCAAATTGTGAGGAAGCATGAGCAATCTCAAGCTGCAAGTCCATCTCCAAAGACCTGAATGTTCCTGTGTCTTCCGTGCGCAGTGTCATCAAGAAGTTTAAAGCCCATGGCACTGTGGCTAACCTCCATAGATGTGGAAGGAAAAGAAAAATTGATGAGAGATTTCAACGCAAGATTGTGCGGATGGTGGATAAAGAACCTCGACTAACATCCAAACAAGTTCAAGCTGCCCTGCAGTCCGAGGGTACAACAGTGTCAACCCGTACTATCCGTCGGCGTCTGAATGAAAAGGGCCTGTATGGTAGGATGCCCAGGAAGACCCCACTTCTTACCCCGAGACATAAAATAGCAAGGCTGGAGTTTGCCAAAACTTACCTGAGAAAGCCTAAAACGTTTTGGAAGAATGTTCTCTAGTCAGATGAGACAAAAGTCGAGCTTTTTGGGAAAAACCATCAACATAGAGTGTACAGGAAAAAAAAAAGAAGCATTCAAAGAAAAGAACACGGTCCCTACAGTCAAACATGGCGGAGGTTCCCTGATGTTTTGGGGTTGCTTTGCTGCCTCTGGCACTGGACTGCTTGACCGTATGCATGGCATTGTGAAGTCTGAAGACTACCAACAAATTTTGCAGCATAATGTAGGGCCCAGTGTGAGAAAGCTGGGTCTCCCTCAGAGGTCATGGGTCTTCCAGCAGGACAATGACCCAAAACACACTTCCAAAAGCACTATAAAATGGTTTGAGAGAAAGCACTGGAGACTTCTAAGGTGGCGAGCAAAGAGTCCAGACCTGAATCCCATAGAACACTTGTGGAGAGATCTCAAAATGGCAGTTTGGAGAAGGCACCCTTCAAATATCAGGGACCTGGAGCAGTTTGCCAAAGAAGAATGGTCTACAATTCCAGCAGAGCACTGTAAGAAACTCATTGATGGTTCGCAGTTATTTTGGCTAAAGGTTGTGCAACCAAGTATTAGGCTGAGGGTGCCAATACTTTTGTCTGGCCCATTTTTGGAGTTTTGTGTGAAATGATCAAGGATTTGATTTTTGCTTCATTCTCTTTTGTGTTTTTTCCTTGCAAGCAAATTAAATGAAGATAAAAATAGCAAATAATTTGTGATTGCAATAATTTTCAGGAAGAAACTGAGTATTATTTGACAGAATTGCAGGGGTGCCAATACTTTTGGCCACCACTGTATTTATTTATTTTTATTTTTAACATTAGATCTTTTTACTATTGATGCGGCATAGGCGGCATCAATAGTAAAAAGTTGGTCACACATGTCAAACACGTTGTTTGACTTGTGTGACCAACCTGTCAATCAGTTTTCCAAGCGATTCTACAGATCACTTGCAAAACGCTAGCATTCTGCAAGCTAATTACGCTTGCAAAACGCTAGTTTCTGGCGGGAATACGCATACCAATAAAATGCGTATTTCCTGCGGCAAAGAGGTGCTGGATTGCCGCGGAAATTTCCACGGCATTTCTCGTACGTGTGCACATAGCCTAACACTTAATTTCTGCAGTACTGAACTAATTGCTAATTATTTGCTTATATTTCTCCCAATAAAGAGTCAATAGCTATATGTTAATAAGTTCTATGTAATAAAATAAAGCCACTGACAAATACAATTCAAACTAGCTCTCATAATACTGTCGCAAGAAAAATGTTGTGGCTCTAAGAAAAATATGCCGCCGGCCTTGGGAGTGGAGTGTGCAGACGCATAGCAATACATGGAGCCACACATTCCACTCCCGAGGCCGGGTATTAACATGAGAGACTTGACTGTATTCCTCTCATGTGTGATCCCGGCCTTAGAGTTAAAGATGTAAAACTCAGCCCTGCTTCTGCTGCTACTAGCTGGATAGAAAACTGTCAGCAGTCCTAACTACTGTGGTTTTACCTGATTGCAACTTTAAGCCCCCTCCTATAATTTAGAAAGCTCAAAACTAGTTTCTACTTTTAGTATGCTAGAAGAATTACCATAACTGTTTACATTAAAGTGTGCACAAAATACAACTGACATTTCATATTTTATTTAATAAAACACATAACTGTAATAAACCCTACATACCTGTAATCCAGTAACAACCTAAACTTTTAAAATTCACATGAAGTCATTGCTGCTCACTGCGCACAACCCTGTAAATTTAAAGGGGTTTCCCCACTAACAAAAGTAAATTTTAAATAATAGATCTTGAAATAGTAATGATTTCCACAATTGGATGCATTTAAATAAAATCTTTCTGTGCTGACATAATCCTTTAAATGAGCCCTGACCGTACAGGAGTCAGGGGAGGAAGTTAACGAGCGAATACAGACATTATTACAGTATGGGTTCACAGATGATTCTTTTTGTTAGGTAAAACATTTCCCTGCCTTTTTTTAAAACAATGTTTTACTTCAATGAAAGAATCATTTGCGATCCCCTGCTGTAATGTCTGTATAGTTTTTTTTTCTCCCCCCTGCCCAGGAGCTGTGGTATGATCAGACCATGCCCCTGTATGGTCAGACACAGCCATTACACAGTACACAGCAGGGGGCACATTTATAAGATTATCTCAGCAAAGGAACAGTTTTATTTAAACATCCAATTCTGGAAGTTTATTATTATTCCAAGATATATTGATTAAAATGCACTTTTGTTCATGGGAAACCCCCAGAAAATTTATATAGCTTAACAAATCTCATCTGAAGTGATTCCAATGGTGCAAGAAACAGTAATCTGATAGTTCCTTTTTTTCTCTTAGGATGAAATTGATACACTAAATATAAAAATAAATCAGTCATCTCTGGAAGTAGACTTATATTCTAAGCACATTGAAGAGTTGACAACTGAAGTAAGCCAGAAAGAGTATGTATAAATTCAATTTTATATATAATGCAGCTAGTCAATGTGCAGATAGAACTTGTTGCAGATATTCTGGATGAACTTGAGAATTTGTAAGATGCACATTCCTCTAGTTGTAAATGTAAATTTCAATATTCATGCCAATAAAAGGTCAACATTCAGTAATCTATGATAATAAATAATACATTATACCATCATTCACAAAAATGTATTGCACTATGCTATATTTGATATTCAACATCAGATACATTATGATAAAAGTCAAGATAGCAAAGAAAAAAAATCTCCAGCGAAGAGTCAGATGAATAAAACTTCAGAATTTATTTAGACAACATAAAACTCTAGCGGTTCCTCCAGTGGTCTCCAACTAACGCGTTTCGACTACGCATTTCGTTGCCAAATATTTCCATCCAAAATGGTTCAAAGGTAACGTTCTCCTTCGTTAGGGATTATAGCTCAAATGTACTTGGTGGTCTTTTAAAGGTGAGTGTTATTCCAGACATTATAGGAACAGTGGTGCACTAGATTAAACTCAATTAATTTAGTCCATAATGGCAAGCAATTCTATTTCACTATTAGGCCGGCGTCAGACACAACGTATAAAAATACGGACCGTATTGTACGGACTTAATACGCAGAAAATTTCCCTGAACAGTGATCTGTATGTCATCCGTTGTCAAGGTGTGGCTGCGTATTTTGCGCATGTAAGCATCCGTATGTAATCCGTATGGCATCCGTATGGCGAGAAAATCTCGCCGGCTTGCAAATCCGACATATAATGGATCCCAATGACAGGTTTTACATCACAAAAGAAAGAGTAGATATATACACATAAAATACATATATATGTATATATATATATATATATATATATATATATATATATATATCATTGTGACACATATATATATATATATTTATAGTTCATACACTTCTACATAGCAGAATAGCCGCTAATTCAATTGCTGGCTTCTGTAAAATCCTTACAGAACCCGACATGAAATGACACATGGTTTACATACTGTAAACCATTTCATTTCATGTAGTTTGATATATGGTTTTCACTTATATGAATGTACAGTACAGACCAAAAGTTTGGACACACCTTCTCATTCAAACATTTTTCTGTATTTTCCTGACTATGAAAATTGTAGAATCACACTGACGGCATCAAAACTATGAATTAACACATGTGGAATTATACATTACACTTTACAAACAAGTGTGAAACAACTGAAAATATGTCTTATATTCTAGGTTCTTCAAAGTAGCCACCTTTTGCTTTGATTACTGCTTTGCACGCAGAAAAGGTGAGCGGCTGGACTCTACATGCCTAGTTCCCACCGTGAAGCATGGAGGAGGTGGTGTGATGGTGTGGGGGTGCTTTGCTGGTGACACTGTTGGGGATTTATTCAAAATTGAAGTGGTGAGCGGTCCAGCTCACCCCAAACCATCTCGATTGAGTTCAGGTCTGGTGATTGTGGAGGCCAGGTCATCTGGCGTAGCACCCCAACACTCTCCCTCTTGGTCAAATAGCCCTTACACAGTCTGGAGATCTGTTTGGGGTCATTGTCCTGTTGAAAAATAAATGATGGTCCAACTAAACGCAAACCGGATGGAATAGCATGCTGCTGCAAGATGCTGTAGTAGCCATTCTGGTTCACTATGCCTTAAATTTTGAATAAATCCCAAACAGTGTCACCAGCAAAGCACCCCCACACCATCATACCACCTCCTCCATGCTTCACAGTGGGAACCAGGCATGTAGAGTCCAGCCGTTCACCTTTTTTGCGTGCAAAGCAGTAATCAAAGCAAAAGGTGGCTACTTTGAAGAACCTAGAATATAAGACATATTTTCAGTTGTTTCACACTTTTTTGTAAAGTGTAATGTATAATTCCACATGTGTTAATTCATAGTTTTGATGCCTTCAGTGTGATTCTACAATTTTCATAGCCACGAAAATACATAAAAATGTTTAAATGAGGTGTGTCCAAACTTTTGGTCTGTACTGTATGTGTGCAAAATTTCGGACGTTTAGGTGTTAATTTAATATGTACATTTGTTGTAAAAAATGAGTGGGCTCCTGCGATATTTTCTCCGCCAGACAGGGAAAGCCAATGACAAAGAACAGATATTATTAGCCTAGGAAGGGACCATTATTTTTGTTGCCCCCCTGGCTACTAACATCTGCCCCCAGCCACCGCAGAAAAGGAGCCTCTATTATTAGATGCGCCTTTTCTGGCACTTAGCCCGCTATTCCCATTGCCTTTAGCAGTGGCTCATGGGTTAATAATGGGTTAATGCCACCTTGCTATTGAAAGGTGACATTAATCCTGGTTAATAATGCAGAGTTGTCAATTAGACAACTATCCATTATTAATCCTATTGTAGGAAATGGTTAAAAAAAACAACACACATTAATTAAAAATTATTTTAATGAAATAAATACAAATAGTTTTTGACCACATTTTATTGCACTGGTAATCCATCTGAATCCCTTGTTCTCCTGTAATAAAAATAAAATAAAAAAGCAACAATATCCATACCTCTCCGGTGTTCAGTCAGGTCCCCCGCTGCAATCCATCTGAAGGGGTTAACAGGTTTACAGCAGGGACCGATGCTAATGCTGCCAGCCCTGCTGTAAACCCCCTCAGAATGAATGAGTTCATCTCTGCACAGCCTCCCTGGCTCACAGGAGATGAACTGATTAGTGTGGGAAACTTAATTGATTTGTTCCCATGCTATTGAGTTCACTTCAGGTCAGCCGGGGATTCCCTCAGATGTCACTGAGGTCCATCTGGACCCGTGGAAGCGTGTTAAACGCGAAACGGCCGTAGTCCTGTTCTTTTGTCTGCATGCCTGCATTTGTCCTGCCCTCACATACCTTGTCCATGTGAACTTTGTTTAAATAAAGGACTTAGGTTTTTATGATCCATTAAACGGAGTGTGCTGATTTTTTCCTTTTTTTTTGGATTGTAATAATAGATGTGCGTTTTCTGGGGTGGCTGGGGGCAGATGTTAGTAGCCGGGGGGGGCCCAAAAATAATGGTCCCTCCCTTGGTTAATAATATCTGTTCTTAGTCACTGGCTTTCCCTGTCTGGCGGAGAAAATACCGCGGCAGTCCACGCATTTTTTTACAATGAATTTACATATTAACCCCTTCCCGACCTTTGACACAGCGTATGCGTCATGAAAGTCGGTGCCAATCCGACCTGTGACACATATGCTGTGTCATGGAAGGATCTCGTTCTTGCGGGTCGGGTGACCGGGGTCACTGAAAGGTCACCCGACCCGCAGGCACAAGACCCTTTGTACTTCACCACAGAGGGGTGGCTTAACCCCCCATGGCTACGATCGCTCTGATTGGCTGTTAAAAGTGAAACAGCCAATCAGCGATTTGTAATATTTCACCAATGAAATTTGGTGAAATATTACAATCCAGCCATGGGCGATGTTGCAGTAGCATCTGCCATGACTGGAGACCGAGGTCCGACCCTCCCCCACACCAAGTGACGGTGGCTATCGGCCCCAGCAGTGCACCCGCCGGCCGGCAGATTCCATTCATTTATTTTGATCACTGTGATAAACTCTCACAGTGATTAAAATAAAAAAAGTAAATAAACTCCCCCTTTATCACCCCCATAGGTAGGGACAAGTAATAAAATAAAGAAAATATTTTTTATTTTTCCATTAGGGTTAGCATTAGGGTTAAAATTAGGGTTAGGGTTAGCATTAGTGTTAGGGTTAGAATTAGGGTTAGGGTTGGAATTAGTGTTAGGGTTGGAATTAGGGTTAGGTTTGGGATTAGGGTTTGGCTTGTGGTTAGGGTAAGGGGTGTGTTGGGGTTAGGATTGGGATTAGGGTTTGGCTTGTGGTTAGGGTTATAGTTAGGTTAGGGATTAGGGTTAGGGGTGGTTGTAGTTAGGGTTATGATTAGGGTTGGGATTAGGGTTAGGGTGTGTTGGGGTTAGGGTTACGGTTAGGGTTGGGATTAGGGTTAGGGGTGTTTTGGGGTTAGGCACATCAGGGGTCTCCAAATGTGATATGGCGCCACCATTTATTCCAGCCAATTTTGTGTTCAAAAAGTCAAACAGTGCTCACTCCATTCCGAGCCCCGACGTGTGCCCAAACAGTGGTTTACCCCCGCATATGGGGTATCAGCGTACTCAAGAAAAATTGCACAACATCTTTGGGGTCTAATTTCTCCTGTTACCCTTGGGAAAATAAAAAATTGGGGACTAAAAAAGTTATTTTTGTGGAAAAAAAATATTTTTTATTTTCACGGCTCTGCGTTATAAACTTCTGTGAAGAACTTGGAGATTCAAAGTGCTCACTACACATCTAGATAAGTTCCTTGGGTGGTCTAGTTTCCAAAATGGGGTCACTTGGGGTTTCCACAGTTTAGGCACATCAGGGGCTCTGCAAACGTAACATGACGCCCGCAGACCATTCCATCAAGTCGGCATTTCAAAACGTCACTACTTCCCTTCCGAGCCCCGACGTGTGCTCATACAGTAGTTTTCTCCCACATATGGGATATCAGCGTACTCAGAACAAATTTGACAACAACTTTTGGGGTCTAATTTCTCCTGTTATTCTTGGGAAAATAAAACAATTGGGGAGTAAAAGCTCATGTTTGAGGAAAACACATGATTTTTTATTTTCATGCCCGGACGTGTTATAAACTTCTTTGAAGCCCTTGGGAGTTCAAAGTGCTCACCACACATCTAGATAAGTTCCTTGGGGGATCTAGTTTCCAAAATGGGGTCACATGTGGGGAGTTTCTACTGTTTAGGCACATCAGGGGCTCTGCAAACGTAACATGACGCCCGCAGACCATTCCATCAAAGTCGGCATTTCAAAACATCATTACTTCTTTTCCGAGCCCCGACGTGTGCCCGAACAGTGGTTACCCCCACATATGGAGTACCAGCGTACTCAGGACAAACTGTACAACAACTTTTGGTGTCCAATTTCTCCTGTCACCCTTGTGAAAATAAAAAATTGCGGGCTAAAAAATAATTTTTTGAGGAAAAAAATGATTTTTTATTTTCACTGCTCTGCATTATAAACTTCTGTGAAGCACGTGGGGGTTCAGGGTGCTCACCACACATCTGGATAAGTTCCTTGGGGTGTAGTTTCCAAAATGAGGTCACTTGTGGGGGTTTCTACTGTTTAGATACATCAGGGGCTCTGCAAAGGTAACAAGATGCCCGCATATCATTCCATCAAGTCGGCATTTCAAAGCATCACTACATCCCTTCCGAGCCCTGACATGTGCCCAAACAGCGGTTCCCCCCACATATGGGGTACCAGCGTACTCAGGACAGACTGGACAACAGCTTTTGGAGTCTAATTTCTCCTGTAACCATTACGAAAATAAAAAATAGGGGTGCTAAAAAAATCATTTTTTAAGGAAAAAAATGATTTTTTTATTTTCACGGCTCTGTGTTATAAACTGTGAAGCACCTGGGGGTTCAAAGTGCTCAATATGCATCTAGATAAGTTCCTTAGGGGGTCTAGTTTCCAAAATGTGGTCACTTGTGGGTGAGCTCCAATGTTTAGGCACACAGGGACTCTCCAAATGCGACATGGCAACCGCTAAATATTCCAGCATATTTTCCATTCAAAAAGTCAAATGGCGCTCCTTCCCTTCTGAGCTCTCCCATGTGCCAAAACAGTGGTTCCCCCCACATATGGAATATCGGTGTACTCAGGACAAATTGCATAACAACATTTGTTGTCCAATTTCTCCTGTTACCCTTGTGAAAATAAAAAATAGCGGGCTAAAAAATAATTTTTGAGGAAAAAAATGATTTTTTTATTTTCACTGCTCTGCGTCATAAACTTCTGTGAAGCACTTGGGGATTCAGAGTGCTCACAACACATCTAGATAAGTTCCTTAAGGGTCTAGTTTCCAAAATAGTGTCACTTGTGGGGGTTTTCACTGTTTAGGCCCTGTAATAATTATAGGGGATAACTCAGGAGACTTCTTGCGTGGAACAAGACAACTACAGGACACAGTCTTATAAGTGGAAAAGTCTATATTATCACACGGTGATTCAAACAGGTGCAAATCAAATCTCAAGTCCACAACACTTGGTGTAGATAATAAATGCAGCTTAACAGTCTATAGGAAACTTTAGAGAGAAATGCAATCAAGCAGAGACTCTATGAAGCACAGTTAAACTTGAGGATACTTGACATGAATAAGTCTTAGTTTAGTCCAAGCACAGGTAGGCAGTTCAAATGATATCTTTAGCTCAACCAGGGAGGCCTGGGTGATAGTCTCAGTTTTAAGCAGCGCAGGGCTGCAACAGTTTACATGTCCAGCAAATGCATAGGGGAGTAACACAAGCAGCCAGATGAAACCGGTGTATGCAGCAGGAACTCAGAGCAGAGTAGCAGGATCATGAAACAGGTTCACAGGAGCAGGTACAAAGCCAGGGAGCCACCAGAGGTCAGAAGCTGGATGCAAGGCAGAATACTCTAGCACAGACTAAAGGCTGTGGTGGAGTTATATAGCAGGAAGACACAGTGCACATGAGACCAAAGACGCCATCTTGGAAAAAGGCAGTAATGCACAAAAGGTGATCAAAAATGTTCAGAGTCCTGACATTACTCCCTCCTTAGAAGCGGCCTCAGGACGATCCTGGACCTGGTTTCTCAGGGAATCTCTGATGAAAACGAGAAATCTTCTGTTGGGCATTGATGTTTTCCACCTGTTACCAAGTGTAGCGTCGGCGTCCCTGCCTTCTGCCAGGCAGGGACGCTGTTCCCCTGCAGCAGCGTCCTCTGCCAGGCAGGGACGTCGCCCCCCTTACCCTTCCTCAGCATCCTCCTTCCGCCCTGCTGGGCCGCGCGCTCCTTCCCTGCTGCTGGACTTAGGGCGCGCGCCCGCGCCCTCCCCCGCTCTTAAAGGAGCCGCGCACATTTTTCAAATAAGTCCCCGGCCAATGCCGGAGGACTCCACCCTATATTAAGGGCTTCCTCCTTAATGGAGGTGCCCGAGCAATGTTGTTGTTGCACTGTTTCACTCTGCTTCAGCCCTCAGGTCCCGTTACCAGTTACCTGCCTGTTTCCTGCCCGTTTGCTGTATGCTACCTGTCCGCAAGTCTACCCGGAGGTTCGGACGTCACAAGTGGTGATCCACGGCTATTCCAGAGACTCTTGCCTGCTCACTTGGGAGCGATCATCTGCCATCTGACTGCAGCCCTACCCGGAGGTTCGGACGTCACAAGCGGTGATCCCCGGCTATTCCAGAGACTCTTGCCTGCTCACTTGGGAGCGATCATCTGCCGTCTGACTGCAGCCCTACCCGGAGGTTCGGACGTCACAAGCGGTGATCCCCGGCTGTTCCAGAGACTCTCGCCTGCTCACTTGGGAGTGTCCATCCGCCATCTGCCTGCTAGCCTACCGGGAGGCTTCACCATCTCAGGTCGTATATACCTGTCCATCTAGAGACTGCCCCGGTTACTTGCTGTGACAACCTGCCTGTCAATCCAGAGACTGCCCCGGTCACTTGCCGTGACAACCTGCCTGTCTATCCAGAGACTACCCCGGTCACTTGCCGTGACAACCTGCCTGTCAATCCAGAGACTGCCCCGGTCACTTGCCGTGACAACCTGCCCGTCTATCCAGAGACTGCCCCGGTCACTTGCCGTGACAACCTGCCTGTCAATCCAGAGACTGCCCCGGTCACTTGCTGTGATCCTTTCCCGTATAACCAGAGACTGCCCCGTCACTTGCCGTGACTTCCTGTCCGTCTCCCTGGGCGCCACCCGCTCTCTTACAAGTATAACCTTCTTGTATAAATAAAGCTCAGAGGTTCCACCTACCTGACCCGTTACAGTTTGCTCGGGCCCTGGAACCCGGTGGCACCCAAACCCCTTCGCTATCTGACCTGTGTCATGAACTGTCTCGTCAGAGGTCTCAACAGGAGTCCATCCTGGGTCATCTGCGGTGTGTTAATTCCCGCCTGGACACTCTGAATACTTCCCCGACAACCACCGCGAGCACCATGACTCGCAATCCGGCAGTTCCGCTGCTTACCAACTCCGTGGTTTCTATTCCAGGACCTCGACTTTCAGGTCCTCCTCGGTTTGGAGGCGACCCTGCTCTGGCTCGGGGTTTCATCAACCAATGTACCCTGCATTTTGAACTCCTGGCACACCAGTTTAACTCTGACCGGGCCAAAATTGCCTTCATCATGTCACATCTCACCGGAGAGGCCCTGGCCTGGCTAAATCCTCTTTGGGAAAGAGAAGATCCTCTGGTGTCTAACCTGTCTGCTTTTCTCTTAGCCTTCCGGAAGGTATTCGATGAACCCGGACGGAAGACCTCCTCTGCATCATCTCTGCTGCGTCTTCGTCAGGAGAGTCTCACCGTGGGTCAATATGCCATAAGGTTTCGTACCCTTGCCTCAGAGCTGGCTTGGGATAATGACGCTCTGATAGCTGTCTTCTGGGAGGGCCTGTCCGGCCGCATTAAAGATGAACTTGCCGGTCGGGACATTCCAACCTCTCTCGATGACCTAATAACTCTGGCCAATCGAATTGATCTACGGTTCCAGGAGCGAGCCAAAGAGGTCACCCGTGAGAGAAGGTTTCCTCGCCTAGCTCCTTCATTTCAGAGACCTGTAACTCCTTCCGTATCTCCTCAAGTGCCCCCGGCAGAGCCCATGCAGGTTGACCAGACCAAGATGGTCAAAGCCCGTCAGGACTCACGCCGTGCTGAGGGGAGTTGCTTCTACTGTGGCAGTAAGGAGCACCGGATCCGTACCTGCCCAGAGAGGTCGGGAAACGCCTGTGTCTAGGTTCGCTCGGAGAGGTCCACCTAGACAAGAATAAATCCTCTTCATCTCTGCTGCTGTCTGTCTCAATTCTCCTCGGTGAGAACCGTTACTTCGAACTAGCCCAACTTGATTCTGGAGCAGCTGGGAATCTCGTTTCACAGGCTCTGGTAGAGAAATATCGCATTCCCACCAAACCTCTGCTTGAACCAGTATCTGTTGCTGCTGTAGATGGGGGTCTTCTACCACGTCCCATCCAGCTTATCACCGAGGCTATAACCCTGCAGGTGGGAATGTTACATTCTGAGAGTATCTCATTTCATGTTCTACCTGGACTCTCTCACGCTTTCTTACTAGGTCTGCCTTGGCTCCAAAAGCATGCACCCGTGCTCGACTGGCAGACTAGAGAGATTCTTCGCTGGGGACAGGACTGTCATCAAACGTGTCTGGTGCCTGTTCATCCTGTCCGTCCTTCTCCTACACCTGCTAATCTACCAGGACTCCCGATTCCATATTGGTCTTTCGCTGATGTCTTTAATAAAAAGGAAGCAGAGACATTACCCCCACACAGACCGTATGATTGCCCGATCGACCTGCTACCTGGTACTACGCCTCCCCGTGGGCGTATTTACCCATTGTCCGCTGCTGAGACCAGGTCGATGTCCGAATATATCGAGGAGAACTTGGCCAAAGGATTCATCCGGAAATCTACCTCCCCAGCGGGAGCAGGTTTCTTCTTCGTAAAAAAGAAAGACGGATCTCTCCGTCCCTGTATTGACTACAGAGGCTTAAATTTGATCACGGTGAAGAATAAGTACCCTCTTCCGCTCATTCCAGAATTGTTTGATCGACTTAGAGGGGCGAGAATCTTCACCAAACTGGATCTTCGTGGGGCATACAACCTGGTTCGTATCCGTCGGGGAGATGAATGGAAGACGGCATTCAACACCCGGGACGGCCACTACGAGTATTTGGTGATGCCCTTTGGTCTCTGTAATGCTCCAGCAGTCTTTCAGGAGTTGGTCAATGACATCTTTCGGGACCTCCTCTACTCTTGCGTTGTGGTGTACCTAGACGATATCTTGGTCTTCTCTCCGGACCTCCAGTCTCACCGGAGGGATGTTCGTCAGGTTCTGCTCAGGCTCAGGCAGAATCACCTCTTCGCCAAATATGAGAAGTGCCTCTTTGAGCAGACCTCGCTTCCGTTTTTGGGCTACATCATTTCTCAGACAGGCCTACGAATGGATCCGGAGAAACTGTCTGCCATCGAGAAGTGGCCTCGACCGGAGGGGTTGAAGGCCATTCAGCGGTTCCTGGGATTCGCCAACTATTACCGCCTCTTCATACCGCACTTCTCTTCCAGGACTGCTCCAATCTCCGCGCTCACCCGCAAGGATGCTAACCCCAAACAGTGGACGCCCGAAGCAGAGGAGGCCTTTCTTTCCTTAAAACAGGCCTTCTCTTCCGCTCCAGTGCTGCATCGCCCGGACGGCAACAAGCAGTTCTTCCTGGAGGTGGACGCTTCCTCCTCTGGAGCCGGAGCGGTACTCACTCAAAAATCTTCATCCGGGAGGATGATATCCTGCGGTTTCTTCTCCAAACTCTTCTCCTCCTCCGAGCGCAACTACTCCATAGGAGACCGAGAGTTATTGGCCATCAAGTTGGCATTGGAGGAGTGGCGTTACCTACTCGAGGGGGCTCTTCATCCGGTAATCATTTACACGGACCACAAGAATCTGGCTTACCTCCAGCATGCTCAGAGACTTAACCCTCGCCAAGCCCGGTGGTCCTTGTTTTTTGCCCGCTTCGATTTTCTCTTGCATTTTCGCCCGGCTGACAAGAACGTCAAGGCTGATGCCTTGTCCCGGTCTTTCCTGGTGTCAGATCTCGAGGAAGAACCTAAACATATCATCGATCCCGCCAGAGTGATGCGGGTGGCTCCCGTGAGTCTAAATCGTCTCCCTCCTGGTAAGACGTTCGTATCAGTAACCGACCGGAAGAGAATCCTACACTGGGGTCATTCGTCTAAACTAGCTGGCCACGCTGGTCAGAAAAAGACCCTCCAACTCATAACCCGGCATTATTGGTGGCCTACCCTGCACAAGGACGTAATAGACTTTGTATCTGCCTGTGTCTCCTGTGCCCGCAACAAAGTTCCGAGACACCTGCCTGCCGGCCGTCTTCTTCCGCTTCCTGTACCCGCTGCCCCCTGGCAGCATATAGCCATGGACTTCATAACAGATCTGCCCGTTTCTGCCGGTTGTACGGTCATTTGGGTGGTCGCTGACCGCTTTTCCAAGATGGCTCACTTCATTCCTCTGCCAGGTCTTCCGTCTGCACCCGAGTTGGCTAAAGACTTTATCCGCCACATCTTCCGTCTCCATGGTCTGCCTCGTCACATTGTGTCGGATCGTGGGGTACAGTTCACCTCACGTTTCTGGAGAGCCACTTGTAAGTTGCTAGACGTCACCTTGGATTTCTCCATCGCTTACCACCCGCAGTCCAATGGACAAGTTGAGCGAATCAATCATAATCTGACCAGTTATCTCCGGCACTTCGTTAATGCCCACCATTCTGACTGGGTGGAGCTCCTGCCTTGGGCCGAATTCTCTTACAATAATCACGAGAGCGAATCTTCCTCCAAGTCTCCGTTTTTTGTAGTCTTCGGTCAGCACCCTCGGATCCCTGTTCCTGTCACCATCTCTGTGGACAATCCAGCTGCGGAATCTCTGGTTAGAGAATTTTCCTCCATATGGGAGAGTACCCGATCCGCACTCATTCAGTCATCCGAGCGTATGAAGAGACATGCTGACAAAAGATGTCTGGATCCTCCTCAATTCCGTCCTGGGGATAAGGTCTGGCTTTCGTCCAAGTATGTCCGGCTCAAGATTCCTTCCTACAAGTTAGGCCCTCGGTTCATCGGTCCCTTTGAGATCATCAGTCAGATCAACCCGGTGTCCTATAAATTGAAACTCCCGACCAATTTGCGCATTCCTAACTCTTTCCATGTATCTCTCCTCAAACCGGTGGTACTTAACTCTTTTTTCAAGTCTACAGGTACACCTCCTGCTCCAGTGTCTGCTGACGATGAATTTGAGGTAGAGAACATTCTGGCCACCAAAAGGGTAGGAAGAAAGACTTATTTTTTGGTGGATTGGAAGGGGTTTGGTCCTGAGGAGAGAACGTGGGAGCCTCGGGAGAACATCCATGCCCCTCTCATCCTAGCTAAATTTCTTTCTGGCCTAAAGAGGGGGGGGCCTAGAGGGGGGGTACTGTAGCGTCGGCGTCCCTGCCTTCTGCCAGGCAGGGACGCTGTTCCCCTGCAGCAGCGTCCTCTGCCAGGCAGGGACGTCGCCCCCCTTACCCTTCCTCAGCGTCCTCCTTCCGCCCTGCTGGGGCCGCGCGCTCCTTCCCTGCTGCTGGACTTAGGGCGCGCGCCCGCGCCCTCCCCCGCTCTTAAAGGAGCCGCGCGCATTTTTCAAATAAGTCCCCGGCCAATGCCGGAGGACTCCACCCTATATTAAGGGCTTCCTCCTTAATGGAGGTGCCCGAGCAATGTTGTTGTTGCACTGTTTCACTCTGCTTCAGCCCTCAGGTCCCGTTACCAGTTACCTGCCTGTTTCCTGCCCGTTTGCTGTATGCTACCTGTCCGCAAGTCTACCCGGAGGTTCGGACGTCACAAGTGGTGATCCACGGCTATTCCAGAGACTCTTGCCTGCTCACTTGGGAACGATCATCTGCCATCTGACTGCAGCCCTACCCGGAGGTTCGGACGTCACAAGCGGTGATCCCCGGCTATTCCAGAGACTCTTGCCTGCTCACTTGGGAGCGATCATCTGCCGTCTGACTGCAGCCCTACCCGGAGGTTCGGACGTCACAAGCGGTGATCCCCGGCTGTTCCAGAGACTCTCGCCTGCTCACTTGGGAGTGTCCATCCGCCATCTGCCTGCTAGCCTACCGGGAGGCTTCACCATCTCAGGTCGTATATACCTGTCCATCTAGAGACTGCCCCGGTTACTTGCTGTGACAACCTGCCTGTCAATCCAGAGACTGCCCCGGTCACTTGCCGTGACAACCTGCCTGTCTATCCAGAGACTACCCCAGTCACTTGCCGTGACAACCTGCCTGTCAATCCAGAGACTGCCCCGGTCACTTGCCGTGACAACCTGCCCGTCTATCCAGAGACTGCCCCGGTCACTTGCCGTGACAACCTGCCTGTCAATCCAGAGACTGCCCCGGTCACTTGCCGTGATCCTTTCCCGTATAACCAGAGACTGCCCCGTCACTTGCCGTGACTTCCTGTCCGTCTCCCTGGGCGCCACCCGCTCTCTTACAAGTATAACCTTCTTGTATAAATAAAGCTCAGAGTGTTGTGAATGGGTTTGAGATGAGTTCTGAGCAGAGGCTCCCTCTGGTGGTTACAAGCGGTGCTAGTGAAGATTGTGAGGACTGGGAATCAGGTGTTACTGACTGGTCTTATATAAGGGAATCATTTTCCCATCAGGGTTGCCGGTGATCAATTGTTCTGGTCTGAATCCTTCTTTCCAGTTTCCCTTGTAGCCTGCTGTGTCTTGTCTGCATCTCCTGCTAACAGATAAGACAATTTCTTCTTTTGTGTTTTTGCTGTATTTTTGCATTTTGTCCTGCACTTCTGTGGGGGCCTTCAGGGTCCCCTCCGGGGGCTTTTGCCCTCTCTGTTTAGTTCAGCCACTGAGTTTTGTACTTTTGCTTTTTCCAGTTTTTTCAGTGGCTGCTGTTTTGATTTTCTTACACCAGAGAACTAATTTAGGTGGTAGAGGTCGTGTGATCTCAGGGGATTTTGAAATTAGTAGAGTTGGTGCTTTTCAGGGTTTTCTGGGATTGCAGTAAGTACCCTTCCTATCCTTTTCTATTTAGATAGTTTGGGCCCCAGCGTTTGCTCATACTATTTTCTTTCTGTGTCAGTATTTCCTCTTGTCTAACCGCCATTACATGTTTGGGGGCTTTCTATTATCTTTGGGGTTCTG
Source organism: Oophaga sylvatica (assembly GCA_033576555.1). Classification (NCBI taxonomy): domain Eukaryota; kingdom Metazoa; phylum Chordata; class Amphibia; order Anura; family Dendrobatidae; genus Oophaga; species Oophaga sylvatica. The sequence continues at coordinate 489,795,825 of JARQOD010000002.1, forward strand.
CTCCGGGGCAGATAGCTTTCCTATTTCTATCTTTAGGTGTAGTTAGTTTCTCAGGCTGTGACGAGGCGTCTAGGACCAACGTAGGAACGCTCCACGGCTGCCTCTAGTTGTGGTGGTCAGTCAGGGTACTGCAATCTCATAGATTCCAACTGCTCTGGTGTATTGCCTTTTTTACCTGCACTCCTCAGCTACCGAAACATAACAGTATCACCGGCCTAAAAATTGAAAATTGTATGGTACTCACAGAAGGGAAAAATTATTGTGAAAGAAAAAAGGTTGTCAGAGTTGTCAGAGATATTTTTCTGTTTGTTGCATTTTTTTTTTTTTTTCCCTCTGTATCTCTGGGTGCTGGGGAGGATCTTTTCTCCCAATGGAGTTTGCACAGTTGTCTGGCCGTGTGGATCAGCTTGCCACTGAGGTTCAGAGTATTGCTGCATATCTTGCTAGGTTGCCTGTTGTGGAACCTAGGATCCCCATGCCAGATTTGTTTTTAGGGGATCGAGCTAAGTTTCAGAATTTCAAAAATAATTGTAAATTGTTTTTTGCCTTAAAATCTAAGTCCTCAGGAAACGCAGCGCAGCCGGTTCAAATTATCATCTCTCTCCTGCGCGGCGACCCTCAGGATTGGGCTTTTTCCCTGATACCTGGGGATCCTGTTTTGAGTGATGTTGATGCGTTTTTTCAGGCTTTGGGGTTATTGTACGATGAGCCTAATGTCACTGATCAAGCTGAAAAAGCCTTGTTGGCATTAAATCAGGGGCTTGATGACGCTGAGTTATACTGTCAGATTCCGTAGGTGGGCAGTCCTGACCAAATGGAATGACGACGCTTTGGCGGCCCTTTTCCGGAAGGGTCTGTCAGATAATGTAAAGGATGTTATGGTGGGATTCCCTGTCCCCTCTGGTCTCAATGATTCTATGTCATTAGCGATTCAAATTGACAGACGTTTGCGTGAGCGGAGAAGTATGCGTGGAATGGTGTTGCCTTGTGAGCCAGCTTCTGAACCCATGCAGTGTGATAGAGTGGTGTCTGGGGCACAGCGTCATGAGTTTCGAAAGCGCAATGGGTTATGTTTCTACTGTGGTGATGCCTCTCATGCTATTTCAGTCTGCCCTAAGCGGGGAAGACGTTTTGCACGCTCAGTTGTCTTGGGTAGTGTTCAGACTAAGTTTTTATTAACTGTCACTCTGATATGCTCTCTGTCCTCATTTTCTGCTCAGGCTTTCGTTGATTCTGGAGCAGCTATTAACCTGATGGATTATGATTTTGCTAAACGTTGTGGGTTTCCCTTGATACCCCTACAGAAGTCTATTCCCCTACTGGGGATCGATTCTACCCCTTTGGCTGAGAATAAACCCCAGTTTTCTACTCAGGTGATAATGAGGGTTGAACCTGATCACCAGGAGAGCTGCAAATTTTTGGTTCTATATAATCTGCATGACATTATCGTGCTGGGTTTCCCTTGGTTACAGTCTCATAATCCTGTTTTGGATTGGAAATCTGTGTCTGTAACCAGTTGGGGCTGCCAATGTGTTAATACCAACACTCCTGTTTTTTCTGCCTCCCCCCAGGCTCAGGATGTTCCTGACTTTTTGTTTGATTTTTCTGATGTGTTTAGCGAAAGTAAATTTGCATCCTTGCCTCCCCATAGGAGCTATGACTGCGCTATTGAATTAGTGCCGGGTAGTAAATTCCCTAAAGGTCGCCTTTTTAACTTGTCTGTACCTGAACATGACGCTATGCGGTCTTATATCAAGGAATCATTAGAGAAGGGTCATATCAGACCATCCTCTTCACCCTTAGGTGCCGGTTTTTTCTTTGTGGCCAAAAAAGATGGTTCATTAAGGCCGTGTATTGATTATCGTCTCTTGAACAATATTACTGTGAAATATCAATACCCGTTACCCTTGATTTCTGACCTGTTTTCCAGGGTGAAAAACGCTACTTGGTTTACCAAGCTTGACCTCAGGGGGGCGTATAACCTTATTCGCATTAAGCACGGGGATGAATGGAAGACGGCATTCAATACCCCTGAAGGGCATTTTGAGTACCTAGTGATGCCCTTTGGGCTCACTAATGCTCCTTCCGTCTTCCAGTCCTTCATGAATGACATTTTCAGGGATTTTGTGGACAAATTTCTGATTGTTTATTTGGATGATATCTTGATTTTTTCTAATGACTGGGACTCTCATGTGAAACATGTTCGAACTGTATTCCAGATTTTGAGAGAGAATGCTCTGTATGTGAAGGGATCAAAGTGTCTTTTTGGCGTACAGAGGATCTCATTTCTGGGATTCATTTTGTCCCCATCTGTTATTGAAATGGACCCGGTCAAGGTTCAGGCCATCTGTGATTGGGTCCAACCTACTTCATTAAAGGCTCTTCAGAGATTTTTGGGTTTTGCCAATTTTTATCGTAAATTTATTGGTAATTTCTCGGTTATTGTTAAACCATTAACTGATTTGACCAGAAAGGGTTCTGATGTGGTGAATTGGCCTCCTGAGGCAGTCTCTGCATTTCAGGAGCTTAAGCAGAGATTCACTTCTGCTCCTGTTCTACGGCAGCCTGATGTTTCTCTGCCATTTCAGGTGGAGGTTGATGCCTCTGAAATTGGGGCAGGTGCCGTTTTGTCCCAAAAAGATCCAGAGACCTCTAAAAGTAACCCTTGTGCCTTTTTCTCTCGAAAATTTTCTCCTACTGAACGTAATTATGACGTGGGTAATCGGGAGTTATTGGCCATGAAGTGGGCTTTTGAAGAGTGGAGACATTGGCTGGAGGGAGCCAAACATCAGGTGGTGGTCCTTACGGACCATAAGAATCTGGTCTATCTGGAATCTGCCAAGCGACTCAATCCTAGACAGGCCAGGTGGGCCTTGTTTTTCACACGTTGTGGTTTCCTTTCTTCCTGGCACTAAGAATGTTAAGGCGGATGCCCTCTCGAGGAGTTTCCTTGCGGACTCTCCTGAGTTATCTGATCCTTCTGTTATTTTGAAAGAGGGTGTTGTTCTTTCCGCCATCTCGCCCAATTTGAGACTTGCTCTGGAGGGGTGTCAGGAGGATAGGCCCGAGCGCTGCCCTGTTGGAAAATTGTTTGTCCCGGACCAATGGAAAAAGAGTGTGATGTCTGAGATTCATTGTTCCGCATTGGCTGGGCATCCCGGAATTTTTGGTACCAGAGACTTGGTTAGTCGGTCCTTTTGGTGGCCTACCTTGTCTCGTGATGTCAGGGAATTTGTGCAGTCCTGCGGGACTTGCTCTCGCTCCAAGCCTTGCTCTCGCTCTAGTGGTTTGTTGATGCCATTGCCTGTGCCCAAGAGACCATGGACCCATATCTCTATGGATTTCATTTCCGATCTTCCTGTTTCTCAGAGAATGACCACCATCTGGGTAATTTGTGATAGGTTTTCCAAAATGATACATCTTGTGCCATTACCTAAGTTGCCTTCCTCTCTGAATTGGTGCCGTTGTTCCTTCAGCACGTGGTTCGTTTACACGGCATTCCTGAGAACATTGTGTCTGACAGAGGAGTCCAGTTTGTTTCCAGATTTTGGAGGACTTTTTGTTCTAAACTGGGTGTTCAATTGTCTTTCTCCTCGGCATTTCATCCTCAGACCAATGGTCAAACTGAGAGAACAAACCAGACATTGGAGACTTATCTAAGATGCTTTGTGTCTGCTGATCAGGATGACTGGGTCTCTTTTTTGCCTTTGGCTGAGTTTGCTCTTAATAATAGGGCTAGCTCTGCCACTTTGATGTCTCCGTTTTTCTGTAATTCTGAGTTTCACCCTCGATTTTCTTCAGGACAGACGGAGGCTTCTGTCTGTCCAGGTGTTGACTCTGTTTAGAGCGTATGCAACAGATTTGGGACCAGGTAGTGGAGAGGTTGTCCCTCTCTCAGGAGAAGGCCCAGCGGTTTGCTAACCGGCATAGGACTGATGGTCCTCGGTTTAAAGTGGGGGACTTGGTCTGGTTGGTTGTCCTCAAAGAATATTCCTATGAGAGTAGCATCTCCTAAATTTAAGCCTAGGTTCATTGGACCTTATAAGATCATGGAGATTATTAATCCTGTTTCTTTTCGTTTGCTTCTTCCAGGGACATTTAAGATCCATAACGTGTTCCACAAGTCCTTGTTGAAGAGGTTTGTTGAGCCAGTGGTTCCTGCTGCTGTGCCTCCTGACCCTGTTTTGGTTGAGGGCAATCTGGAGTATGTGGTTGAGAAAATATTGGATTCTCGTTTTTCTAGACGGAAACTCCAGTATTTGGTTAAATGGAGAGGTTATGGTCAGGAAGACAATTCTTGGGTGTTTGCTTCGGACATCCATGCTAGGAGACTTATCCGTGCGTATCATAGAACTCATCCTGACCGACCTGGTTGCTCAAATGAGGGTTCGGTGACCCCTCCTCAAGGGGGGGGTACTGTTGTGAATGGGTTTGAGATGAGTTCTGAGCAGAGGCTCCCTCTGGTGGTTACAAGCGGTGCTAGTGAAGATTGTGAGGACTGGGAATCAGGTGTTACTGACTGGTCTTATATAAGGGAGTCATTTTCCCATCAGGGTTGCCGGTGATCAATTGTTCTGGTCTGAATCCTTCTTTCCAGTTTCCCTTGTAGCCTGCTGTGTCGTGTCTGCATCTCCTGCTAACAGATAAGACAATTTCTTCTTTTGTGTTTTTGCTGTATTTTTGCATTTTGTCCTGCACTTCTGTGGGGGCCTTCAGGGTCCCCTCCGGGGGCTTTTGCCCTCTCTGTTTAGTTCAGCCACTGAGTTTTGTACTTTTGCTTTTTCCAGTTTTTTCAGTGGCTGCTGTTTTGATTTTCTTACACCAGAGAACTAATTTAGGTGGTAGAGGTCGTGTGATCTCAGGTGATTTTGAAATTAGTAGAGTTGGTGCTTTTCAGGGTTTTCTGGGATTGCAGTAAGTACCCTTCCTATCCTTTTCTATTTAGATAGTTTGGGCCCCAGCGTTTGCTCATACTATTTTCTTTCTTGTCAGTATTTCCTCTTGTCTAACCGCCATTACATGTTTGGGGGGCTTTCTATTATCTTTGGGGTTCTGCTCCGGGGCAGATAGCTTTCCTATTTCTATCTTTAGGTGTAGTTAGTTTCTCAGGCTGTGACGAGGCGTCTAGGACCAACGTAGGAACGCTCCACGGCTGCCTCTAGTTGTGGTGGTTAGTCAGGGTACTGCAATCTCATAGATTCCAACTGCTCTGGTGTATTGCCTTTTTTACCTGCACTCCTCAGCTACCGAAACATAACATCAGAGGTTCCACCTACCTGACCCGTTACACCAAGAGTCTTCCTCAGGGGGATATCCCTGCCATCTTATTAGATATTGGAGTCGATTACTGCGAATCCTGGAATCAATAATTTCCTCCACCACAAATTCTTCTTGCCCATCAATCACCACAGGCTGCGGAGGTGGCACAACACGTCCCTGGAAGGTATTAGGAGATACAGGCTTTAGTAAAGATACATGGAAAACTGGGTGTACCTTCATAGTCCTAGGCAGCTTCAGACGACAGGCCACGGAGCTCACAATACCGTTGATCTTGAAAGGGCCAATGAACTTCTGTCCAAGTTTTTGTGAAGGAACGTTTAATTTCAGATTCTTAGTTGCTAACCACACGGAATCTCCTACCTTGAACATAGGTGCAGGTTTACGGAATCTATCATCTGATCTCTTATAACGTTCTTAAGCTTGGTCAGGGACTCCTTCAGAACCTCCAAATTTTGCCTCATCGCAGGCAGCCTTTCCTCCACTGCCGGAACCGGAGAATTAATCGGAGACCTAGGTAAGATACACGGATGATAACCCAGATTGGCAAAGAAAGGTGGAAACTTAGTGGAGGCGCTCTGAGAATTGTTGTATGAAAATTTGGCTAATGGTAGCAACTCCAACCAATCATCCTGGAGATGGCTGACATAGCATCTTAGATATTGTTCCAGCGTCTGGTTGGTACGCTCAGTCTGACCATTTGTCTGGGGATGGTAAGCAGAAGAGAGACAGACATTAATATTGAGTGCAGGGCAAAACCCCTTCCAGAATCTTGAAGTGAACTGTACTCCACAGTCAGAGATGATATCATCCGGGACCCGATGCAGCCGAAAGACATTCTGTATAACCAAGTTCACTGTATCCTTAGCTGAGGGGAGGCCGGTGCATGGAACAAAATGAGCGGCTTTAGTCAGGCGATCAACTACCGCCAAGATCGTATTCATGCCCCCCAATGTAGGCAGCTCCACAATAAAGTCCATTGATATAGACCCACAAGGGCGGGACAGAACAGGTAATGGTTGCAGAAGACCCGTTGGTGCCACATGAGGAGTCTTGTAACGAGCACATACCTCGCAAGAGAGAACATAGTCCTTGGTATCCTTCAGGCAAGTTGGCCACCAGAAAAATTGGCTTAGGAACTCTTGTGTCTTCTGTACCCCCCTGTGACCAGCCAATTTGGAGTCATGTACCAACTTGAGGATCTGCAGACAGACGGCTTCAGGGACGTAGATACGTCGATCTCTGAACCACATGCCACCCTTAAAGACAAGATTAATATCAACAGGTGGGTTGGCCAGAAATACATCACCGTCATAAGCCTCCCTGCACTCCTTCCACAAGTCTTGATCATGGATAACACCAATGAAATTGGCATCAGATAGAATGGTCTTGGACGGGGCTCCAGGTACAGAATCCGCAGCATGGATTCGGGATAAAGCATCAGCCTTCCCATTACGAGAACCTGGACGGTACGAGATAACAAAATTAAATTGATTTAAAAATAAATTCCAACGAGCCTGACGAGGAGAAAGACATCTAGCGGATCTAAGGAGCTCTAAATTGCGATGGTCAGTTAGCACTACGATCTGTTGTGCAGCTCCTTGCAGATGATGCCTCCATTCCTTGAAAGCCGCAATAATAGCCAGCAATTCCTTGTCTCCCACGTCGTAATTCTTCTCTGCTGAGGTTAGTCTACGGGAAAAGAAAGCACAAGGATCTAGCAGCCCCTTCTCTCCAGTTCTTTGAGAGAGAATAGCTTTCAAAGCATAATCAGAAGCGTCCACCTCCACAATGAAAGATAGTGTTGGATCTGGGTGTATCAACAGCGGTGCTGAGGTGAAACAGATCTTAAGCCGATCAAAAGCTTCTTGAGCCTGTAAAGACCACTTAAAAGGCTTTTCCTTCTTTGTCAAGGAAGTAATGGGACGGACAATATCAGAAAAATTTCGAATGAAACCTCTGTAGAAATTTGCAAAACCAATAAAACGTTGGACCTCCTTAACGTTCTTGTCAAGGATAGCCTGAATCTTACCAGATTCCATGTTCAGCCCCTGAGGAGAGATGATATAACCTAAGAACTGTATGTCAGAACGATGGAACTCGCATTTCTCCGGCTTGATATACAGATGGTTCTCTTTCAGACGTCTTAAAACAGCTTTGACATGTTCTTCATGTTCCTGTAGAGAGTCAGAAAATATTAAAATATCGTCCAAATAGGTCACCACAAGCTGGTCCAACAAATCTCTGAAAATGTCATTAGCAAGGTGTTGAAACATTGCAGGGGCATTACAAAGCCCGAAGGGCATCACGAGATATTCAAAGTGTCCATACCAGCATCTGAAAGCTGTCTTCCACTCATCCCCTGGACGAATACGCACCAAATTATAAGCTCCACGAAGATCCAGTTTAGAGAACACCTTAGCATGGCGGACTCTTTCCAGTAACTCGGGAATCAGAGGCAAAGGGTAACGGTATCGTATAGTTACCTTATTGAGTTCCCGATAGTCTACACAGGGTCTCAGGGTCCCATCTTTCTTCTTTACAAAAAATATAGGTGCCCCTGCTGGTGAGGAAGAAGGACGTATGAAGCCTTTGGCCAGGTTTTCATCAATATACTCCTTTAAGGCTTGGAGCTCAGGTGCAACCAAAGGGTATACGTTGCCAAAAGGAATAGCTGCCCCAGGAAGCAGCTCAATCGGACAGTCATAATGCCTGTGTGGAGGAAGCTGATCTGCATTCTTCTTGTCACAAATGTCAGCGAACTCTTTACAGTCATGGCCAAAAGTTTTGAGAATGACACAAATATTAATTTTTACAAAATCTACTGCTTCACTTTTTCTAATGGCAATTTGCATATACTCCAGAATGTTATAAAGAGTGATCAGCTTAACAGCAATTACTTGCAAAGTCAATATTTGGCTAGAAAATGAACTTTATCCCCCAAAACACATTTCAACATCATTGCAGCCCTGCCTTAAAAGGACCAGCTAACCTCTTTTCAGTGATTGCTCCATTAACACAGGTGTGGGTGTTGATGAGGACATGGCTGGAGATCAATCTGTCATGATTAAGTAAGAATGACACCACTGGAAACTTTAAAAGGAGGCTGGTGCTTGGCATCATTGTTTCTCTTCTGTTAACCATGGTTATCTCTAAAGAAACACGTGCAGTCATCATTGCAATGCATAAAAATGGCCTAACAGGGAAGAGTATCGCAGCTGGAAAGATTGCACCTCAGTCAACAATCTATCGCATCATCAAGAACTTCAAGGAGAGAGGTTCCATTGTTGCCAAAAAGGCTTCAGGGCGCCTAAGAAAGATCAGCAAGCGCCAGGACCGTCTCTTAAAAGTGTTTCAGTTGCGGGATCGGGCTACCAGCAGTGCAGAGCTTGCTCAAGAATGGCAGCAGGCAGGTGTGAGTGCATCTGCACGCACTGTGAGGCAGAGACTCTTGGAGCAAGGCCTGGTCTCAAGGAGGGCAGCAAAGAAGCCACTTCTCTCCAGAAAAAACATCATGGACAGACTGATATTCTGCAAAAGGCACAGGCAGTGGACTGCTGAAGACTGGGATAAAGTTATTTTCTCTGATGAATCCCCTTTTCGATTGTTTGGGACATCAGGAAAACGCCTCATTCGGAGAAGACAAGGTGAGCGCTACCACCAGTCTTGTCTCATGCCAACTGTTAAGCATCCTGAAACCATTCATGTGTGGGGTTGCTTCTCAGCCAAGGGAATCGCTCTCTCACAGTCTTGCCTAAAAACACAGCCATGAATAAAGAATGGTACCAGAATGTCCTCCAAGAGCAACTTCTCCCAACCCTCCAAGAGCAGTTTGGCGATCAACAATGCCTTTTCCAGCATGATGGAGCACCTTGCCATAAAGCAAAGGTGATAACTAAATGGCTCAGGGAACAAAACAGAGATTTTGGGTCCATGGCCTGGAAACTCCCAGATCTTAACCCCATTGAGAACTTGTGGTCAATCATCAAGAGACGGGTGTACAAACAAAAACCTAAAAATTCTGACAAAATGAAAGCATTGATTGTGCAAGAATGGACTGCTATCAGTCAGGACTTGGTCCAGAAGTTGATTAAGAGCATGCCAGGGAGAATTGCAGAGGTCCTGAAGAAGAAGCGTCAACACTGCAAATATTGACTTGCTGCATTAACTCATTCTAACTGTCAATATAAGCTTTTGTTACTCATATGTTTGCAATTATTATATTTCTGTCTGTGATAAAAACATCTGTCAAACACACATAAAAACCAGAGGGCAGCAGATCATGTGAAAATATAATATTTGTGTCATTCTCAAAACTTTTGGCCATGACTGTATATGCTGAAGGTAAAGTAAATACCTGTACAGGTGGTTCCGTAGCAGTGGACTCAGGGACAACTTCAGTTGATGCTGGGTTGCTCCTTGTTGGAAAGATAACCTCCTTGGTCTCCCAGTTGATAGTTGGATTCTGAGAACGCAGCCAAGGGATGCCTAAAATCAGGAAAATGAGGAGAAGAAATTAGCAAGAAAGAGAGTTGCTCCTGATGATTAGGCTCCAACAAAATCTCAAGGGGTGCGGTCTCCTGATCCACAGGCCCGGAGATTAAAGATGACCCATCCACTGTTTCCATGGTAATTGGAGAGGCTCTTTGCTGAATTTCAATACCATGTTCTTTGGCAAATAATATATATCCATAAAATTGCCACCTGCACCAGAGTCAATCATAGCTGCACTGGAAATCCACAGTCCAGAACACAGGATCTTAATAGGGAGAGAACAGTGAGAGTTCTTTTCCTTCAGCTCCTTGGGTGGTGAAGTCATAGAAAGTGAAAGGAATACAGCGTTTATAGGCAGGCTACATTTAAGAGATGTCAGATTCATCATCACAGTAGTCATACTCTCCTACCGCTGCTAGCACCTTGTTAGGCCGCTTGGGACACTTGGGACAGTTGATAAAAAAGTGGTCAGACTGACCGCAGTAGAAACATAGACTTTCACGAAGTCGATGCTCCCGACGCTCATTACTCTCGCACTTCTGAACGGAATCAATTTGCATGGGCACCTCCTCCACCTCCTGAGATGTTTTACCTGCAGGCTCTCTGGAAGGATGGGAAAAGTGAGAGATACTGTTCAAGGCAGCAAACTTCTCCTGCCTACGCTCAGTAAGGCGAATGTCAATGCGCACACAATGCTGTATAAATGTCTCTTGCTCTTGTGGTGATTCAGAGCGAGCTAATTCGTCCTTTACAATGCTAGACAGCCCCTTTTAAAAATAGGCAATTGTGCATAACTGTCCCAATTGGTATCTACTGCTAATCTCCTGAATTCGGCAGCATACTCAATAACAGAACGTTTAGCCTGGCGTAAAGACAATAAAGCAGATTCAGCAGTTGCACGGAGATTAGGATCATCAAACATTAATGCCATAGCTGCCAAAAAATCATTAAAATTATTTAACCGCGGGTCACGAGACTCAATCATCGGATTCGCCCAGGCGAGCGCTCGTGCGGTCAGCAGCATTATTGAACACAATACTTTAGATCTATCATTAGGGAAACGGTCAGCATGAACATCAAAATATAGCATACATTGATTGACAAAGCCACAAAATTTGTCGCGATCACCATTAAATTGAATGGGAGCAACTTAGGTGGGCTAGCTGGTGGCAGTTGCCCAGAAGGTTGTGCGCTATTTGCGTGCTTATGTCCTGAAAAGCCCGTCCATACTGGGACTCCATGCCAGTAAGTTTATTTTCCTGGGCTGCCATGCGGGTGCTTAAGTCCTGCAAAGTTTGTCCAAGCACCCGTTCATTGCATTCAAAGCTTCCAAACTTCTTTTGCAGACCTTCCACATCTTTCTGCAGTGATTTAATTATGGAAAACACCTGCTCTAATCTGCCTTCTGCAGTCATTGTTCCAGCAGTCTCCTCTTTTTTGGCTAGAGTATCCTGTAATAATTATAGGGGATAACTCAGGAGACTTCTTGCGTGGAACAAGACAACTACAGGACACAGTCTTATAAGTGGAAAAGTCTATATTATCACACGGTGATTCAAACAGGTGCAAATCAACAAATCTCAAGTCCACAACACTTGTGTGTAGATAATAAATGCAACTTAACAGTCTATAGGAAACTTCAGAGAGAAATGCAATCAAGCAGAGAGTCTATGAAGCACAGTTAAACTTGAGGATACTTGACACGAATAAGTCTTAAGGCACTGCCACACTTAGCGATCGCACTAGCGATCACGACAACGACACGACCTGGCGAGATCGCTAGTGCGATCGCTATGTGATCGCTAGTTAGATTCCAAACACAACTCATCAGCGATCTGTGATTCCAAACACAACTCATCAGCGATCTGTATAACGACCTCTGCGGTCGTTGGGGAAACCTAGTCCCACCTGCGACGCTGGTGAAGTCGTTCATAAAGGGTGTCACACTCAGCGATTCAGGCTCACCAGCGGGACACCAACGACCAAAAAATGGCTCAGAACGTTCATAAGCGATCAGCGACATCTCAGCAGGGGCCACATCGCTGCTACATGTCACACACAGCTAAGTCGCTAACGAGATCGCTACTGCGTCATAAATGGTGACGCAGTAGCGATCTCTTTAGCGATCTCACTAGCGATCTCGCTTAGTGTGGCATACCCTTTAGTTTAGTCCAAGCACAGGTAGGCAGTTCAAATGATATCTTTAGCTCAACCAGGGAGGCCTGGGTGATAGTCTCAGTTTTAAGCAGCGCAGGGCTGCAACAGCTTACATGTCCAGCAAATGCAGAGGGGAGTAACACAAGCAGCCAGATGAAGGAGGATTACTGGAAACCGGTGTATGCAGCAGGAACTCAGAGCAGAGTAGCAGGATCATGAAACAGGTTCACAGGAGCAGGTAAAAAGCCAGGGAACCACCAGAGGTCAGAAGCTGGATGCAAGGCAGAATACTTTAGCACAGACTAAAGGCTGGGGTGGAGTTATATAGCAGCAAGACACAGTGCACATGAGACCAAAGACGCCATCTTGGAAAAGGGCAGTAATGCACAAAAGGTGATCAAAAATGTTCAGAGTCCTGACAGGCACACAGGGGCTCTCCACACGCATCATGGTGTCCGCTAACGATTCGAGCTAATTTTCCATTTAAAAAGTCAAATGGCGCTCCTTCCATTCTGGGCCCTGCCGTGCATCCAAACAGTGGTTTATGACCAGTGTTGAGCCACCCCTTTAGTGTTTGAGTTCGGTTCGTCGAACTGTTCATCGAACACCGTCGAACACCATTAAAACCAATGGCAGGCAAACAAAAACACATAGAAACACATAGAAAACACAGAAAACACTTCAAAAGTGTCCAACAGCTGACAAACTGCTCAGAAGACACAACTAACACATGGAAAAGTGACAATTACATATAGTCATGCTAAAAGAAAAGAGGTGGAGGAGTAAAAGGAGGGGGAGACACAGATAAAGGCATGTCATGCCCTTCTAAAACCAAAAAAGTGCGAAGCCAACACGGCCAGTCCGTTCCTGCCCGTGCGAACTGCGTGTCACCAGGTTTGTGCCAGAGCTGCGGTGGACCCTGACGACCAGCCCCCCTCTCCCAATACTGGTGCCTGTCCGCTGGTGGGTCGAGCGAGCCCCCCTGCAGTGGAGGCAGGTCTAATCTTTTTAATTTAAATTGTCTCTCTAATTTGAATGAGTACACTTTAAATCCTTTTACAAGGATCTATTGGAGGGCAAGTCTCATGCCAGCAGCCGGGGTAATTCCAGCTGCAGTAGCGTCCAGTAAAGCTGCTGCAGTTAAAAAGCTTTTATAAGGATCGAGCTTGGCGGTCCACCGCAAGGTGTCCTACCGCCAGTCACAGCCCCTGTGCCTTGGGGTGCCTCCCCGATGCTCTTCACTGAGTGTCCCGGGGGCCCGAAGCATTTCCTTTGAAAAAATTAAGTGTCCAAACTACAGGTGGTGTAGCTTGCTTAACAGCTGGGTTAATCCGCTGACAAGCAGACACTGCTACTAGGCCCAAAGTATTGCTTGGGCTAGATGCAGTTAAAAGTTTGTAATTAGATACTCTCGTTGGATGCTGAGAAAGCATTCCATAGAGTCTCCTGGCACGCCATATATTATTCTCTTAAAAAGCTTGGGTAGGGGACCCTTTTATAGCCAAAATCATGGCCCTGTATCGCAATCCGTCAGCTAGGCTGAAGATAAATGGAACATTATCATCACCTTTCATAATCACCAATGGGACAAGGCAGGGATGTCCTCTGTCCCCTCTCTTATACATCCTAGTGATGGAGCACCTGCTCTCATCAATTCACGATAACCCCAATATTAGGGGGATTGAGGTGGGAGGCACCGAGTACAAGTGCTCTGCATTTGCTGATGAATGATGTCCTAGTATATATCACTCAACCACATATATCCATCACTGCTGTTATGGCTGAAATAGATCACTTTGGTACATGGTCAAATTTTAAAATCAATGCAGCGAAGTCTGAGGCCCTCGATGTTTCCCTCCCCAAATCCATACAGGATTCCATCCAGTCCAACTTTCCCTTTCCCTGGCCCTCACAGGGTGTCAAATACTTAGAAATTCGTATTCATAGAGACCTCTCCCGTCTATTTTTTCTTAATTTTGTGCCCTTTATTGAACAACTCCATAGAGATCTTACTTCTTGGACGGTGAAGGATTTTTCCTGGTTCGGCAGAATAAATATACTAAAAATGAACGTCCTACTAAACTCTTATACCTCTTCCAAACTGTTCCCGTGGTAATTCCCTCAAATTTTTGGAAAAGACTACGCAGTAGCTTTTTCAGATTTATCTGGGCAAGTGGGCGTCCACGCATTCGGGGGGATTTTCTGATCAGACACAAACAAAAGGAGGGCCTTAGCCTTCCGGATTGTAGACGTATTACATGGCAGCAGTACACGCTAGAATTCTGGACTTCTTCCATCATTCGGAGGGGAAATTGTGGGTCAAAAAAGCTCAATCCATTTGTCCTAAAGCTCTTACCACTCTCCCATGGTGCGCCCATTTAATTGTCCCTCTCTTGGCCTCATGTCATATAGTACTTATGCCACTGCTTTGGCTTTGAGATCCCAAAAAAAAGCTTATCCTCAATCGACCCCCCCAGGGCCCCTTGCTCCCGATTTC
>JARQOD010000002.1:489810349-489933671 GCA_033576555.1 Oophaga sylvatica
GGCACCGGGCAAAAGGGCACTGCGGGAAAACCCATGGGGGTACGAAACCCGGGGGGCAGCAAAGGGAAAAGACCAAGGGCACAACCAGGACCGCTGGTTACTGGGACAGGTTACTAAGCAGGAGGTACCTGTGCCCCAAAGCATACCAAGGCCCCAGCAGACTTGCTGGAACTGGATACGGAGGGGGAACCTGGGCCCAAAAGGCCTGCGGAGAACCCTGACGTATGGAACCCACGGGGTAGCAGAAGGTCCCCAGGAAATTTAAGATGACGGGCCGGGGCCCGGGCCGCATTCCCGAATCCCCCAGTACTACGTGGGTGATTGCCCTATTGTCAAAGGGAAAAAGCCTTTTTTGCTATCCCACACACATGGGAAGACCAAAACTCCAAGCACCATAAGTCGGCTAACCTGACCGCAAACGACGAAACTTTTGGAGGCTAAGTACGTTTACAGGCGGGAAACAGTGGGTGCGGTAACCAGTCTGGCGGGAGTGGTACCCTCCCAAATGCATTTTCGAGAAAACAATGGCGGTTTTGTACCCCAGGGAGATGAGAACAGGTGGAGGCAGCAGGACTTTTTGCCGTTCACACGCAGGGGAACAGCTGACTTTACTAAACCCCCAAAAACACGGGAGCAAGTGTTCCCGTGTAACAGCACTTCCGAGCAACAACTGGGGGTGTGGAGCCCGGGGATGAGAGAAAAAGGGTGGAGGCAGCAGGACTTTTTGCCGTTCACACAGCAGGGAACAGCTGACATTACTGAACCCCAGTAACCACAGGAGCAAGTGTTCACTGTGCTAACAGCACTTCCGAGCAACAACTGGCGGTTTGTAGCCCAGGGATGAGAAGAGAACAGGGTGAGGCAGCAGGACTTTTTGCCGTTCACACAGCAGGGGAACAGCTGACATTACTGAACCCCAGTAACACAGGAGCAAGTGTTCACTGTGCTAACAGCACTTCCGAGCAACAACTGGCGGTGTGTGAGCCCAGGGATGAGAAGAGAACAGGGTGGAGGCAGCAGGACTTTTTGCCGTTCACACAGCAGGGGAACAGCTGACATTACTGAACCCCAGTAACACAGGAGCAAGTGTTCACTGTGCTAACAGCACTTCCGAGCAACAACTGGCGGTGTTGTAGCCCAGGGATGAGATGAGAAACAGGGTGGAGGCAGCAGGACTTTTTGCCGTTCACACAGCAGGGGAACAGCTGACATTACTGAACCCCAATAACACAGGAGCAAGTGTTCACTGTGCTAACAGCACTTCCGAGCAACAACTGGCGGTGTTGTAGCCCAGGGATGAGATGAGAACATGGTGGAGGCAGCAGGACTTTTTGCCGTTCACACAGCAGGGGAACAGCTGACATTACTGAACCCCAATAACACAGGAGCAAGTGTTCACTGTGCTAACAGCACTTCCGAGCAACAACTGGCGGTGTTGTAGCCCAGGGATGAGATGAGAACATGGTGGAGGCAGCAGGACTTTTTGCCGTTCACACAGCAGGGGAACAGCTGACATTACTGAACCCCAGTAACACAGGAGCAAGTGTTCACTGTGCTAACAGCACTTCCGAGCAACAACTGGCGGTGTTGGAGCCCAGGGATGAGATGAGAACATGGTGGAGGCAGCAGGACTTTTTGCCGTTCACACAGCAGGGGAACAGCTGACATTACTGAACCCCAGTAACACAGGAGCAAGTGTTCACTGTGCTAACAGCACTTCCGAGCAACAACTGGCGGTGTTGGAGCCCAGGGATGAGATGAGAACATGGTGGAGGCAGCAGGACTTTTTGCCGTTCACACAGCAGGGGAACAGCTGACATTACTGAACCCCAGTAACACAGGAGCAAGTGTTCACTGTGCTAACAGCACTTCCGAGCAACAACTGGCGGTGTTGTAGCCCAGGGATGAGAAGAGAACAGGGTGGAGGCAGCAGGACTTTTTGCCGTTCACACAGCAGGGGAACAGCTGACATTACTGAACCCCAATAACACAGGAGCAAGTGTTCACTGTGCTAACAGCACTTCCGAGCAACAACTGGCGGTGTTGTAGCCCAGGGATGAGATGAGAACATGGTGGAGGCAGCAGGACTTTTTGCCGTTCACACAGCAGGGGAACAGCTGACATTACTGAACCCCAATAACACAGGAGCAAGTGTTCACTGTGCTAACAGCACTTCCGAGCAACAACTGGCGGTGTTGTAGCCCAGGGATGAGATGAGAACATGGTGGAGGCAGCAGGACTTTTTGCCGTTCACACAGCAGGGGAACAGCTGACATTACTGAACCCCAGTAACACAGGAGCAAGTGTTCACTGTGCTAACAGCACTTCCGAGCAACAACTGGCGGTGTTGGAGCCCAGGGTGAAGGAGGATGTTTAAATACTAGATCAAGTATTTTCCTTGTTACGTGTCAATTAAAAATGTCTATACTCCAAACAAGAGAAATATAACCTTTAGTACCATAAGATGATGATTTTACTTAAAAAAATATATGTAAATTAATAATTTACAAACATAAACGCATACATTAACATGTTGAAAAGCAATGCAAACCACAATTAAAAGAGGTTAAATAATCTGCTATACGGTTTAAAATAAAAGCATACAAGTACATGTCAGAATCCATTAATGATGGCTAAGTAACAGTATGTACACCATTTTTATTGTGTAGACAATGAATGGCTGACTTAAAAACATAATCAGCATTACAAGTTATCTTTGACATTCATAAAACTTTACATTTGGTGAATAATATCACTAAAATTTTTAAAAAAATATCTAAAATTTCCATCATGTAATACTGATAATATGTGCCAATCATTTATATTAACAAACAAAAAATTTAAAAAGTGCATAGTGCATAGTGAAAACAGATATTTATGAATGACTGTGGACTTGCAAGCATGACAATGGATAGATAAGGTATATATAGATGAGACTGCATAGCCACAGATGGTGAATGGCGATGTAATACTGTACCTCAATAAAGTGTGCGTTACTACTACATCCTTTTTTTTATATAGCTTTATAAAAGGTTACGTGCATGTATGGTTGCGCCTTTGTTTGGACGCACAGACTGGCTTCCTGCTGTGACGCGTTGGGTATTGGAGCATCTGTACGTCTTATGACGCAGACTAACATTCACGGTGCGCATCGTTCATCATCGCAAGCGTACCGACAACACAAAGGCGTTGTCATGACTGCTTTACTCAGTAAACATGCACCTATGATGAAACATACACGCATGTGCCCTATTACATAACAAGCTACAAGAAAAACGAGTGTGAGGTGTGACACAGCTGTTTTGTTAAGGTACAGTATTATATCAACATTGTACAGATGTCGCTATTCAGTCTGATAAATATATATCATTCACGTATTCTATCAGTTGTCGTTCTTTCAGCACCACTTACAGGTATATATTTTGCTATTGTGACTATGCACTATTGACTTTACCAAGGTAATGCATGATTTTTGGTAGCGATTATCATGTTTACATGAAGGACCTTTATGATATGGGCTGTTAACTTTCTAATCAAATATGTATTTTTTAAAATGACACAAATATAAGTAATGTTGAAGAGGACTATTCCTACATGCATTGTTTGCACAATATTACAGGTGTACATCACGTCCCTTAATCAACAATGGATTATTATATTTACTTGTATGCTTTTATTTCAAAGGCAAGAACACTGAAGTATAACCTTCGCACTGCAGCAGTTGTCAAAGTTCAACCCACATTATGCACTTCCAACATTGCAGCATTTGAGTGATCATGATGTGATTTGGATTTGTCTAAGCTATGGAGTGACAAGGTTGACCATCAGTATCCTATAGCATAAGTAGGCTTTTGTGTTTGCATTTGTTTTCGACATGTGCATATCTGTAATAATATGTCACACAATTATTTTGTTACAGATTTGTGACAAAGACTAATCATTTTATGGTTTGAAAGTTGACGTTTCAAATGTTTACAGCTTAGAAATCACGGTGTAGCCTCATATCTATGTGTAGCACTAGACACTTGAGATGTCATGTTTTTTTCACCATGATTAGGTAGCTAGCAGTAATTTTTGCCAGACACACAGCAGGGGAACAGCAGGCGTTACTGAACCCCACAAACACATCAGCGATTGTTTTCATCTGTGCATCTAACACTGCTGAGCAGCAACTGGCGCTGTTGAAGCCCAGGGTCAAGGAGGGTGTAGGCAGAGGCCTAGTATGAGACGTTTGAAGTTGAAGTTGTAGTTAGCAGCAGTAATTTTTGCCAGACACACAGCAGGGGAACAGCAGGCGTTACTGAACCCCACAAACACATCAGCGATTGTTTTCATCTGTGCATCTAACACTTCTGAGCAGCAACTGGCGCTGTTGAAGCCCAGGGTCAAGGAGGGTGTAGGCAGAGGCCTAGTATGAGACGTTTGAAGTTGAAGGTGTAGTTAGCAGCAGATATAGGAAAGATGTGTATCTTCGTACCGTGTTCTTGAGCCATATGACGTATGAAAAATAAAGTAACATTGCATATCGTATCATCCTATTAACCCCTTCAATTTTAGTTTAGTTAGCAGCAGTAATTTTTGCCAGACACACAGCAGGGGAACAGCAGGCGTTACTGAACCCCACAAACACATCAGCGATTGTTTTCATCTGTGCATCTAACACTTCTGAGCAGCAACTGGCGCTGTTGAAGCCCAGGGTCAAGGAGGGTGTAGGCAGAGGCCTAGTATGAGACGTTTGAAGTTGAAGGTGTAGTTAGCAGCATGATATAGAAAGATGTGTATCTTCGTACCGTGTTCTTGAGCCATATGACGTATGAAAAATAAAGTAACATTGCATATCGTATCATCCTATTAACCCCTTCAATTTTAGTTTAGTTAGCAGCAGTAATTTTTGCCAGACACACAGCAGGGGAACAGCAGGCGTTACTGAACCCCACAAACACATCAGCGATTGTTTTCATCTGTGCATCTAACACTTCTGAGCAGCAACTGGCGCTGTTGAAGCCCAGGGTCAAGGAGGGTGTAGGCAGAGGCCTAGTATGAGACGTTTGAAGTTGAAGTTGTAGTTAGCAGCAGTAATTTTTGCCAGACACACAGCAGGGGAACAGCAGGCGTTACTGAACCCCACAAACACATCAGCGATTGTTTTCATCTGTGCATCTAACACTTCTGAGCAGCAACTGGCGCTGTTGAAGCCCAGGGTCAAGGAGGGTGTAGGCAGAGGCCTAGTATGAGACGTTTGAATTTGAAGTTGTAGTTAGCAGCAGTAATTTTTGCCAGACACACAGCAGGGGAACAGCAGGCGTTACTGAACCCCACAAACACATCAGCGATTGTTTTCATCTGTGCATCTAACACTTCTGAGCAGCAACTGGCGCTGTTGAAGCCCAGGGTCAAGGAGGGTGTAGGCAGAGGCCTAGTATGAGACGTTTGAAGTTGAAGTTGTAGTTAGCAGCAGTAATTTTTGCCAGACACACAGCAGGGGAACAGCAGGCGTTACTGAACCCCACAAACACATCAGCGATTGTTTTCATCTGTGCATCTAACACTTCTGAGCAGCAACTGGCGCTGTTGAAGCCCAGGGTCAAGGAGGGTGTAGGCAGAGGCCTAGTATGAGACGTTTGAAGTTGAAGTTGTAGTTAGCAGCAGTAATTTTTGCCAGACACACAGCAGGGGAACAGCAGGCGTTACTGAACCCCACAAACACATCAGCGATTGTTTTCATCTGTGCATCTAACACTTCTGAGCAGCAACTGGCGCTGTTGAAGCCCAGGGTCAAGGAGGGTGTAGGCACAAAATATTGAGTTATTGCCTTGTTACGTGGCCATTGCAAATGTATGTACTTCAAACAAGAATAAATGAAGTTTTACTAGGACAATAAAATGATGAATTTCAATTCCAAGAATAGAAAAATATTTATACTTGAGAGTCCTCTGTGGTTGATACCGTTTAATGGCTAACTGAAAATATGGTAACAAATTCAAAGCTTTCGAGACTACTCAGGTCTCTTCATCAGGCTAAGACTAAAAAAAAAAATGAAGAATCACATATTTCTACACACAACAGGACACAGGAATAGGTAAGACAAGTGAGGGAGGGACAAGTGAGGGGAGACCGGCCAAAAAATGAGAACAAGGATGAATTATCAGCGCCACACGATAAGTCAAAAAATTATGGATTTACCTGTGGCAAAACACTTTTGTATGCCTGGTCATAGCATGATGGATATGGAATTACTGGTATTAAAATAACTTCAAATATGAGAAAGATACAAAGGTTTCAGAATATAAGCTCATCATGACCTTTGACACTGTTAGTGATGGAATGAATAGATCACACGGATTTATGTCATTCTATATCAATTAAGGAATCTGCGTCTCTGCCCTTCCAGGGGCATGAAAACACAAAACCAGACCCCAATCAGAGGGCAATAAAACTTTCTATCCTTATCTAGGAACTGTTCCAATATTTATGTTCATCCCTCTGTGATAATGACAGTTCTGCTACACGTCACTTACTTGTCTTACCTATTGCACTATTCCTGTGTCCTGTTGTGTATAGAAATATGTGATGCTTCATTTTTTGTTTTAGTCTTTGCCTGATGAAGAGACGTGAGTAGCCTCGAAAGCTTGCAATTTGTTACCATCTTTTCAGTTATCCATTCAAAGGTATCAACCACTGTGGACTCTCAAGTCTAAATATTTTTCTATCTAATGGCTAACACGGTACGAAGATACACATGTTTCCTAACTTCAAGAATAAAAATAAAAACACTGCAAATATAAACGCATATATGCACATGCCAACAAGAAATGGAACAACACACCACCCAAAAAATTGGTTACAAAATATAGTGTTGTAAATTTAACAATAAAAGTCCATTTTTGTATTTATGAATAATGCTTAAGGAACGCTATGTTAAACCATAACATAGTGAAGACAATGGATTTTGTAATCGTCACTCATCATCATCATCATTGCAATTTAGATGTGACAGTCACAGACATTTCAATTATTTAAGTTAATAAAATCGTTACTTTGTACAGCATGTATGACATGTCCAGCATGGACTCATCAATGTGATGACACAATAATGTACGATAAAAAATAACCATTTAAAAAAACATAATGCATTGTCACAATTTAAGTGTGTGCCTGCAAGTGTAGGTGAAAGAAAGGCTACGGATAGCAAAGGTATATTCTATGTCTGTATCAGACAGTGGACAGCCTCTGATGGGTAATGGCGATGTTATACTGTACGTCAATAAAGTCTGCGGCTGCAATCATGCATTTTTTGCTTGGACAGTGTTGAAGAGGGTAAAAGCATGTCTGGTTGCGCAAGGCTTTATCCGTCAACACTACCTTCCTACTGTCACGCGTAGGGTAGGGTAGCGTGTGTCAATTAGATGACTATATAAAATGTGACGTTACGCAGCGTTATTGCGCCCTAGGGACGCCAAAAATACGACAGCAGTAATCATTTACTGTCTAATACTCCACCTATGACCAACAAAAAAAGACCGTTCCCTCTTTAACAATCTACAAGACTAACAAGCATAATGGTTGACGCAGACTTTATTGAGGTACAGTATTACATCGACATTGTACATGAGTAACTATGCACTGTGATACCTATATACCATTATTAATTTATATCTGTTGTGGTTGTTTCAACAGCACTTGCAGGTATAACTACCTATTGTCAGTATGCATGATGCACTTTCTAGATGTAATAATTTATTATTGCACATTATTACCAGGTTTAGATGCTGGCCATTTCATATATGGTGTGTGAAGTTACAGTTGGCATCAGTATGTGTATTTTATACTGTCTGTCATAAATAAAACTCGTGATGATGATGATGAGGATTTTATGATTCGTACATCCATTGACTGCATTATCTTACAGGTACAGATAAAGTTCCTTAAAAAGCATTAATTGATAAGTATGAAATGTACTTTTATGCATTAATTTCAAAAAGTGAACACTATGTTTTAGTTTTTGTTACCATTTCTAATAGACATGTGCAGATATGCGCTGTGATGACAAATTATTATTTGTCCATATTTGGCATAAAAATTTATCATTCTAGGCCTGGAAAACTTCACAATTTCATGTTTTAAGCATAACAATCAGGGTGACGGCTCTTCCCTATTTGGATCATGTTCGACATGGGTTTTTCTGTGCATGTGTAGGGAACAGGAGACATGGATAACGTTGCGAACCAGTTATTTAATCTGAAAACGGACAGACAAATTCTGGCGAGATCCATGCCTTGTTCATTTTCAGAAAAGTAAGCCGGTCTACATTATCGGAGGATAGTCGCATGCGACGGTCTGTTAGTACACCACCTGCGGCACTAAAGACGCGCTCCGATAATACACTGGCAGCAGGGCAAGCCAGCACCTCCAATGCATACTGGCTAAGCTCTGGCCATGTATCCAGCTTAGAGACCCAAAACTTGAATGGGGAAGAGCCATCTGGGAGTACACTGAGAGGGAAAGACATGTAGTCTGTCACCATCTTACGGAAACGTTGCCTCCTGCTGACAGGAGCCGTCTCGGATGGTGTAGACATTGGTGGCGCTGCCACAAAACTTCGCCACATTTGGAACATACTGGTCTTTCCCTGTGCAGATGCGCTGCTTCTGCTCCCTCTTGTTGCAGAGCTGTCTCCACTGCCTCGACGCACAGAGCTGCTTTGTAAAGCAGTAGCAGTGCTCTCGGCTGGAATGGAGAGCATTATGGATTGCACCAGTGTGTCTTGGTACTCCCGCATTTTACGCTCCCGGTTCAACGGTGTGATGAGGCTTTGTAAGTTGTCCCGGTAGCGAGGGTCTAGGAGGGTGTACACCCAATAATCAGACGTGGTGAGAATGTGGGCGATGCGGCGGTCGTTTCTCAGGCACTGCAGCATGAAATCAACCATGTGCTGCAGACTCCCAACTGGCCAAGAAACGCTGTCCCCTGCAAGAGGCGTCATCTCTGCCTGCTCTGCATCACCCCACCCTCGCTCTACATACTGATGGAATTAGTGACTCCTCATCCTCCACCTCTTCCAAAACCTCATCCCTTATTGCTTGCAGTGTTTTTTGAAGCAGGCAGATAAGGGGGACAGTCAGGCTGACTAGTGCATCATCTGCACTCGCCATCCGCGTTGACTCATCAAACGCATGCAAAACGTGGCAGATGTCCTTCATAGAGGCCCACTCAGTAGTGGTGAAGTGTGAACGACGCAAATTGCGAGTTGATTGTGCCTGATGCAGCTGATACTCCATTACTGCTGGCTGCTGCTCACACACCGCTCCAACATATGTAACGTGGAATTCCACCTGGTGGGTACGTCACATATGATGCGATGTTCAGGAAGGCGAAATCTGCGTTGCAGAGCTGCAATGCGCGATCTGGCCATGCTGGAACGTCGCAAGTGAGCGCACTCTAGGCGGACCTTGTGCAGCAGTGCATCAAGATCCGGATAGTCCATCAAAAAACTCTGCACGACCAAGTTGAGCACATGTGCCAGACATGGTATGTGAGTGAGGTTGCTAAGGCCCAGAGCTGCCACCAGATTTCGGCCATTGTCACACACTACCAAGCCTGGCTGGAGATTCGCTGGCAAAAACCACACGTCGCTCTCCTGCTTGATGGCATTCCAGAGCTCCTGCGCTGTGTGGCTTCGATTCCCCATGGAAATTAATTTCAGGACGGCCTGTTGACGTTTGGCCACGGCTGTGCTCATATCGGTTGCATCAGGTAAGCGTTCACGGGTCCATGTGGAGGTAGACCGTGACGGCTCCTGCAGCGATGATTCTGAGGAACTGGAGTAGGAGGAGGAGTCAATGTGGACAGACTTGATTCCTGCAATCCTTGGAGTTGGCAGAACACGTACAGCGCCACTCGCAAGATCTGTACCCGGCTCCACAACATTGACCCAATGGGCAGTGAGGGAAAGGTATCGTCCCTGGCCATGGGTACTGGTCCACGCATCGGTGGTCAGGTGGACCTTGCTACTGACGGCGTTTAGTAGCGCATGTTTAATTTTTCCCTCAACATGCTTTTGCAGACCAGGGACGGCTTGCCTGCTGAAATAAAATCGGCTGGGCACATTGTATTGTGGGACTGCCAATGACATTAAGTCACGGAAACTGTCAGTCTCCACCAGCCTGAATGACAGCATTTCAAGGGACAGGAGTTTTGCAATGCCAGCATTCAGAGCCTGTGCTCGTGGATGGTTTGCCGAGTATGGCCGTCTTTTATCCCATGCCTGTGCTACCGATGGCTGTTTTGTGGCCTGGGAGTGTGAGGATGACAGGGAACTTGCAGCTGTGGGTGGAATAACACTGGGTCTCTGGACAACAGTTACAGAGGTTCTTCCATGGCGATCCTGTGAGGAAGCCGAACCAGCTGTGTGTGAGCTGGAGGAAGAGGCTCCAACACGAGCTGAAGATGTAGGTGCTGCTGTAGGTTGGCCTACATCTCCAGTGTGTCTTTGTAACTCAGCTACGTGCTTTGTCCGTACATGTTTCCACATATTTGTGGTATTGAGGTTACTGATATTTTTACCTCTTTTAACTTTTTGATTACACAGCTTGCATTTGACATAGCAAATATCATCTGCAAGTGTGTCAAAAAAGGACCACGCAGTGCAAGTCCTGGGAGCGCCCGGTTTGGCTGTTGGAAGAGAACTGCTACGAACGGGTGCCAAACTGGAGGGTACAGGCAACCGAGTCTGCAGCCTACCTCTCCCTCCTGTTTGTACCGTTGGGGCAATCTCTTCCTCAGAGCTGCTACCACCACCTTCCTGTTCCTCACGCCATGTTGGGTCTTGGACCTCATCATCTCCACTACCCTCTTCCAACACCTGCTGCTGTTGGGTGGTCTGGCCAGCACCTACTCAACAGAAAATGGCACCTGAGTCTCATCATCATCAGATGCGTTCTGCAGTGTGCTGACCATCGGCACTGGCTCACCCGCCTCTTCACATTCAGAGAGACACAGCTGTTGTGCATCACTGCATACTGCCTCTTCTTCACATTCCAGAATGCTGCTTGGCTGGGCCCCTGTTTCCAAGCCAACAGATTCTGAGAACAGAAGCAGAGACACAGCTGGCTCCAGTTCAGAACTCTCTGACTGCCTGGGCAATTTGGCAGGCGGTGAAGAGACAGATGGTTGTTCAACAGTGCTGTGGTCCTGAGAGGAGGTGGAAGGAATTGAAGTTGATGCATTGGCTGCCATCCAACCAACAACGGCTTCAATTTGTTCTTCCCGCAGCAGGGGGGTACGCTGAGCTCCTACAAAAGTGCGCATAAAGGAACGCTCACGGGGAAAACTGGTGGATGCTGTGTCACTGGGTGCGGCAGCAGCCACAGAATCCCCACGTCCTCTCCCTGCTGAAACTCCACGGCCACGACCACGTGCCTTACTCCCTGCCTTCTTCATCTTGGTAGATTGATAAAGAAAGTCAGAAAAGTTATAAGGCCTAAGTGTGGTTATTCCTCAGAGACTGCAGTGAACACTGCAGACAACTGTTCAGTAGCTGTGAAAGGCCCCTTTGTCTACTTCTATAGTGTTTGCAACCACTGTATTGTATACGGATGGAAGCGCGTCACACTAATAGATTAGATTTTTTCAAATATAATGGAGCTGCACCAATTAGAGAAAAATGTGAAGGATGAGGCAGTGACACACGCTCAGCAGACTACAACCAGCAGTAGTTGAAGAACTAACTGGAGCGTGATCTGCACTCAAAAAATGAAAAGCTCACAGACTACAGTGAACACTGAAACACAACTGTCCACAATCTGTGAAAGGCTACTCCTTTGTCTACTTCTATAGTGTTTGCAACCACTGTATTGTATACGGATGGAAGCGCGTCACACTAATAGATTAGATTTTTTGCAAATATAATGGAGCTGCACCAATTCCACAAAATCAAATTAAAAAAAGAGTCAGTGAGTGACACTTGCAGATGCCTACAAACAGCGGTGGATGCAGAGCAAATTGCAGCGTCACCTGCACTCTCACACACACCTTGCACAGAGCTGTTAAAACAACACTGGCAAAAGGAAGCTTTACACAGCGGTTGGTAAACTAGCCTGCCTAAAGCACAGTAGAGTACACAAAATCGCAATCTCTAACTGTCCCTCAGAGTCAGCACAGTAGCGTTCTGTCCCTTACTGAATTCACAGCACAGTGACGCTAAAATGGAGGCGGCGCCTTTTATAGTGCATTCTGACATCATTTCAGCAGCCAATCACAGCCATGCCATTAGTTAAGATGACCGCAGCATTACAGGATGTTCCCACACTTCATAAGATTCCTCATTGGCTGACTAAATCACATTGCCTCTCAAAGAATTATGGGAACTTCCGATTCCGGTATACGATATATGAAAAATATCGGAACTAAGTATCGGAATTCCGATACAGCGAATATCGGCCGATACCCGATACTTGCGGTATCGGAATGCTCAACCCTAGTGCTCACTAGGGTTGAGCATTCCGATACCGCAAGTATCGGCCGATATTCGCTGTATCGGAATTCCGATACTTAGTTCCGATATTTTTCATATATCGTATACCGGAATCGGAAGTTCCCATAATTCTTTGAAGGCAAAGTGCTCACTAGGGTTGAGCATTCCGATACCGCAAGTATCGGGTATCGGCCGATATTCGCTGTATCGGAATTCCGATACTTAGTTCCGATATTTTTCATATATCGTATACCGGAATCGGAAGTTCCCATAATTCTTTGAGAGGCAATGTGATTTTAGTCAGCCAATGAGGAATCTTATGAAGTGTGGGCACATCCTGTAATGCTGCGGTCATCTTAACTAATGGCATGGCTGTGATTGGCTGCTGAAATGATGTCAGAATGCACTATAAAAGGCGCCGCCTCCATTTTAGCGTCACTGTGCTGTGAATTCAGTAAGGCCGGCGTCACACTGGCGACAGAATCGGACGACTGCAATGCGATGAAAAATCGCATTGCAGTCGGACCTATGTTAATCTATGGAGCAGCTCCCAGTATCAGATTTTTTGTGGTCCGTTTTAAACGTCCGTGTGCAATCGCAGCATGCTGCGATTGTCACCGATTGTGGGTCGACTATCGCCAATGCAAGTCTATGGGAGCGATGAAAAATCTGATTACAAACGGACCACACTGTGTGACTTGCGATGAAATCGCATCGGTGTCCTTTAGAAAAGCCGGCAATTCATCCCGGCTATACTGTAAAATCACACTGACAGCTTTAATAAAGACTAGAAAGAATAGATATATACACATAGAACACATATATATATATATATACATGTCATTGTGACATGTACATATACATATATTTATAGTTCCTAGACTTCTACATACTGTTATAGCCGCTAATTCAATTGCCGGGTTTTGTGAAATCACAGAAGCCGACATGAAATGATACATTGTTTCCACACATTTAACCATGTAATTTCATGTATTTTTATATATGTTTGAAACATACAATTACATGAGTGTATTTGTGCAAAATTTCAGACATGTAGGGGTTAATTAAAGGTGTAATTTCGTTGAAAAAAAATGCGTGGGCTCCCGCTGTATTTTCTCCACCAGACAGATAAAGCAAAGCGAGTGGGGGCAGATAATAATAGCCTAGGGAGGGTACATTTTTTTTGTGCCCCCCTGGCTACTAACATCTGCCCCCAGACACCCCAGAAAGGGCAAATCTATAATTAGATTCGCCCTTTCTGGCACTTTGCCCGTCTATTCCCATTGCCCTGTAGCGGTGGCGAATGGGTTAATCTCACCTTACTGTCACCTTAGTATTGAAAGGTGACCTTAAGGCAGGTTAATAATTGATAGCTGTCAATTAGACAACTATCAATTATTAATCCTATTGAAGTAAATAAAAAAACACACACACTTTAAGAATAAATAATTTTAATGAAATAAAAACACATTTTTTTGACCATATTTTATTTTACACTTAATCCGTGCGAAGCCATTGATCTCCTAAAATAAAAAAAAAAAATAAAACAACATTATTCTTACCTATTCCGCCGATCTGTCACGTCCCACGCTGTAATCCTTCACAAAGGGTTAACTAGCTTTGAGCCAAGCAGTGCAAGTAATCCTGCATGCTCAGCTCAAAGCTCATGAATGAATAAGTTCCTCTCCTGGCGACAGGAGAGGATGTGTTTCATGAATGAAGCTTAATTGATTGTGTCCACTTTCCCTTTAGGTCAGGTCACTACAGTTAAATTGGCAATAAATCAATTAAGCTCCATTCATGAATCTATTCCTCTACTTTCGCTGGGAGAGGAACTTATTCA
The DNA here is from genome assembly GCA_033576555.1 of Oophaga sylvatica. Lineage (NCBI taxonomy): Eukaryota > Metazoa > Chordata > Amphibia > Anura > Dendrobatidae > Oophaga > Oophaga sylvatica. Next base: position 489,824,665 of record JARQOD010000002.1, read on the forward strand.
TTCAGGGGAATACAGGTCTGAGACAGCATTATTAGCTCTCTGCGACCTGTAAACTGTTAACCCTTTCTGATGGATTACACCGTGGGACCTGACTGTACATCGGATTGGTAAGTATAATTTTGCTTTTTTATTTTATTTTTATTACAGGAAATGGTTTTAGCAGGAAAATAAAATATGGTCAAAAACTGTGTGATTATTTAATTAAACTTATTTTTTATTAAACTGTGTGTGTTTGATTTTTCTTTCATACAATAGGATTAATAATTGATAGTTGTCTAATTGACAGCTATCAATTATTAACCTGCCTTAAGGTCACCTTTCAATACTAAGGTGACAGTAAGGTGAGATTAACCCATTCGCCACCGCTACAGGGCAATGGGAATAGACGGGCAAAGTGCCAGAAAGGGCGAATCTAATTATAGATTTGCCCTTTCTGGGGTGTCTGGGGGCAGATGTTAGTAGCCAGGGGGGGCACAAAAAAAATGTACCCTCCCTAGGCTATTATTATCTGCCCCCACTCGCTTTGCTTTGTCTGTCTGGTGGAGAAAATACAGCGGGAGCCCACGCATTTTTTTTCAACGAATTTACACCTTTAATTAACCCCTACATGTCTGAAATTTAGCACACATATACTCATGTAATTGTATGTTTCAAACATATATAAAAATACATGAAATTACATGGTTAAATGTGTGGAAACAATGTATCATTTCATGTCGGCTTCTGTGATTTCATGAAGCCGGCAATTGAATTAGCGGCTATAACAGTATGTAGAAGTCTAGGAACTATAAATATATGTATATATACATGTCACAATGACATGTATATATATATATATATATATATATATATGTGTTCTATGTGTATATATCTATTCTTTTTTTTGTGATTGAAATACTATTCTTTTAGATCCATTATATGTCAGTTTTGCAAGCCTGCGAGAAAATCTCGCAAGTCGGATGAAAATCGGATGTTACAAGGTACACACACATGCGATTAAATCGCATCTTTGAAGGAAAATCGGATGCCAGAAGGATGTGTGATGTTTTTATTTTGATCCGATTGTCGACCGTCTAAAACGGACCGATTTTTTGTGGTTGTGTGTGACTCCAGCCTTAGGGACAGAACGCTACTGTGCTGACTCTGAGGGACAGTTAGAGATTGCGATTTTGTGTACTCTACTGTGCTTTAGGCAGGCTAGTTTACCAACCGCTGTGTAAAGCTTCCTTTTGTTCACTGAGTCGTGTAGCTTTTCAGTTTTGAGTGCAGGATCACGCTCCAGTTTGTTCTTCAACTACCCGCTGTTGTAGGCATAGCAGTGTGTCACTGCCTCATCCTTCACATTTTTTCTTAATTGGTGCAGCTCCATTATATTTGAAAAAATCTAATCTATTAGTGTGACGCGCTTCCATCCGTATACAATACAGTGGTTGCAAACACTATAGAAGTAGACAAAGGGGCCTTTCACAGCTATGACAGTTGTGTTTCAGTGTTCACTGTAGTCTGTGAGCTTTTCATTTTTTGAGTGCAGATCACGCTCCAGTTAGTTCTTCAACTACTGCTGGTTGTAGTCTGCTGAGCGTGTGTCACTGCCTCATCCTTCACATTTTTCTCTAATTGGTGCAGCTCCATTATATTTGAAAAAAATCTAATCTATTAGTGTGACGCGCTTCCATCCGTATACAATACAGTGGTTGCAAACACTATAGAAGTAGACAAAGGAGTAGCCTTTCACAGATTGTGGACAGTTGTGTTTCAGTGTTCACTGTAGTCTGTGAGCTTTTCATTTTTTGAGTGCAGATCACGCTCCAGTTAGTTCTTCAACTACTGCTGGTTGTAGTCTGCTGAGCGTGTGTCACTGCCTCATCCTTCACATTTTTCTCTAATTGGTGCAGCTCCATTATATTTGAAAAAAATCTAATCTATTAGTGTGACGCGCTTCCATCCGTATACAATACAGTGGTTGCAAACACTATAGAAGTAGACAAAGGAGTAGCCTTTCACAGATTGTGGACAGTTGTGTTTCAGTGTTCACTGTAGTCTGTGAGCTTTTCATTTTTTGAGTGCAGATCACGCTCCAGTTAGTTCTTCAACTACTGCTGGTTGTAGTCTGCTGAGCGTGTGTCACTGCCTCATCCTTCACATTTTTCTCTAATTGGTGCAGCTCCATTATATTTGAAAAAAATCTAATCTATTAGTGTGACGCGCTTCCATCCGTATACAATACAGTGGTTGCAAACACTATAGAAGTAGACAAAGGAGTAGCCTTTCACAGATTGTGGACAGTTGTGTTTCAGTGTTCACTGTAGTCTGTGAGCTTTTCATTTTTTGAGTGCAGATCACGCTCCAGTTAGTTCTTCAACTACTGCTGGTTGTAGTCTGCTGAGCGTGTGTCACTGCCTCATCCTTCACATTTTTCTCTAATTGGTGCAGCTCCATTATATTTGAAAAAAATCTAATCTATTAGTGTGACGCGCTTCCATCCGTATACAATACAGTGGTTGCAAACACTATAGAAGTAGACAAAGGAGTAGCCTTTCACAGATTGTGGACAGTTGTGTTTCAGTGTTCACTGTAGTCTGTGAGCTTTTCATTTTTTGAGTGCAGATCACGCTCCAGTTAGTTCTTCAACTACTGCTGGTTGTAGTCTGCTGAGCGTGTGTCACTGCCACATCCTTCACATTTTTGTCTAATTGGTGCAGCTCCATTATATTTGAAAAAAATCTAATCTATTAGTGTGACGCGCTTCCATCCGTATACAATACAGTGGTTGCAAACACTATAGAAGTAGACAAAGGGGCCTTTCACAGCTACTGAACAGTTGTGTTTCAGTGTTCACTGTAGTCTGTGAGCTTTTCATTTTTTGAGTGCAGATCACGCTCCAGTTAGTTCTTCAACTACTGCTGGTTGTAGTCTGCTGAGCGTGTGTCACTGCCTCATCCTTCACATTTTTCTCTAATTGGTGCAGCTCCATTATATTTGAAAAAAATCTAATCTATTAGTGTGACGCGCTTCCATCCGTATACAATACAGTGGTTGCAAACACTATAGAAGTAGACAAAGGGGCCTTTCACAGCTACTGAACAGTTGTGTTTCAGTGTTCACTGTAGTCTGTGAGCTTTTCATTTTTTGAGTGCAGATCACGCTCCAGTTAGTTCTTCAACTACTGCTGGTTGTAGTCTGCTGAGCGTGTGTCACTGCCTCATCCTTCACATTTTTCTCTAATTGGTGCAGCTCCATTATATTTGAAAAAAATCTAATCTATTAGTGTGACGCGCTTCCATCCGTATACAATACAGTGGTTGCAAACACTATAGAAGTAGACAAAGGGGCCTTTCACAGCTACTGAACAGTTGTTTTTCAGTGTTCACTGTAGTCTGTGAGCTTTTCATTTTTGAGTGCAGATCACGCTACAGTTAGTTCTTCAACTACTGCTGGTTGTAGTCTGCTGAGCGTGTGTCACTGCCTCATCCTTCACATTTTTCTCTAATTGGTGCAGCTCCATTATATTTGAAAAAAATCTAATCTATTAGTGTGACGCGCTTCCATCCGTATACAATACAGTGGTTGCAAACACTATAGAAGTAGACAAAGGGCCTTTCACAGCTACTGAACAGTTGTCTGCAGTGTTCACTGCAGTCTCTGAGGAATAACCACACTTAGGCCTTATAACTTTTGACTTTCTTTATCAATCTACCAAGATGAAGAAGGCAGGGAGTAAGGCACGTGGTCGTGGCCGTGGAGTTTCAGCAGGAGAGGACGTGGGATTCTGTGGCTGCTGCGCACCAGTGACACGCATCCACCAGTTTTCCCCGTGAGCGTTCCTTTATGCGCACTTTTGTAGGAGCTCAGCGTACCCCCTGCTGCGGGAAGAACAAATTGAAGCCGTTGTTGGTTGGATGGCAGCAATGCATCGACTTCATTCCTTCCACCTCCTCTCAGGACCACAGCACTGTTGAACAACCATCTGTCTCTCACCGCTGCCAAATTGCCCAGGCAGTCAGAGAGTTCTGAACTGGAGCCAGCTGAGTCTCTGCTTCTGTTCTCAGAATCTGTTGGCTTGGAAACAGGGGCCCAGCCAAGCAGCATTCTGGAATGTGAAGAAGAGGCAGTATGCAGTGATGCGCAACAGCTGTGTCTCTCTGAATGTGAAGAGGCGGGTGAGCCAGTGCCGATGGTCAGCACACTGCAGAACGCATCTGATGATGATGAGACTCAGGTGCCATTTTCTGTTGAGCAGGTGCTGGCCAGACCACCCAACAGCAGCAGGTGTTGGAAGAGGGTAGTGGAGATGATGAGGTCCAAGACCCAACATGGCGTGAGGAACAGGAAGGTGGTGGTAGCAGCTCTGAGGAAGAGATTGCCCCAACGGTACAAACAGGAGGGAGAGGTAGGCTGCAGACTCGGTTGCCTGTACCCTCCAGTTTGGCACCCGTTCGTAGCAGTTCTCTTCCAACAGCCAAACCGGGCGCTCCCAGGACTTGCACTGCGTGGTCCTTTTTTGACACACTTGCAGATGATATTTGCTATGTCAAATGCAAGCTGTGTAATCAAAAAGTTAAAAGAGGTAAAAATATCAGTAACCTCAATACCACAAATATGTGGAAACATGTACGGACAAAGCACGTAGCTGAGTTACAAAGACACACTGGAGATGTAGGCCAACCTACAGCAGCACCTACATCTTCAGCTCGTGTTGGAGCCTCTTCCTCCAGCTCACACACAGCTGGTTCGGCTTCCTCACAGGATCGCCATGGAAGAACCTCTGTAACTGTTGTCCAGAGACCCAGTGTTATTCCACCCACAGCTGCAAGTTCCCTGTCATCCTCACACTCCCAGGCCACAAAACAGCCATCGGTAGCACAGGCATGGGATAAAAGACGGCCATACTCGGCAAACCATCCACGAGCACAGGCTCTGAATGCTGGCATTGCAAAACTCCTGTCCCTTGAAATGCTGTCATTCAGGCTGGTGGAGACTGACAGTTTCCGTGACTTAATGTCATTGGCAGTCCCACAATACAATGTGCCCAGCCGATTTTATTTCAGCAGGCAAGCCGTCCCTGGTCTGCAAAAGCATGTTGAGGGAAAAATTAAACATGCGCTACTAAACGCCGTCAGTAGCAAGGTCCACCTGACCACCGATGCGTGGACCAGTACCCATGGCCAGGGACGATACCTTTCCCTCACTGCCCATTGGGTCAATGTTGTGGAGCCGGGTACAGATCTTGCGAGTGGCGCTGTACGTGTTCTGCCAACTCCAAGGATTGCAGGAATCAAGTCTGTCCACATTGACTCCTCCTCCTACTCCAGTTCCTCAGAATCATCGCTGCAGGAGCCGTCACGGTCTACCTCCACATGGACCCGTGAACGCTTACCTGATGCGACCGATATGAGCACAGCCGTGGCCAAACGTCAACAGGCCGTACTGAAATTAATTTCCATGGGGAATCGAAGCCACACAGCGCAGGAGCTCTGGAATGCCATCAAGCAGGAGAGCGACGTGTGGTTTTTGCCAGCGAATCTCCAGCCAGGCTTGGTAGTGTGTGACAATGGCCGAAATCTGGTGGCAGCTCTGGGCCTTGGCAACCTCACTCACATACCATGTCTGGCACATGTGCTCAACTTGGTCGTGCAGAGTTTTTTGAGGGACTATCCGGATCTTGATGCACTGCTGCACAAGGTCCGCCTAGAGTGCGCTCACTTGCGACGTTCCAGCATGGCCAGATCGCGCATTGCAGCTCTGCAACGCAGATTTCGCCTTCCTGAACATCGCATCATATGTGACGTACCCACCAGGTGGAATTCCACGTTACATATGTTGGAGCGGTTGTGTGAGCAGCAGCCAGCAGTAATGGAGTATCAGCTGCATCAGGCGCAATCAACTCGCAATTTGCGTCGTTCACACTTCACCACTACTGAGTGGGCCTCTATGAAGGACATCTGCCACGTTTTGCGTGCGTTTGATGAGTCAACGCGGATGGCGAGTGCAGATGATGCACTAGTCAGCCTGACTGTCCCCCTTATCTGCCTGCTTCAAAAAACACTGCAAGCAATAAGGGATGAGGTTTTGGAAGAGGTGGAGGATGAGGAGTCACTAATTCCATCACCTTCTGGACAGTCAGCGCAACGTGGTTCCTCACAAAGGGCTGGGCAGGGATCACTTTGTGAGGAGGATGAGGAGGAGTCAATGGAGGAGGAAGACATCGCTCCAGAGGGAGGTACACAACGCTCTAGTCAGTATGTAGAGCGAGGGTGGGGTGATGCAGAGCAGGCAGAGATGACGCCTCTTGCAGGGGACAGCGTTTCTTGGCCAGTTGGGAGTCTGCAGCACATGGTTGATTTCATGCTGCAGTGCCTGAGAAACGACCGCCGCATCGCCCACATTCTCACCACGTCTGATTATTGGGTGTACACCCTCCTAGACCCTCGCTACCGGGACAACTTACAAAGCCTCATCACACCGTTGAACCGGGAGCGTAAAATGCGGGAGTACCAAGACACACTGGTGCAATCCATAATGTTCTCCATTCCAGCCGAGAGCACTGCTACTGCTTTACAAAGCAGCTCTGTGCGTCGAGGCAGTGGAGACAGCTCTGCAACAAGAGGGAGCAGAAGCAGCGCATCTGCACAGGGAAAGACCAGTATGTTCCAAATGTGGCGAAGTTTTGTGGCAGCGCCACCAATGTCTACACCATCCGAGACGGCTCCAGTCAGCAGGAGGCAACGTTTCCGTAAGATGGTGACAGACTACATGTCTTTCCCTCTCAGTGTACTCCCAGATGGCTCTTCCCCATTCAAGTTTTGGGTCTCTAAGCTGGATACATGGCCAGAGCTTAGCCAGTATGCATTGGAGGTGCTGGCTTGCCCTGCTGCCAGTGTATTATCGGAGCGCGTCTTTAGTGCCGCAGGTGGTGTACTAACAGACCGTCGCATGCGACTATCCTCCGATAATGTAGACCGGCTTACTTTTCTGAAAATGAACAAGGCATGGATCTCGCCAGAATTTGTCTGTCCGTTTTCAGATTAAATAACTGGTTCGCAACGTTATCCATGTCTCCTGTTCCCTACACATGCACAGAAAAACCCATGTCGAACATGATCCAAATAGGGAAGAGCCGTCACCCTGATTGTTATGCTTAAAACATGAAATTGTGAAGTTTTCCAGGCCTAGAATGATAAATTTTTATGCCAAATATGGACAAATAATAATTTGTCATCACAGCGCATATCTGCACATGTCTATTAGAAATGGTAACAAAAACTAAAACATAGTGTTCACTTTTTGAAATTAATGCATAAAAGTACATTTCATACTTATCAATTAATGCTTTTTAAGGAACTTTATCTGTACCTGTAAGATAATGCAGTCAATGGATGTACGAATCATAAAATCCTCATCATCATCATCACGAGTTTTATTTATGACAGACAGTATAAAATACACATACTGATGCCAACTGTAACTTCACACACCATATATGAAATGGCCAGCATCTAAACCTGGTAATAATGTGCAATAATAAATTATTACATCTAGAAAGTGCATCATGCATACTGACAATAGGTAGTTATACCTGCAAGTGCTGTTGAAACAACCACAACAGATATAAATTAATAATGGTATATAGGTATCACAGTGCATAGTTACTCATGTACAATGTCGATGTAATACTGTACCTCAATAAAGTCTGCGTCAACCATTATGCTTGTTAGTCTTGTAGATTGTTAAAGAGGGAACGGTCTTTTTTTGTTGGTCATAGGTGGAGTATTAGACAGTAAATGATTACTGCTGTCGTATTTTTGGCGTCCCTAGGGCGCAATAACGCTGCGTAACGTCACATTTTATATAGTCATCTAATTGACACACGCTACCCTACCCTACGCGTGACAGTAGGAAGGTAGTGTTGACGGATAAAGCCTTGCGCAACCAGACATGCTTTTACCCTCTTCAACACTGTCCAAGCAAAAAATGCATGATTGCAGCCGCAGACTTTATTGACGTACAGTATAACATCGCCATTACCCATCAGAGGCTGTCCACTGTCTGATACAGACATAGAATATACCTTTGCTATCCGTAGCCTTTCTTTCACCTACACTTGCAGGCACACACTTAAATTGTGACAATGCATTATGTTTTTTTAAATGGTTATTTTTTATCGTACATTATTGTGTCATCACATTGATGAGTCCATGCTGGACATGTCATACATGCTGTACAAAGTAACGATTTTATTAACTTAAATAATTGAAATGTCTGTGACTGTCACATCTAAATTGCAATGATGATGATGATGAGTGACGATTACAAAATCCATTGTCTTCACTATGTTATGGTTTAACATAGCGTTCCTTAAGCATTATTCATAAATACAAAAATGGACTTTTATTGTTAAATTTACAACACTATATTTTGTAACCAATTTTTTGGGTGGTGTGTTGTTCCATTTCTTGTTGGCATGTGCATATATGCGTTTATATTTGCAGTGTTTTTATTTTTATTCTTGAAGTTAGGAAACATGTGTATCTTCGTACCGTGTTAGCCATTAGATAGAAAAATATTTAGACTTGAGAGTCCACAGTGGTTGATACCTTTGAATGGATAACTGAAAAGATGGTAACAAATTGCAAGCTTTCGAGGCTACTCACGTCTCTTCATCAGGCAAAGACTAAAACAAAAAATGAAGCATCACATATTTCTATACACAACAGGACACAGGAATAGTGCAATAGGTAAGACAAGTAAGTGACGTGTAGCAGAACTGTCATTATCACAGAGGGATGAACATAAATATTGGAACAGTTCCTAGATAAGGATAGAAAGTTTTATTGCCCTCTGATTGGGGTCTGGTTTTGTGTTTTCATGCCCCTGGAAGGGCAGAGACGCAGATTCCTTAATTGATATAGAATGACATAAATCCGTGTGATCTATTCATTCCATCACTAACAGTGTCAAAGGTCATGATGAGCTTATATTCTGAAACCTTTGTATCTTTCTCATATTTGAAGTTATATTTTAATACCAGTAATTCCATATCCATCATGCTATGACCAGGCATACAAAAGTGTTTTGCCACAGGTAAATCCATAATTTTTTGACTTATCGTGTGGCGCTGATAATTCATCCTTGTTCTCATTTTTTGGCCGGTCTCCCCTCACTTGTCCCTCCCTCACTTGTCTTACCTATTCCTGTGTCCTGTTGTGTGTAGAAATATGTGATTCTTCATTTTTTTTTTTAGTCTTAGCCTGATGAAGAGACCTGAGTAGTCTCGAAAGCTTTGAATTTGTTACCATATTTTCAGTTAGCCATTAAACGGTATCAACCACAGAGGACTCTCAAGTATAAATATTTTTCTATTCTTGGAATTGAAATTCATCATTTTATTGTCCTAGTAAAACTTCATTTATTCTTGTTTGAAGTACATACATTTGCAATGGCCACGTAACAAGGCAATAACTCAATATTTTGTGCCTACACCCTCCTTGACCCTGGGCTTCAACAGCGCCAGTTGCTGCTCAGAAGTGTTAGATGCACAGATGAAAACAATCGCTGATGTGTTTGTGGGGTTCAGTAACGCCTGCTGTTCCCCTGCTGTGTGTCTGGCAAAAATTACTGCTGCTAACTACAACTTCAACTTCAAACGTCTCATACTAGGCCTCTGCCTACACCCTCCTTGACCCTGGGCTTCAACAGCTCCAGTTGCTGCTCAGAAGTGTTAGATGCACAGATGAAAACAATCGCTGATGTGTTTGTGGGGTTCAGTAACGCCTGCTGTTCCCCTGCTGTGTGTCTGGCAAAAATTACTGCTGCTAACTACAACTTCAACTTCAAACGTCTCATACTAGGCCTCTGCCTACACCCTCCTTGACCCTGGGCTTCAACAGCGCCAGTTGCTGCTCAGAAGTGTTAGATGCACAGATGAAAACAATCGCTGATGTGTTTGTGGGGTTCAGTAACGCCTGCTGTTCCCCTGCTGTGTGTCTGGCAAAAATTACTGCTGCTAACTACAACTTCAACTTCAAACGTCTCATACTAGGCCTCTGCCTACACCCTCCTTGACCCTGGGCTTCAACAGCGCCAGTTGCTGCTCAGAAGTGTTAGATGCACAGATGAAAACAATCGCTGATGTGTTTGTGGGGTTCAGTAACGCCTGCTGTTCCCCTGCTGTGTGTCTGGCAAAAATTACTGCTGCTAACTAACCTTCAACTTCAAACGTCTCATACTAGGCCTCTGCCTACACCCTCCTTGACCCTGGGCTTCAACAGCGCCAGTTGCTGCTCAGAAGTGTTAGATGCACAGATGAAAACAATCGCTGATGTGTTTGTGGGGTTCAGTAACGCCTGCTGTTCCCCTGCTGTGTGTCTGGCAAAAATTACTGCTGCTAACTACAACTTCAACTTCAAACGTCTCATACTAGGCCTCTGCCTACACCCTCCTTGACCCTGGGCTTCAACAGCGCCAGTTGCTGCTCAGAAGTGTTAGATGCACAGATGAAAACAATCGCTGATGTGTTTGTGGGGTTCAGTAATGCCTGCTGTTCCCCTGCTGTGTGTCTGGCAAAAATTACTGCTAGCTACCTAATCATGGTGAAAAAAACATGACATCTCAAAGTGTCTAGTGCTACACATAGATATGAGGCTACACCGTGATTTCTAAGCTGTAAACATTTGAAACGTCAACTTTCAAACCATAAAATGATTAGTCTTTGTCACAAATCTGTAACAAAATAATTGTGTGACATATTATTACAGATATGCACATGTCGAAAACAAATGCAAACACAAAAGCCTACTTATGCTATAGGATACTGATGGTCAACCTTGTCACTCCATAGCTTAGACAAATCCAACTAACATCATGATCACTCAAATGCTGCAATGTTGGAAGTGCATAATATGGGTTGAACTTTGACAACTGCTGCAGTGCGAAGGTTATACTTCAGTGTTCTTGCCTTTGAAATAAAAGCATACAAGTAAATATAATAATCCAATGTTGATTAAGGGACGTGATGTACACCTGTAATATTGTGCAAACAATGCATGTAGGAATAGTCCTCTTCAACATTACTTATATTTGTGTCATTTTAAAAAATACATATTTGATTAGAAAGTTAACAGCCCATATCATAAAGGTCCTTCATGTAAACATGATAATCGCTACCAAAAATCATGCATTACCTTGGTAAAGTCAATAGTGCATAGTCACAATAGCAAAATATATACCTGTAAGTGGTGCTGAAAGAACGACAACTGATAGAATACGTGAATGATATATATTTATCAGACTGAATAGCGACATCTGTACAATGTCGATATAATACTGTACCTTAACAAAACAGCTGTGTCACACCTCACACTCGTTTTTCTTGTAGCTTGTTATGTAATAGGGCACATGCGTGTATGTTTCATCATAGGTGCATGTTTACTGAGTAAAGCAGTCATGACAACGCCTTTGTGTTGTCGGTACGCTTGCGATGATGAACGATGCGCACCGTGAATGTTAGTCTGCGTCATAAGACGTACAGATGCTCCAATACCCAACGCGTCACAGCAGGAAGCCAGTCTGTGCGTCCAAACAAAGGCGCAACCATACATGCACGTAACCTTTTATAAAGCTATATAAAAAAAAGGATGTAGTAGTAACGCACACTTTATTGAGGTACAGTATTACATCGCCATTCACCATCTGTGGCTATGCAGTCTCATCTATATATACCTTATCTATCCATTGTCATGCTTGCAAGTCCACAGTCATTCATAAATATCTGTTTTCACTATGCACTATGCACTTTTTAAATTTTTTGTTTGTTAATATAAATGATTGGCACATATTATCAGTATTACATGATGGAAATTTTAGATATTTTTTTAAAAATTTTAGTGATATTATTCACCAAATGTAAAGTTTTATGAATGTCAAAGATAACTTGTAATGCTGATTATGTTTTTAAGTCAGCCATTCATTGTCTACACAATAAAAATGGTGTACATACTGTTACTTAGCCATCATTAATGGATTCTGATATGTACTTGTATGCTTTTATTTTAAACCGTATAGCAGATTATTTAACCTCTTTTAATTGTGGTTTGCATTGCTTTTCAACATGTTAATGTATGCGTTTATGTTTGTAAATTATTAATTTCCATATATTTTTTTAAGTAAAATCATCATCTTATGGTACTAAAGGTTATATTTCTCTTGTTTGGAGTATAGACATTTTTAATTGACAAGTAACAAGGAAAATACTTGATCTAGTATTTAAACATCCTCCTTCACCCTGGGCTCCAACACCGCCAGTTGTTGCTCGGAAGTGCTGTTAGCACAGTGAACACTTGCTCCTGTGTTACTGGGGTTCAGTAATGTCAGCTGTTCCCCTGCTGTGTGAACGGCAAAAAGTCCTGCTGCCTCCACCATGTTCTCATCTCATCCCTGGGCTACAACACCGCCAGTTGTTGCTCGGAAGTGCTGTTAGCACAGTGAACACTTGCTCCTGTGTTATTGGGGTTCAGTAATGTCAGCTGTTCCCCTGCTGTGTGAACAGCAAAAAGTCCTGCTGCCTCCACCATGTTCTCATCTCATCCCTGGGCTACAACACCGCCAGTTGTTGCTCGGAAGTGCTGTTAGCACAGTGAACACTTGCTCCTGTGTTACTGGGGTTCAGTAATGTCAGCTGTTCCTCTGCTGTGTGAACGGCAAAAAGTCCTGCTGCCTCCACCATGTTCTCATCTCATCCCTGGGCTCCAACACCGCCAGTTGTTGCTCGGAAGTGCTGTTAGCACAGTGAACACTTGCTCCTGTGTTACTGGGGTTCAGTAATGTCAGCTGTTCCCTGCTGTGTGAACGGCAAAAAGTCCTGCTGCCTCCACCCTGTTCTCTTCTCATCCCTGGGCTACAACACCGCCAGTTGTTGCTCGGAAGTGCTGTTAGCACAGTGAACACTTGCTCCTGTGTTACTGGGGTTCAGTAATGTCAGCTGTTCCCTGCTGTGTGAACGGCAAAAAGTCCTGCTGCCTCCACCATGTTCTCATCTCATCCCTGGGCTCCAACACCGCCAGTTGTTGCTCGGAAGTGCTGTTAGCACAGTGAACACTTGCTCCTGTGTTACTGGGGTTCAGTAATGTCAGCTGTTCCCCTGCTGTGTGAAAAGCAAAAAGTCCTGCTGCCTCCACCATGTTCTCATCTCATCCCTGGGCTACAACACCGCCAGTTGTTGCTCGGAAGTGCTGTTAGCACAGTGAACACTTGCTCCTGTGTTATTGGGGTTCAGTAATGTCAGCTGTTCCCCTGCTGTGTGAACGGCAAAAAGTCCTGCTGCCTCCACCATGTTCTCATCTCATCCCTGGGCTACAACACCGCCAGTTGTTGCTCGGAAGTGCTGTTAGCACAGTGAACACTTGCTCCTGTGTTATTGGGGTTCAGTAATGTCAGCTGTTCCCCTGCTGTGTGAACGGCAAAAAGTCCTGCTGCCTCCACCCTGTTCTCTTCTCATCCCTGGGCTACAACACCGCCAGTTGTTGCTCGGAAGTGCTGTTAGCACAGTGAACACTTGCTCCTGTGTTACTGGGGTTCAGTAATGTCAGCTGTTCCCTGCTGTGTGAACGGCAAAAAGTCCTGCTGCCTCCACCATGTTCTCATCTCATCCCTGGGCTACAACACCGCCAGTTGTTGCTCGGAAGTGCTGTTAGCACAGTGAACACTTGCTCCTGTGTTACTGGGGTTCAGTAATGTCAGCTGTTCCCCTGCTGTGTGAACGGCAAAAAGTCCTGCTGCCTCCACCCTGTTCTCTTCTCATCCCTGGGCTACAACACCGCCAGTTGTTGCTCGGAAGTGCTGTTAGCACAGTGAACACTTGCTCCTCTGTTACTGGGGTTCAGTAATGTCAGCTGTTCCCCTGCTGTGTGAACGGCAAAAAGTCCTGCTGCCTCCACCATGTTCTCATCTCATCCCTGGGCTCCAACACCGCCAGTTGTTGCTCGGAAGTGCTGTTAGCACAGTGAACACTTGCTCCTGTGTTACTGGGGTTCAGTAATGTCAGCTGTTCCCCTGCTGTGTGAAGGGCAAAAAGTCCTGCTGCCTCACCATGTTCTCATCTCATCCCTGGCTACTACACCGCCATGTTGATCTCGGAAGTGCTGTTATGCACAGTGAACACTTGCTCCTGTGTTAATTGGGTTTTTCAGTAATGTCAGTGTTCCATGCTGTGTGACGGCAAAAAGTCCTGCTGCCTCCACCTGTTCTTTCTATCCATGGCTACAACCACATTGTTGCTCGAAGTGCTGTTAGCAAGTGAACACTTGCTCCTGTGTTACTGGGTTCAGTAATGTCAGCTGTTCCCCTGCTGTGTGACGCAATAAAGTCTGCTGCCTCCACATGTTTCTACTCATCCTGGGCTCCATCACCGCAGTTGTTGCTCGAAGTGCTGTTAGCACAGTGAAACTTGCTCTGTGTTACTGGGGTTCAGTAATGTCAGCTGTTCCCCTGCTGTGTGAATCGGCAAAAATCTGCTGCCTCCACCCTGTTCTCTTCTCATCCCTGGCTAAACACCGCCATTTTGGCTCGAAGTGCTGTTAGCACAGTGAACACTTGCTCCTGTGTTCTGGGTTCAGTAATGTCAGCTGTTCCTGCTGTGTGAACGGCAAAAAGTCTGCTCCTCCACCATGTTCTCATCTCATCCCTGGGCTACAACACCGCCAGTTGTTGCTCGGAAGTGCTGTTAGCACAGTGAACACTTGCTCCTGTGTTACTGGGGTTCAGTAATGTCAGCTGTTCCCCTGCTGTGTGAACGGCAAAAAGTCCTGCTGCCTCCACCCTGTTCTCTTCTCATCCCTGGGCTACAACACCGCCAGTTGTTGCTCGGAAGTGCTGTTAGCACAGTGAACACTTGCTCCTGTGTTATGGGGTTCAGTAATGTCAGCTGTTCCCCTGCTGTGTGAACGGCAAAAAGTCCTGCTGCCTCCACCATGTTCTCATCTCATCCCTGGGCTACAACACCGCCAGTTGTTGCTCGGAAGTGCTGTTAGCACAGTGAACACTTGCTCCTGTGTTACTGGGGTTCAGTAATGTCAGCTGTTCCCCTGCTGTGTGAACGGCAAAAAGTCCTGCTGCCTCCACCCTGTTCTCTTCTCATCCCTGGGCTACAACACCGCCAGTTGTTGCTCGGAAGTGCTGTTAGCACAGTGAACACTTGCTCCTGTGTTACTGGGGTTCAGTAATGTCAGCTGTTCCCCTGCTGTGTGAACGGCAAAAAGTCCTGCTGCCTCCACCATGTTCTCATCTCATCCCTGGGCTACAACACCGCCAGTTGTTGCTCGGAAGTGCTGTTAGCACAGTGAACACTTGCTCCTGTGTTACTGGGGTTCAGTAATGTCAGCTGTTCCCCTGCTGTGTGAACGGCAAAAAGTCCTGCTGCCTCCACCCTGTTCTCTTCTCGTCCCTGGGCTACAACACCGCCAGTTGTTGCTCGGAAGTGCTGTTAGCACAGTGAACACTTGCTCCTGTGTTACTGGGGTTCAGTAATGTCAGCTGTTCCCCTGCTGTGTGAACGGCAAAAAGTCCTGCTGCCTCCACCATGTTCTCATCTCATCCCTGGGCTACAACACCGCCAGTTGTTGCTCGGAAGTGCTGTTAGCACAGTGAACACTTGCTCCTGTGTTATTGGGGTTCAGTAATGTCAGCTGTTCCCCTGCTGTGTGAACGGCAAAAAGTCCTGCTGCCTCCACCATGTTCTCATCTCATCCCTGGGCTACAACACCGCCAGTTGTTGCTCGGAAGTGCTGTTAGCACAGTGAACACTTGCTCCTGTGTTACTGGGGTTCAGTAATGTCAGCTGTTCCCCTGCTGTGTGAACGGCAAAAAGTCCTGCTGCCTCCACCATGTTCTCATCTCATCCCTGGGCTACAACACCGCCAGTTGTTGCTCGGAAGTGCTGTTAGCACAGTGAACACTTGCTCCTGTGTTACTGGGGTTCAGTAATGTCAGCTGTTCCCCTGCTGTGTGAACGGCAAAAAGTCCTGCTGCCTCCACCCTGTTCTCTTCTCATCCCTGGGCTACAACACCGCCAGTTGTTGCTCGGAAGTGCTGTTAGCACAGTGAACACTTGCTCCTGTGTTACTGGGGTTCAGTAATGTCAGCTGTTCCCCTGCTGTGTGAACGGCAAAAAGTCCTGCTGCCTCCACCATGTTCTCATCTCATCCCTGGGCTCCAACACCGCCAGTTGTTGCTCGGAAGTGCTGTTAGCACAGTGAACACTTGCTCCTGTGTTACTGGGGTTCAGTAATGTCAGCTGTTCCCCTGCTGTGTGAACGGCAAAAAGTCCTGCTGCCTCCACCCTGTTCTCTTCTCATCCCTGGGCTACAACACCGCCAGTTGTTGCTCGGAAGTGCTGTTAGCACAGTGAACACTTGCTCCTGTGTTACTGGGGTTCAGTAATGTCAGCTGTTCCCCTGCTGTGTGAACGGCAAAAAGTCCTGCTGCCTCCACCATGTTCTCATCTCATCCCTGGGCTACAACACCGCCAGTTGTTGCTCGGAAGTGCTGTTAGCACAGTGAACACTTGCTCCTGTGTTATTGGGGTTCAGTAATGTCAGCTGTTCCCCTGCTGTGTGAACGGCAAAAAGTCCTGCTGCCTCCACCCTGTTCTCTTCTCATCCCTGGGCTACAACACCGCCAGTTGTTGCTCGGAAGTGCTGTTAGCACAGTGAACACTTGCTCCTGTGTTACTGGGGTTCAGTAATGTCAGCTGTTCCCCTGCTGTGTGAACGGCAAAAAGTCCTGCTGCCTCCACCATGTTCTCATCTCATCCCTGGGCTACAACACCGCCAGTTGTTGCTCGGAAGTGCTGTTAGCACAGTGAACACTTGCTCCTGTGTTACTGGGGTTCAGTAATGTCAGCTGTTCCCCTGCTGTGTGAACGGCAAAAAGTCCTGCTGCCTCCACCATGTTCTCATCTCATCCCTGGGCTACAACACCGCCAGTTGTTGCTCGGAAGTGCCATTGGCACGGGTACTCACTCCTGCCCAGACTGGTTACAGCACGCCATCTGTTTCCTGTCAGTGTAAACGTCACTTAGCCTCCAATAAGTTGTCTGTCGTGTTGCGGTCAGGTTAGCCGACTCTATGGTGCTTGGAGTTTAGGTGCTTCCTATGTGTGCTGCGGGATATGCAAATAAAGGCTGTTTCCGTTGTGACAATAGGACAATCACCCACTGTAGTACTGTGGGATTCGGTAACTGCGGCCGGCTCGCGGCCTGTCATCTTAAATTTCCATGGGTACCTTCTGCTACCCGTCCGGGTTCCAGTACCGTCAGCTGGTTCTCCGCAGTGCCTTTGGCCTAGGTGCCTCCATCTCGGTATCCGAGTTCCAGCAACGTCTGCTGGTCCTTGGTAGTGCTTTGGAGCACAGGTACCTCCTGCTTAGTAACCGTGTCCCAGTAACGTCAGCTGGTCCTCGGTTGTGCCATTGGCTCTTTTCCTTCTGCTGCCCCTCCGGGTTCCAGTACCGTCAGCTGGTTCTCCGCAGTGCCTTTGGCCTAGGTGCCTCCATCTCGGTATCCGAGTTCCAGCAACGTCTGCTGGTCCTTGGTAGTGCTTTGGAGCACAGGTACCTCCTGCTTAGTAACCGTGTCCCAGTAACGTCAGCTGGTCCTCGGTTGTGCCATTGGCTCTTTTCCTTCTGCTGCCCTCCGGGTTCCAGCACAGTCAGCTGGTCCTCGTTACTTGCATTGACTCTTGTACCTTCTGCTACATTTACAAATTGAAGATTTTTTCAATGCTTTTTTGGGTAATCACTCTGGATCTCCAACAATGAAGACGACGACCCTGATGACCACCCCGAAGAAGATGACGACCACAAGGACGACGAGCATCAAGCCAACCAGCCTAAACACCATCACAAAGAAGAAATAAAAGATTACCAAACAGGACTAAGAAGGTTAAGACAAACTACAAGATACAGAACAAGAGACTTAAGAACAATAAGCAGAAGATCAAAAAGCAGAAGAACATGAAGTATAAGACCAAAATGAAGAGCAAAATATATGCTCTAAATTCTAAGCAGAAGAAGACTAAGCAGTGTATGGGGGTGAGTCCGTTCCTCCTCGTGGTGCCCCTGGAAAATGCCTGCTGCTGCAGGCTAAACTGAACACGGACAAATACTGTTGTAATTTAAATCTTTTGTGTTAGCAAGAACGGAAGGATGAAAAATTCATACTTTGACAGATTACAAGTACAGGATTCTCTGTCACAAATAAGAATATGATGAAGAAGATGAAGTACAATATGAATAAGAATAATAGTTTATTAAGAAGAATCTGAGTAATGTTAACAAAAAGATGAATAGCAAGAAGTTTAAGAAGAAGATAAAGAAGGTGAAGATGAAGAATAATTTGATGAAAAAGATGATGCTGCTGAAGATTATGAAGGAGAAAGTGTGTGAAAAGTTAAAAAGGTGAAGAGCATGGAAGTTGTGAAATATACATATTTGCCAAAATAGAAAAAACGTTAACAACATTGTCAATTTCTTCGTCAATCCGAACATCTTTAAAAAAAAAAATATTTATGCTATTCCATTTGATTGGGTTAAACATCTATGCCTTTAATGTCTCCTCAACCTTCCCCAATACATTCTACATTACTCTTTGTTGTTTTCCTTCATGTACAATTAACCAACAAGGCAAGAATGGGGTTTTTTTAATTCCGATATTTTGTTCCCATAGACTTACATTGGATTTCCGGTATCGGTATCGGGTATCGCCGATATTTTTTGGGTATCGGCGATACCATTCCGATTCCGATACTTTTGGATATCGGAAAGTATCGCTCAACCCTACTCACCACACATCTAGATAAGTTCCTTAAGGGGTCTAGTTTCCAAAATGGGGTCACTTGTTGGGGGTTTCCACTGTTTAGGCACATCAGGGGCTCTCTAAACGCGACATGGCATCCAGCCAATTCTGCGTTGAAAAAGTCAAACGGCGCTCCTTCCCTTGCGACCTCTGCTGTGCGCCCAAAAAGTGGTTTACCCCCACGTATGGGGTATCAGCATGCTCAGGACAAATTGCACAAAAACTTTTGCGGTCTTATTACCCTTGGGAAATTAAAAATTGGGGTGAAAAGATCATTTTTGTGGAAAAAAAATTTTTTTTTTTTTCACGGCTCTACGTTATAAACTTGTGTGAAGCACTTGGAGGTTCAAAGTGCTCACCACACACCTAGATAAGTTCCTTAAGGGGTCTTGTTTCCAAAATGGGGTCACTTGTTGGGGGTTTCCACTGTTTAGGCACATCAGGGGCTATCTAAACGCGACATGGCATTCAGCCAATTCTGCGTTGAAAAAGTCAAACGGCGCTCCTTCCCTTGCGACCTCTGCCATGCGCCCAAAAAGTGGTTTACCCCCACATATGGGGTATCGGCGTATTCAGAAGAAATTGCACAACAAATTTTGTGGTTCATTTTTTCTTTTAACACTTGTGAAAATAAAAAAACTTGGTTCCGAAGTAAAGCTTTTGCAAAAAAAGTTAAATGTCAATTTTTTCCTTCCACATTGCTACAGCTCCTGTGAAGCACTTGAAGGGTTAATAAACTTCTTGAATGTGGTTTTGAGCACCTTGAGGGGTGCAGTTTTTAGAATGGTGTCACTTTTGGGTATTTTCTATCATATAGACCCCTCAAAGTGACTTCAAATGTGATGTGGTCCCTAAAAAAAAAAATGGTGTTGTAAAAATGAGAAATCGCTGGTCAACTTTTAACCCTTATAACTTTGTAACAAAAGAAAATTTTGTTCCCAAAATTGTGCTGATGTAAAGTAGACATGTGGGAAATGTTATTTATTAAGAAATTTGTGTGACATATCTCTCTGATTTAAGGGCATAAAAATTTAACATTTGAAAATTGCTAAATTTTCAAAATTTTCGCCATATTTCCATTTTTTTCATAAATAAACACAAGTCATATCAAAGAAATTTTACCACTAACGTGAAGTACAATATGCCACGAAAAAACAATCTCAGAATCAGCGGGATTCGTTAAAGCGTTCCAGAGTTATAACCTCATAAAGTGACAGTGGTCAGAATTGTAAAAATTGGCCCGGTCATTAAGCTGCAAAATGGCTCTGTCACTAAGGCGTTAATATATTTATCACTTTCGCAGTTTATAAATGTTATAGTTGGGAAATAGTTCCTGACAATGCAGCATACATATGTCATGGTGATCGCCTGTGCACAGGAGGCTTTGCATGGGCAATCGACGCTAGTGTTCAGTTGATATGACAACTGACAGCCAGCATTCACTGCCAGGAGCGATTCCTGCTTGAACGCAACATTTAGAAGACAGGCAGAGGAAGGGAGCCTCCTCTGCTCTCCTATCGGCGCCCCATGACCTCATCGCGAGGGGCCTATCATTGCTATGGTCACCCGATGTCATGACAGAGCATGGTATATCAAGCTTGTGTGTAGTGTAAAAAAAAGTAAAAAAAAAATTGTAAAAATATGTAAAGAAAAAAAATCACAACATAAAAAAAATAAATATGCTCAAAGAAATAGAGAACACAAACAGCCTGTTGCAAATGGAATAGTGTTCCTGTTATTTTTTTAAGCAGTGTGCATATATATATATATATATATATATATTTTATTTTTTTTTCATTCTTATACATATAAATATTTTTATTAAAAAAAGTACACATTTGGCAACGCCGCGTCCGGAACGGCCCGACCTATAAAAATGTCCCACTAGTTAACCCCTTCAGTGAACACTGTGAAAAAAAAAAAAACAAGACAAAAAACTATTCTTTATCATATCGCCAAAAATAAGGTAGAATAAAAAGTGATGAAAAAGATGAATGTAAACAAAAATGGTATAGGTGAAATCATCTTGTCCGGTAAAAAAAAAAGCTGCCATGCAGCAAATAAAAAAGGTATAGCCCAGAGAATAAAGCGACAGAAAAATAATTATTTTTTCTATAAAATAGTTTTCATTGTGTAAAAGCTGTAAAAGATAAAAAAAAAAAATATATATATATATAAATATGATCTTGCTGTAATCGTACTGACCCAAAGAATAAACCTGCCTTATCAATTTTACCACACATGGAGCGACATAATGAATATTTTTTTTTGTTTTTTTTAAGTGCTTTGTGTTTGTTCATTCTACCTCCTAAAAATCAGAGTAGAAAGCGATAAAAAAAGTGCACAAAAATGGTACCAATAAAAATGTCAACTTGTCCCCAAGAAAAAAGCCCTCACATGACTGTTAGCTGAAATATGGAAAAATTATAGCTATCAAAATATGGGGATGCAAGTTTTTGCAATAAAAAGCGTCTTTTAGTGTGTGACAGCAGCCAAACATAAAAAAATATAAATCTGGTGTTCCTGTAACCGCATCAACCCGAAGAATAAAGTTGTCTAATCACTTATACCACACGAGGAATGATGTAAAAAATAAGTAGAACCAATTCTTAACATACTACTGATTTTTTTAAATTCTGCCTCCCAAAGATCATAGTAAGGGCTCATACCCACTGGAGACAAAAACGGACGATTGCAAGCCGATAAAAAATCGGCTTGCAATCGGACCAATGTTATTCAATAGGGGACTTCTCATTTGCGATTTTTTTTTCTCAGCTGAAATCGGTCTGAGAAAAAAAACGCAGCATGCTGCGATTTTGGCATGATAATTGCTAATGCAAGACAATGGATGCGCTAAAAAAATCAGACAGCACTCGCACCATGTGAGTGCTGTCCGATTTTATACGCACCAGTGTCCTTTGAAAAGCCGGCAATTCATCCCCGGCTACTGTAAAATCACACTGACAGCTCACAAAACACTACATATATACACATATAATACATATATATTTTATTTATAGTTCATGCACTTCTATATAGTATAATAGCCGTTAATTCAATTGCCGGCTTTTGTGAAATTACAGACCCGACATGAAATGACACATGGTTTACATAGTTACCCATGTCATTTCATGTAGTTTGATATATGGTTTTCTCTAACAATTACATGAGTGGCTGTGTGCAAAATTTCACACATGTAGGGGTTAATTAAAGGTGTAAATTCGTTGAAAAAAAAATGTGTGGGCTCCCGTGCTATTTTCTAAACCAGACAGACAAAGCAAGCGAGTGGGGCAGATAATAGCCCAGGGAGGGTGCATTTATTTAGTGTCCCCCTGGCTACTAACATCTGCCCCCAGCCACCCCAGAAAAGGCAAATCTATAATTAGATTCGCCCTTTCTGGCACTTTGCCCATCTATTCCCATTGTCCTGTAGCGATGGCGAATGTGTTAATAATGGGTTAAAGCCACCTTGCTATTGAAAGGTGACTTTAAGCCAGGTTAATAATTGAGAGTTGTCAATTTGACAACTCTCAATTATTAATCCTATTGTATGAAAGGAAAAAAAAACACACACATTAATCCTTTTAATGAAATAAAGACACCGTTTTAGACCATATTTTATTGCTCAGGTAATCCTCGATTCCCTTGTTCGCCTGTAATAAAAATAAAATAAAAAAGCAACATTATTCTTACCTATCTGATGCACAGTCATGTCCCACGCTGTAATCCTTCACAAAGGGTTAAGTGGTTTACAACTAGCAGGGCAGCTAATGCTGCCTGCTCAGCTGTAAGCTCCTGAATGAATGAGCTCCTCTCCCAGTGACAGGAGAGGAAGTGATTAGTGTGTGAAGCTTAATTGATTGTTTCCCACTTTCACTTCCGGTCAGGTCACCCGGGGACTCCCTCTGACGTCACTGCTGCTATGCGGTGTCCCCGGCTGACCTGACCTGAAGTGTCATGTGATTTTTACATGAATTTTGACATGGAGAGAACTGCTCTATGTAAAATGTCATGTTAAAATCACATTGCATACAGATGGAAAACGGATGGTGCGATTAAAAATCGCATACAAATCGCATGACAATTGCACATATTCGGACTGTTTTTTCCATCCAGAAAACGGACCATTTTTTTACATTTATCCTGTGCTCTACGCTGAGTGCTAACACCCGGGTTTCCATGTAAATGTCTGAGATATGTGATTCAGACGGAACCCGTGACAGAAAATTCCTATAATGAGGCAGATTTTTAGGCGTGCAAAAAAGTGTGGTCGGCCACAGTTTTGTGCACTTCTGAAAAGGACAAAGCTGAAAAGAGGCCAGACTGAATCTAGGGTAACTCTGCTGCCTTATTGTAGTGAATGGATACCTTGGGGGTTTCATCAGATTAATTTCACTCGAAGATTTAGAACGAAACACCAAAATGCTCAGGATAAATGTGATCCCAAATGTTCCCAACAAAAGCTTCAACTAAATCCACAAAAACAGCAAGCGCCACTCAGGTCCATCATATGTTAATGAAAATATAGGGAGCTTCCACGTTACTGGTAAAGGCTCTGGTAAAAGCGCTATGGTGTCTCACCCCCCAAAAGAAATCCAGCAAGTTCTGCGCTCAAAAATCCAAATGCTCCTCTCCCTTTTGAACCTCAGTGTGCCTAAACCACATTTACTGTCCACATGTTTGACATTTCTGTAGCGATAAGAGCCCGCTTAATTTACGGGTGTTTGTCTCCAGCAGCACGAGCTGCGCACTACAACGTGCTGGTCACTACCACGTACTGGTGACTACAAAGTACTGGGCACTAAAATGGCAGTTTGCAATTTTCACTAAGCAACATAGACTGCAGCTTGTTTTTGAAAAACACCCATGAAGTCAAAATCATCACTACTAGAGTTGAGCGATACTTTCCGATATCCTAAAGTATCGGAATCGGAATGGTATCGCCGATATCACTAAAATATCGGCGATACCCGATACCGATACCGGAAGTCCCATGTAAGTCTATGGGAACAAAATATTGCAACTAAAAAAACCCCATTCTTTCCTTGTAAACACTAAATATACACACATAGAATACATATATATATATATATATACATGTCATTGTGACATATATATATACATATATGTATAGTTTATACACTTCTACATAGTAAAATATCCTCAGATTCAATTGCCGGGTAAAGCCGGCTTCAGTGAAAAGACAGAAGCACCCGACATGAAATGACACTTGGTGTACATAGGGTTAACCATGTCTTTTCATGTCCTTTGCTATCTAATTTGCACACAACAATTAAATCAGTCTATGTGTGCAAAATTTCACACCTGTAGGGGTTAATTAAAGGTGTAAATTCGTTGTAAAAAAACGACTTTTTTGCTACGAATTTACACCTTTAATTAACCCCTACAGGTGTGAAATTTTGCACACATAGACTGATTTAATTGTTTGTGCAAATTAGATAGCAAAGGACATGAAAAGACATGGTTAACCCTATGTACACCAAGTGTCATTTCATGTCGGGTTCTGCATTTTCACAAAAGCCGGCAATTGAATTAGCGGCTATTATACTATGTAGAAGTGTATGAACTACAAATATAAATATATATATATATGTGTCACAAATTCAATGACATGTATATATATATATGAGGTGTAAAATTGCTGAAAAAAAATGCGTGGGCTCCCGCCCTATTTTCGCAACCAGACAGACAAAGCCAGTGAGTGGGGGCAGATAATAATAGCCCAGAGAGGGACCATTATTTTTGCCCCCCCCGGCTACTAACATCTGCCCCCAGACACCCCAGGAAAGACAAATCTATAATTAGATTCGCCCTTTCTGGCACTTTGCCCGTCTATTCCCATTGCCCTGTAGCGGTGGCGAATGGGTTAATATGGGGTTAAAGCCACCTTGCTATTGAAAGGTGACCTTAAGCCAGGTTAATAATTGAGAGCTGTCAATTAGACAACTATCAATTATTAATCCTATTGCATGAAATAAAAATAAAACACACACTTTAATTAAAATCATTTTAATGAAATAAAGACACATGTTTTTGACCATCTTTTATTTTACTGCAAAAACCATTTCCTGTAATAAAAATAAAATAAAAAAGCAAAATTATTCTTACCTATCCCATGCACAGTCAGGTCCCACGGTGTAATCCTTCAGAAAGGGTTAATGTTTACTGCAGGGACCGCAGCTAATGCTGCAGCCTCACAGTAAACCCCAAATGAATGAGTTCCTCTCCTGCCTGACAGGAGAGTAAAGGCTGGGTGTCACATAACGATACACCAGCGATCCCGACAACGATATGCACTTGTCAGGATCGCTGGTGTATCGCTACCTGATCGCTGCTGAGCTGCCAAACAGGCAGCTCAGGCAGCGATCTGGGACAGCGACACTGCGGGTAACATCGCTTAAGGGCCCGTCTCACATAGCGATATCGCTACCGAGATCGCTGCTGAGTCACTAGTTTTGTGACGCAGCAGCGAGCTCACCAGCGATATCGCTGTGTGTGACATTCAGCGACGATCAGCTCCCCTGCCGGGTATCGCTGATCGTCGCAGAAATGTCAGGACCTTTTTTTGATCGCTGGTCTCCGCTGACAGGCACGCATCGCTGCGTGTGACAGGCGGGAGACCAGCGATCCGCTGGTAACCAAGGTACACAGCGGGTTTCCAGGCACCGCGCAGCGCTTGGAAACCCGCTGTGTACCTTGGATACCAGCGGATCGCTGGTCTCCCGCCTGTCACACGCAGCGATGTGTGCCTGTCAGCGGGAAACCAGCGATCAAAAAAAGGTCCTGACATTTCAGCGACGATCAGCGATACCCGGCAGGGGGGCTGATCGTCGCTGAATGTCACACACAGCGATATCGCTGGTGAGCTCGCTGCTGCGTCACAAAACTAGTGACTCAGCAGCGATCTCGGTAGCGATATCGCTATGTGAGACGGGCCCTTAAGTGGAAAGCTTAATTGATTGCTTTCCACTTTCACTTCAGGTCAGCCAGGGACACAATCAGTGACGTCAGAGGGAACTGATTAACAAAAATAGGGGTTCCCTTCGAAAAAAAAATGGCGTGGGGTCCCCCCTATTTTTGTTAACCAGCCAGATGAAGCAGACCGCGAGGCCTGGATTTTCAGGCTGTTAAGGAGCCAAGATCCATGGACCTTGCCAGCCTGATAATACTAGGCCACAGCAGTCTGCATATCTTGGCTGATTAACAAAAATAGGGGATCCCCTCGAAAAAAATTGGCGTGGGTCCCCCCTATTTTTGTTAACCAGCCAGATGAAGCAGACCGCTGAGGCCTGGATTTTCAGGCTGTTAAGGAGCCAAGATCCATGGACCTTGCCAGCCTGATAATACCAGGTCACAGCAGTCTGCATATCTTGGCTGATTAACAAAAATAGGGGATCCCCTCGAAAAAAATTGGCGTGGGGTCACCCCTATTTTTGTTAACCAGCCAGATGAAGCAGACCGCTGAGGCCTGGTTTTTCAGGCTGGTAAGGATCCAATATCCATGGACCTTGCCAGCCTGATAATACCAGGCCACAGCAGTCTGCTTAGCTTGGCTGGTTAACAAAAATAGGGGATCCCTCGAAAAAAAAACGGCGTAGGGGTCCCCCTATTTTTGTTAACCAGCCAAGTAAAATGCAGACTGCTGCGGCCTGGTATTAAAAGACTGTCAAGGCCCATGGATTTTGGCCCTCAACAGCCTGATAATACCAGGCTACAGCAGCCCCACATTTGGCGCATCAAAAGATGTGCCAATTGTGGCACTTTACCCGGCTCTTCCCACTTGCCCTGTAGCGGTGGCAAGCGGGGTAATAAGGGGTTAATGTCACCGTTGATTGCACGGTGACAATAAGCCCGGTTAATAATGGAGAGGTGTCAATAAGACACCGATCCATTATTAATCCCAAAGTTATTAAATGTGTAAAAAAAAAAACACAGCAAGAAAAAAGTATTTTAATGAAATAAGAGACAACACAGTTTTCATTAATTTTATTACTCTCTCATTCCTGCGACGCCATCGATCTCCTGTAAAAAAAGGAAAAAAACAAACCAACAGTATACCACCTGTCCGACCAGTCCATAACGACAGTCCCACGACGATCCAACTCTGCTACATCGCAATGACAGGCAGAGCCTGTCATTGCAACGCAGCACAGCTGATTACCTGCTTCCCCGCGGTGACGTCATCGGACTGACTGCTTTACGGCCGGGATTACCCAGCAGTCACTGCAGTTATCGCGAGAAACTGCATGTGACCGCCGGGGAAAGAAGATTGCGGCCATCAAGCAGTCCAGGACGTGACCGCCGGAGATCTTCTGCCAGGTAAGTGCCGCTGACTCCTGACAGACCCGACCGACGGACACTGACAGTGACAGTGACAATCCCGATTCCGGTATCCGATAAGACGAAAATATCGGAACTCGGAATCGGAATTCCGATACAGCCAATATCGGCCGATACCCGATATTTGCAGTATCGGAATGCTCAACCCTAATCACTACACCTGTAAACTTCCAAAAGGATGTTATTTCCAAAATGGGGTCACTTGTGGAGGAATTCTGCTCTTCTAGCACTTGGGGCTCTGTATATGGAGTCCTAAAACTATACTAGCAAAATCTGTGCTCCAGAAGGCAAACAAAGCCCCATCCCTCACAAGTCTCGCCTTATGGCTAAGCAGTACTAAATAGCCACATATGTGGTATTTCTATGTTCAGCAGAAAATATGGGACAAATTTTGGTGCCAATTTCCTGTGTGTAAAATGTGAAAACTGGGGCTAAAACTGTGATAAAATTTTAATTTTTTCTTCACTACCCAATGGTACAAAATTCTGTGACACACCTGTGGTGTTAATATGATCACTACACCCCTAAATTAATTGATTGAGAGGTGATGTTTGTAAAGTGTGGTCACGTATGTGGGGCTCTGCTGTTGTGGCACCTCTGGGGCTTTGCCAATGTAACATGACACCCTCAAATAAGTCCGGTAAAATGTGAACTCCAATATGGCGCTTCTTACCTTCTGAGCTTTGCACTGTGCCTCAAAAGTAGTTTTCATCCACATATGGGGCATCGGTGTAATCAGTAGAAATTGCACAAGTTTTGGGATGCATTTTCCCCAGCTATCCTTGTGAAAATGAAAAAATTCAGGGCTAAAAACATTTTTGTGGGAAAAATAATATTTTTCTCATTTTCACAGATCAATGTTTTAAAATTTTGTGACGCACCTGTGGGTTCAAGGTGGGCGCCACACATTTAGATAAACTACAGTCATGGACAAAAGTTTTGAGAATGACACAAATATTAATTTTTACAAAGTCTACTGCTTCACTTTTTCTAATGGCAATTTGCATATACTCCAGAATGTTATAAAGAGTGATCAGCTTAACAGCAATTACTTGTAAAGTCATTATTTTGCTAGAAAATGAACTTTATCCCCCAAAACACATTTCAACATCATTGCAGCCCTGCCTGAAAAGGACCAGCTAACCTCTTTTCAGTGATTGCTCCATTAACACAGGTGTGGGTGTTGATGAGGACATGGCTGGAGATTAATCTGTCATGATTAAGTAAGAATGACACCACTGGACACTTTAACAGGAGGCTGGTGCTTGGCATCATTGTTTCTCTTCTGTTAACCATGGTTATCTCTAAAGAAACATGTGCAGTCATCATTGCAATGCACAATAATGGCCTAACAGGGAAGAGTATCGCAGCTAGAAAGATTGCACCTCAGTCAACAATCTATCGCATCATCAAGAACTTCAAAGAGAGAGGTTCCATTGTTACCAAAAAGGCTCCAGGGCGCCCAAGAAAGACCAGCAAGCGCCAGGACCGTCTCTTAAAAGTGTTTCAGCTGCGGGATCGGGCTACCAGCAGTGCAGAGCTTGCTCAGGAATGGCAGCAGGCAGGTGTGAGTGCATCTGCACGCACTGTGAGGCGGAGACTCTTGGAGCAAGGCCTGGTCTCAAGTAGGGCAGCAAAGAAGCCACTTCTCTCCAGAAAAAACATCATGGACAGACTGATATTCTGCAAAAGGTACAGGCAGTGGACTGCTGAGAACTGGGTAAAGTTATTTTCTCTGATGAATCCCCTTTTCGATTGTTTGGGACATCAAGAAAAAGCCTCATTCTGAGAAGACAAGGTAAGCGCTACCATCAGTCTTGTCTCATGCCAACTGTTAAGCATCCTGAAACCATTCATGTGTGGGGTTGCTTCTCAGCCAAGGGAATCGGCTCTCTCACAGTCTTGCCTAAAAACACAGCCATGAATAAAGAATGGTACCAGAATGTCCTCCAAGAGCAACTTCTCCCAACCCTCCAAGAGCAGTTTGGTGATCAACAATGCCTTTTCCAGCATGATGGAGCACCTTGCCATAAAGCAAAGGTGATAACTAAATGGCTCAGGGAACAAAACATAGAGATTTTGGGTCCATGGCCTGGAAACTCCCCAGATCTTAATCCCATTGAGAACTTGTGGTCAATCATCAAGAGACGGGTGGACAAACAAAAACCTAAAAATTCTGACAAAATGAAAGCATTGATTGTGCAAGAATGGACTGCTATCAGTCAGGATTTGGTCCAGAAGTTGATTGAGAGCATGCCAGGGAGAATTGCAGAGGTCCTGAAGAAGGGTCAACACTGCAAATATTGACTTGCTGCATTAACTCATTCTAACTGTCAATATAAGCTTTTGTTACTCATATGTTTGCAATTATATTTCTGTCTGTGATAAAAACATCTGTCATGTATAGTGTACAGTTCCTATAAGCGTCTTGTGCTTGGGTGCGAGGAAAACACATGAGACACAGGTTGATATGAAATGACTTGTATTACTTCATACAAGCATGCAGAAAAGGTCACACAGTTTGCAGGAACAGAGGCAGGAGACACAGCAGGCCAGAGTAACTTCAAGCTCTACAATAACTCTCCAAAGCAGGTTCAGGATCTCTTCTCTGTACCGTAATTCCTCTGCAAACATGGATTCACCAGACAGCAGGTTTCCAGAGTCCAAAAGTGTTCCAAAGTTCCTCAGTAGGAAATAGCTGGAGTCCAAAATCCAAGGTTTCCAGGAGTCAGGTCACAGGCTGACTGAGGCTTGATTCAGGAGCACTGATTGTTCAGCTGAGGCTGCTTAAGAAGCAAGAGGGAGAGAATCAGGGCGGGAACATGAAAACTGGAAACTCCATATTAACTGAGGGCAAGAGCTGCAGAAAGACAGAAAGCAAAATGGCCGACGGAAAACTGAGTTTCAAGGAACATGTCAAAAGAGACAAAGAACCTTACACATCTGTCAAACACACATAAAAACCAGAGGGCAGCAGATCATGTGAAAATATAATATTTGTGTCATTCTCAAAACTTTTGGCCATGACTGTACCTTGAGGGAGCTAGTTTCAAAAATGGGATCGCTTGTGGGAGGTTTCCACCGTTTTTGAACATCAGGAGCTCTCCAAACGCAACATGACCCCTGCAGACCATTCCATTAAAGTCTGCAATCTAAAACATCACTCCTTCAACTGTTTAGGAATATCAGGGGCTCTCCAAACGTGACATGGCATCCGCTAATGATTCCAGCTGAGTTTGACCACAAAAGTCAAATGGCGCTCCTTGCTCTTACAAGCAATACTGTGCACAAAAACAGTAGTTTACTCCAACATGTGGGGTATCATCGTACTCAGGAGAAATTCACAACAAATTATATTATGAAATTTCTCGTTTCTCTTGTGAAAATGCAAAATTTTGGGCTAAATGTGATTTTTTTTTTTTTTTTTCTTTTCTCTGCTGAACGTTATAACCTTTTGTGAAGCACCTGTGGGTTCATGGTGCTCACCACACATCTAGATAAAACTTCGTCTTTAATGGAAAAAATAATAAAAACTGGCACAATGCGGACAACATATAGATCCCAGAGAGCTACCAACCGACGCATTTCAACACTCTGGTCTTAATCATGGTTAGTATAAGTTGTCAGACTGGAGGCTTAAAAACATTTTGTGAAGCAAACAGGTGAAAAAGTCAGTGCTAATTATTAATTAATCACAAGGTGAGTAGATTTAACGCTTTGTGAAAGCACTTCAACAACATGCATATGAGATAAAAGCAATACATTATGAAAAGACAATATACAGACACAAAATAATTAATACCATGAATCAAACAGACTCTTATTCTAATGCATATCCAGATTGATAAGAAATCAAACACGGAAAAGAAAAACTGGGCAAAAAAAAAATCTTTACGCAACCACAAAATTACTAATACCATGGATGGGGTCCAATTTCTCCAGTTACTTGTGAAATAAAAACATTTGGGTCTAAAGTAATTTTTGTGAAAAAAAGTTAAATGTTAATTTTTTCCGTCCACATTCCATTAATTTCTGTGAAGCACCTGAAGAGTTAATAAACTGAATGTGGTTTTGAGCACTTTAAGGGGTGCAGTTTTTAGAATGTTGTATTTTCTGTCATATCGACCTCTCAAGATCACTTCTAATGTGATGCAGTGCCTAAAAAAAAATGGTTTTGTAAATTTTGCTGTAAAAATTAAAATTGCTAGTCAAATTTTAATCCTTCTAACTTCCTAACAAAAAGAATTGTTTCAAAAATTGTGCTGTTGATGTAAAGTAGATATGTGGTAAATATTATTTATTCACCATTTCGTGTGACATAACTCTGGTTTGAGTAAAAGTAAAAAATTTGAAAATTGCAAATTTTAGCCAAATTTCCATTTTTTTCTCAAAAAAATGCAAGTCATATTGGTCAAACAGGCTCGGGGTAAAAACATTTTTCTGTACTTTTTACTTGCTTTAATAGTCACCTTAGGAGACTTAAAGCTGTGATCATCTGATCGCTTGTGTTACACATAGCAGGGCTTCTGTAGACCCTCACTTGTCATGCAAACCCATTAGTGTTAGAGATCATGTGAAAAGGGCGACGGAGGGCATGGTTTGTGACACACTTCTGAAGCGATTGTGTTAAATGCTGCTGTTAGCATGTTAAATGTCACTGTTAATCTCTAACAGCGGCGGCTGGATTGCGATTCCACCAGCGGCTGTTTGGGGTACATGACAGCTGATCAAATCAGCTGTAATGTGATGGAAAAGATGCGGGCTCAGCATTGGAGCCCTCAACAAATGCTAGGAAATTACTTATGACATATCTGTACATCATAGGTAGTGAAAGTGTTAAGACTGCCATTGTATGTGTGCTTCGCCAGAAATGCTATGCCTGTCAAGGACTGGAGTAACATTTATGGTGATGAAGGGCAAGGTTTGTGACGCACTTCTGAAGCGAACGTGTTAAATGCCCCTATCAGATATGAACAGTGACATTTAACATGTTAACAGCGGCAAGTGGATCGTGATTCCACCAGCGGCTGTTGGGGTACATGACATTTAATCAAATCAGTTGTCATGTGCTGAAAAAGATGCGGGCTCAGTGCCGGAGCACTCATCAAATGCCAGGAAATTACTTATGATAGTAGTGAAAGTGTTAAGACTGTCATTGTATGTGCGCTTCACCAGAAATGCTACTCCTGTCAAGAAGTGGAGTAACATTTATGGTGAAAGTTACGCCATAACTTTTGATGAACTGGCTGGGAGAGCACAGACACATCTTTTTCCACTCATGCTTTGTCCTCTTTCGAGAAGCTAGCAAGGACTGCAGTCAAAATTTTGCAACTTGTTTAATTTTTTCACTACAGTTTTCTGGTGTAAGCACATTGATGAATTGTTTCTACAGTTACAATTCATAGAATCATAGAATGTTAGCGTTGGAAGGGGCCTCAAGGGTCATTGTGTCCAAACCCCTTCTCAAATTTTAGATTTATGAATCTATAACAGTCCCTGTTTAATACTTTAACTCTTTATCTGCCACCTCCGCGCCATTGTGCAACATCCTGCCGACTAAGCTAAGTGAAGAAATCGCAGGAACGCGGGATGTCGTCAGGACAGGAGACAGATCAAGAGTTAAAGTATTAAACAGGGAATATACTCCACGCAGGGAGTGAGAGATTGTAGGGTGATGGTAAGGAATGGGGCAGAACTGGGAGAGTGGCAGGGTAGGTCAGGGACGAATGAAGGTTCAGTAATAGAGGTGAAACTTATCAGTCTGTAGTCTTCTTGGGTGCAGCTCTTCGGGGTTCCAACGGTGGCACTGACAACAGCGGCACGTGATGTCTTGGCGAGGTCTGTAACAGGCAGGGATCCAACGGTGGAACCGATAACAGCGGCGCGGGACGTCTCGGCGAAGTCTCTGGGAGGCAGGAAGATTTACTGTGCTTAAGTGTCTAGCACGGTACTAAGTCCAGTGTGAGGGACCGTCGGAACGGGATGTCGCTCCGCGGTGTACACAAGTCCTTAGTAGTCAGGCTCTGGCCTAGCGGTCTGTCTCTCTCTCTGCGTCACACACTCAGTGCAGTCTCTGCCTTCAACTGGGGTCACCTTCTAGAGTGGAGGGTAGTGGGGAGCTGACAGTCGGTCGTCCACTAACGGTGGACCTGTATGTAGGGGTCTGTTAAGAATGCGGTCACTCTTGGGCAGAGGGTATGCGGTACTCACTATCACGCTGGGTACGGCACCTGGCTTAGCTCTGCTCTGCTCCGCACAGCTCCGCTCTGCTTGCACGGCTCTGCTGGTTCGGCTCTGTTGGCACAGCTAATCCACCCCAGCACTACAGCTCCTATCTTGGACAGCAGCAGCACGGTCTGTCACAGGCCCAGCACTCTCAGATGGGGGAAGAAGAGCCTGCTGCTCACCACCCTGTGCGCTGCACTTACTTGGCGCCAATCCCTCCTGCAGCGTGTGCTTTTCCTTCTTATACTCCTGTGTCTGCGCGCTCTTTCTATGCTCTCCCAGCCCCCTCCTGTCAGCAGGAAACTTCATCTCTCTCAGGTCTCCCTCCAACAGCAGGGGAAGGTCCGCCTCTATCAGGCTTCCCCCCCCAGAAACAGAGGATGCACCCTCCATTTTCGGACCCAGCATGTAGGTACCCGCGGTCCAGTCAACCTCCTTACAACCTAGTGAATGTATGTCTTGAAAACATGTAGCATACAAATGAAAGGAACTATTACATCGTCAGCTGTACAGAGTTTGTTTCTAGTTTGTTACCATAAAGATGGATAAATCTACATACAGGAAAAATATATCTTTGTACTGTTAGGCACTACATAAAAAAACATTACATTTTGAGAGTGCTCAGTGGTTGATATCTTTTAATGGCTAAATGAAAAGATGGTACCAAATAGCAAGCTTACAAGACTACTCGGGTCTCTACATCAGGCATAGTATAAAACAAAATCTGAATAGTCACATATTTATACACAAGAGG
Source organism: Oophaga sylvatica (assembly GCA_033576555.1). Classification (NCBI taxonomy): domain Eukaryota; kingdom Metazoa; phylum Chordata; class Amphibia; order Anura; family Dendrobatidae; genus Oophaga; species Oophaga sylvatica. The sequence continues at coordinate 489,858,849 of JARQOD010000002.1, forward strand.
ACACAGGAATAATGCAGTAAATAAGACAAGTGACATGAAGCTGAACTATCAATGTGAGAAAGGGAGAAAACAGTTGTGGCAGTAAATATTGATGTAACCTCGGTGCCCCTGCATGATCCTTCTTCTTCTTCCCAGCAGGGACGCTGACATGCTCACCACTACGGCTGCTCTGTTCATCCTGCGACTTCCTGCTCCCTGGGCCTGTACACGTCACACAGGTCTCCCGGCAAAATGCGCTTAGGGAACACACTCCTTGCTTCTTAAAGGGACAATGCACACACTCTGGAAAAGTCCCCAGCCTATAGATGGGAGGCATCAGGGACTTTAGGCATTCTCCCCTGTAGGGAGGTGCTTGAGGAACTTTAGTTTCTAATTAGTGTTTGTACACACTAGTCTGTTGTTGGGTTCATGTTCCTGAGCATGTTGGCATCCCTGCTGGGAAGAGGGATCATGCAGGGACTCTGGGGTTACACCAATATATACTGCCACAACTGTTTTCTCCCCTTCCAACATTGATAGTTTTGCTTCATGTCACTTGTCTTAACACACACACAAAATGATACCCACAGTACATTCCATTACAGTTTGATACACCCACAACCCCAACACACAGTATTATGCACCCACTGTTACTTCACGCAGTATTATGATCCTAAAAGCTCACCCACACACAGTATGATGCACTTACCCCCACACACTATGATGCCTTTACAGTATATTCCTCCACAGTTAGTAGGGAGCTTTGTGTGGATCATTTTGTGTGTGGAGGGGCTGTGATGCCCCCACACACAAAATGATCCACACAAAGCTCCCTACATAATATGATGCCCCCACAACCTCCTCCACACAGTATGATGTACCCAACAGCTCCCACACACAGTATGACGTTTTTAGAGATCTGCACACATAGTATTATATACCCAAATTTCTCCATACACAGTATGATGCCCTCTCAACTGCCCAATGCAGTAGGATTCCCATAGCTGCAGCACACACTATATGATGGACTACGACTCTCACACACAATATGCTGCCATCCATAGCACCACCAAACAGTATAATTCCCCACAGTCTCCCAAACATAATAGGATGCCCACACACATTATAATGGTCCAATACAGTATGATGCCCAAACATACAGCCTACTGCCAACAAAGCCCCCAACACACTGTCACCAGAGTCTGCACACACAGTAAGATGCCTCCCACAGATAGTATGATGCACCCACAATTCCCTCCCACACAGTATATCCCCACAGGTCACACACACTCTATAATGCTGCCAAAGGCCTCAAACACAGTTTGAGTTTAATGCTCCCACAGCTCGCCCTCACACAGTACATTCCCCTAGACACAGTATTATGTCCACAGCTGCCCCACACAGTATGATACCCATTCTACCTCCCCAACATATTATGATGCCCCTACAGCCCCATAAACAATTATATACCCACATACAGTAGGATGCCCATATAGTATGATTCCCCTGCAATCCCCACCACAGTATGATTCCCCAAGCCTCTGTAAGCAGGTTGCGGGATGCAGTAACAGACAGGAGGCAGAGCAAGGCTTAACGTATTTACTTTTAACAGATATATACTCCACGCAGGGAGATGTATGGTAAACAGGGTTATTGCGGTTAAAGTAAGGGAAAATAACCACAGTTCTTAAACGTATAACTTATCCGGTCCAGAAAGCTCCCAGACTGGAATGTCCAAGAGTAGTAACGACGGCGCCAACAATGGTTAGCATGCGGTGAGTCCTGTGCAGTCCTCCAGACGTAGATGAGGTGGGTCCTGAGGGAGTGGTGAGTCCTTGCTGTCCCTCGCGGGTTTCTGGGGATGCAGGTTATGGAGCGGGAAACAGTTCAGAGTCTGGCCGGAGCTTAACGTGGCCTGACAGGTATGGACCGGGGAATCAGGGTACAGTTCGCGGTAGTGAGTCCGGTCTTTTTTAGGTGGCAGGCGTGCAGTACTCACAGGTCCGGAGTGTCTGTCACCTTGCGTTGCAGGGGACAGCGGACACTTAACAAGTTTCAGGTCACAGTCTCTAGGCGTGCTAGCGTGTTTGCTGTGGTGTGGGCCTGCGCTGCTATGATGCTCAGAGAACTGAGTGCTCCCTTGTCTCCGCCGCATGCTGTCTCTTCCCACCAAGTCTGCCTGCTTCAGCACTCTGACTCTTTAAGCCTAGTCACACCCCCCGCTAGCAAGTGCAAAGGTCGGTCCAGGTCTCTAAGCTTTCCCATGGGCAACAGAGGAGACGGCCCTAACAGTTCCAGACCCGGCGTAAAAGAGGTACCCCTAGTCCGGTCCTCCTTCTTACACTCCCCCTCTACTTTCGCTTGCCATTCCACGGGCGAGAGTTCTTGTAGTAGCCGTTGACATATTTCCATTTCTTGGATGATTCGTTGCCAAATTGATCTTTATTGTATCTGTTGGGAGGTATTCTGGCTGTTGCTCGCTCAGTGCATTGTAGGCCGATGGAATAGTTGAATCCGGCTGATTGGTAGTCAGGTTGTATGGGCGTGGACGGGGACACACCTGAATCTATCGAAGCAGCCAATCTAGGAGCCTCAAGTGCCTGTTCTTCTCCTGGGTCCACTCTTGCAAGTTAGCTTCTCATCAGAATAACAACATGATAGAGTCTCATTCTCTCTTGATCATCAAAAGGGTGTAATATATTCCGATGCACTACTCGAGTAGGAGAGTCTTCCTTTCCCTCAGGTTGAACTTCATAAACAACACACGGTCCTGCTTGTAGAGCTGTTCCTCGCAGAAGAGCCATCTCTGGATGTTCAAGTTCCTGATACTTAGTCTGCACGAGTCGATGCAATGTTTGCAACCAATGACTATGTTTTTGGACCCAGGTGTTCGCAGGTAGTCCTCTTCTGGATCCAGCTCAGTGATCTCTCTTCCTGGCCAGCCAAATAGTAGGGTGTATGGCACATACTCAGTGGTGCAATGTACTCAGTTATTGTACACCCAAATGAGTTTGTCCACAAACTCAGGCCAGTGAACTTTTCAGTCCTCTTCCAATGTTCTCAATATCTGAATTAAGGTACAATTAAACCGTTCACAGGCTCCATTTCCTTGAGAATGATAGGGGGTTGTTCGAGATTTATCAATCTGACACATACAATGTAATTCTTCCATCACTCGCCCCTGGAAACAGGCGCCTTGATCAGAGTGGATTCTCTTCGGGCAGCCATACACTTGGATCTTGGATGAAATCTTTGCAGATGGCTCATGCTGCTGATTTGGCTGTCTGATCTTGGGTGGGAGTTACCACAGCAAACTTGGTGACATGGTCGGTCATCACCAGGTAATGCTCATATCCAAGGTGAGCCAGGCCGATGGTCAGACAATCTATCATCAATACTTCCAGGGGAGCAGAAGTTAACCAATTTGCAGCTTCTACACTGCTGACAGGTCTCCTCTACAACAGCTTTTAGTCGAGGATGATATACTAGCTTTTGCAGCGACTGAAACATTTTTTCTTGGCCAAAATTAGCTCCTCTCTTGTGTGCCTCCTTGGCCACCTTGTGAAACAGCATCTCCGGAAGCAATACTTTCCAAGTAACTCCCAGTTCCCAGTGCAACTGGATCTTCCGATACAAAAGTCCATCTTTCAACTGGAGCCTTTCCCACTTTCGAAGGATTTGCAGAGTCACCGGGGACAGCGCGTCTCTCTCTCTCTGACTGGGAAGTTGATGCAGAGCCAGAGCCACCCACTGTCTCATCTGAGCCAGTTCCCATCTTCCTGTTGAGTCATACCCATTTGTCACGGGATCGCCCTTGGGTGCCTTCCTTGAATGCTGCCTGAACTTGCTCCTGCATGGGTGCCAACGTCCTGGCAGAATCATGGAACTCCAGGATCTCTTCACTCTCTAGTTCTTCATCCCGATTGGGTCCTGGTCGCTCATGTGTTACTCTGGACAAGGCGTCCGCGTGGTTGTTTTTTCAGCTCCTCTCCTGTAAGTGATCTTATAACGATATTTATCCATCTGAGCCACCAAGCGCTGCTCTGGGGCCCCCAGTCTTGCGTTCTCCAGGTGGGCTAGAGGGTTGTTGTCAGTGCGCACCAAGACTTCAGACCTGGACAGGTATTCAGCAAACTTCTCAGTCATAGCCCACATCAACACCAGTAGCTCTATCTTGAAAGAACTGTAATTGTTAGGGTTTTGTTCGGAATCGTGAAAAGACCGACTTGAGTAAGCGATTACCTGCTCTTTTCCGCCTTGTATCTTCGACAACACAGCTCTGAGTCCATGCAGGCTTCCATCGGTGTGAAGAATGAATGGTTGGGAGAAGTCTGCATAGGCCAGCACAGGAGCTTCAGTCAATGCCATCTTCAGGGCTCGAAATGCTTCTTACTGGCGGTCTCCCCACTGTATAGTCTAATTCTTTGCACCAGAACCAGTTCCAGCAGTGGATTTACAATGCGAGTAAAGTTCACAAACCGCCTGTAATACCCAGTGAGCCCTAGAAAAGCTCGAACATCCTTCACAGTCTTTGGGGTGGGCCAATTTTGTACTGATGTGTTATTCTCACGGGACGGTCGCACCCCTTCAGCAGAGAAGACATGTCCCAGGTATTCAATTTGAGTGCGGAAAAGATGACACTTCCGGGGTTTTACTTTCAGACCTTGTTTCTGTAAGCAACTCAACACCTGCTCCAGCCTCTTTAGATGTTCCTCAAAAGTGGTTGCATAAACAATAATATCTTCCAGGTAAATGAGAGTGGCCTCGAAGTTTAAGTCACCTAAGCACCTCTCCATTAGTCGCTGGAACGTCACGGGGGCATTAGCAAGACCAAACTGCATCCGGTTGAATTCAAACAACCCCATAGGTAGTATGAAAGCGGTTTTTGCTCGGTCGTGCTCAGACATGGGTACTTGCCAATATCCACAGGCCAGATCCAACGAAGAGAAGTACTTTGCATTCCCCAGGGCAGACAATGACTCCTCAATCCTTGGTAGTGGGTATGAGTCTCGCACGGTGCAGTTATTCAATTTCCAAAAGTCCATGCAAAAACGCAGAGTTTCGTCCTTCTTGCACACAAGTACAATAGGGGCTGCCCACGGGCTTTGGCTCTCCCAAATAACGCCATTCTGTAGCATATGTGACAACATCCTCTTCACTTCCTGGTACATTTGTGGTGGGATCCGTCGATATCGTTCTCTAATGGGAGCGGTATTTCTGGTCGGAATCTCGTGGGTGATTGCCGTGGTGCACCCAAATCATCATTGTGTCGAGCAAATATGTCCTGATACTGTCCCAGCAGAGCCTCCACCTGTTGCACGTGTTGTGGTGTGAGTTCTGTTAACTCGGCCAGCATCTGTTCTAAAATTCGGCGTCCCTCCTGCAGATATTGGGGTTCCGTTTCAGAGGACACGTCTATGGTCACGGTCCAGGGGTCTCCCTGTTTCACTGTTAACTGAACCGCCTTGGTGGTATTAGCTCTTCCGGCATACCCAGGATTTGCGCTTCCTCACTCTTGGGTGAAAGCACGAGATTACTCTCTCCGAGATTGACACATCGCACAGTCACATGCCCATCGTATACGGTGGCTAAAGTTCGAGCAACAAGGAGCACTGGAGGTAGCTGCTCCATCGAAGCTGGCTCTATCTGAACTTCAACTCCTTCTTGAGGGGTACAGGCTCGAATGGGCAGAGTGAGCACAGTTTGACCCGGTGGTAAAACAAGGTTGGCGGCTGGCGCGTTCACTTTTCCCAAAGTCTTCCCGTCACTCGAGGTTTCTTCGGCCTGAGCTACCCGGATCAACTGTTTGAACACTTTTCTTTGAGGGGTACGAGGGCACCACTGTCTCAGGAACACGTCTGCGGACTCGTTGATAATAAGGTTTCCGAGCCCCTTCAGCATATTCATCCTCAAAGTCACAGGAGGGCTGTTGCCAGTCTCCCACGGTTAACATGACTCCCTTCCGACCCACATCTGTCACGGGTGTGTCGTGGCGGAGATCGTCGCGATTGCACACCCTGACTTCGCACAGCTGAGTTTCTGGTACTGGGTGTTTTTCGGCACTGAGGGAGTTAATTCTTTCTCTCTCTGTGCTGGGCTGACCAGCCTCGCCCAGCTGTGATTGATGTTTTGTTAATTAGCTTCCTTCATATACCTGCTGGTCTGCTGGGGAAGTTGCCGGTGAAAGCATTCATTCAGACCAGCAGAGCGGATCGTTTCTGAGAAGACTTAAGCTAAGAGTGCCTGTTGTGGTTTTTCCTCTCCTCGCTTATTGTTTATCTCCTTAACCTTTTGTGTTCCTCTGTAGTGGAAGTGTTGCATGCAAGGCTGTGTTTTCTTTACCCCTTGTCTGTCTCGTTTGTCTTAGACTGTGTGTAAGCTGTGACCTGCCCATTCCCTGTGGTGGTAATCAGGGTCCTTCTCAGGACTAGATTACAGTGGTCAGGGATCTACAGGAGACAGGGTTACGCTGGCGGCCTGGACCTCTGTACCATTAACAGTACCTCCAGGTAGAGGGACTAGTCAGGACTCCCAGTTCAGGGTCAGCATAGACCCCGGTCCACCTCTATCCAGAGACAGCGTGACACGTACACAGTATTGACCCACAATACATAGGATATTATGTCAGGTAAGACATTGCTGGCAGATACTATGTATACATGTTGATTTTCTCTATTATATGAAATTTAGAATGATGTCACATTAGATATAGGTTGCTATCTTTGAATATATCTGTTATACGTCGTGACATTTTCACCGGCCATCTAAAGATTCTCCCCAGCCACCATGGATCCAGTAGCCCATTTAGCTCAACAGTTGCAGAGTTTGTCCATGGAGCTGATGGACGTTAAATCCAAGGTTTTGTACCCCCGGGAGCAAACCAGATTTGAACCTAAAGTAGCTCTCCCGGACAGGTTCACTGGTGGGCGGGACAAGTTTTTTACTTTCCGGGAAGCATGTAAATTGTATTTTCGGCTGCGGCCGCAGTCGTCGGGGAGTGAGGATCAGAGGGTGGGAATTGTCCTCTCGCTCTTACAAGGGGACCCTCAATCCTGGGCGTTCTCTCTCCCCCCGGGCTCCTCGGCTCTCCAGTCAGTGGACCGATTTTTTTACAGCCCTGGGTCTGGTATATGATGACCCGGATCGGGTCTCCCTTGCTGAAATGAAGTTACGTAGGATACAGCAGGGAGATTGTCCGGCGGAGGAATTTTCTTCAGAGTTCCGTAGGTGGGCCACGGATACTCAGTGGAATGACCCGGCTCTTAAGAGCCAGTTTTGTCAAGGTTTATCTGACAAATTAAAAGATGTGTTGGCTCAGTATGATTCTCCCCCGTCACTGGAGGCCGCTATGGCTCTTGCTATTCGCATTGATAGATGGCTTCGGGAGAGGTGTGGGGTAACTCCGCCCCCTGTGATGACTCCACCTCCTTCTAAAGTCCCTAATATTGAGGTTCCCTGGTTTGTTCCGAGGAACCTATGCAGTTGGGAGGGACATCATTCCGAGGGAGGGGATCGGCGGTGCGCCGCAAAACAAGAAGGTGTTTCTTCTGCGGGAGAGAGGGACATTTTATTGAGGGGTGTCCATCCCGTACTGTACTGAGCAAGAAGTGGCCGGAAAACTATTAATCCCAGGTTGTGTGGTGGACGACAATCTGGGAGTATGTATTTCGTCCCCAAGTCCGTCTCAGTTTCTCGTACCAGCGGAGGTGGTGGTAGGTACGAGAACTGAGAGGATTTCTGTTCTTCTGGATAGTGGGGCCGCGGCTAATCTGGTGGACACTCGGTTTGCCCAGGTGCAAGGTATGCAACTGAGTGTATTGGCCAAACCTATCTCTATATTCTCTATTGACGCCAGGCCTCTCGGTCAAGGTAGCTTTGTGCAAGCCGTGCATAACATAGACCTTCGAGTGGGGGCAATACATAAAGAACTATTGTCTTGTTATGTGTTGGAGGGCCTTCCCACTCCTATTGTGTTGGGACTTCCTTGGTTAACTAAACATAACCCAGTTATTAATTGGCAATCCAGAGAGATAAGCCAGTGGGGTGAATTTTGCAATAGTAACTGCATGAACACGGTCATCGGTACGGTCGTGCCTAGAACCTTACCTCCTTTTCTGGAGGACTTTGAGGATGTGTTTTCAGAGGAAGGATGTCAAGAATTACCTCCTCATCGCGCATATGACTGTGCTATAAAATTGCTTCCTGATGCTAAGTTACCAAAATCTAGGTTATATAACCTTTCTGGTCCTGAGAGGCAAGCTATGAAGGATTACATTTCGGAAAGTCTGGCCAAGGGGCATATTAGACCTTCATCTTCCCCAGTGGCCGCGGGGTTCTTCTTTGTGAAGAAAAAAGATGGAGGCCTACGCCCTTGCCTGGATTTCCGTGAGCTTAATCGGATTACGGTCCGAGATCCGTATCCGCTCCCACTTATTCCTGATCTCTTCAATCAGATTGTGGGCGCCAAATGGTTCTCTAAGTTGGATCTCAGGGGGGCGTATAATCTGATTAGGATAAAGGAGGGGGATGAGTGGAAGACGGCGTTTAACACTCCGGAGGGACATTATGAGAACCTTGTCATGCCTTTCGGTCTGACTACTGCCCCGGCGGTGTTTCAACATTTTGTTAATGACATCTTTCGCCACCTAGTGGGACAGTTTGTTGTCATTTATCTAGATGACATCTTAATTTACTCGCCGGATCTTGTGTCTCATCAGGAGCATGTGAGACAAGTGTTGCAGATCTTGCGAGATAATAAACTGTACGCCAAATGGGAGAAGTGTGTATTCGCTGTACAAGAACTTCAGTTTTTAGGATTCTTGGTGTCAGCCTCCGGTTTCCGTATGGACCCTGGGAAAGTGAAGGCTGTGCTTGAATGGGATCGGCCAGAGGATCTTAAAGCACTGCAGCGTTTCCTGGGGTTTGCTAACTACTACCGGAAATGTATTCGTAATTTCTCATCTGTTGTCAAACCTCTCACTGACATGACAAAAAAAGGGACGGATTTTTCTAGGTGGTCTGACAAAGCTTGTCAAGCATTTTCCTCCTTGAAAAAATGTTTTGCTTCAGCACCCATACTCATCCAACCTGATGCATCACAACCGTTCATTGTGGAGGTAGACGCATCTGACGTAGGAGTGGGTGCGGTATTATCTCAAGGTCCGTCCCCTGGTAAATGGCATCCGTGCGCTTTCTTCTCTAAAAAATTGTCGTCCGCCGAGAGGAATTATGATGTCGGCAATAGGGAACTCTTGGCCATTAAGTTGGCTTTTGAAGAGTGGCGTCACTTTTTGGAGGGGGCAGTCCACCCGGTCACCGTCATTACTGATCACAAGAACCTGCTGTATTTAGAGTCTGCAAAACGTCTGAATTCCAGACAAGCTAGATGGTCGTTGTTTTTTACCAGGTTTAATTTTGTTGTCACATATCGTCCTGGGTCAAAAAATGTAAAGGCTGATGCCTTATCTCGTAGTTTCCCGGGGGCCGGGAAGACGGATGACCCGGTTCCTATTCTTCAGGAGGGAGTTGTGGTGTCGGCTGTATGCTCTGAGCTTGAGGAGGAGGTATTGGAGGCTCAGGGGGACGCCCCTGTAGGACCTCCAGGGAAACTGTTTGTTCCAGATCAGTTAAGACAAAAGGTTATCGAGGCACATCATAATTCTGCTTTGGCAGGACACCCAGGGAGTAAAGCAACTGTAGATCTCGTTTCTCGCCGGTTTTGGTGGCCTAACTTAAATAAAGAGGTGGTAACTTTTGTCGCGTCCTGTGGGGTATGTGCGCGCTCTAAGACCCCACATACCCGTCCGTCTGGGGCCCTTTTACCGTTGAAAATCCCGGAGCGTCCATGGACCCATCTGTCTATGGATTTCATTACGGACCTTCCTCCGTCTTCAGGTAAAACTGTCATACTAGTTGTAGTTGACAGGTTCAGCAAAATGGCACATTTTATTGCTCTTCCTGCTCTTCCTAATGCTAAAACTCTGGCGCAGGTGTTCATTGGGGAGATTGTGAGACTTCACGGGTTGCCTTCCGATGTGGTGTCGGATCGGGGGTCTCAGTTTGTGTCCAAATTCTGGAAGGCATTTTGTTCTCGTCGGGGGATGCAGTTGTCATTTTCTTCGGCTTTTCATCCGCAGACCAATGGTCAGACAGAGCGTCTGAATCAGAGCTTAGAGACATATCTCTGAGGAGGAACGATTTTCGTCGTCACTTGCTTCAGTGTGGAGAGGAGTGCTTAATAATCTGAGCACTATGGGGAACCGATACAAACGTATGGCTGATAGGAGGAGAGTGTCTGGTCCGGACCTAAGTGTGAACGATCTGGTATGGTTGTCTACCAAGAATATAAAACTTAAGGTTCCCTCCTGGAAACTCGGTCCCAGATTCATCGGGCCATACAGGATCAGTTCAATAGTTAATCCGGTGGCTTTCCGTCTTGACCTCCCTCCTACATTTAAGATCCACAATGTGTTCCACAAATCGTTGCTTAAGAGGTACGTGGCACCAGTTATACCGTCACCTCTACCTCCTCCTCCAGTGGTGGTCAATGGTAATTTGGAGTTTCAGGTATCGAAGATCATTGACTCACGTCTGAATCGCCGGTCCCTTCAGTACCTTGTTCATTGGAGGGGGTATGGTCCTGAGGAGAGGATGTGGGTTTCTGCGTCGGATATTAACGCAGACCGTTTGGTTCGGGCCTTCCACACTACTCACCCAGATAGACCAGGCCCTGAGGGTCCAGAGGCCCCTCGTAGAAGGGGGGGTACTGTCACGGGTGTGTCGCGGCGGAGATCGTCGCGATTGCACACCCTGACTTCGCACAGCTGAGTTTCTGGTACTGGGTGTTTTTCGGCACTGAGGGAGTTAATTCTTTCTCTCTCGGTGCTGGGCTGACCAGCCTCGCCCAGCTGCGATTGATGTTTTGTTAATTAGCTTCCTTCATATACCTGCTGGTCTTCTGGGGAAGTTGCTGGTGAAAGCATTCATTCAGACCAGCAGAGCGGATCGTTTCTGAGAAGACTTAAGCTAAGAGTGCCTGTTGTGGTTTTTCCTCTCCTCGCTTATTGTTTATCTCCTTAACCTTTTGTGTTCCTCTGTAGTGGAAGTGTTGTATGCAAGGCTGTGTTTTCTTTACCCCTTGTCTGTCTCGTTTGTCTTAGACTGTGTGTAAGCTGTGACCTGCCCATTCCCTGTGGTGGTAATCAGGGTCCTTCTCAGGACTAGATTACAGTGGTCAGGGATCTACAGGAGACAGGGTTACGCTGGCGGCCTGGACCTCTGTCTCCAGGTAGAGGGACTAGTCAGGACCCCAGTTCAGGGTCAGCATAGACCCCGGTCCACCTCTATCCAGAGACAGCGTGACACGTACACAGTATTGACCCACAATACATAGGATATTATGTCAGGTAAGACATTGCTGGCAGATACTATGTATACATGTTGATTTTCTCTATTATATGAAATTTAGAATGATGTCACATTAGATATAGGTTGCTATCTTTGAATATATCTGTTATACGTCGTGACAACATCTTTGCCACATGCAGTGATTTGCATCCCTACCACCCCTGCGACTGGAATGGATAGTTGATTGGCAACCGTCAACGCTATTACTGGGCCCCATTCAGGCCGCATCGCCTCAGAGAAATGTCGCCTAAAATATGTCTCTGGCATCGATGTTACTTGGGAGCCAGTGTTGACCAAACAGCGAACAGCCCAGCCATCCATTTTGGCCCAAATGAGAGGACACATAGAAACTAGACTTGTGGGACTTCTGATTCTCCTTCTTGACTGCTCAGGCTCCGGGCGGCGTCCCCCAGCCACGGAGTCTCCTAGTTTAATGGACGGCGCTGAAGGAGCTGCCTCCGTCGTACACATCATCGGGCCAAATGTCCAATTGCTCCACAATTGTAGCAGGTAGGCAGTTCTTCCCTGCAGGACATTCTCATTTCCCGACGGGGCTAGAGGCTAGTTCTGCCCCAGGAAAGGAGCTTGGTGGTGCCAGGAGTTTCTTTTTTGAATCCGAAAATTCTTTCCGCATGCTCTGAATCTCCTTCTGTAGTTCCTCCACCCAGCTCGGTTCAGTGGCCAGCGACATGGTTACCTCCCCACTCCATACCTTCCCTGCCGGGACAGTCACCCCCTGCTCCTGCTCGCGTGCGCTTCACACCTGACTTCTGAAAAGGTCATGCGTGGCTTTACCCGCAAACATTCCCTTAAGCCCTGCTTCAACAGCGCATCCCTTAAGCCTACCAGCTGATCTCATAATACTATATCAGGAGGCCCTATGCCTACGCCATCTCACTTGGTAATTGCAGCATGAATCTCCTGCAGCGCGTTCATGTAGTGGGTCACGGTCTCCTCCTCCCTTTGAACACGGCTAAATAGACACATGCGCAATTCTCCGACATCTGTGGGATCTCTGTGCATTTCCTCCAGTATTTTCTGCACCTTTTCTAAAGTGTCCCATTCACGGGGGGTGCCGGAGCATAACTGAACATCTTGCGTCCCCATCTAGAGCCATCTAGCAACCTCTGCCTCTAATGCCGGGGGTCATGGGGTGCATCCTCATAATACCCCTGACCCGCTCAGTCCAGTGCCATAGCAGAGTGTTGCTTCCAGTAAATTTGGGGAGGTTACTCAACATCGCCCTCAAGGAAATGCTGGACCTTGAGGGGCCCCAAACTGCTTGGTCTGTCCCCTCTCTGCTGTTGGACTGCATCCTGCTGACTACGCCGAGTGTGAGCAGGTTGTGGGATGCAGTAACGGACAGGAGGCAGAGCAAGGGTTAACGTATTTACTTTTAACAGATATACAGTGCCTTGCGAAACTATTTGGCTCTCTGGAATTTTTCAACCTTTTCCCACATATCATGCGCTTCAAACATAAAGATACCAAATGTAAATTTTTGGTGAAGAATCAACAAGTGGGACACAATTGTAAAGCTGAACGAAATGTATTGGTTATTTTAAATTTTTGTGGAAATACAAAAACTGAAAAGTGTGGCGTGCAATATTATTCGGCTACATTAATACTTTGTTGCGCCACGTTTTGCTGCGATTACAGCTGTAAGTCGCTTGGGGTATGTCTCTATCAGTTTTGTACATCGAGAGACAAATTCTTGCCCATTCTTCTTTGGCAAACAGCTCAAGCTCAGTGAGGTTGGATGCTGATCTTTTTTGAACAGCAGTTTTCAGCTCTTTCCACAGATTCTCGATTGGATTCAGGTCTGGACTTTGACTTGGCCATTCTAACACCTGGATACGTATATTTGTGAACCATTCCATTGTAGATTTTGCTTTATGTTTGGGATCATTGTCTTGTTGGAAGACAAATCTCCGTCCCACCCCCAGGTCTTTTGCAGACTCCAACAGGTTTTCTTCAAGGATGGTCCTGTATTTGGCTCCATCCATCTTTCCATGAATTTTAACCATCGTCCCTGTCCCTGCTGAAGAAAAGCAGGCCCAAACCATGATGCTGCCACCATCATGTTTGACAGTGGGGATGGTGTGTTCAGGGTGATGAGCTGTGTTGCCTTTATGCCAAACATATCGTTTGACATTGTTGCCAAAAACTTTGATTTTGGTTTCATCTGACCAGAGCACCTTCTTCCACATGTTAGGTGTGTCTCCCAGGTGGCTTGTTGCAAACTTTAAACAACACTTTTTTATGGATATCTTTGAGAAATGGCTTTCTTCTTGCCACTCTTCCATAAAGGCCAGATTTGTGCAGTGTACAACTGATTGTTGTCCTATGGACAGACTGTCCCAACTCAGCTGTAGATCTCTGCAGTTCATCCAGAGTGATCATGGGCCTCTTGGCTGCATCTGTGATAAGTCTTCTTGTTTGAGATGAAAGTTTAGAGGGACGGCCGGGTGTTTGTAGATTTGCAGTGGCACGATACTCCTTCCATTTCAATATGATCGCTTGCACAGTGCGCCTTGGGATGTTTAAAGTTTTGGAAATCAAATCCGGATTTAAACTTCTCCACAACAGTATCACGGACCTGCTTGTTGTGTTCCTTGGTCTTAATGATGCTCTCTGTGCTTCAAACAGAACCCTGAGACTATCACAGGTGCATTTATATGGAGACTTGATTACACACAGGTGGATTATATTTCTCACCATTAGTCATTTAGTACAACATTGGATCATTCAGAGATCCACAATGAACATCTGGAGTGAGTTTACTGCACTGAAAGTAAAGGGGCCGAATAATATTGCACGCCCCACTTTTCAGTTTTTGTATTTCCGCAAAAATTTCAAATAAGCAATAAATTTCGTTCAATTACACAATTGTGTCCCACTTGTTGTTGATTCTTCACCAAAAATTTACATTTGGTATCTTTATGTTTGAAGCATGATATGTGCGAAAAGGTTGAAAAGTTCCAGGGAGCCGAATACTTTCGCAAGGCACTATATATTCTACACAGGGAGATGTACGGTAAACAGGGGTTTTGTGGTTGACCTCTTTACCCCCAAGGGTTGTTTGCACGTTAATGACTGGGCCAATTTTTTACAATTCTGACCATTGTCCTTTTATGAGGTTATAACTTTGGAATGTTTCAACGGATCATGGCGATTCTGAGAATGTTTTCTCATGACATATTGTACTTCATGATAGTGTTAAAATTTCTTCGATATAACTTGTTTATTTTTGAAGAAAACTGAAATATGGCGAAAATTTAGAAAATTTTGCAATTTTCAAACTTTGAATTTTTATGCCCTTAAATCAGAGAGAGATATATATTGCAAAAATAGTTACTAAATAACATTTCCCACATGTCTACTTTACATCAACACAATTTTGGAACCAAAGTTTTCTTTTGTTAGGAAGTTATAAGGGTTAAAAGTTGACCAGCGATTTCTCATTTTTACAACACCATTTTTTTTAGGGACCACATCACATTTGAAGGCACTTTGAGGGGTCTACATGATGGAATATACCCAAAAGTGACACCATTCTAAAAACTAAACACCTCAAGGTGCTCAAAACCATATTCAAGAAACTTAATAACCCTTCAGGTGCTTCACAGGAATTTTTGGAATGTTTAAAAAAAAATTAACATTAAACTTTTTTGCACAAAAAAATTAACTCCGATCCAATTTGTTTTATTTTACCAAGGGTAACAGGAGAAATTGGACCCCAAAAGTTGTTCTGCAATTTGTCCCGAGTACGCTGATACCCCATATATCGGGGTAAACCACTGTTTGGGCGCACGGCAGAGCTCGGAAGGGAAGGAGCGCCGTTTGACTTTTTCAACGCAGAATTGGCTGGAATTGAGATTGGATGCCAAGTTGCGTTTGGAGAGCCCCTGATGTTCCTAAACAGTGGCACCATTTTTGAAAGTAGACCCCCTAAGGAACTTATCTAGATGTGTGTTGAGCACTTTGAACCCCCAAGTGCTTCACAGAAGTTTATAATGTAGAGCGGTAAATATAACAAATCAAATTTTTCCACAAAAATGATCTTCTCGCCCCCAATTTTTTATTTTCCCAAGGTTAACAGGAGAAAATGGACCCCAAAAGTTGTTGTGCAATTTGTCTCGAGTACGCTGATACCCCATATGTGGGGGTAAACCACTGTTTGGGCGCACGGCAGACGCTTTTTATTGCAAAAACATTTTTGCATCACCATATTTTGAGAACTATAATTTTTCCATACTAACTTGGCCTGTGCAAAATTTTCACACATTGGTCGTCAGGGGCACAGGCAATTTCAGAAAAAGCAAGCTGGTGAAATGTAAATGTATTTCATGAGATGATGAACACAGACAGGTATTTATATATGTAGATTGGTAATTAGTGTTGAGCGATACGATACTGCAAATATCGAGTATCGGCCGTTATTAGCTGTATCGGGCTTTCGATTCCGAGTACCGATATTTTCGTCATATCGGATACCGGAATCGGATTTGTCACTGTCACTGTGAGTGTCCGTCGGTCGGGTCTGTCAGGAGTCAGCGGCACTTACCTGGCAGAGGATCTCCGGCGGTCACGTCCTGGACTTCTTGATGGCCGCCATTATCTTCTCCCTGGCGGTCACATGCAGTTTTTCGCGATAACTGCAGTGACTGCAGGGTAATCCCGGCTGTAAACCAGTCCGATGACGTCACCGCCGGGGAAGCAGGTAATCAGCTGTGCTGCGCCGGGATGACAGGCTCTGCCTGTCATTCTGATGTAGCAGAGCTGGATCGTCGTGGGACACTCGTTACTATGACTGCGTCGGACAGGTGGTATACTGCTGTTTTTTTTTTTCATTTTTTTACAGGAGATCGATGGCGTCGCAGGATGAGACTGTAATAAAAAGTAATGAAAAAAAACTGTGTTGTGTTTTTTTATTAAATTAAAATGTTTTTTATTTTGTAATGAACATTACCTGTCCTGGTAGCATTACAACAATATTTAAACTATTTACCATAACATGGGACCCTGTCCGGGTTATTTATAATTCTTTGGCAGGGGTGTTCCAGGTACCACCTGGTACTCTTCTGATGCTTGCCAAACATCCGAGACACCAAGGACCACCAGGACCTGATGACGTCATGTGGCCTGTACAGTCAAGTCGTGACCCGCTATCTGTGTCTGTGTGGCCACCTCTTTCATCTCCCTCCGGGTCTGGAGCCCTATGTCCCGGACTGAACGAACCCCAGGGGGCCTAACAGGCGCCGGGTACGGGCCAGCTATCATTATCATGTCCATAGCTGGGGCTGCTGAGGAGACCACTGAGGGAGGCTGGGGAGATTTACGGCGTGGGGTGGGCACTTGTGCAGTGGCCTGGATGTGGGAGGCTGAAGGCTCCAAGGGTCTCACAGGTTCCTGACACTCTGGGGAGTAGGGGTCGCACCTGGTAACATTTAAGGCGTACCATCCATTGTAACCCCAGTGTCGGGTGTAAGTCACCAAGTCTCATGGCAACAGGTCCCTCCCCGGGTGTCCTTCTGGGAGGTGAGTCTCCACGTCCCGCCGGGTCACAAACACTTCTAAATAAAGTCCAGGCTCCTGGATGAAGCCCCAACCACCTTTTAACTTAAAGTTCCGTACTGCACCCTTACGCTGCGGCTCCCACAGGGTTCCTTTATCTTTTCTCATCCGGTCCTTATCTGCCCGGTCCTTGTCCAGTTGACGTTGCCGAAGCTTTTGGGATTCTCGCTGCTCCCTTTGTCGCTCTGCTTCCCGCTCCCGACGTCTCCACTCTTCCTCCTGACGCCGGTTGTAATTCTCCTCCACCAGCATCTCCATGTCTCCACCATCAAACTGCAGCTTACGATGTCCGGTTTGCGGCAGCTCTCCTGGCGCCCGACAGTCCTGCGGCGCTCACCTGCGGAGGAAACAGCCGGCTCTGGAACAGATGACAGTCGGGGCTCCGGTACAGACAGGTAGACCTCTGGTGCCTGACGGCCTCCTCCATGAGGACGGGTGTCGCTTCTTCTGTCTCAGCGACGGGGGCAGACAGCGGGATCTGGGGTGCTGCCGGTGCAGAGTTTTTTGCAGGAACGGGTGCCTCCACTGCGACAACGTCAACCGGATCACATTGCAAGGGCTGGGATGCCCGCACGGACTCCTCTACTAGAACGGGTGCCTCACCTTTCGGTACAGACACTTCAGGTAAGAGGGATTGGCGCCGCTCCAAGTTTAGTTTTAGGGCACGCCAGCTGGCTTCCATCCTGGCGACCTCCTCCCGGTGCCGGGCCAGGCCTCTTAGGGTATCCTCCGCTTCTTGCAGCGTAGGAGGGTTTCCAGGCCGGGTGCCCAACGGTGGTTCCGTGGCGATCGGGTCGCTTCCGTGGGGGGAGAGCTCTGACTGCTCCATCCCTTCACACTTCTGCTCGTGTCCATTAGCCATCTCTGCCAAGTCACATGTGTCATTAGCATCTGGAGAGGGCCCCTCTTTTGTAGTGAGGCGGGACCTTCGTGTTAGTTTCCGCACACTGAGGAGGATGAGGAGGCGGAACTGAAGAGCTGTGGGGCACGATCTTACATTGCAGTAACATTTAGAGTGGTCGGCCATCGTTTTCGCGCCACTGAGTGAGTGTACACCCACGAAGAGCACGCCCTTCTTCTTCACCAGTGCCTCGTCGTGACGCAGATATGGCAGAAAAATGGCAAATACATTCTCTGATGATTTTAGCAATTCTCAAGCACAAAACCAGTTCAATTCAGGCACACAGGACTCGCTTATAGCGAGCTACAGAATCCTGTTCGTGACGCCCAAGTTGAGTCGCACAGAGCCAGAGGTTTTGGGGGTACTCGGCACCGAGCCCGTCGACTTCTATGGGGTATGTCACGGCTTTACACGGCAATTGAATCAGAGTCTATTTTACTATGTAGAAGTGTATAAACTATAAATATATGTTATATATTATGTCACAATGACATGTATATATATATATATGTATTCTATGTGTGTATATTTTGTGTTTACAACGAAAGAAAGGGTTTTTTTTGTTGCGATATTTTGTTCCCATAGACTTACATGGGACTTCCGGTATCGGAATCGGATATCGACGATATTTAGTGATATCGGCGATACCATTCCGATCCGATATTTTTAGATATCGAGCAGTATCGCTCAACACTATTGGTAATACAATAAATTGTTTTGATAAGTGGAGGCCAAAAAATGTCTTCCGGTTGAGGTGCCACCTGTAGGTCATTGTCTTTCTGTAGGTTTATGAAAATAAATGTTTAAACTGTATTTAGTGATAAAATCATGAATGTGTGGTTTGTTTGGCTCTTTTCTTGCTGAAGGGAGCAAGTTTACCTTTCAAATGGTGTATCATTTGTGTGTGTGGGGGGGCGAAGTAATTACCGAAAAAGCAGTGCATGTATACAAATGTGTTTGCATATGAGACTCACCTGCAGTGAACTCTTCAATCCTCCAATGTGCTTGAAATAGGCTGGGCAAGCACTTGAGCAAGCTGGAAAGACCCAAGGCAAATGTTTGGATTTGTTTGATGTCTGTAAGCAGCTTTGTGCCAGTGTGCTTTGGGGTACTGTGGTGCCACCTGCAGCTCATTTTTCTTTACTGCAGGTTTATGAAAATTAATGTTTGAACTGTATTTTGTGATAAAATCAGGAATGTGTGGTTGGTTTGGCTATTTTCTTGCTGAAGGGGGCAAGTTTACCTTTCAAATGGTGTATCATTTGTGTGTGTGGGTGCAATATGAACAGAGATACAAAGTAATCACCGAAAAACAGTGTTTAGAAATAATAGAATAGATTTCGGCCCACAGAGTCATGCGAGGTCTTGTTTTTTGCGGAACGAATTGACGTTTTTATTGGTACCATTTTCAGGCACATGAAATTTTTTGATCGTTTTTTATTCCGGTTTTTGGTAGGCAGAATGAACAAAAACCAGCACGGTTACGGCGATACCTCATTTATAGAATTTTTTATGTTTTGGCGCTTTTATATTTTATATAAAAAAATAATTATTTTTGCATTGCTTTATTCTGAGAGCTATAACTTTTTATTTTTTCACTGATGACGCCTTATGGCAGCTTGTTTTTTGCGGGACAAGATGACGCTTTCAGCGGTACCACGTTTATTTATAGCCGTCTTTTTGATCGCGTGTAATTCCACTTTTTGTTCGGTGGTATGATGATAAAGCTTTGTTTTTTTTGCCTTTTTTTTTATGGTGTTCACTAAAGGGGTTAACTAGTGGAACAGTTTTATAGGGCAGATCGTTACGGATGCGGCAATACCAAATGTGTACTTTTATTATTTATTGGTAGAATAAATATTGTTTTATTATTTTTTAAAATATTTTTACAATTTTATTTTTTTAATTTAAGTCTTATTTTTACACATTGTCCAACTATGGGACACATTTTCTGCAGGCTGATCGCTTCTATAGCATGCAGATAAAGCAGCATTTGCATGCTATAGAAGATTGCAGCGTTGCAGCTTCTCTGTGCACTAACCTGAGACTTCATGACATGCACTGCGCATGTCAGGAAGTCTCTTTAACCTGGAGACCCGGATATGCTATATAATGGATGGCCATGTGAGGATTTATATATATACCGTGTTTCCCCGATAGTAAGACACCCCGATTGTAAGACGTATAGGGAGTTTCAGAGGGGTCGGCTAATATAAGCCGTACCCCGAAAGTAAGACATATGTCTTACTTTCGGGGAAACACGGGGTATTGCCGCCTCCCTCTCATCTAGCTGCGCGCCGCTTCCTGCCCACGTCAGCACCGTCCCCCTCTCCATACGTCGCCGCGTCTGCCATCTACCGCCAGAAAAACTCACCTGAGTTTTTCTGCAGCCGCCTTCCGCCACGGGCTCCGGCTCCCTGCAGCCGCTGGTACCGCCATCCTCCATCGCTCCGTTCGCCCGCAGTCCCGGGCTGAAGTTCGCGCGCGCTCTATTTAAATTTCTTCTTCGGTCCCGAAACGTCATCACGTTGGTCACTCACGTGACCAGAGGCTGGAGAGAACTGTCTATCACTGCGGCCTCCGGTCACGTGAGTGACCAACGTGATGACGTTTCGGGACCGAAGAAGAAATTTAAATAGAGCGCGCGAGAACTTCAGCCCGGGACTGCGGGCGAACGGAGCGACGCAGCGCGGCGGGACCAGCGGCTGCAGGGAGCCGGAGCCCGTGACGGAAGGCGGCTGCAGAAAAACTCAGGTGAGTTTTTCTGGTGGTAGATTCCCTACACAGTATTAATCATACTTCAGTAAAACATATACACTGGCATACTGGGGTATCATCTGCTGTATGTAACCCAGTGGGTATCAGCAGGTGTCACACTGGATTAAATACAGCAGGTGGTACTGTATCACACTGGGTTAGATACAGGTAATTTTTTTTCAATATAAGACATACCCCGAAAGTAAGACATAGTGGGGCTTTTGGGGATAAAAAGAAAGTAAGACACTGTCTTACTTTCGGGGAAACACGGTATATATATATATATATATATATATATATATATATATATATATATATATATATTATATATATAAATATATATATATAATATATATATAGGTTGCGGTCTCCTGGGAACAGGTAATATAGTCCCATGCATGGTTCGGGAGACTTGCACTTTAGCTGGTTATATGGCATTACTTTACTGTGGTTATTATGAAATGTTAATATTTGTTTAACATTTATGCATCATCCACCTTGCACCTAGCGGTCTTTTCTGTGTCTTTTGAATATGTCTCTATTTTTGTGTGTTTGTTTTAACTTTATAATGGATTAATAAAGTTATATTTATATTTTTTCTAAACTCCTGTTGTTCTGTGGTATTTATATGTATTTTACAGTTGAGTTTTTTTTCAGCGACAAAGTGTATCACATTTTGAGCATTATACAAAGTCTGTTTTTTTGGTTGTTAAAAGGGAAAATAACCCCAGCTCTTAAACGTATCTTATCCGGTCCAGAAGGCTCCCAGACAGGAATGTCCACGGGTAGTAACGATGGCGCCAACAACGGTTAGCATGCGGTGAGTCCGGTGCGGTCCTCCAGACGTAGATGAGGTGGGTCCAGAGGGAGCGGTGAGTTCTTGCTGTCCATCACGTGTTCCTGGTTCCGGGGATGCAGGGTATGGAGCGGGGAACAGTTCAGAGTCTGGCCGGAGCTTAATGTGGCCTGACAGGAATGGACCGGGGAATCAGGGTACAGTTCGCGGTAGCGAGCCAGGTCTTTCTTAGGTGGCAGGCGCGCGGTACTCACAGCCCCGGAGTGTCTGTCATCTTGCATTGCGGGGGACAGCGGACACTCAGCACGTTTCAGGTCACAGTTTCTAGGCATGCTAGCATGTTTGCTGAAGTGCGGGCCTGCGCTGCTACGGTGCTCAGAGGACGGAGCACTCCCTTGTCTCCGCCGCACGCTGTCTATTCCCACCAAGTCTGCCTGCTTCCGCGTGCGCTCTCGCTCTTTTAACCTAGCCACAACCCCCACTACCAAGAGCAAAGGTCAGTACGGGTCTCTAAGCTTTCCCCTCGACAACAGAGGAGACGGCCCCGATAGTTCCGGCCTCGGCGTAAAAGAGGTTCCCCCGGTCCGGTCCTTCTTCTTACACCTCCAACATACAGTATGATACACAACTCCTTCCATATATTATGATGCTCATAAAGCTCCCCACAAACAGTATAATGCACCTCACAGCCCACTACAGTATGATTCTTCCACATTCTCTCCCACAATAGGAGGCACATACAGCTCCCCACATCCGTATGATCCCCTACAGTCCAGACCACACTGTATGATGCCCCCACAGACACCCCCAACAGCAAGATGCCAACTAAGCCCCTCACATACAGTATGATGACCCCACAGCCCCTGTAATGTATGTGGTACAGTTCATATAGCGTCTTGTGCTTGGGTGCGATGAAAATACTTGAGACACAGGTTGATAAAGAAAGTCTTGTATTGCTTCATACAAATTGGCAAAAATAAACACACAGGTTGCAAACACAGAAGCAGGAGACACAGCAGGCCAGAGTAATCTAAGCTCAGCAATAACTCTCCACAACAGATTCAGATCTTCTTCTCTGTTACCGCAAGTCCATGCAAACGTGAGGCTCTCAAGAGCAGAGTTCAGAGTCCACAAGTGCTTCAGAGTTCCTCAGTAGGAATGGCTGGAGTACAAGGTCCAAGGCTTCAGGAGTCAGAACACAGGTTCACTGCAGGCTAGATTCTGAAGCACTGATTGCTCAGCTGTGGCTGTTTAAGAAGCAAACGGAGAGAATCAGGGCAGGAACATGCAAGCTGGAAAACTCCATTTTGACTGAGGGCAAGATAGCTGCAGCAAAACAGAAAGCAAAATGGCCGACGAACAAACTGAGTTTCAGAAACAGATACACAGAACCTTACATTACTCCCCCCTTAGGGACAACCTCCGGATGACCTCAGACCAGGCTTGTGTGGGTACCTCTGATGAAACTGACGGAGCAAGCGAGGAGCATTAACGTTATTGACTGGCTCCCATGAGTTGTCCTCCACTGGGTAGCCCTGCCATTTAATCAGATATTGTAACTGATTTCTATACAACCTGGAATCTAAAATCCTTTCCACCACAAATTCCTCCTGACCATCGACTAGCACTGGGTCAGGGCAAGGAGAAGAACGTCCAGGAAACGTATTGGGTGTCGCAGCCTTTAGTAGGGATACATGAAAGACAGGGTGGATTCTCATAGTTCTGGGCAATTGAAGACGACAAGCAACGGCACTTATAATTTTACTGATTTTATAGGGTCCAATGTACTTATGTCCCAACTTAGACGATGGAATCCTTAACTTAAGATTTCTGGTTGACAGCCAGACCAGGTCTCCTACCTTAAAAGCTGGTGCAGGTTTACGAAATTTATCTGCTGCCTTCTTGTACCTTTCCTGAGCTGATTCCAGATTCTCCTTTAGAAGATCCATATTCTTCTGTAAAGTCGTGACTCTTTCAGCCACTGCTGGCAAAGGCGTCTCTACGGGAAATCGTGGTAGAATGTTAGGATGATAACCTAGATTAGAGTAAAAAGGAGACTGTTTAGTGGAGGCACTCTGAGAGTTGTTGTAAGAGAACTCAGCCAATGGAAGTAGATCCACCCAATCATCCTGTAGGTGGCAGATAAAGCAGCGGAGATACTGTTCCAGGGTTTGATTGGTTCGTTCGGTTTGTCCATTAGTCTGGGGATGAAAAGCAGAAGAAAGGTTTACTTTAATGTCCAATGCTGCACAGAAATTTTGCCAAAACCTAGAAGTGAATTGCACCCCTCGATCCGAAATAACCTCATCCGGTACTCCATGTAAGCGAAACACATCTTTAATCATCAAATCTGATGTCTGTTTTGCAGTGGGTAAGCCGACACAAGGGATAAAATGAGCTGCCTTTGTTAGACGGTCAACCACCACTAGAATAGTGTTCTTCCTTGAGAGGTTGGTAATTCCACAATGAAGTCCATAGAAATGGATCCCCACGGGCGGGACGGGTGGGAAGAGGCTGTAACAGACCAGTTGGTGAAGAGCGAGGTGTTTTGCATCTTGCACAAACCTCACACGAAGTGACATAGTCCAAAACATCCTTCCTACAAGTGGGCCACCAAAAGAAACGAGAAAGAAATTCCTGTGTCTTTAGAATTCCTCTATGCCCGGCTATTTTGGAATCGTGAATGAGTTGCAATACTCTCAATCTGACTGTTTCAGGTATATACAGACGTTGACCCAGAATCCACACACCATTCTTAAAGACAAGACTTACGTCCCTTGGGGGTTGAGCCAAAAAAGAATCCGCATGGTATGCTTCCTTGATGTCTTTAATTAGGTCTTGATGATGAATCACTCCTAGGAATCTAGAGTCAGGAAGAATAGTCTTAGGAGGAGTAATTGGACGTGTCTCTGCTGAGTAAATCCTAGAGAGTGCATCAGCCTTTCCATTGCGCGATCCTGGTCTATAAGAAATAATAAAATTAAATTGGTTTAAGAAAAGATTCCAGCGAGCCTGGCGAGGAGTCAGGCACTTAGCCGACCTGATAAACTCAAGATTACGATGGTCTGTCAGAACGACTATTTGCTGTGCAGCTCCTTGAAGAAGGTGTCTCCATTCTTTGAAGGCGGCAATAATGGCCAACAACTCTCTATTGCCCACATCGTAGTTCTTCTCAGCCGAAGACAACTGCTGGGAAAAGAAGGCACAGGGATGCAAGACATTCTTCTCACCTGTTCTCTGAGAGAGTATAGCTCCCACGGCACAGTCTGAAGCATCCACCTCTATTATGAAGGCAAGCTCTGGGTTGGGATGTACTAGGATAGGTGCAGTGGTAAATTTATCTTTTAGACGGGAAAATGCTTCCTGGGCTTGGGGAGTCCAGGAGAACTTAGACTCTTTCCGGGTAAGTTGGGTGATAGGTGACACTACCTCAGAGAAATTTCTAATGAAACGTCTATAGAAGTTTGCAAACCCGATGAAGCGCTGTACCTCCTTCACATTTCTAGGACTTGGCCAATCATTGATGGCTTGGGTTTTACTTCCATCCATACTAATTCCTTGTGTAGACAGTACATACCCCAGAAATTGAATTTCGGTCTTATGGAATTCACACTTTTCAAGCTTGATGTAAAGATGATTTTGTCTTAGACGTTCCAAGACCATTCTCACATGTCCATGATGTTCCTCTGTGGAGTTAGAAAAAATTAAAATATCATCCAAATAAATTACCACGAATGTATCCAGGAGATCCCTGAAGATGTCATTCACCAAGTGTTGGAAAGTGGCTGGGGCGGTACTCAGACCAAAAGGCATAACTAGATATTCAAAGTGTCCATAGCGTGACCTGAATGCAGTCTTCCATTCATCCCCAGGTCTAATACGGACTAAGTTATAGGCCCCACGAAGATCTAGTTTAGAAAAAATTTTGGCATGTCGCACTCTCTCCAATAACTCAGGGATTAAAGGCAATGGATAACGGTTTCTAATAGTAACCTTATTGAGTTCCCTATAGTCTACGCATGGTCTCAGGGATCCATCTTTCTTCTTTACAAAGAATATGGGTGCCCCTGCAGGAGATGAAGAGGGGCGTATGAAGCCCTTGGCTAGATTTTCGTCTATGTACTCTTTTAAAGCCTTCAGCTCGGGCCCCGCCAGGGGGTAGATCTTACCAAAAGGTATCTCTGCTCCAGGCAATAATTCAATTGGACAATCATATGGACGGTGAGGAGGAAGCTGGTCAGCGTTCTTCTTGTCACATAAATCCACATAGTCCTGGTATACAGCTGGTAGTTCAGGGACTGACATGGTTCCTTTAGGAACAGAGCAAGCTGAAATTTTTGGACTCATCTGTTTCTCTGGAAAGTGTAATTCCTTGGTCTCCCAGTTAATGGTAGGATTCTGAGCCTGCAGCCATGGTAGCCCTAGAATAATGGGAAAGTGAGGAGAAGAGATAAGCATAAAGGACAGTTTCTCTTGATGATCTTTACCCATAAGAACCTTTAAAGGCTCTGTTTCCTGATCCACTGGTCCAGAGGTCAGCAGGGAGCCATCCACAGTTTCCATCTGTACTGGAGTAGCCTTCTTCACTGAACGTATTCCCTGTTTCAGAGCAAAGGAGACATCCATAAAATTTCCACTTGCACCTGAGTCGATCATAGCAGAGCTAGACACCCAGGCTGAGTCAACCCAGAGTTTGATGGAAAGAAAACAGTGAGAATTGTTTTTTTTACAACTCAGCTGGGACACCGCTGAGGAAACTTGAAAGATGGCAGCATTTACACAGTCAACGTCCTCAGAGGTAACGGAGTTTAAGTCCGAGAAATCAAGATCTGTTGCTGCAGATCTCTCTGGAGCCTGAGGCTCGGACCTGACAGATCCCCTCTCGCAACACTCACAATGAATGAGTGCTGCAGTAGTCTTGCGAGAACGGCTGGGGCAGTTAATAATAAAGTGCCCTGACTTACCAACAATAAAAACATAGATTCTCCTTAAAACGATGTTCCTTGCGTGCATCACTAACCCGTCGTAGTAAAGAGTCTACCTGCATGGGTTCAGGTTCAGGTTCCCGTGTAATCCTATTCAAAGGTTCCTTAGCTGGAGAGGAAGGTAGGAAAAGGTTAGTACGATTGCTTTCGAACCATCTCTCTTGCCTGCGTTCAGTTAAACGAGTATCAATACGATGCAGTAGTTAATAAAGTCACCTAACGCAGTGGGAGGGTCGGCACGAGCAAGTTCATCCTTAATCAGTGGGGATAACCCCTTTCGAAAAATAGATTTTTTTGGCGGAATTGTCCCAGGTGGTATCAAGGGCCCATCTCCTGAAATCCAAGGCATATTCAGCTACCGAGTGCTTACCTTGGCGCAAAGCTAACATGGCTGCTTCAGCTGTTGCACCTCGATTGGGGTCATCAAACACCTGCCCCATGGCTGAAATAAAATCATCAAGGTGATTCAAACAATCATCCTCAGTCTCAATCAGAGGGTTTGCCCACATCAAAGCCTTGTTGGTAAGCAACATAATTATAGTAAGCACCTTAGATCGTTCAGTAGGAAATTGTGAAGCATGTGCAGAAAAAAAAGATTGCATTGATTAACAAATCCCCTGAATTTTTCACGTTCACCACCAAAACGAAAAGGGGGCAACTTGGGAATCCCAGAACTCGGGGCCACGGCAGGAGCCTGGACTCGCCCCTCCAGAACCTCAATCCTGGCTCGCAAATCCTGGGTAGTCTGTCCAACCACTTGCAAATTGTGATTATTTAGGTCCTGAAGATTTGTAAAACGGGTCTTTATATTCTGCAAATCTGCAAGGATATTATCAGTCACTTCGCAAAGTTCCTTTATGCGGGCCTCCATTTTCCAGATCTTTTAAGACAGGATACTGGAAGAAGAGGAGAAAAAAAAAAAAAAACAATAGTGTTCACCTGTGGCAACACTGAAGAAAGAAAAAACTTTAAGGGAACTGCTCACCTGGAATGGTTGTGAGAAGTCACAACCACTGTCATCACAGAAAGTACAACCGGACATCCGATATCCACAGTACAGCAGACAAGCCTTTCCAGACCCAGCAGACACTAACGTTTGGCTTCAGAATCTTGTAATGTATGTGGTACAGTTCATATAGCGTCTTGTGCTTGGGTGCGATGAAAATACTTGAGACACAGGTTGATAAAGAAAGTCTTGTATTGCTTCATACAAATTGGCAAAAATAAACACACAGGTTGCAAACACAGAAGCAGGAGACACAGCAGGCCAGAGTAATCTAAGCTCAGCAATAACTCTCCACAACAGATTCAGATCTTCTTCTCTGTTACCGCAAGTCCATGCAAACGTGAGGCTCTCAAGAGCAGAGTTCAGAGTCCACAAGTGCTTCAGAGTTCCTCAGTAGGAATGGCTGGAGTACAAGGTCCAAGGCTTCAGGAGTCAGAACACAGGTTCACTGCAGGCTAGATTCTGAAGCACTGATTGCTCAGCTGTGGCTGTTTAAGAAGCAAACGGAGAGAATCAGGGCAGGAACATGCAAGCTGGAAAACTCCATTTTGACTGAGGGCAAGATAGCTGCAGCAAAACAGAAAGCAAAATGGCCGACGAACAAACTGAGTTTCAGAAACAGATACACAGAACCTTACAGCCCCCTACAAACAATATAATGTCCCCACACAGCATGATTCCCCACAGTTTCCTCCCACATTATTATGGCCAACACCACACAGTAGGTCTCCCACACACAGTAAGATGACCCCACAGTACATTCCCTACGCACAGTAGAATGCCCCCATAGCCCACTACAAACAGTATTATGCCCCCACAGTACATTCCTCAACATACAGTATGATGACCCCACAAGCTCTAACAGAAAAAAATGCCATCACAATTTGTACACACGATCAGTTCTGTTACATCATCACTCACATAATTCTGCTACATCAAGACACACACACAGATATCACATACAGCTGAAGTTCAGACAAACACTTGAACCCCCCATGACAGCTTCTCAAATATGGAACAGTCCTGCTGGATCTGGGATTTTTGCAAGCTATAAAATCCATTTGCATGTATTGATCTCTTAGTAGGACTCCTCTCATATATGCCTTAATTGTGTTCCACACTTTATTTATAGGGGCTGACCCCTCTAGAATATGATCTGAAATGTCCTTACCTATAAGTTGGAGCCAAAAGAGATTTAGTCACTCTAATGGGTGAATGATCAGATATATTCCTAGTTAGGTACTCTTCAATAGATATGAGAGGTATCATAATCTCTGATGTGATTGTCGAGCCTATTCTAGAAAGTGTATGATGAGGAGTAACAGGAGCATTCTTTGACCACAGTTTTTTTCCTCCAAACTTCGCTATAACCCATCTCAGATAGAACCTGTGCTAGTGACTTAGGGGTGGCTGGTTCAGCAATGTTGCCTGTATGAAATTTATCCCATTGGGGATGGAAGTAGTTGTTAAAGGCCATAATAAGTTAAGAATCTTTTTAAATATCTCTCCAGTGTACGGAGGTGGATTATATAATCCTACTAGAATTATGGACAGATTGTGCATAGAACAGCAGGGGCATATGCAGTGGCGTACCGTCAATAGTAGCAGACCACGCAGCTGCTATGGGGCCCGGACAGGTGAGGGGGTCCCCGCCACGGCCGCTGCGGTTTGGCAGCTGTGCTGTACTGACACAGTACTAACTCCTTTAATTAAATGTAAGCGACGGCAGCCTGCCGCTGTATAGCCCCTTGAAGCTCCCCTTTCCTTGTTTCCTGGTCAGCAGTTGGCTGAAGTCTCTGGCTGGATTTGCATAAGAATGCCACGCCTCCTGGCAGCCAGAGAGCAGCACATGTGCATTGCAGGAAGCAGAAAGCAGAAAACATTCATGAGCCTCTCTCACTCAGACAGAGGGTTAAGAGCACCTGTTGATTCTTTTTTTGGGGGGGCGGGATGGGCCCATTCAGACTTTTGCTATGGGGCCCCATGATTTCTATGTACGCCCCTGGGCATATGAATTTCAACTCCACATCTATTAAAAATTTGGTGCAATTAAATTGAATTGTATTGTACCAAATACACTAATCTCTAGAGCATGAGTGGAATATACCGAATGATATGCTTGACTTGTCCAACAACACTGGACTGTGTATATTTTGTTTTCAATTGGATGAGTTTTGGATTAACAAATTATAGCTGCCTGAAAAGTGACCAAGGTTATTTAAGAGAATGAGTAAAATGCCACACCAACATACCAATACAGGTAATCAAATTTGAGGTTATTTAGTTTGTAAAAAGATCACACTTAAGCATTCGTTTTTACAATGTACAAATATATGATGGGACAATACAAGGATCTTTCTAATCTTTTTACACGTAGGCCTGCAATGGTGACAATGGGGTATGTGGAGATAAAAGGGTCAGTGGGTGCTCTCGTCCGCAGGCCTAGCTGTCTTTAGAAAGACCGCTTGGTCCAGGGCTCATCTGTTATGATTTGGTAGCTGAGGAGAGCAGGCAAAAAAGGCAATACACCAGAGAGGTTGGAATCTACTGGATTGCAGTACCCTGACTAACCACCACAACTAAAGGCAGCCGTGGAGCGTACCTACGTTGGTCCTAGACGCCTCGTCACAGCCTGAGAAGCTAACTACACCTAAAGATAGAAAGAGGAAAACTATCTGCCCTGGAGCAGATCCCCAAAGAACATAGGAAGCCCCAAACATGTAATGGCGGTTAGACAAGAGGAAATACAGACACAGACAGAAAATAGTATGAGCAAACATTGGGGCCCAATCTTCCTAGAAAGAAACGGATAGGAAGGACACTTACTGCAATCCCAAAAAACCCTAAAAAAATATCAACTCATTAATTGCAAAAACACCTGAGATCACACGACCTCTACTACCTAAATTAGTTCTCTGGTGTAACAAAACTAAGCAGCAGCCACTGAAAAAACTGGAAAAGGCAAATGAACAAATAACAGTGGCTCAGATAAACTGAGAGGAGCACAAGCCCCCGGAGGGGACCTGGCTGACCTCCACAGAAGTGCAGGACAAAATGCAAAAAGCAAGCACAAAAATAAAAGCAGAAAATATCTTATCTGTTAGCAGAAGATGCAGGCAAGACACAATGAACCAGGAACCAAAGTTGAGACAAGAACAATTGTTCACCGGCAACCCTGATGGGAGGGAACCTCCCTTATATAAGACCAGTCTGTAACACCTGATTGCCAATCTTCACAATCTTCATTGAATAGTTCAGTACTGTTTGTAACCACCAGAGGGAGCTTCTGCTCAGAATTCATTTCTAACACATTCACAACAGTACCCCCCCTTGAGGAGGGGTCATTGAACCCTCATTTGGGCAACCAGGTCGGTCAGGATGAGCTCTGTGATACGCACGGATCAGTCTCCTAGCATGGATGTCCGAAGCAAACACCCAAGAATTGTCCTCCTGACCATAACCTCTCCACTTAACCAAATACTGGAGTTTCCGTCTAGAAAAACGAGAATCCAATATTTTCTCAACCACATACTCCAGATTGCCCTCAACCAAAACAGGTCAGGAGGCGCAGCCATAGGAACCACTGGCTCGACAAACCTCTTCAATAAGGACTTGTGTAACACGTTATGGATCTTAAATGTCCGTGGAAGAAGTAAACGAAAGGAAACAGGATTAAGAATCTCCATGATCTTATAAGGTCCAATGAACCTAGGCTTAAACTTAGGAGATGCAACTCTCATAGGGATATTTCTTGAGGACAACCAGACCAAGTCCCCCACTTCAAACCGAGGACAATCAGTCCTATGCCGGTTGGCAAACCGCTGGGCCCTCTCCTGAGAGAGGGACAAC
This sequence comes from Oophaga sylvatica, assembly GCA_033576555.1. Taxonomy (NCBI): domain Eukaryota; kingdom Metazoa; phylum Chordata; class Amphibia; order Anura; family Dendrobatidae; genus Oophaga; species Oophaga sylvatica. The sequence continues at coordinate 489,890,105 of JARQOD010000002.1, forward strand.
CTCTCCACTACCTGGTCCCAAATCTGCTGCATACGCTCCACAACAGAGTCAACACCTGGACAGACAGAAGCCTCCGTCTGTCCCGAAGAAAATCGAGGGTGAAACCCAAAATTACAGAAAAATGGAGACATCAAAGTGGCAGAGGTAGCCCTATTTTTAAGAGCAAACTCAGCCAAAGGCAAAAAAGAGACCCAGTCATCCTGATCAGCAGGCACAAAGCATCTCAGATCAGTCTCCAATGTCTGGTTTGTTCTCTCAGTTTGTCCATTGGTCTGAGGATGAAAAGCCGAGGAGAAAGACAATTGAACACCAAGTTTAGAACAAAAAGTCCTCCAAAATCTGGAAACAAACTGGACTCCTCTGTCAGACACAATGTTCTCAGGAATGCCATGTAACCGAACCACGTGCTGAAGGAACAAAGGCACCAATTCGGAGGAGGAAGGCAACTTAGGTAATGGCACAAGATGTATCATTTTGGAAAACCTATCACAAATCACCCAGATAACGGTCGTTCTCTGAGAAACAGGGAGGTCGGAAATGAAATCCATAGAAATATGGTTCCATGGTCTCTTGGGCAGAGGCAATGGCATCAACAAACCACTAGAGCGAGAGCAAGGCTTGGAGCAAGAGCAAGTCCCACAGGACTGCACAAATTCCCTGACGTCACGAGACAAAGTAGGCCACCAAAAGGACCGACTAACCAAGTCTCTGGTACCAAAAATTCTGGGATGACCGGCCAATGCGGAACAATGAATCTCAGACATCATACTCTTTATCCACCGGTCTGGGACAAACAATTTCCAAAAAGGGCAGCGCTCGGGTTTATCCTCCTGACACCCTTCCAGAGCCAGTCTCAAATTGGGCGAGATGGCAGAAAGAACTACACCCTCTTTCAAAATAACAGCAGGATCAGATAACTCAGGAGAGTCCGCAAGGAAACTCCTCGAGAGGGCATCCGCTTTAACATTCTTAGTGCCAGGAAGAAAGGAAACCACAAAATTAAAAGTGTGAAAAACAAGGCCCACCTGGCCTGTCTAGGATTAAGTCGCTTGGCTGATTCCAGATAAACCAGATTCTTATGGTCCGTGAGGACCACCACCTGATGTTTGGCTCCCTCCAGCCAATGTCTCCACTCTTCAAAAGCCCACTTCATGGCCAATAACTCCCGATTACCCACGTCATAATTACGTTCAGTTGGAGAAAATTTTCGAGAGAAAAAGGCACAAGGGTTACTTTTAGAAGTCTCTGGATCTCTTTGGGACAAAACGGCACCTGCCCCAATTTCAGAGGCATCAACCTCCACCTGAAATGGCAGAGAAACATCAGGCTGCCGTAGAACAGGAGCAGAAGTGAATCTCCGCTTAAGTTCCTGAAACGCAGAGACTGCCTCAGGAGGCCAATTCACCACATCAGAACCCTTCTTGGTCAAATCAGTCAATGGTTTAACAATAACAGAGAAATTACCAATAATTTACGATAAAATTGGCAAAACCCAAGAATCTCTGAAGAGCCTTTAATGAAGTAGGTTCGACCCAATCACAGATGGCCTGAACCATGACCGGGTCCATTTCAATAACAGATGGGGACAAAATGAATCCCAGAAATGAGATCCTCTGTACGCCAAAAAGACACTTTGATCCCTTCACATACAGAGCATTCTCTCTCAAAATCTTGAACACAGTCCGAACATGTTTCACATGAGAGTCCCAGTCATTGGAAAAAATCAAGATATCATCCAAATAAACAATCAGAAATTTATCCACAAAATCCCTGAAAATGTCATTCATGAAGGACTGGAAGACGGAAGGAGCATTAGTGAGCCCAAAGGGCATCACTAGGTACTCAAAATGCCCCTCTGGGGTATTAAATGCCATCTTCCATTCATCCCCGTGCTTAATGCGAATAAGGTTATACGCCCCCCTGAGGTCAAGCTTGGTAAACCAAGTAGCACTTTTCACCCTGGAAAACAGGTCAGAAATCAAGGGTAACGGATATTGATATTTCACAGTGATATTGTTCAAGAGACGATAATCAATACACGGCCTTAATGAACCATCCTTTTTGGCCACAAAGAAAAAACCGGCACCCAAGGGTGAAGAGGATGGTCTGATATGACCCTTCTCCAATGACTCCTTGATATAAGACCGCATAGCGTCATGTTCAGGTACAGACAAGTTAAAAAGGCGACCTTTAGGGAATTTACTACCAGGCACTAATTCAATAGCGCAGTCATAGCTCCTATGGGGGGGCAAGGATACAGATTTACTTTCGCTAAACACATCAGAAAAATCAGTCAAAAAGTCAGGAACATCCTGAGCCTGGGGAGAGGCAGAAAAAACAGGAGTTTTGGCATTAACACATTGGCAGCCCCAACTGGTTACAGACACAGATTTCCAATCCAAAACAGGATTATGAGACTGTAACCAAGGGAAACCTAGTACAATAATGTCATGCAGATTATACAGCACCAAAAATTTGCAACTCTCCTGATGATCAGGTTCAACCCTCATTATCACCTGAGTAGAGAACTGGGGTTTATTCTCAGCCAAAGGGGTAGAATCAATCCCAGTAGGGGAATAGACTTCCGTAGGGGTATCAAGGGAAACCCACAATGTTTAGCAAAATCAAAATCCATCAGGTTAATAGCTGCTCCCGAATCAACAAAAGCCTGAGCAGAAAATGTAGACAGGGAGCAAATCAGGGTAACAGTCAACAGAAATTTAGTCTGAACACTACCAAGATAACTGAGCGTGCAAAACGTCTTCCCCGCTTAGGGCAGACTGAAATAGCATGAGAGGTGTCACCACAGTAGAAACATAACCCATTGCGTTTTCGAAACTCATGACGCTGTGCCCCAGAAGCCACTCTATCACACTGCATGGGTTCAGAAGCTGGTTCACAAGGCAACACTATTCCACGCATACCTCTATGCTCACGCAAACATCTGTCAATTTGAATCGCTAATGACTAGTGTTGAGCGATACGATACTGCAAATATCGGGTATCGGCCGATATTAGCTCTATCGGCCTTTCGATTCCGAATACCGATATTTTCGTCATATCGAATACCGGAATCGGATTTGTCACTGTCACTGTGAGTGTCCGTCGGTCGGGTCTGTCAGGAGTCAGCGGCACTTACCTGGCAGAAGATCTCCGGCGGTCACGTCCTGGACTGCTTGATGGCCGCCATTATCTTCTCCCTGGCGGTCACATGCAGTTTTTCGCGATAACTGCAGTGACTGCAGGGTAATTCCGGCTGTAAACCAGTCAGATGACGTCACCGCCGGGGAAACAGGTAATCAGCTGTGCTGCGCCGGGATGACAGGCTCTGCCTGTCATTATGATGTAGCAGAGCTGGATCGTCGTGGGACACTCGTTACTATGGACTGCGTCGGTCAGGTGGTATACTTTTTTTTTTTTCATTTTTTTACAGGAGATCGATGGCGTCGCAGGATGAGACTGTAATAAAAGTAATGAAAACTGTGTTTTTTTTTTTTTATTAAATTAAAAAACTTTTTTATGAACATTCACCCGTCCGGGTAGATCAACAATTTAACTATTTACATACAGGGACCCTGTCCGGGTTATTTATAATTCTTTGGCAGGGGTGTTCCAGGTACCACCTGGTACTCTTCTGATGCTTGCCAAACATCCGAGACACCAAGGACCACCAGGACCTGATGACGTCGTGTGGCCTGTACAGTCAAGTCGTGACCCACTATCTGGTCTGTGTGGCCACCTCTTTCATCTCCCTCCGGGTCTGGAACCCTATGTCCCGGACTGAACGAATCCCAGGGGCCTAACAGGCGCCGGGTACGGGCCAGCTATACTTATCATGTCCATAGCTGGGGCTGCTGAGGAGACCACTGAGGGAGGCTGTGGAGATTTACGGCGTGGGGTGGGCACTTTTGCAGAGGCCTGGATGTGGGAGGCTGAAGGCTCCGAGGGTCTCACAGGTTCCTGACACTCTGGGGAGTAGGGGTCGCACCTGGTAACATTTAGGGCGTACCATCCATTGTAACCCCAGTGTCGGGTGTAAGTCACCAAGTCTCCTGGCAACAGGTCCCTCCCCGGGTGTCCTTCTGGGAGGTGAGCCTCCACGTCCCGCCGGTTCACAAAAACTTCTAAATAAAGTCCAGGCTCCTGGATGAAGCCCCAACCACCTTTCAATTTAAAGCTCCGTACTGCACCCTTACGCCGCGGCTCCCACAGGGTTCCTTTATCTTTTCTCATCCGGTCCTTATCTGCCCGGTCCTTCTCCAGTTGACGTTGCCGAAGCTTTTGGGATTCTCGCTGCTCCCTTTGTCGCTCGGCTTCCCGCTCCCAACGTCTCCACTCTTCCTCCTGATGCCGGTTGTAATTCTCCTCCACCAGCTGCTCCATGTCTCCACCATCAAATGCCAGCTTACAGTGTCCGGTTTGCGGCAGCTCTCCTGGCGCCCCCCAGTCCTGGCGGCGCTCACCTGCGGAGGAAGCAGCCGGCTCTGGAACAGATGACAGTCGCGGCTCCGGTACAGGCAGGTAGTGCTCTGGTGCCTGCGCGGCCTCCTCCATGAGGACGGGTGTCGCTTCTTCTGTCTCAGCGACGGGGGCAGACAGCGGGATCTGGGGTGCTGCCGGTGCAGAGTTTTTTGCACGAACGGGTGCCTCACTGCGACAACGTCAACCGGATCACATTGCAAGGGCTGGGATGCCCGCACGGACTCCTCTACTAGAACGGGTGCCTCACCTTCCGGTACAGACACTTCAGGTAAGAGGGATTGGCGCCGCTCCAAGTTTAGTTTTAGGGCACGCCAGCTGGCTTCCATCCTGGCGACCTCCTCCCGGTGCGGGCCAGGCCTCTTAGGGTATCCTCCGCTTCTTGCAGCGTAGGAGGGTTTCCAGGCCGGGTGCCCAACGGTGGTTCCATGACGATCGGGTCGCTTCCGTGGGGGAGAGCTCTGACTGCTCCATCCCTTCACACTTCTGCTCGTGTCCATTAGCCATCTCTGCCAAGTCACATGTGTCATTAGCATCTGGAGAGAGCCCCTCTTTTGTAGGGAGGCGGGACCTTCATGTTAGTTTCCGCCCACTGAGGAGGATGAGGAGGCGGAACTGAAGAGCTGTGGGGCACGATCTTACATTGCAGTACCATTTAGAGCCATCGTTTTCGCGTCACTGAGTGAGTGTACACCCATGAAGAGCACGCCCTTCTTCTTCACCAGTGCCTCGTCGTGACGCAGATATGGCTGAAGTGAATACTTTTCCACATCGATTTTTCTGGCTAACACGGTACCACAATATAATTTATTATTGTACACCATGAGATATGGCTGAAAAATGGCAAATACATTCTCTGATGATTTTAGCAATTCTCAAGCACAAAACCAGTTCAATTCAGGCACACAGGACTCGCTTATAGCGAGCTACAGAATCCTGTTCGTGGCGCCCAAGTTGAGTCGCACAGAGCCAGAGGTTTTGGGGGTACTCGGCACCGAGCCTGTCGACTTCTATGGGGTATGTCACGGCTTTACCCGGCAATTGAATCAGAGTCTATTTTACTATGTAGAAGTGTATATGTATATATATATGTCACAATGACATGTATATATAATATATGTATTCTATGTGTGTATATTTTGTGTTTACAACGAAAGAAAGGGTTTTTTTTGTTGCGATATTTTGTTCCCATAGACTTACATGGGACTTCCGGTATCAGAATCGGATATCGACGATATTTAGTGATATCGGCGATACCATTTCGATACGATATTTTTAGATATCGAGCAGTATCGCTCAACACTACTAATGACATAGAATCATTGAGACCAGAGGGAGCAGGGAAACCCACCATAACATCTTTTACATTCTCTGACAGACCCTTCTGAAAAAGGGCTGCCAAAGCATCATCATTCCATTTGGTCAGGACTGCCCACCTTCGGAATCTCTGACAGTATAACTCAGCGTCCTCAAGCCCCTGATTTAATGCCAACAAGGCTTTTTCAGCTTGATCAGTGACATTAGGTTCATCGTACAATAACCCCAGAGCCAGAAAAAATGCATCAACATTACTCAAAACAGGATCCCCAGGTGTCAGGGAAAAAGCCCAATCCTGAGGATCGCCGCGCAGGAGAGAGATGACAATTTGAACCTGCTGTGCTGCGTTCCCTGAGGACTTAGGTTTTAAGGCAAAAAACAACTTACAGTTATTTTTGAAATTCAGAAATTTAGCTCGATCCCCTAAAAACAAATCTGGCATGGGGATCCTAGGTTCCACAACCGGCAACCCTGCAAGATAGGTAGCAATACTCCGAACTTCAGTGGCAAGCTGATCCACACGGCCAGACAACTGTGCAAACTCCATTGAGAGAAAAAAAATCCTCAGCACCCAGAGAAAAAGAGGGAAAGAGAAAAAAATATATATATATCTCTGACAACTCTGACAATTTTTTTTTTTTAACACTATCTTTCCCTTCTGTGAGTACCATATAATTTTCAGTTTGGCCGGTGATACTGTTATGATTTGGTAGCTGAGGAGAGCAGGCAAAAAAGGCAATACACCAGAGAGGTTGGAATCTACTGGATTGCAGTACCCTGACTAACCACCACAACTAAAGGCAGCCGTGGAGCGTACCTACGTTGGTCCTAGACGCCTCATCACAGCCTGAGAAGCTAACTGCACCTAAAGATAGAAAGAGGAAAACTATCTGCCCCAGAGCAGATCCCCAAAGAACATAGGAAGCCCCCAAACATGTAATGGCGGTTAGACAAGAGGAAATACAGACACAGACAGAAAATAGTATGAGCAAACGTTGGGGCCCAATCTTCCTAGAAAGAAACGGATAGGAAGGACACTTACTGCAATCCCAAAAAACCCTAAAAAAATACCAACTCACTAATTGCAAAAACACCTGAGATCACACGACCTCTACCACCTAAATTAGTACTCTGGTGTAACAAAACTAAGCAGCAGCCACTGAAAAAACTGGAAAAGGCAAATGAACAAATAACAGTGGCTCAGATAAACTGAGAGGAGCACAAGCCCCCGGAGGGGACCTGGCTGACCTCCACAGAAGTGCAGGACAAAATGCAAAAAGCAAGCACAAAAATAAAAGCAGAAAATATCTTATCTGTTAGCAGAAGATGCAGTCAAGACACAGCAAGCTTCCAAGTGAACCAGGAACCAAAGTTGAGACAAGAACAATTGTTCACCGGCAACCCTGATGGGAGGGAACCTCCCTTATATAAGACCAGTCTGTAACACCTGATTGCCAATCTTCACAATCTTCATTGAATAGTTCAGTACTGTTTGTAACCACCAGAAGGAGCTTCTGCTCAGAATTCATTTCTAACACATTCACAACACTCATCCCACTGAATGCCCGTACTCCTTCCCCGTGGGCAGAAAACTACTCAGACAACATAGGGTGTCACACTGTAATCGTAGGAATGCAGGAGAAAAGGGACTCTGTACTGTCTCAAAACTAGAGAAGCCCTAGTCTATCCTTAACCCCAGGGTTACTCCTGAAGGTGAAGATGCCCATTTCTCGTACCTCTCTGTGCTGCTACAAAATCCTATGCAGCTTCCACCCTCCCCAGAGAGGGAAGGGGCAGGGGTAAAAGGGGTAACTCCAGATGGACAGACAGTGGTAAACCAAGGCACAATCAAATGACAGGCACACAGGATAAAATACAAAGGGAAGATGAGTTCACAGTAGGGGCCAGGAAAGCAACACGAAGAAATGTCAACAAGGGGAGGAAGAGGTACACACAACAAACTGCATGCAACTACCTCAAGAAGACAAGAGCAACACTCCAGAACCAACTTCTCCAATGCAGCTAAGAACAGAATGAAGATTCTATTTCTCGCATGGAGAGAAGCCAGGCACAGGTTTATATAATGGAAAGGTGTGGTTCCAATAAGCAGCATAGCCAATAGACCATGAGGAACTCTAAACTCTTTCCATGTCACAAGAAACCTGATAACTCATGAATGGCCATGAGGATTTAAAGAGGACCTGTGTTCAGCCAATCACTGCAATCTTCTAATCTCAGAAGAACCATAGGTCCCAGCAGAATTTGGCACATTCATGACACATGGTGATCCAATAAAGTCTTATCAGAGTGTGATACCCTCACCATCAGTCAACAACATATAGTATATACCCAGGAAGTTCACAAGATGGTGAAAATAATGGTCTCACCCCTCCACTGGGCCGCCAGGGATTAGAACCTCCTCAACTTTGGGGCATCCAGGGCTAACTACCCCAACCAACAGGAACACAAATTAACATACAAGGGTCAACAGACAGTCTTCACATGAAACTATGGCTCACGTCCCTTGACCTACTGCACAAAGGAACAGTACGTCTGGCATAATTAAGAATAATTCATCCCCGCACAAGTGGCCAGAGTGACGCCGTGTCATCACAGGGTATCCTCTACATCTAAAGGAAAGAAAGGTTTAACCATAATCACAAATGCAGATTCTTTGCTTCAAGAACAGTGAGATTATGGAAGTCTTTGCCACATGATTTTGCAATTGTTTATTCACTAAAAAAGTTCAAGGAAGGTCTGGATGACTTTCTTATAAAATATTATATGCATGACTCACAGACTTTTCTTTATGTTGGTAAATTGTACTTTTTTTCTGAATTTCAGCTGAAAAATCCAGATACATAGATATTTTGCTTTCATCAGTTCACATGTCTGGATTTTCATGTTTTTTTGTTCAAAATGATGTCTTGATCCTTGTAATAGATCAACTTCATTAGTTCAGATCATGGTGTTGCTCCGTGAAGAGGCTGGCACATTAGGATCGTATGTACTCTTTCGATAGCAAATAGTGTTGAAAATGCCACAGGATCTCTCCCCTCCATTCGCTCCAGCACTCCCCACAAATATATATTTCTTATAAGCTTGTTCTCCAGGTCATCTGTTTGTTTTTTTAAGATGAAGCCTACATTCTGCACTGTTTTCTTGATACAATAGGAAGCTGATCTTCAATCATGCTTATTCTGCCTTTAGTTTCTTTCATCCGCTCATTAACCCTTTGCAAGTACCATCGTATTAAGAGTCAAGTCTTCTTTAAGGCCCCACAATGTACATTTAAGGTAGCTAGAATGTTGTTGCAGTGGAGAAACAAAGCAAAGACATCTTGAATAGTGATGAGCGGGTATGCGCGTTGCTCGGGTTTTTGCGAGCACGCTTGGGTGATCTCCGAGTATTCGGGCGTGCTTGGAGGTTTAGTTTCTGTTGCTGCAGCTGCATGATTTGCGGCTGCTTGACAGCCTGAATACATGCGGGGATTCCTTAACAAACAACCATTCCTCACATGTATTCAGCCTGTCCAACAGCCACAAATCATGCAGCCGGCATCGACGCAAGCCAAAATACTCGGAGATCACCCGGGCGTGCTCGAGAAAACCCGAGCAATGAGAATGCTCGCTCATCACTAATTTTGAATAGTCGATTCTGCTGTTTGCCTCACTGTATTCATCAGTCTCATCTCTCACCTTGAAGTCTACAGAATGTGAGGCCTGCCACCGATACATACAAACAGCGCCATCTTAGACCTTCCATCACTCTCGCTCCTTCATCAGTTTTTCCGATTCTTTAGTCTGCATGGAATCTCTTTTGGTTGAGGAACTCTCATGGTCAGCATGAGACACCCCAGCAAAACGTTCCAGGACATACCTCCACTGCCCTTTCTCTATCGGATGGACCCAGCTTTTGTCCTGCTCTGGTCTTCTACTGTGTCACAGTACAGACACACCTGCAATACACCGCATTCTGAAGTTACTGGACAAAGATGTAGCATGTCAGAAGTAAAATGTATAGGGTTATATTACAATGTAGCAGCTTTTTGCTACCTCATTTGAGAGCAGCATAATGTAGGAAAAGAGACCATGATTCCAGAGATGTATCACTTAGTTGCAGCAGATGTGATAGAATCAGAGCTTTTAGATGTAGCGTGTAGCAGAGCTCAGAAAGCTAACCCCACCCACACCATACCATTCTGTGCCCACTGTATGTTAACGGTGGGGGCAGAGATGGACCATGATTCACGTGACTTGTAGTCCTCTAGTGTTAATTTGCTGATAAAACAATGTATTGAAACAACAGCATGCAGTATTATTAAGTTACCTCAATGTTCATATTAGGTGTGTTGGGACAAACAAAAAATTATAAGATATACAGTACATATTCTTTAATTCAATGTATTGAGCCCATGGATGCATTGTAAAGGACTAATTAATTGGACTTTGTAAGGCTAGAGCTTTACTCCACTGCTTTAAGAAAGGAAAAAGTACAGTATGTGATTTATTTTACAAATGTGCACCCTAGAAATTTTATTCTACTGGTTCCCTACACTATATTATAAAAAAAATCATTTTGAAGTATTAAAAATTGCAATATCCCTTTAAAGGCTTAATCATAGGATTGACAGTTATCTATATTATCTATCACCTATCTGCTGGGACCCCAACAATCCTCTGCAGAGCGTGCCACCACATTGAAGCAGTAGCTACTACAACGTCAAATAGCAGTGCGCATGAGATGACCATTACCATTATGCCTATGGCCAGCACATGTGCGCTGCTATGTTGATATTGTAGTACATTACTTCAATAAAATGGTGTCGGAAATCATGATATGTGGACACACTGACCCTGGCGACATTTTACTGCAGTAATGTGCTACATCGTCAAAATAGCAGCACACAAATGCAGGGTATAGGTGAAGTATCCGAACGCGCTGACTTCGGTGCCATTTTATTGACCTATTAAACCCAACTAGAAACTCCAGGAGCAGTAAAAAAAATAAAAGGAAGGAAAGCAGCCACGGGAGCAAGACATACATAAGACCCCACCCACAATCTCCCGCACCAAAAACTCAACGTAAATAAATACAAACAAAACTCATTGCAATGTGCACAAGCCAGCATAGGAGCGGTTTGTGCAGACGCTGACTCTGGCACCATTTTATTGAATAATTCTACTACGTCAACATAGCAGAGCGCATGCGCCGGCCATCACCATTATCATTAGGGTTAGTGTGTGCGCACTGCTATGTTGACGTTGTAGGACACTACTTCAATAAAATGGCACCAGAGTCAGTGCATGCGCATACCGGAATCTCCAGCGCCATTTTATTGAAGATATTGTATAAATGTACCAATAAAAATGCTTGCCACCTGAGCGTAGAACGGGTTCAATAGCTAGTCTTATATATAATGGTGGCTGCATCTTGCTGTTCGAAGCCAGGATGAATTGCGCCTGCAGAGTGTGGCGATGTAGTCAGCGCATACCGCACTATTATGCTATTTTATTGTAGACACTTTGTGCGAATGCGCCACCCGGGTATAAAATTGGTTCAATAGCTAGTAAGACTATAATAAGACATATTAAGACTTGGCAATTTTAATACCATGAAATGTGATTGGAAAACACTACTTTGCATATGACAAAATAAATCACGTTTTCAGTTTATTTTTGTTTGCAAGATATATTAACATACTTCTTGATGCAGAATTTCTTCTTTTGTCTTTGCATCTGTAACTTCTGATTGCACATGGCTGACAACCTTCTGGTGTTGTATTGCAGTAATTTCAATCTGGGCATGTAGTTCTTTAACCTTTACACATAAAAAACTGTAATGTCAAAGTGTTGCAAATTTTTACAAGGAGTGTTCAGATTTTGGAATAACTCTGTTCTTCAGCTGCAGGTTGTTTTAAACAACAAACAATGCTTTACTCACCCTTCCCAAGTCTACCACTGAGTCTCTGCTGTAGCTCTGAGTGTCTGTTATTGTCTGCAGTGCTGATGTCACGCCAACAGCACTGCAGCCCATAAAGAACCACTACTTTCACTGATTGGCTGTAGGATAGTCAACATGAAATCAGCACTGCAGGCAATAACAGACACTGAGGGAGAGCAACCTCAGATACTATACACCAGACCTGGGGATGGTGATTAAAGCCGTTTGTTATTTTTTTTTTTTAAACAAAAAAATCAGAAACCCCTTTAATATTTCAAGAATATGATCGAGATATTAGTAAGGCCATTAATATCAGACAGTTGGGGTCTGTCTCAGTCGATCAGCTGAGTCACTGTACTCTAGCAAGTACCACATCTCCTTAAAAGTAACCTGTTACCAGAAAAACATTATTTATATAATATATATAAATATATAATATATATATATATATATAATATAGTGACAGTCATTGGTAAAGTACTGGAGGGAGATATGTGTCACTACGCTTAATGGCGTCAGTGATGTGAAAACCACAGTATTTTCATCCCGCACACAATGTGCCATGAGGGGGTTAAGCTAATTTTCATAATGGGCTGGCTTTCATGTGTACATCCATAGAGCAGGTGGGAGGATATCCACCTTATCGACACCCCAGGGTGTGCTCTGGTGCTTAAATAGCTGGGCTCCAGAGGTAGCCTTTGTTCAGCAAGACTAGAGAGAGGATATCCAGTGGTTTTGTGTCCTGAACCTGTGTTTGCTCCAGAGCGGGCTGCTACCCGCATACGTCTGGACTGTGTCACAGCGCTTTGTTTTCCTGGTTTTGCTTGAAAGCGGAGTTTACTTTCCCTTGTTGGTTTATGCCGCCATATAATAAAACAACCGAAGATTTAAAGAGACAGGGTTCCTGTTTTACTACCTCCGTGTACATATGAGTTGAAGTACCACAATGAGGTTAATCTGTAGATTAGTAGCGTCACTAACCTGTCTTTTAACCCAAATGCTACGGGGAGAAAATGAACTTTATTCTCCCCGGCAGTGTTTGAGTTTCTGGTACTGTGGTAGAGAGAGGGGGACCGTAACACTGACGGATTAGATGCCGTGGTCTCGTGGTCCAGATATATCGACAATATTTTATTTGTTTGGCAAGGGTCTGCAAAATCTCTGAATATCTTTCTTAAAAGTAAGTTCAAAATTCACTGCACACTGTTAAGTATACTTTGCAAAAAAGATTAAAGTCCATACATGAAAAGATTGGGAGCAGATGGTAGCTGGTACAAAAAAGTGACTATATATTATAAGGACGTTTCGACCCGTCCCGGGTCTTAATCATTTAGTCGCTGTTTTGACAGTAGGGTGTCATGTACAAGGAGGGAATTCCCTTAAAGGTTTCAAATTTGTGGTACTGTGACTTTGTTGTTGTTGAGGAGTGGTAGAGTAACCGAAATTGCACCGCTAATCCTAAACAGCTGTCAAAACAGCGACTAAATGATTAAGACCTAGGACAGGTCGAAATGTCGTAATAGTATAATATATAGTCGCTTTTTTTGTACCAGCTGCCATCTGCTCCCAATCTTTAATAAATCTTTTTTGAAACCGTCTCCTTTTGTAACAATTCACCACAAATTGGATTTCTTCAGATGTGGGGACTGCTCTGCCTGTACATACATGGAGAGAGCAACCTATTTTACAGATATTAAGGAAGGAAGGAATATGTCATTACACGGAATATCACACCTCCAAAACTTATGGTAGGTGCCCCTGCAACAAAATATATATTGGTATAACCACTAGAGAACTTTAGAACATGCACGTCGTATTAGAAATGAAAAACAAGCCATGAATCTTGATGTGTTAAAATCAATTTCCCGTCACTTTAAAACACACCACAATTGCCCTGAGAGTGAAGGAATTTGACAAAAATAAGACTTGGCATTGGAGGAGGGGACTTAAAGGGAACCTGCCAGCAGGATTGTGCTGAGTAACCTACAGCCAGTGTCAGGTTGGCACCGTTAAACTGATTAAAATGATATCTTAGTTGATTAAATCATTCTTGTGGTTGTTGTTTAATCTTTATTTGTAGTTTTCAGTTAATAAGATTCTCGTGCTCCGGGGTGGCCTGTGGGGGTGGGGGGGTTATGTGGTGCTCTGCCTACATATTCATCTGTATAGCTTATGATAGGTAACTGATCCCTCAGTGACCTGCCTTCTATTTTTCATACTGAATATAATATGTATTGAGAAAAAAATTAACATTCAGCAGGCCAGCGTCAGTGGTAGCGCAGGCACTGTAGCATGATCACATCTATAATGTCTATGTAATTATTTTATTTGGTGAACTGGAGAGGATCTGCAAGGAAAAATGGCAGAGGATCCCCAAATCCAGGTGTGAAAACCTTGTTGCATCATTCCCAAGAAGACTCATGGCTGTACTAGCTCAAAAGGGTGCTTCTACTCAATACTGAGCAAAGGTCTGAATACTTATGACCATGTGATATTTCAGTTTTTCTTTTTTAATAAATTTGCAAAAATGTCTACATTTCTGTTTTTTTTCAGTCAAGATGTGGTGCAGAGTGTACATTAATGAGAAAAAAATGAACTTTTTTGATATACCAAATGGCTACAATTAAACAAAGAGTGAAAAATTTCAATGGGTCTGAATACTTTCCGTACCCACTGTAGGGGCTGCCAATCTGAGACTTCAATATTGCAGTTTGTTTAAACAACTTACATTATAGAGACACATACAAAACCATACCTCAGCTTCAAAAATATTACACTGTTTGCATCCTTCCTTCATTTTCTTTTTAAACGATCTGTTCTACAAAAATAAAACACATTATTAATTGAATTCTGGGGTGATCATTGTAAAATGAAAATATTGTAACTTGAGGCCATAACTCTATGGAAAACTACAGTGGCTTGCAAAAGTGGCTTTTTACCTATTTTGTTACATTACAACCTGTGTAAAATAGTTTTGTAATCCAATTTGTGTGTGATGCATTAGCACTAAATAATCTAAGTTGGTCAAATGAAGTGAGAAAAATATAGGCATAAATTACATTTATGGGATCAAATAACTAAAAAATAGCATGTGCATATGTATTCACCCATTTTGCTATGAAGACCCTAAATTTCTGGTGCAAGCAATTACCTTCATAAGTCACATGCTTGGTGAAAGGAAGTCCATTTGTGTGCAATCTAAGTGTCACATTGTCTGTCAGTAAATTCACACCTTTTTTGAAAGGCTACAAAGGCTGCAACACCATTAACCACTTCCTGACATGCGCCGTACACTGAGGTAGCTGCGTTCCTGCAAACTGCTTTATCTGTACGGCGCCGAAATCACGTAGGCTCACACTGAGTGCCGTAGAGATCTGGTGCAGGTGTCAGCTCTGTGCGAAAGCTGACACCCTACAGCAACGCCCGCAATCGGTGGTAGCTCAATAGTGACAGCAACATCGAGGAGAATCGCACAGGGAGTGAGCTGCCTGTCTGGTTACATTGGCACAACGCGATGCGATCGCATTGTGTCGATGATGTCCATGGTGACCCCCGGCCATTAGATGGCAGCGGAGTTCTTCACGGTCCTGCAGAGAAGGTGGCCTGTGAGCGCCTGCTAAGAGCAAATGAAAGTGCAATGAAACGCGATAAAAAAGATGAGTGTAAATAAAAATGGTACATCTGAAAACATCATCTCCCACAAAAAAAAAAATCTGCCATAAAAATATAGCGGAGTAGATGACAGGTGTTCCCAAGGGAAACAATGACATTTCAGGAGGGATAACTCGTGATGGGCGGGCTCTTATAGACAACCTGATACCTTGCTGATATTCTCTGGCTTCTGTGGGTATGTTAGCCAGCCGAAACGTGCGTCGGGGAGGGCGAACTTGCGGTTTTTCCCAGGCCATCTTACCAGTTATAAATAATTGTTGACAAATAATGAAAATTTGTATATACTTATATATGTGATGCCTGTACTGTCTTTTATTAGGCCACTTGGGAATGTGCAATAATGATGGTTTACACTATGTTTGTTACTATGTGTAATTCTGGTTATATAGTTATTAAGGTTGAAGGAAGACTTTAAATCCATCTAGTTCAACCCATATCCTACCCTAACCTGCCCTAACATGTTGATCCAGAGGAAGGCAAAAAAAACCCAAGTGGCAAACAGTAAGCTTCACATTGGGGGAAAAAAATTCCTTCCCGACTCCACATACGGCAATCAGACTAGCTCCCTGGATCAACGCAATATCTAGGAAACTAGTGAATATAGCCTGTAATATTATACTTTTCAAGAAAGGCATCCAGTCCCATCTTAAATTTTAGTAGGGAATCACTTATTACAACATTATACGGCAGAGAGTTCCATAGTCTCACTGCTCTTACAGTAAAGAATCTGCGTCTGTGATTATGGCTAAACCTTCTTTCCTCCAGACGTAGAGGATGCCCCTTGTCCCCGTCACAGGTCTAAGAGTAAAAAGATCATTATAAGGTCTTTTTACTGTCCCCTAATATATTTATACATTGTAATAAGATCACCTCTAAGCCTTTGTTTTTCCAAACTAAATAACCCCAAGTGTAATAACCTGTCTTGGTATTACAGACTCCCCAGTTCTCTAATAACCTTGGTCACTTTTTTCTGCACCCGCTCCAGTTCAGCTATGTCCTTCTTATACATAGGAGACCAGAACTGTACACAGTATTCTAAGTGTGGTTGCACCAGTGACTAGTATAGAACTAAAATTATGTTCTCCTCATGAGCATCTATGCCTCTTTAATGCATCCCATTATTTTATTTGCCTTTGCAGCAGCTGCCTGACACTGACCACTAAATGTGAGTTTGTTGTCCACCCATACACCCAGGTCTTTTTCAGTGACAGTTTTGCCCAGTGTTTTACAATTAAACACATAATTATACATCTTGTTTGTTCTACTCAAGTGCATGACCTTACATTTATCCCCATTAAAGCTTATTTGCCATTTATCAGCCCAAGCTTCTAGTTTACATAAATCCTCCTGTAATATAAAATTGTCCTCCTCTGTATTGATTACCCTGCAGAGTTTAGTGTCATCTGCAAATATTGAAATACTACTCTGTATGCCCCCTACAAGGTCATTGATAAAAATGTTAAAGAGAAGCGGCCCCAATACTGACCCCTGTGGTACCCCACTACTAACCGTGACCCAGTCCGAGTGTGCTCCATTAATAACCACCCTTTGTTTCCTATCCATGAGCCAGTTCTTAACCCACTTACACATATTTGCCCCTATCCCCATTGTTCTCATTTTATGTATCAACCTTTTGAGTGGCACCGTATCAAGCTTTTGAGAAGTCCATGGTGGTGTACTGCGTTCCTTTGGTCCAGTCCGTAACTTACCCCCTCATAAAAGCTTATCAAATTAGTCTGACAAGAACGGTCAATCGTAAACCCATGTTGATATTGGGTCATGAGGTTATTCTGCCTCAGATACTCCAATATAGTATCCCTTAACCCCTTAACTCCCAAGGGTGGTTTGCACGTTAATGACCGGGCCAATTTTTACAATTCTGACCACTGTCTCTTTATGAGGTTATAACTCTGGAAATCTTCAACGGATCTTCGCGATTCTGAGACTGTTTTCTCGAGACATATTGTACTTCACGTTAGTGGTAAAATTTCTTCAATGTAACTTTCGTTTATTTTTGAAAAAAACAGAAATATGGCAAATTTTGAAAATTTTGCAATTTTCAAACTTTGAATTTTTATTCCCTTAAAACAGAGAAATAGGTCACAGAAAATAGTTAATAAATAACATTTCCAACATGTCTACTTGACATCAGCTCAATTTTGGAAACAAAATTTTTATTTGCTAGGAAGTTATAAGGGTTAAATGTTGACCAGCGATTTCTCATTTTTACAACAAAATTTACAAAACCATTTTTTTTTAGGGACCACCTCACATTTGAAGTCACTTTGAGGGATCTATATGGTAGAAAATGCCCAAAAGTGACACCATTCTAAAAACTGCACCCTTCAAGGTACTCAAAACCACAATCAAGAAGTTTATTAACCCTTCAGGTGCTTCACAGGAGCTGAAGCAACGTGGAAGGAAAAAATGAACATTTTACTTTTTAGTCACAAAAATTATCTTTTACAAACATTTATTTTATTTTCACAAGGGAAAAAGGAGAAAATGGACTGATAAAGTTGTTGTGCAATTTCTCCGGAGTACGCAGATACCCCATATGAGAGGGAAAACCACTGTTTGGGCGCACGACAGGGCTTGGAATGGAAGGAGTGCCGTTTGACTTTTCCAAGCCAAAATTGGCTGGAATTGAGATTAGACACCATGTCGCGTTTGGAGAGCCGCTGATGTGCCTAAACAATGGAAACCCCCCACATGTGACACCATTTTGGAAACTAGACCCCCTAAGGAACTTATCTAGATGTGTGGTGAGCACTTTGAACCCCAAGTGCTTCACGCAAGTTTATAATGTAGAGCTGTGAAGAAAAAAAATCATATTTTTTCCACAAGCATGATGTTTTAGTCCCCAATTTTTTATTTTCCCAAGGGTAAGAGGAGAAATTGGACCACAAAAGTTGTTGTCCAACTTGTCCTGAGTACGCTGATACCCCATATCATGTGGGGAGGTGTGAGGATACTGGAAGCTCCATGTCTTGTGCTGTTCTAGAACTACAGTCCTCATCTGTTTTTGCTGCTGACAGCCCACAGAGCAAAGTTCCCCCCCTCCCTCTCTCACTCTTCTCATCAACACCTCACCTCAGGAATGTCTTTGTCTCAAAACTCTGCAGTTTACTGGGTTGGACGGCAGCAGCCGTCGTGTGTGTGCGCGTTTTCGTCACATTTGCGGCACGAAGGGATCACAAGCCGTGATACCCCGGGCTACCGTGTGGCGGACCGTGTGCACGTTTCATCACAGGAGGGAACCACTGTTTGGGTGCATGGCAGGGCTCGAAAGGGAAGGAGCGCCGTTTGACTTTTCCAAACCAAAATTGGCTGGAATTGAGAACGGATGCCATGTCGTGTTTGGAGAGCCCCTGATGTGCCTAAACAGTGGAAACCCCCCACATGTGACCCTATTTTGGAAACTAGACCCCCTAAGGAACTTATTTAGGTGTGTGGTGAGAACTTTGAACCCCCAAGTGTTTCACTAAAGTTTATAATGCCGTGGCGTGAAAAAAAAAATATTTTTTTTTTCCACAAAAGTGATTTTTTTAGTCCCCAATTTTTTATTTTCCCAAGGGTAACAGGAGAAATTGGATGCCAAAAGTTGTTGTCCAATTTGTCCTGAGTACGCTGATACCCCATATGTTTGGGGGAACCACTGTTTGGGCGCACGGCAGGGCTCAGAATGGAAGCAGTGATGTTTTGGAAAGCAGATTTTGATGGAATGGTCTGCGGGCGTCATGTTCTGTTGCAGAGCCCCTCATGTGCCTAAAAAGTGGAAACCCCCCACAAGTGACCCCATTTTGTAAACTAGACCCCCTAAGGAACTTATCTAGGTGTGTGGTGAGAACTTTGAACCCCCAACTGCGGTACCTCGTGCAGAGAGGGATTTGTAGAGTGGGACGCTGCAATAAAAGTTATCGGTGTAAAGGTGATAACCTATATCCAGCAGTGGGTGCACCAAATCCCACACAATTTTCCCACTCACTCCCCGGACGGGGGTACACTCAGGGGGTTGAATTCTGGTGTCCTTTCCTTTGTAAACTCTAAAGCTGTAGATGTACCCTGAGGTACTCTCACACAGCTTATAGAGTTTGATTCCATACCTTGCCCTCTTGCTGGGCAGGTACTTGTGGAATCGGAGCCTTCCTTTAAAATGAACCAAGGACTCATCCACGCAGATGTCCCTTTGGGGCATGTACACTTCAGCAAACTTTTTGCTGAAGTGTTCGATGACCGGCCGATCTTTGAACAGACGGTCAAAGTTGGGGTCATCTCGTGGGGGACACTGTGCATTATCATTATAATGCAGGAATTTGTGGATGGCCTCAAAACGCGTCCGGGCCATGACCATTCGGAACAGTGGAGTGTTGTATAAAATATCAACAGTCCAATATTGTCGAATTGTTCAGAATTGAACAGCCAATCACAGCGATCGGGAGGCCGGGTGGGCGGAGAGAGGCCCTGGAATGCCGACATAATCTTCCTCCATGTAAGATGGCGTCGGAATTTTAATGCGATCACCGCGACTTAAGTCGCGATGTCGCATTAAAGGGCTCAACGTACTATCCCGTCCATGGTCATATGGGCCCAGGTACCATGGACGGGATAGTACGTTGGATGACAGAAAGGGGTTAAAAAACCCTCCAGGATTTTACCCACAGTAGATGTTAAGCTCACTGGCCTATAATTTCCAGGTTCAGTTTTTGTCCCCTTTTTGAATATTGGCACCACATTTGCTATATGCCAGTCCTGTGGTACAGACCCCGTTATTATGGAATCTTTAAAGATTAAAAATAATGGTCTACCTATGACTGTACTTAATTCCTGCAGTACTCAGGGGTGTATCCCATCCGGGCCCGGGGATTTGTCAATTTTAGTGATTTTTAGACGCCGCCATACTTCCTGCTGGGTTAAGCAGGTGACATTTAATGGAAAAAATTTTTTATCACTGAGTGATCATGTTATCTGTCATGGGATTTTCTTGTGTAAATACTGTTGAAAAAAAGTCATTTAGCATATTGGCTTTTTCCTCATCCTCATCCACCATTTCACCCAGACTATTTTTAAGGGGACCAACACTATCATTTTTTAGTTTCTTACTATTTATGTAGATAAAGAATATTTTGGGATTATTTTTACTCTCTCTGGCAATGAGTCTCTGTCTCAATCTTTGCTGTCTTGATTTGCTTTTTACAGAATTTATTTAATCTTCTGTATTTATTTAATGCCTCATCACTACCTACTTGCTTTAATTCCCTAAATGCTTTATTTTTGTCACTTATTGCGCCCCTTACAGCTCTATTTAGCCATAGTGGTTTCCTCCTATTTCTAGCATGTTTATTCCCATAGGGTATATACTGTGCACAGGTCCTATTTAGTATGCTAATAAACGTCTCCCATTTTCTTTGTGTATTTTTATGTCTCAGGATATCGTCCCAGTTTATTGCGCTAAGATCCGTTGGAAATTTGCCTTCCTGAAGTTTAGTGTCCTTGTAACCCCTCTACTACACATCTTATTAAAGGATACATGAAAACTTATTATTTTGTGATCACTATTACCCAAGTGACCCCCAACCCTTATATTTGATATGCAGTCTGGCCTGTTGGTTAATATTAGGTCTAGCAGTGCCCCCCCTCTTATTGGGTCCTGAACTGGTTGTGAAAGGTAATTGTCTCTCATAGTTGTCAAAAACCTATTAGCTTTGTTGGAACTGTAGATTTCTGTTCCCCAATGTATTTCAGGTAGTTGAAGCCCCCCATAATAATGACTTCTCCTTGAGTCGCTGCTTCATCTAGTTGCTTTACGAGGATATTCTCCGTTGCTTCCATTATTTTTGGAGACATAACAATCCCCTATCAGTAATTAATTATTTTTGCCCTGCTCTCCTAATTCCCCTCTTAACTGGAGCAGACACTCCCCCGGCTTTCAGAGGACATGCCTTGCTGCAGCAGTGCTACCCCTGTACTGACACTCCCCTCATCTGCCAACTTTGCAAACTTATTGGGGTGTGCCAGATCAGGACTAGCCTCCCTGGCTCCCTTCCCTCTACCCTGCCTTCTAACTGTCAGCCAGCTCGCTGCTTTAATGTCCTGCAGCTGTATCCTAGCATCCCCCCCTCATCTATCCCATTGAGCGTCTGCTCAGTGAGCAGAAGACTCCTTTCCATATTGTCTATGGATCTCAGTGTTGCCAGCTGCACATTTAGATCCAGTATTGGGGCTTCCAAATGCACAACGTGCTCACATCTCGCACAGCAGTATGCACCCTCGACCGGCTGTTCAAGGACTGCATACATGTGGCAAGATGTACACTGGATGGCATTGGCAATAGTGGAGCACATTTCTAATGGGGATTTCACCAGACAGCAAAGATAAGTAAAAATAAATAAAAAGTATTAATAAAATATAACAGTAATTAAATAATTCCTCCCTGAATCCAAAGTCACTGAATCACAAGTCACACTTACCACCGTTCACACTTGCGCACCGGTCACACTCGGCTCACTCACTGAAGCAAAATTTAAAGAGATTTTTTTTTTCTCCTTCAACAGCAAACCACCCTGCTGCTCAATGCACTTCCAAAAAGGCTCAATGCACTTCCACATGACAGTATGCTGTATACCCTTTCAGCATGTGCGCTCTAATGCTCTTATGTGCATGTTTTTTCCTTCCCTCCCATGCTTCTGTACTGTTGCTATATTCAATAAAAATTTTTGTAGTTTAAATAACTTTGGGATATTTTGATCGTGGTTGTTTTGCCTCTGTTATATTATATATGTGTTGCACCGTTTTGTAGGGCATGAGCCCTTCTTATATTTGTGCTTTGCACATGTAAAGGTCTTAATAGCTTGTCTATAAGAGCCCATCATGACTTATTACCCTTGAAACCTTATTGTTTCCCTTGGGGACACCCAGGATCTACACTGCTATATCTTACACTGTTTGCTCATATGGGAGCCTGTTGTGTTTCGGTAGCTGAGGAGGACAGGAACAACAGCAGGGCAGCAGAACACCTGAGATGTTGGTAACTGATGGGTTACAGATTCCTAAACTAACGACACAACTAGAGGTAGCCGTGGAGCGTGCCTACGTTGATCCTAGATGACTCGTCACAGCCTGAGAGATAACTACACCTAAAGGCAGAAAGATGAAAGCTATCTGCCCCGGAGCAGATCCCCAAAGAAAATAGGAAGCCCCCAAACATATAATGGCGATTAGACAAGATAAAAACACAAACATAGGCAGAAAATAGATTGAGCAAACACTGGGGCCACAAGCTGACTAAATAGGATAGGAAAGGAGAGATTACTTTCTGCAACCCAGAAAACCCTACAAAAATCCAACAATTCTGATTACAAAAATACTGAGATCACACGATCTCGCCACCCGCTAAATCAGATCTCAGTGTGAACAAAACCCAAACTGCAGCCGCTGAAAAAACAGGAAAAAGCAAATGAGCAAATAACAGTGGCTGCAGATAAACTGTGAGGAGCTCAGGCCCCAGGAGGGGACCTGGCTGACCTCCACAAAAGTGCAGAAAACAATGCAAAAAGCAAGCACAAAAAGAAAAGCAAAAAATATCTTATCTGAAAGCAGGAGATGCAGGCAATACTCCAGCAAACTTCCAAATGTACCAGGAACCACAATTGAGACAAGAACAATTGATCACCGGCAACCATCATGGGAGGGAACCTCCCTTATATCAGACCAGTCAGTGAACCCAGATTGCCATTCCTCGCTGAAAGGTTAGTACTGTCTGTAACCACCAGAGGGAGCCTCTGCTCAGAAACCATCTCTAGCACATTCATAACAGGAGCTTTATATACCTGGCTCTACCAAAAATAATTTTATTGTCTCTCAGGTTTAGTCATATTTCATTATACCTTGCTGTGATGTGTGTCCATTTGGACATATTTGGAACATGTAGGTTGCTTAATATACAATTCTCATGAGCACATTATCCACTGTTTGTTATCAATATTGCTATTGTATCACATCATTTACGTGAATCTTTCACAATTTTATGTACAGGGGTCTGTTTTTGCCTTTTTATGTGCAATTTTAAATGACTTTATCCATTGCGTGTGCATGTGTGTTAATTAAAACGTGTTTCAATGGTTCATCAATTGTGCCCTTCCCATCTGTATTGGTGCTTTCTCCTCTTTTTGTCCCTACAAATCTAAAGGTACTGTTGTGGAGCTCAGCTGTGTCTGGATTCATATCTCCCAGAAGGGTGCGCAGAAGGAATTCACCACTAGAGGTCTCAATATACATTCACACACCTTCACCCATCCCTAAGACCACCAGAGGGAGCTCCGATAGTCATATAAAAGGTGGGTGAAGACAGGAAAGAGCTCAGATTTGAGAGACTTCAGTTCAGTCAGCTCAGAGTTCAGATTAGAGAGACTGCACAGCAGTTCAGTTCAGCAAAGTGGAGGCTAGAAAAGTGGAACTGAATCCATTCCAGTCTAGTCAGAGCAAAATAAGAAAGTAGTCTGCAGACAGAGCAGACGAGTGGAGTTTGCAGCAAGGGACTCCAGAGCTCAAGTTGAGAGCCAGGAGCGTGCCGACGCTCAGAGAGCGGTGAAGAGGCGGCCCACCAACGGCCAGTGTGTGATCATGTGAGGGCCCGGGTAGGCCGAAGGCGAGTGGAAAGTGAAGTGAAAGAGGCTGAGGAGCCTTCATAGTTCGCCTCAACAAGTATTTACTGGGCGCCGGGGCCCGAGCCTATAGGGATCTCCATGACCCATTAGGAGAACACCGGAGTTCCTGGAGGACTACAAGTCCCAGGAGTACCACAGAGCTGATACGTAGCAGGATCAGGAGGACGGAGTTCGGCAGGTACCGGCCATCAAGGACCCTGTCCTTTCAGAGAAGGTCCAATCACAAGGTCAGCCAGGTGCAGGACAGAGACTAAGTTAGGCCCAGCTACACGCAGGCCTAGACTTCATTACAAAAAGGCAGGGAACAGGAGGCCACACACCTACTCAGTGGAGGAATCTGGATGTGCACCCTTCACCCTACAGTGCTCCGGGGAGTGCCTGCAACATCTTCAGTAAAGGTACCAAAGTGACTTGTGTGTGTGTCCCTCTTCTTACCCCTAACTGCTGGGTCCCCGTCCGTCCTGCATCCCTACACATCTATCTGCCCTGAAGGACTCAGCCTCACCTGTGGGAGGCCTAATATCTAGCTGCACAATACCAACCCTTCAGTGGATCTGCCTAGCAGCTCTGGTCACCCTGACCAGGTACCACAGGTGGCGTCACGAATCCCCATACCAATATTCAACTCCCCTGTACAGTCATGGACAAAAGTTTTGAGAATGACACAAATATTAATTTTTACAAAGTCTACTGCTTCACTTTTTCTAATGGCAACTTGCATATACTCCAGAATGTTATAAAGAGTGATCAGCTTAACAGTAATTACTTGCAAAGTCAATAGTTGGCTAGAAAATGAACTTTATTCCCCAAAACACATTTCAACATCATTGCAGCCCTGCCTTAAAAGGACCAGCTAACCTCTTTTCAGTGATTGCTTCATTAACACAGGTGTGGGTGTTGATGAGGACATGGCTGGAGATCAATCTGTCATGATTAAGTAAGAATGACACCACTGGACACTTTAAAAGGAGGATGGAGCTTGGCATCATTGTTTCTCTTCTGTTAACCATGGTTATCTCTAAAGAAACACGTGCAGTCATCATTGCAATGCACAAAAATGGCCTAACAGGGAAGAGTATCGCAGCTAGAAAGATTGCACCTCAGTCAACAATCTATCGCATCATGAAGAACTTCAAGGAGAGAGGTTCCATTGTTGCCAAAAAGGTTCCAGGGCGCCCAAGAAAGACCAGCAAGCGCCAGGACAGTCTCTTAAAAGTGTTTCAGCTGCGGGATCGGGCTACCAGCAGTGCTGAGCTTGCTCAGGAATGGCAGCAGGCAGGTGTGAGTGCATCTGCACGCACTGTGAGGCGGAGACTCTTGAAGCAAGGCCTGGTCTCAAGGAGGGCAGCAAAGAAGCCACTTCTCTCCAGAAAAAACATCATGGACAGACTGATATTCTGCAAAAGGTACAGGCAGTGGACTGCTGAGGACTGGAGTAAAGTTATTTTCTCTGATGAATCCCCTTTTCGATTGTTTGGGACATCAGGAAAACGCCTCATTCGGAGAAGACAAGGTGAGCGCTACCACCAGTCTTGTCTCATGCCAACTGTTAAGCATCCTGAAACCATTCATGTGTGGGGTTGCTTCTCAGCCAAGAGAATCGGCTCTCTCACAGTCTTGCCTAAAAACACAGCCATGAATAAAGAATGGTACCAGAATGTCCTCCAAGAGCAACTTCTCCCAACCCTCCAAGAGCAGTTTGGCTATCAGCAATGCCTTTTCCAGCATGATGGAGCACCTTGCCATAAAGCAAAGGTGATAACTAAATGGCTCAGGGAACAAAACATAGAGATTTTGGGTCCATGGCCTGGAAACTCCCCAGATCTTAATCCCATTGAGAACTTGTGGTCAATCATCAAGAGACAGGTGGACAAACAAAAACCTAAAAATTCTGACAAAATGAAAGCATTGATTGTGCAAGAATGGACTGCTGTCAGTCAGGATTTGGTCCAGAAGTTGATTGAGAGCATGCCAGGGAGAATTGCAGAGGTCCTGAAGAAGAAGGGTCAACACTGCAAATATTGACTTGCTGCATTAACTCATTCTAACTGTCAATATAAGCTTTTGTTACTCATATGTTTGCAATTATATTTCTGTCTGTGATAAAAACATCTGTCAAACACACATAAAAACCAGAGGGCAGCAGATCATGTGAAAATATAATATTTGTGTCATTCTCAAAACTTTTGGCCATGACTGTAAATATCCCACATTAAGGGTGAGCACCAGAGCCACGGACTGAGCTGTGTTGCCGTGACATCCCTCATAGAAGTCTATAGGCTCAGATCCGAGTTCCCATTGCTCTGGAGGGCGACTCATCTCAACCTTGGTGTCACGAACAGGATTGCGTGCCCTGCAGCAACGGAGTAACTTGTCCCCGTTGCCACCGGGTACTGTGTGCCTTAATGAAAGACTGTGTTTTGAATTGTGGTGAAGATTTCCCGCCATTGCCCGCCATTTACAGCGCTACTGCGCAAAAAAAACTAGTGGGCGTACCTGCAAAAGCGTGCTGTGTCCTGGACACGCCCCCAGCGCTGACACGGCGGCAGGTCCTGCAAAGAGCTTCGGTGAACGCTCTGACGTCAGAGCGCCGGCGACGCAGGTCCTTCTAGCAACTGTGCCCGGAGGAAGCTGCGGCCTACAGGAGACGGTAGGCCACGCTTAACTAGGGGGGCGCAGACATGTCACAGCAGCAGGCCGACATCCCCAATGACTTAGCCACGGGCTCTGCCGCGCAGGCTGGAACCGCTGCCCCCTCACCAGGGCCTGTGGCCCCGATAGTACCGCTGACGCTGCCATACATGCCTGGATCAAAGTGGCTCCCTCAGTACAGCGGTAACCCAGACACCCTGTCGGGATTTAAGCACAAAATATGCAGTATAATGGACATGTACCCTATGTCAGAAAAGCAGAGAGCTGCAGTGGTAGTGGGACAATTGACTGGTGCTGCAGAGAGAGAAGTAGAGACTTGGTCAGCTGCAGACGAGGAGTCAGTGCTTGCAATTTTCTTAAAGCTACAGACTATCTTTGAGGACCGCACTGAAACAGATCTCCGGATTAGGTTTTACCAATGCTCCCAGAAACCAGATGATAGCATTAGGGACTACGCCTGCCGACTACAGGGAGCCCTGCGAGCTCTCAGACAGGTTAACCCCATAAGTGTCACCAATGAAGATAAGATGTTAAAAGAACAATGTGTACGGGGACTGAGGTCACAAGCGGAAAGCAGGACTGTGCACTGGTGGTCCTTGGATCATCCTGATGCTACCTTTGATGCCCTTAAGGATATGGCTATAAAAGGACTGTGACCCCTGGAAACACCCGAGATGGCAACCCAGCATCACCCGAGTGAAACCACTCTAATGCCAGCAGCATCCACCTTCTCTCCGCTGGTTGCTGAAGCCAAAACACAGGTGGCGCCCCCTACTGAGCTGGACTGTCTACGCTCAGAAGTGTGCAAGCTGACCAAAAACCTGGCCACTGTAATGAGTGCCCTGCAACTGCCGACGGAGGAAGAAGGAAAGATCCTGCTAGCTGACTGCCCAGAGGATGTCCCCTGGATGAACCAGAGGAGAAGGAGGACGTCGCCCCACCGGAGGAGGATAATGCCACCCCCAGGAAGGACCCGCGACCAGCATCATCCTCGCCGAGAGATCGTCTGCTACCGCTGCCACAAAGAAGGTCACCCAGCACGTCGGTGTCCTTTACACGAGCAAATCCTGGGTCCGAGGGCCAGCACCCAGGAATAGACTCCTCAGGCCCCTCAGACTGGAACCGCAGGTTTAATGGGAGGAAGACCATACCTGTCCATCATACTGGACGGGATTGCAATCCTGCCTTGCTGGACACTGGATCTCAGGTAACCATCATACCTGATGTCCTTTACAATAGATACTGGTCCATGGACGGTCTCCAACCCCCAAACCCTGACTTTGCAGTATACGCCTCTAATGGCCTCCCTCTTAACTTACTGGGGGCTAAAAACGTAGACGTAAAAGTGGGGAGAGTGGAGCTAAAGGATCAGGGACTTCTTGTAGTGAAGACTGTTAATGAGGAAAATGGATTGAATGTGGTTTTAGGCACTAACATTATTAGTAACTGTTTGGAGGAGGTTGTGTTTTTACTCCAACAGCTCGCCGATGTTGCCAGACCAAAGCAAAAGGGAGCGATCCAGAAGGAGATCCGGGCCCTGATGTGCCAGCAGCAAGTGAAACTGACCGGTGGTGAGATTGGTAATGTACGGGTAACAGACCCGAACCCCATTGTGATACCCCCAATGAGTGAAATGCTTATTTGGTGTAGAGCAGCAATAGGTCTGAGAGGACAGAACTACCAAGCAGTAGTAGAGCCCCATTGTTCAGAACACAGACCTACACTCTTGACTGCCAGGGAGGTAGTGGAGGTACATAATGGGAGGGTGCCCCATTCACCCGACAGAGCCCTTAACCTCCTCACAACCAGTGGAGGATAACGGCCCGACCACCAAGGTGGAGGATTGGTGTCAACAGCTCCATGTCGGGACTGACGCCACTCCAGCCCACCAGAAGCAGGGAGTACATCGAGTAGTTCAGGAGTATGCACAGGTATTCAGCAAACACCCACTTGACTTTGGGAAGATAAAAGGGGTCCAACATCACATCCCCACAGGCAACCATCCCCCCATTAAAGAACAGTACAGGCCTATACCTCCAGCACACTACCAGAAAGCCGAGGAGATGTTGCGTGACATGAAGGAAGCAGGAGTGATAAGGGATAGTTGTAGTCCCTGGGCAGCACCCCTAGTTCTAGTCAGGAAAAAGGATGGAAGCATGAGAATGTGTGTAGATTACAGACAAGTAAATCGCATTACACATAAAGATGCATACCCTCTACCACGCATTGAGGAATCCTTAGCTGCCTTAAAGACTGCTAATTACTTTTCCACCCTTGACCTCACTAGTGGGTACTGGCAAGTAGCTGTGGCTGAGGAGGATCGGGAGAAGACTGCTTTCACCACCCCAATGGGACTCTGTGAGTTCGACAAAATGCCGTTTGGACTCCGCAGTGCCCCTGGAACGTTCCAGAGAGTGATGGAGAGCTGCCTGGGACATCTCAACTTTGAAACTGTGTTACTGTACCTGGATGATGTAATTGTGTACTCCAAGACGTATGAAGATCACTTGAAGCACCTGGCGGAGGTATTCGAGTCACTGTCCAAGTATGGGATGAAACTGAAGCCTTCAAAGTGCCACCTGCTCAAACAAAAGGTGCAATATCTGGGACATATTGTCAGCTCAGAAGGAGTAGCGTCAGACCCGGAGAAGGTCACCGCCATCCAGAAATGGCCTGTCACGGGTGTGTCGCCATGAAGATCGTCACGATTACACAGCCTGACTTCTCGCAGCTGAGTTTTGGTGCTTTGTATTTTTCGGCAGTGAGGGAGTTAATTCTCTCTCTCTGTGCTAGATGAGGCCCAGCCTCGCCCAGCTGCAGTCAATGCTGCAGATATGGGACTCCTTCAAATACCTGCCAGTCTGTTAGGGAAGTTGTCGGTGAAAGCATTCCTTGCAGACAAACAGAGCGGCTTGTGGTATTTTGGAGTTTGGAGTGAAGTGTACTTTGTGTGTTTTTTTCCCTTCCTCGCTTTATTATTTATCTCCTTACCCGTTGGTGTTCCCTCTGTTGTTGTGGTGCGAGTTTTTGTATGCAAGGTGGTTTTTTGGTTTTCCCCTTGTACTGTCTCGTTCGTCTAGTACTGTGTGTGGGCTTATATTATCCTGTCCCCTGTTGTTGTGATCGGGGTCCTTCTCAGGACTAGATTACTGAGGTTCAGGGATCCTCAGGAGATAGGGGTTACGCTGGCGGCCTGGACCTCTGTACCTTTAACAGTACCTCCAGGTAGAGGGATTAGTTAGGCCCCCAGCTTAGGGTCAGCTTAGGCCCCTGACCTCCTGTACACAGAGACAGCGTGACATTTTCACCGACCGACAAAAGATTCTCTCAGCTACCATGGATCCAGTAGCCAGTCTTGCTCGGCAGTTGCAGAGTTTGTCCATGGAGCTGGCGGACGTTAAGTCCAAGGTTTTGTATCCCCTGGAGCAAGCCGGACTAGAACCTAATGCAGCTCTCCCTGACAGGTTCACTGGGGGGCGGGACAAGTTTTTTTGTTTTCCGGGAGGCATGTAAATTGTACTTTCGACTGCGGCCTCGGTCATCGGGGAGTGAAGAACAAAGGGTGGGAATTATCATCTCGCTCCTACAAGGGGACCCACAATCATGGGCGTTCTCTCTTCCCCTGGGCTCCCCGGCTCTCCAGTCAGTGGATAGGTTTTTTGTTGCTCTGGGTCTCGTATATGATGACCCAGATCGGATCTCCCTTGCTGAATCTAAGTTACGTAGGATCCAGCAGGGAGATCGTCCGGCGGAGGAATTCTGTTCGGAGTTCCGTAGGTGGGCCACGGACACCCAGTGGAATGACCCGGCTCTTAGGAGCCAGTTTTGTCAAGGTTTATCTGACAAATTAAAGGATGTGTTGGCACAGTATGACCCTCCCGTGTCACTGGAAGCCGCTATGGCCCTTGCTATTCGCATTGACAGATGGCTTCGGGAGAGGTGCGGGGTAACTCCGCCCCCTGTGATGACTCCACCTTCTTCAAGGGTCACTTATATGGAGGTTCCCCTGGTCAGTCCAGAGGAGCCTATGCAATTAGGAGGGACATCATTTCGGGGGAGGGGACCGGCGGTGCGCCACAAGACAGGAAGGTGTTTTTCCACGGGAGAAAGGGACATTTTATTGGGGGGTGTCCATCCCGTCCTTTGCAGAATAAAGGGTCGTCGGAAAACTATTGATCCCAGGTTGTGTGGTGGACGGCAATCTGGGAGTAGGTATTTC
This sequence comes from Oophaga sylvatica, assembly GCA_033576555.1. Taxonomy (NCBI): domain Eukaryota; kingdom Metazoa; phylum Chordata; class Amphibia; order Anura; family Dendrobatidae; genus Oophaga; species Oophaga sylvatica. The sequence goes on from JARQOD010000002.1 coordinate 489,921,053, forward strand.
GTCCCTAGGTTCGTCTCAGTTTCTCGTACCGGCGGAGGTGGTGGTGGGTTCGAGAACTGAGAGGATATCTGTTCTTCTGGATAGTGGGGCCGGGGCTAATCTGGTGGACGCTCGGTTTGCCCGGGTTCAAGGTATGCGATTGAGTGTGTTGGCTAAACCCATCCCCATATTCTCGATCGACGCCAGGCCTCTCGGTCAGGGAAGTTTTTTGCAAGCTGTGCATGACGTAGAACTTCAAGTGGGAGCGATACATAAAGAACTGTTGTCTTGTTACGTGTTGGAGGGTCTTCCCACTCCTATAGTGTTGGGCCTTCCTTGGTTAACTAAGCATAACCCTGTTATTAATTGGCAATCCAGAGAGATAAGCCAATGGAGTGAATTCTGTAATAAAAACTGCATGAATACGGTCATCGGTGCGGTCACTCCTAGGGTCTTACCTCCATTTCTGGCAGACTTTGAGGATGTATTCTCGGAGGAAGGGTGTCAGGAACTACATCCTCATCGCGTGTATGACTGTTCTGTAAAACTGCTCCCTGAGGCCAAGTTACCTAAATCTAGGTTGTATAACCTATCTGGTCCTGAGAGGCAGGCCATGAAGGATTATATTTCTGAAAGTCTGGCTAAGGGGCATATTAGACCTTCATCTTCCCCGGTGGCCGCGGGGTTCTTCTTTTGTGAAGAAGAAAGATGGAGGCCTATGCCCTTGCCTGGATTTCCGTGAACTTAATCGGATTACGGTCCGAGATCCGTATCCGCTCCCACTTATTCCCGATCTCTTCAATCAGATCGTGGGTGCCAAATGGTTCTCTAAGTTGGATCTCAGGGGGCGTACAATCTGATTAGGATGAAGGAGGGGGATGGGTGGAAGACGGCGTTTAACACTCCGGAGGGGCATTATGAGAACCTGGTCATGCCATTCGGTCTGACTAATGCCCCGGCGGTGTTCCAACACTTTGTAAATGACATTTTTCGCCGCCTGGTGGGACAGTTTGTTGTCATATATCTGGATGATATCTTAATTTACTCGCCGGATCTTGTGTCTCATCAGGAGCATGTTAGGCAGGTGTTACAGATCTTGAGGGATAATAAACTGTACGCCAAATGGGAAAAGTGTGTGTTCGCCGTACAGGAACTCCAGTTTTTAGGCTTCCTGGTGTCAGCATCCGGTTTTCGTATGGACCCTGGGAAAGTGCGGGCAGTTCTTGAGTGGGATCTGCCAGAGAATCTTAAGGCACTACAACGTTTCCTGGGGTTTGCTAATTATTACCGGAAATTTATTCGTAATTTCTCGTCCATGGTTAAACCTCTCACAGACATGACAAAAAAAGGGACAGATTTTTCTAGGTGGTCTGACAAGGCTTGTCAAGCATTCTCCTCCTTGAAAAAATGTTTTGCCTCGGCACCCATACTCATTCAACCTGATGCGTCACAGCCGTTCATTGTAGAGGCAGACGCTTCCGAGGTAGGGGTGGGAGCAGTATTGTCACAGGGTTCGTCCCCTGGTAAGTGGCATCCGTGCGCCTTTTTCTCTAAAAAATTGTCGTCCGCTGAGAGGAATTACGATGTCGGCAATAGGGAAATCTTGGCCATTAAGTTAGCTTTTGAGGAGTGGCGCCATTTTTTGGAGGGGGCAGTCCATCCAGTCACCGTCATCACCGATCACAAGAATCTGCTATATCTGGAGTCCGCAAAACGTTTGAATCCCAGAAAGCTAGGTGGTCGTTGTTTTTTACCAGGTTTAATTTTGTCGTCACATATCGTCCTGGGTCAAAAAATGTAAAGGCGGATGCCTTATCTCGTAGTTTCCCTGGGGCCGGGAATACGGATGACCCGGTTCCTATCCTTCAGGAGGGGTGGTGGTGTCGGCAGTATGCTCTGAGCTTGAGGAGGAGGTATTGGAGGCTCAGGGGGACGCCCCTGTTGGACCTCCAGGGAGACTGTTTGTTCCAGATCAGTTGCGACAAAAGGTGATCGAGGCACACCATAACTCAGCTTTGGCAGGACACCCAGGGAGTAAAGCAACTGTGGATCTCCTCTCGCGTCGGTTTTGGTGGCCTAACCTACATAGGGAGGTGGTAACTTTTGTCGCGTCCTGTGGGGTTTGTGCGTGCTCTAAGACTCCACATACCCGCCCGTCTGGGGCCCTCTTACCTTTGAAGATCCCGGAGCGTCCTTGGACTCATCTGTCCATGGACTTTATTACTGACCTCCCGCCGTCTTCGGGTAAAACGGTCATACTCGTTGTAGTGGACAGGTTCAGCAAGATGGCACATTTCATCGCTCTTCCTGCTCTTCCTAATGCTAAAACTCTTGCGCAGGTGTTCATTGGGGAGATTGTGAGGCTTCACGGGGTACCCTCCGATGTGGTGTCTGATCGGGGGTCTCAGTTTGTGTCCAAATTCTGGAAGGCATTTTGTACACGGCGGGGGATGCATTTGTCGTTTTCATCGGCTTTTCATCCTCAGACTAATGGTCAGACGGAACGTCTGAACCAGAGCTTGGAGACATATCTCCGGTGTTTTGTGTCCGAGAACCAGGAGGACTGGGCTTCTGTCTTGCCTCTGGCAGAGTTTGCTCTTAATAATAGGCGGAGCGAGTCCACTGTTAAGTCCCCGTTTTTTGGGGCATATGGTTTTCACCCCCAGTTTTGTACTTTCAGTAGGGGGGGCTCATCAGGGGTTCCTGAGGAAGAACGATTTTCGTCATCACTCGCTTCAGTGTGGAGAGGGGTGCTGAATAATCTGAATACTATGGGGAACCGATACAAACATATGGCTGATAGGAGGAGAGTGTCTGGTCCGGACCTAAGTGTGAACGATCGGGTATGGTTGTCTACCAGGAATATAAAACTTAAGGTTCCCTCCTGGAAACTGGGTCCCAGGTTCATTGGGCCGTACAGGATAAGTTCTATAATTAATCCGGTGGCATTTCGTCTTGACCTCCCCCCTACGTTTAAAATTCACAACGTGTTCCACAGATCGTTGCTTAAGAGGTATGTGGCGCCGGTGATACCGTCACCTTTACCTCCTCCTCCAGTGGTGGTCAATGGTAACTTGGAGTTTCAGGTATCAAAAGTCATCGATTCACGCTTTAATCGCCGGTCCCTTCAGTACCTGGTTCATTGGAAGGGGTATTGTCCTGAGGAGAGGATGTGGGTTCTTGCGTCGGATATTAACGCAGACCGATTAATTCGGGCCTTCCACACGACTCACCCAGATAAACCTGGCCCTGAGGGTCCGGAGGTCCCTCGTAGAAGGGGGGGTACTGTCACGGGTGTGTCGCCACGAAGATCGTCACGATTACACAGCCTGACTTCTCGCAGCTGAGTTTTTGGTGCTTTGTATTTTTCGGCAGTGAGGGAGTTAATTCTCTCTCTCTGTGCTAGATGAGGCCCAGCCTCGCCCAGCTGCAGTCAATGCTGCAGATATGGGACTCCTTCAAATACCTGCCAGTCTGTTAGGGAAGTTGTCTGTGAAAGCATTCCTTGCAGACAAACAGAGCGGCTTGTGGTATTTTGGAGTTTGGAGTGAAGTGTACTTTGTGTGTTTTTTTCCCTTCCTCGCTTTATTATTTATCTCCTTACCCGTTGGTGTTCCCTCTGTTGTTGTGGTGCGAGTTTTTGTATGCAAGGTGGTTTTTTGGTTTTCCCCTTGTACTGTCTCGTTCGTCTAGTACTGTGTGTGGGCTTATATTATCCTGTCCCCTGTTGTTGTGATCGGGGTCCTTCTCAGGACTAGATTACTGAGGTTCAGGGATCCTCAGGAGATAGGGGTTACGCTGGCGGCCTGGACCTCTGTACCTTTAACAGTACCTCCAGGTAGAGGGATTAGTTAGGGCCCCAGCTTAGGGTCAGCTTAGGCCCCTGACCTCCTGTACGCAGAGACAGCGTGACAGGCCGGAGCCGAAGAACCTCAAAGAGGTGCGACAGTTCCTGGGACTGACAGGATACTACCGGAGGTTTGTAAAGGACTACACTAAGAAAGCAGCGCCTCTGCAAGACCTCCTGGTGGGACAGTCCCTAAAGAGCAGGAACTCTCCATTCCACTGGGGTAAAGAACAGGCAGAGGCATTCAAGGAAATGAAGGAGATCCTGATAGGCGACGAGATCTTAGCCTACCCTGACTACAGCCAACCGTTCCTGCTGTATACCGATGCCAGCAATGAAGGATTGGGAGCTGTCCTCAGTAAAAAGCAAAATGGCCTGGAGAAAGTCATCGCCTATGCAAGCAGGAAGCTCCGCCCGACCGAGAGGAACCCAGAGAACTATAGCAGCTTCAAGTTGGAGTTCTTAGCGCTGTTCTGGGTCATCACGGAGAGGTTTAAGCATTACCTAGCCTCCAGCAAGTTCACTGCCTACTGTACACTGATAATAACCCCTTGACGCATCTTGAAACAGCTAAGCTGGGAGCCATGGAACAACGCTGGATGGCTCGGCTGTCAAACTACCAATTCACAATCAAGTACCGAGCAGGCCGCAAGAATGCCAACGCTGATGCCCTGTCCAGGATGCCTCATGAGTCGGACACAGAAGAAGAAGTAGATGACCTGGAAGAGGTTGAACTACCTGCCTTTCACAGGAATGGGATGATCCACGAGCAACAAGCCTGCAGGAGGCCGCGTGGTAAGACATTAAATCCTTTACCTCACCACAGCTGGAAGGAGACTCAGGACAGCGATCCAGTTGTCAGCCGTATCAAGGAGCTGATAACTCAAGAAGGTTCCTCCTTGGATAAGGATGCGTCTCTACAGGAAAGGCAGCTGTGGAATGAGAGAAGCCGGCTGTTTATCTATCGTGAGAAGCTGTGCCGGAGGTACGTCAATCCAAGAACCCACGAGATGGTTTGGTAGATAGCAGTTCCCAGGGCAGACATCCAGATGGTGTTTGAAGCCTACCACGATCAAGCGGGGCACTTTGGCTGGAAGAAGCTGGAGACCCTGTTGAAGTGTCGTTTCTACTGGGTGGGAATGCGCAGCTCCATTGAGAGGTGGTGCCAAAACTGCGGACCCTGTGGCCTCAGAAGAAAAGACTACAGCAGTCAGAAGGCACCCCTACAGCCATCAAGACGACTCAACCCTTAGAGATCGTGGCCCTGGACCATGTCAAGTTGTCACCCAGCCGGTCAGGATACTCCTATGCCCTGACTATGATGGATCACTACTCCAGGTTCCTGGTGGTCGCCCCTGTCAAAGATCTGACGGCAGAGACAGCAGCAAAGACGTTCCCAGCGTATTTCTGCAGACCACATGGATATCCTGAGCAGGTGCTAACTGACCAAGGCCCAGCCTTCGAGGCCGAATTGTTCAAAGAGTTCTGCCATCTGTACGGATGTAAGAAGATAAGAACCACACCGTACCACCCCCAAACCAATGGTCTCTGTGAAAAGATGAATCACATCGTCATTGACCTGCTGAAGACTGTACCACTTGAAGAGAGAAATTGGTGGACTTACTACCTGACCAGGTAGATCTGTACAATCACATACCTGTGAGTTCCACCAATTGCACCCCAGCTTACCTCATGCGGGCAAGACCAGGAAAGCTGCCCATGGATCTGGAGCTTGGTGTTGTAGAACCAGAAGCAGATGTGACCACTGAAGACTGGGACACAAACAGACAAGAACAGTACAGAAAAGTACAGGCCTGCGTTGAAGATAGTCTCAATCGAGTAAGGGACAAACAAGAGGATCACTACAACAGAAGTGCGCCAGCCGAACCTTTCGCACCTGGTGAAGTCGTGCTGAAAAGAGAGGAGGATGCACAAACTCGATCAATGGGAAAGAGAGCCCTATGTTGTACAGAATTTGAGGTTTGACAACAAGAGAACATGTATAATTAGTAAAGATGGAGAAAGAACGACCACAACTGTATCCAGAGATCACCTAAAGTTGTGTCCAGATCCGTTAAAGCTTCAAGAGGAAGAACCTGTTGTCAATAAGGAAGAGCGTGATGAAGCAGTCATACATACAGACTTAGGAGATTTCCCTGCGGATTGGCCCGAATTGGAGAAGCTGTAATCATCCCCGTACTCCAATTCTACCAACACAGGAGAACCTCTACATCCAGTTGAACCGGCTGTTGCAGTAGAATCAGTTCCAGAGGAACCTGTTCCAACAGAATCTCAGGAAGCCGAATCACAGGAAGAAGAGTTCCCTGCTGAGACAGAACCAGATAACCCAGCTCACAGTGTACTTGCCAGCCGAGTGGAGAGGTTAAGGCAATTCTACAATTCACTTGCACGCAGGACAGACAGGTTAACTGACACCTCACCTATCACTACACAACGTAGGTCAGTGCGCCTAACAAGGGGACAATTACCTGTTAGGTACAGAGAGTAAGACTTAATAAATGTAGAGGATTGCTTATAGCATTGTACATAAATGTAGATATTGTTGCTTACATTATGTCTTAACCGTTATTTATTAATTTGTTTTTCTTCTTGGTTACCAAAACAAGTAAATGGACATTATTTTTACTTGTTCCCATTACTAGTGTTGAGCGATACTGCTCGATATCGAAAAATATCGGATCGGAATGGTATAACCGATATCACTAAATATCGCCGATATCCGATTCCGATAGCGGAAGTCCCATGTAAGTCTATGGGAACAAAATATCGCAACAAAAAAAAACCTTTCTTTCGTTGTAAACACAAAATATACACACATAGAATACATATATATATATACATGTCATTGTGACATATATATATAAACATATATTTATAGTTTATACACTTCTACATAGTAAAATAGACTCTGTGCTTGAGAATTGCTAAAATCATCAGAGAATGTATTTGCCATTTTTCCGCCATATCTGCGTCACGACGAGGCACTGGTGAAGAAGAAGGGCGTGCTCTTCGTGGGTGTACACTCACTCAGTGGCGTGAAAACGATGGCCGACGAGTGTAAATGTTACTGCAATGTAAGATCGTGCCCCACAGCTCTGGAGTTCCGCCTCCTCATCCTCCTCAGTGTGCGGAAACTAACACGAAGGTCCCGTCTCCCTACAAAAGAGGGGCCCTCTCCAGATGCTAATGACACATGTGACTTGGCAGAGATGGCTAATGGACACGAGCAGAAGTGTGAAGGGATGGAGCAGTCAGAGCTCTCCCCCCACGGAAGCGACCCGATCGCCACGGAATCACCGTTGGGCACCCGGCCTGTAAACCCTCCTACGCTGCAAGAAGCGGAGGATACCCTAAGAGGCCTGGCCCGGCACCGGGAGGAGGTCGCCAGGATGGAAGCGAGCTGGCGTGCCCTAAAAATAAACTTGGAGCGGCGCCAATCCCTCTTACCTGAAGTGTCTGTACCGGAAGGTGAGGCACCCGTTCTAGTAGAGGAGCCCTTGCAATGTGATCCGGTTGACGTTGTCGCAGTGGAGGCACCCGTTCCTGCAAAAACCGCAGCACCGTCAGCACCCCAGATCCCGCTGTCTGCCCCCGTCGCTGAGACAGAAGAAGCAACACCCGTCCTCATGGAGGAGGCCGAGCAGGCACCAGAGGTCTACCTGTCTGTACCGGAGCCCCGACTGTCATCTGATTTAGAGCCGTCTGCTTCCTCCGCAGGGGAGCGCCGCCAGGACTGGGGGGCGCCAGGAGAGCTGCCGCAAACCGGACATCGCAAGCTGCAGTGGAGTGGTGGAGACATGGAGCTGCTGGTGGAGGAGAATTTCAACCGGCGTCAGGAGGAAGAGTGGAGACGTTGGGAGCGGGAAGCAGAGCGACAAAGGGAGCAGCGAGAAACCCAAAAACTTCGCCAACGTCAGGTGGAGAAGGACCGGGCAGATAAGGACCGGATGAGAAAGGATAAAGGAACCCTGAGTGAGCCGCGGCGTAAGGGTGCAGTACGGAGCTTTAAATTGAAAGGTGGTTGGGGCTTCATCCAGGAGCCTGGACTTTATTTAGAAGTTTTTGTGAACCGGCGGGACGTGGAGGCTCACCTCCCAGAAGGACACCCGGGGAGGGACCTGTTGCCAGGAGACTTGGTGACTTACACCCGACACTGGGGTTACAATGGGTGGTACGCCCTAAATGTTACCAGGTGCGACCCCTACTCCCCAGAGTGTCAGGAACCTGTGAGACCCTCGGAGCCTTCAGCCTCCCACATCCAGGCCTCTGCAAAAGTGCCCACCCCACGCCGTAAATCTCCACAGCCTCCCTCAGTGGTCTCCTCAGCAGCCCCAGCTATGGACATGATAACTATAGCTGGCCCGTACCCGGCGCCTGTTAGGCCCCCTGGGGTTCGTTCAGTCCGGGACATAGGGTTCCAGACCCAGAGGGAGATGAAAGAGGTGGCCACACAGACCCAGACAGCGGGTCACGACTTGACTGTACAGGCCACACGACGTCATCAGGTCCTGGTGGTCCTTGGTGCCTCGGATGTTTGGCAAGCATCAGAAGAGTACCAGGTGGTACCTGGAACACCCCGGCCAAAGAAGTATAAATAACCCGGACAGGGTCCCTGTATGTAAATAGTTAAATTGTTGATAAATAGTTAAATTGTTGATGTACCCGGACAAGTGAATGTTCATAAAAAAGTTTTTTAATTTAATAAAAAAAAAAAAAACACATTTTTCATTACTTTTATTACAGTCTCATCCTGCGACGCCATCGATCTGTAAATAAATGAAAAAAAAAAAAAAGTATACCACCTGACCGACGCAGTCCATAGTAACGAGTGTCCCACGACGATCCAGCTCTGCTACATCAGAATGACAGGCAGAGCCTGTCATCCCGGCGCAGCACAGCTGATTACCTGCTTCCCCGGCGGTGACGTCATTGGACTGGTTTACGGCCGGGATTACCCTGCAGTCACTGGCTACAGTTATCGCGAAAAAACTGCATGTGACCGCCAGGGAGAAGATAATGGCGGCCTCAAGCAGTCCAGGACGTGACCGCCGGAGATCTTCTGCCAGGTAAGTGCCGCTGACTCCTGACAGACCCGACCGACGGACACTCACAGTGACAGTGACAAATCCGATTCCGGTATTCGATATGATGAAAATATCGGTATTCGGAATCGAAAGGCCGATACAGCTAATATCGGCCGATATCCGATATTTGCAGTATCGTATCGCTCAACACTACCCATTACCCATTGAGCAGCCTTTTTCCAAAAGAGACTGGGACTTTTTCGGTTGCTCATTTCCTCATTGCTTTTACTTATGTATATAGTTATATATGTTACCTGTTATGCAGCAGTTTAAGATCTTCACCTACCGTAAGGGAAGAGTTATATTGTACAATGTTTTATTGTTATGTGTTTTGTATTTCAGCCCCGGAGTGCTGAGTCTTACTAGGGGGAATGTGGAGCCCAGCTGCATCTGGATTCATATCTCCCAGAAGGGTGCGCAGAAGGAATTCCCCACTAGAGGTCTCAATATACATTCACACACCTTCACCCATCCCTAAGACCACCAGAGGGAGCTCCGATAGTCATATAAAAGGAGGGTGAAGACAGGAAAGAGAGCTCAGATTTGAGAGACTGCAGTTCAGTTCAGTCAGCTCAGAGTTCAGATTAGAGAGACTGCAGAGCAGTTCAGTTCAGCAAAGTGGAGGCTAGAAAAGTGGAACTGAATCCATTCCAGTCTAGTCAGAGCTGAAACAAGCGAGTAGTCTGCAGACAGAGCAGACGAGTGGAGTTAGCAGCAAGGGACTCCAGAGCTCAAGTTGAGAGCCAGAAGTGTGCCGACGCTCAGAGAGCGGCGAAGAGGCGGCTCACCAACGGCCAGTGTGTGATCGTGTGAGGGCCCGGGTAGGCCGAAGGCGAGTGGAAAGTGAAGTGAAAGAGGCAGAGGAGCCTTCATAGCTCGCCTCAACAAGTATTTACCGGGCGCCGGGGCCCGAGCCTATAGGGATCTCCACGACCCATTAGGAGAACACCGGAGTTCCTGGAGGACTACAAGTCCCAGGAGTACCACAGAGCTGATACATAGCAGGATCAGGATTGACGGAGTTTGGCAGGTACCGGCCATCAAGGACCCTGTCCTTTCAGAGAAGGTCCAATCACAAGGTTAGCCAGGTGCAGGACAAAGACTAAGTTAGGCCCAGCTACACGCAGGCCTGGACTTCATTACAAAAAGGCAGGGAACAGGAGGCCACACACATACTCAGTGGAGGAATCTGGATGTGCACCCTTCACCCTACAGTGCTCCGGGGAGTGCCTGCAACATCTTCAGTAAAGGTACCAAAGTGACTTGTGTGTGTGTCCCTCTTCTTACCCCTAACTGCCGGGTCCCCGTCCGTCCTGCATCCCTACACATCTATCTCCCTGAAGGACTCAGCCTCACCTGTGGGAGGCCTAACATCTAGCTGCACAATACCAACCCTTCAGTGGATCTGCATAGCAGCGCTGGTCACCCTGACCAGGTACCACAGGTGGCGTTACGAATCCCCATACCAATATTCAACTCCCCTGTAAATATCCCACATTAAGGGTAAGCACCAGAGCCACGGACTGAGCTGTGTTGCCGTGACATCCCCCATAGAAGTCTATAGGCTCAGATCCGAGTTCCCATTGCTCTGGAGGGCGACTCACTGTCACACTAAGCGAGATCACTAACGAGATCGTTAATGCGTTACTGATTTTATGACACAGTAGCGTTCTCGTTAGCGACGCAGCTGTGTGTGACATGTAGCGGCGATGTGGCCTCCGCTGCGATGTCGCTGATCGCTCATGAACGTTCTGAGCAGTTTTTTGGGCGTTGGTGTCCCGCTGGTGAGCTTGAATCGCTGAGTGTGACACCCTTTATGAACGACTTTATCAGCGGCGCAGGCGTGAACTAGGTTTTCCAACGACCGCAGAGGTCTTTATACAGATCGCTGATCTCTGATGAGATCTTTGTGTTTGGAAGCTAACTAGCGATCACATAGCTATCGCACCAACGATCTCGCCAGGTCGTGTCGTTGTTGTGATCGCTGGTGCGATCGCTAAGTGTGACAGTGCCTTAAGTCTATCATAAAGATAAGAGATCATGAGAGCAAATATAGAGGGTTCACCACAAGGTGCAAACAATTAATCAGTCTTAAAAATAGAAAAGTCAGATTTGACTTTGCCAAAGTACATCTAAATAAGCCAGCCCAGTTCTGGAAAAACATTCTTTGGACAGATGAAACTAAGATTAACCTGTATCAGAATGATGATGTGAAGAAGAAAGTACAGAGAAGCCTTGGAACACCTTATGATCCAAAGCATACCACATCCCCTGTAAGGCTGGAGTCACACACAACGTCTAAAAAACGGACCGTTTTAGTTGGTCGATAATCGCACCAAAATGTCATGAACATTGATGCGTCTGGCATCCGATTTCCGTCGCTGATGCAATTTAGTTGCATGTCAGCGTACGTTTCACCTCCGATTGACATCCGACTACAGTTTTTTTTGTGGCATCATACCAAAAAGGATATTTAACGGTTTTGAGGCCTGAAACTAATTTAAATAATCAGCCAAACCCATATTTAAGCTTCCTCAAACTGTTCTGACCCTCCCAACTTTGCAGTGGAGTGTTTGGGTTGTTAGTGGTTCCTGCTTTCTTGCTGCTTTCTGTCAATCATGAGCGACAGACTAATCTTTAATAGCACTGAGCGTCTGCTCTACAATTGGGTGCTATCCAGACGTTTTGGGGAGCCATACCCTGTAGTTGGTGCTCCCAGAATCCGCCGAAGACTATGGGTGAATCCACTTTTGACACAAAGGATCAGTAAAGGCCATTTTCAGCGCCTGTATTCGACCCTGCGTAGGAATCCAGACAAGTTTTTTGGGTATTGTCGCATGAGTGTGGAAACTTTTGATATTTTGCTGGAGATTTTGCGCCCTGGACTAACCTTTCAGAGCACCAGGATGCGTCCAGCAATTTCTGCTGAGGAACGGCTTCTCCTAACTTTACGGTATGTGTGTCAACGATATGTTGATGATGTTTCCCACAACATAGCAACTTTTGCATTGTTGTTACTTAGTTCATGTTAACATACTGTAATGAATGTTCTTATCCCACTTACCCATGTTCCCTATTTGCTTGTGTGTAGCCCTCATAATGCATTTTAAGTCATATAATTAACTGAATGGCTGATTAGTGAAATGTCCTCAAGTTACATGTGGCTAATGCAGTGCTTGTTGTTTATTTTGATGATGTGTACATCTTTGTTGTTGTTTGTGTATTGCAGGTTCCTTTCCACTGGGCTGTCATACGCTGCTCTGCACTTAGAGTTTTTAATTGGCAAATCCACCATTTGCGGAATTGTCAGCTCTACTTGTGCACAAATGTGGTCAAGACTCAATAAAGAGGTGATGGCAGAGCCGAAAATGGAAGATTGGTTGAGGATTGCACGTGGATTTCAAGAAAGCTGCCATTTTCCACACTGTATTGGAGCCCTGGACGGGAAGCACATACGTGTTCGTAAGCTGCCGAACTCAGTGTCCCAATACTACAATTATAAGCAATATTTTTCCATTGTTTTGTTGGCCTTGGTCGACAGTAACTACAGGTTCATAATTGTAGACATTGGCGCCTATGGAAAGACTGGAGACTCCAGAGTCTACAATTCTTCCATTATGGGTTGGCGGCTACGCAATAACCAATTGGACTTACCACCACCATGTCAAATTCCACACTCCAATATGGA